>OZ010580.1:85771344-86498844 GCA_963932145.1 Acanthosepion lycidas
ATAGGACTCGCGAAAACGAGTCTGCTCCAAACGTCTGATTCTTGACTGGCACAAGAAATCTTCGTGAACACTAACTATCGTAAATATTTACACATATACGCGCACACACACGCGCGCTCCCCGCGTATTTGTACATATATATGTATAGAAAAACAATATTGAAAATATAAATATTCAGTTAAAAGGCACTGAGTGAAAACTAATCAATGGTATCGGATTGATGGTAGTCATTGCCACATCCTGGAAAAGGTCTGAAAAGATAGTTGTTGATGTTCTTTTTCTTCTAGGACATGGGTGATCATGGCTCTTCACAATTCCTCCGTAGGTTTAGTAAAGTGCGTTTTTTTTTTTTTTTTTTTTTTTTTTTTTGTTATTTAATCTCTGTTCTGCCAACTATTTACACAAGTTTGTGGGGTAGGCAACGAGTTTCTTTTCTTTTGTCCCTCTTGCCTTCAATATGTCCTGTAAGTGTTAAATTTTCTAAGCCATTATGTTCTCTAGAAATTTCAATTATGTCTTTCTGATGCTAAGTATAAGTATCCTTTTTGTCTCCATTTACTCTAAAACTTTGTCGTTGTTCACGGGTTCAGTCCCTGGTATCCTTCTGTAGAACCACATTTCTGTCTCTCCTACATCTGTGATAAGATTGTCCAGCATTCACTGCTGTATAGAAGGATTAATATTACATAACAGTTTTGCGCTCTTTTCTTTGTTTTTAACGAAATTTTCCACTTTCTTAATACTTTGCTTAGTTGTGGGAAGGCATCTTTTGATACCCCAGGGTGCCTTCGAACTTAGGTGTCTTGTTTTTGCATCCTCTGTGAAAACACTTCCTAGATATTTAAATTTTTGTACTTGATTGATTTTGGTGTCTCCAATATGTAATTCTCATACTGGGCTGTTTCTTTTTTCTGAAACACCGTGTCTTCTTACAATTGATGTTTCGTCCTTTCTTCTCGTTTTTCTTTGCTGCCTTCTGCAGGAGATTCTGTAGTTTCCTTTCTGTGTCTGCAATCAACAGTGTGTCATCTGTATATCTTATGTTTTTAAGATTGTAACTGCCACTAATGAATCCTAGTAGAGCCAATTCTTTCAGTATTACTTCCCTCAAAGGTTGAATAAGTCTGGTGAGAAGACATTCTTTTCTTACGTCCCTTCCTATTTTTGCATAATTAATGAATTCATTCTCTATACGTATGCGGGCATTTAGCTCCCACTATAAGTTCTGGATTATTGTAATGTCCTTTCCAAATAAATCAAGCTTACCTAATACTTCAAAATGTTCTTTGTGACGTACTTTATCAAACGATCTATAAAACATAGATATACATCCTTTTGCGTTTGTATTGCCCTTTCTGATATCTTTCTGAGCATAAATATTGCATTCTATGCTCTAGTATTGTTAGTTTAAATATTATATTTTTTGATAAAATGAATTCTGATATTCATTTGGTATGTACGCTTTATAAAATTCATCATATACAAATAGCAAGTGCGGTATAAATAAAAATGACTGCATTCTACAACTTTGAGATCACAACAAAAGTTATTTGTTTTGGATTTAGTAACAGTTGATTGAAAATTGCTAAAAGTAGACATAATTGGTGAATCAAAAAAGGAAGTGAAATTTTTCATTTTGCTCCTTGGTCATTACAGGAGAAAATTTTATTTTTGTTTAAGAGTAAAATGCACGTATTAGTACAGGTTTTATTGTACTTAATGTATCAGTACAGATTTTGTGGCGAGACAAACCGCAAATGAAGAATATAATTATTTTGGCTTTTAATATTTTTTTTTATTTTTTCTCCATTTTTTTTCTAAAGTTGACATCACGTCATTTTAATATGATTGGCTTCATAAATATTATACTGTTTTATTGATTTATTTGATTCACTGTTGATGAGTCTCATTATTTTGATATAAGCTGGGTTGGGTTTTATTAAAAATATTCTTCAGTACTAATAATTAACGAAGAGAATATCATTTTTAAAAATTGTTATTTTTTAGATACTATATTAAATTTATCCACTTTTTTATACTTGAAACTGTATATATCTACTTTTAATACAGATAACGTGTGTGAGCCGACCCTTTTTGTTGGCCATTTTCTTAAAAGCAAATAAAGGTGGGCATTTAAACACCAACGCATTGTATAAACAGATGGAAACTGATGGCGTTCGAAGGTGGACACGTACTAATTTATACATGTGTGTAAGAGGAGAAGCTTTTACTTTTACTGGGATATGCTATGTGTACCCAGGTGAGATAGGTATGCTGCGTTTACACACATGCAAAAGGACTATGTGTGGGGGTGGATCACGCAATATGCGACTCGGTTTTTGTAGTTCATATGTAGGCTTCTGATGCTAAATAAAGTATATTCTAACAGGGTTAGTTTCATTTGATTTTAACACGTCTTTGTGAAAGACTTTGAGAGAATGACTGAGATTAATTTGGTATGAAAGAAAAAAATAAAATTGAAAAAGTGAGTAACTGAGATGGGAAGCTGTTTAAGAGTATTAATATGAGTTTACTTCAAAAGAAAATGAGAGAAACTTCGTTTCATACTTATGTTATTGCTACGATCTCAGGTGCTTTTTACCTCATGTACTTGGCCTTGGCACATACACTGACTGACCTATTTTCATTAACACAACATACTTTTCACTTTTTATTTTTTCTTTCTATTTTCTCTTTTCCATATAGACTGTTTTGAAATGTCTTTTCTTCTTATCCACTCATTACTTTTCTCGCGCTTCTTTCCTTATGAATTTTCGCTCTCTGTCACTTTTTCGGTACCCAAATTCACAAATTTTTTTTTCACAATCATTTTTGTCCATTTTTTTTCTAATTCTGCTTTTCTCTATTTTATTTCCAATATATAATTTTAATCAGTAATTTCTTCGAATATGTACACAAAACACACGTTATTTCTTTCTCTTTCTTTCTCTCTCTCTCTCTTTTTTTCTCTCTCTCTCACACACACACACACACTGTTTTTTTCTTTACATAACCATTCACCGTGAATCAATTTCATTTTCTTTTGCAGTTTCTTTCCTTTCTACTATTTTTCTTCTCATCAGCTTTGTTTTATCATGTGTATTGCTTCTGGTATGTTTGTAAACTTGCATATGTTCAAATTTTCTACTGCAGTTACACGAAATGGTTTAATGTTCATACAAAATGATAACAGCTCCTTTTTAATCGTCTGATAGAACCGCTTTTTGCCTTCCATCAGCATGGATGATGCTAACCTCCAGGAGACTGACTCATTGCGCCTTCGCGAAGTAACGTTTTCCGCTGACAGTGAATCAACCGCTAGGTCTACTGCTAGGAAAATTGATTCACTGTGTCGTGTTAGACAATTTTTCTCGCCTGAATCTATCTTGAAAATTTATCCATTTTTTCGCGAATGTGCTGCTACATCTTGTTTGGTGATTCGGCTATATATTTAGAGATTCTTGATAAAATCCAAAGAAAAATCTGCAATGTTATAGGTAACATCACGGCTTCAGTTACTTTCCCACCGCCATAATACTAAAAAATCTATAAATACGTTCATGGTAATCGTTCTGATGAACTTCCTTCATTGGGGCTAGTTCTTTTAGAATTGTTGTTTTATTCTCCTCCCCCCACAGACAACGAATTGTAAATATGGGGACTAGTTAGTATTTTCATAGAGACAAAGAGGTATTATGGTGGTTGTAGTAAGAAAGGTACGTATGAATGTGTTGTTTTGGTGTGAGGAATATTGTTTTGTACGATTGGGTCAGTGCTTGCGGCTAGCTAAGTTATAGTTAAGACAGAAGAAGACCGTCCTTTCCCCAATCCCCTTTTTCGGCCTTGTGCCACACTTCTGTATTGTACAGAATAAATATCACTTCCTTCTATTGGCACCTAGACTTTATGAACTTAAATGCAGTACTATAAATGGCATTAAGGTCTCATCATTTTACAGTTGAAGTTCCATGCTAAGTTTCTTCTCTTGCACTTCTCGCTTGTGGAACTCTCTTCTGGTTTCTTGCCTCCTAGTCAATTTAATTCTTCAAAAATTTAAATGCAGTGTCAATTGTTTATTCTTTTATTGTTCACTCTCCTTAATAGTGTTTTTTTTCTCATATTTCTCAAGTTGTGGCAAATATCGGCAATTTCGACATTTTCCAGTCTCCTTGTAAGTCTCTTCAGAGCATCAATTATCTGACAGATTTTCTTTATTTGGAATGACTAGATCTGACCTTAAAAACTGAAATGGATTACCCGCTTCAAATTTCAAAACCCAAAAGAGTTTATCTATATATTTATTTTCTTATTCTCTAGAACTGCTTCTCCTTTCTGCATTAGTCTGAATAATCAAGTCCCTTTGGATCACATTTCCTACCCAATCAACTATTTTGTTGCTGTATTCGTTTATCACATGATGGTTTCATTTCAATATTTACAGAGTTTATATTTACTGTTTTATTCTATCTTTGCTGGAATATTTTTAGTTCTTTCAGAATTATTCTGCGTCAGCATTAACAGAAATTCAGTTTTCATCTTTAAATGTCCTCGACGTAACACTGTGTAATTTGCAATTCCTTTTGTTTGCCTCTTAAAATATTCTTACAGTTATTTTTCTTCCTAATTTGGTATCTTGTTTTCTGATTCTTCACGTATCTTCCTTTATTCTACAAGTTCTAGTTATCATAACAGATCTCTTTCTATCTTGTGTATTTGCCAATTACCTTTATAGCAGTATCAAAAGAATCCCTAAATGCTGACGTTCGAGTCCAATTTCTTTATTTTACATGTTTTTCTAAGATATTTTTTCTTTTATTTAATTCTGTTTGATTTAATGTTTCCAGTAGATTTATAGTTTTCTATTCACTGAAGCGTCCTGCTAATTTTATTTTTTGTGTTCAGCTTTTTGGCTTTGTTTTCCTTTGTTCATCAGCAGCATTGTGCATTTTTCGATTATGTACACCATTTTGATCTACCGGATATAAATAGTCAGTATCTTTACTGACTATTTATATCCGTCGATTCTTTATTTGATTTTTTAAATTATTTTTGATAAAATATTACATGTTATGCAACATGTTAGGCAATGTTTTTTTTTTCTGGTATTGTAAGTATAAACTTTATCTATAATATTTCTGCATTGCTATGATGAATATGATGGGGATAAAAATTTTTTCATATATATACATCTTTAGAAATTCTAACATCGAAGCTTGTGGAATCATGTCACAGTTTCCTAGTCTCTCGCTATTTGGAAGATATGCAGATAACGTAACAGTTATCAGCGCGGAAACTGGAATTAGAGTTCAATCCAAGTTTACTGCGTTCACTTTATCACAAATGCACTTCTGAAATGTAAAAATCTTTCTCTATTCTTACAGCTATGGACTAAATAGTAGAGTTGACTGAGTTCTCTAGCATCGAGTAGCATTCAGTCTAGAAGAGGAGAGAATAATCTAAATACCAAACCTGCATAAAATAATGGGAAACAACTCCACAATTTTTCCCAATAAATCATGGCGGATAATAAAGAAAAGGAACTTATGGAGAGTTATAGTCATTGAACAGACATAGTATTTTTAAAATAATCTGTCAAAGCTATATCCATCTTACTTCGTTCGAGATTTTTTAAAATTATTTGGGTAATAGATCGTTTATTTTTGTGGTTCCTTTTCGACAACTTGCCTGTCCCTCGTGTAGATATCTTCAGCTTTTCGCTTTCTTCTGTAAGTTGTCCTCTAAGAATGTTCTACATTATAAACAAAAGCATTATAGATCTTCAAATATTTTCAATTGTTCTTTTTGGACATAGTTTTGTTATGAGAGTAATCTATTGTTGGATTTGAGCTCCCATCAGTAACTGCTGGTTTTGTCTTTGTGTGTGGGTATGAACCTCTTGATTTAGAATGAATGCCGGAAGAAACTCCATTCTCTGTTTATCTAAAATGTGTCTAAAAATTGTTTTCGTAATTCTGAAAAGTTATATTTTGTTAAAAATGCGGAATTCTGTGTCATTATATTTCTTAGTTAATTTTTATTATCTTCTATTCAAGTTGTTTATCGTTTCATAGTGTTTCATATTTTTTGACTCATCACCATTGTTTTATTCACATTCTTAATAATTGTGGCATACCAAAATGGCTCATAGAGCAAAATCGAATAGGGAGCTTTTGGACAAAGCGTTCTTCTATATATACCTTACTGCTTAGGTAAGAGTAACATGAAAAAGCTGGTATATCTATTATCAATTTTGACAAGGGCTATTCAATATTGACGCAAACAAAGTAAAAAGCAATATTTGTACGCTATATGGAGCATTATGCAAACACATTTACAGAAAAGCTGCAAGCCATCTTGCTCAGATGAAAACTCACGTTTTGCATCTCTTCTGCGCCAGACAAAAAACAAATTCGTCAATGCATGAATCTGTGTAGGTGATATATATTTTAAAATGTGTAACTTATAGGGCATCATCTCTAAATACTTTCATGTGACTAGAGGTATTGTGCGTCTGATATATACATATATACAAACTCACATACCTGCTCATAAATGTATATATATAACTAGTGGTCACACACATATATATATATATAAATATATATAGTCGACTCTCCCGTCGAATTCGACGTCAAGCAGGTCAGTATCTATGAAACCGACATGAGATTTGATTATAGTGGTGAAGGTTTCGTGCAGGACCATCCACACTTTTTGAAGGGCCGAATTCAGAGACCTGGTGCACTAAGTGCCACAAGGTTCCCAAACGACCCTCCGCAGGTTTTGAATTCAGAGTTTTCCTTCTCCTAGACCAGTCTGTCCTGCTATTTTACCCATAGCTGGAGGGAGAAGATGAGGATTCACACCTTTCCCAAGGTTATTAGCACGTAAGTGAATGTAATGGATCCGACTGGAATTCGAACTCGTTTCTGCGATTCCTCAATCCAAGCCGCTATCCATTACTCCACCTCTAGCTACATGAAAGTATTTAGAGATAATGCATATTTTACGTTATACAATTTATCACATATCAGTCGAGACACGATTGGATGTTAGAAGTTCTCTAAACTGGAACAAAGAGAATTTTTAAAGGGTTCTTGGTCGCTCGGATACCTTTTAACACATCTCGTGTATCTGAGGCATATACATTAGCATATATATATAGCTTACCAATATGTACGTGATCATTTGACGACAGCTAGTGAATGCTATATATCTATATACTATAATTCTTTTGGTAGGGGTGTATGTGCATTTGAACCCACATACAGTCACACACTCATATATAAACTGAAGTACTCTAAATTAATAACAGTAGTACATTCCCCCCCACACTTGTACAAATGGACTCAATTGTTGATATATGGGTAATATATTAGCTAAAAAAGGAATATAGCTGTGGCAGCCAAAGGATAGACGACTAGTGCCTAAAAATGCAAAACTGGGACTGCAATCTACTGAAAAGGATTTTAACCACCCAAACAATGAAAAGCAATATTGTATCAGTTTCAATTCAAAGCTGGCTATTCCACTATACAGCGTGCATTGGATTTTGTGTGGTTTCAGTGTCCTCAACCAATAAGTGAACTATTATTGATACTATAGCATCGGTTATTGCTCCTCACATTGGGTAGTGGAAGATAGTCACTTTTCCTGCTTCTGGGGGTAGATTATTGAGCTTCTGCTTAGAGATGACCGTATGAGGCTATGGGTGCTGTCACTCATCAAATTGTTGGTCAAGCTAGTGGTGACACTGTTATGGTGTGAATCTGTGTTTGCAATGGCCATTAGTAAAATTTGAACCTATCTTGATCAGTTGAATCCAACTATTTCAAGTAGACAGTTTGTGTGTGGTGGAAACAGTATGAACCTATAGATCCAGACTTACAAGAAGATGTTATGCAAACTGGTGTCCTCCCTGGTGTTATGTGGGTGGTGAGTATTCTGTTGGAGTTCACAAGGTCCACTAGTAAAATTTTAGCCTGTCTTGCGAAGGTGTGACAAACCTAGATCTTGTTGCAAACAATTTTCATCTCTTTATATTTGCTATTTTTATGATGGTGATGGTTTGTTCCAGCAAAATAACACAACTCCTATCATGTTTAGATTATATGAAACTGGTTCCAGGAGCAACTAATCTGATTTCTTAATACTCTATTGAGCTTGTGTTTGCCAGATTTAAACCCTACTGTGCATGCATATTATAGATTTCACTAAAGTATTTGTAGACAAACCTAAGAACTACAAATCAGGACAGCCCAGAAACATGCCTAGATATTAGGTTGGTGCAAAAATAATGTCGTTTTCTTACATAGTAAGATATGTGAGAAAACGACATTATTTTTGCACCAACCTAATATATAGATATACGCTTGCAACGACTCCAGCATTTGGTAGACTCCATAGCCCGCCACAATAGTTAGTTGAATGGAGGAATTACACATTGTTAAGTAGATGTTTCTCATTTTCATTGCACTTCTACTTATATATATATATATATATATATATATATATATATATATATATATATATATAGATAGATAGATAGATAGATAGATAGATAGATAGATAGATAGATATTCTGTTTATACGTTATTTTTAGAGATACAATTGTTTATGTAAACGCTTAGTTTATTTTTTTTTAAATAATAAACAGTATTAACTACATTTATTGGCCTGAAAGTCCGAGAAATTTCTTAGAATATACTTGTCCTTCGACTCGAACCTGTATCCTACACTGAACATGTCGGGCGACAAATATTTTCTATGAAATTTCTCGGACTTTCAGGCCAGTAAATGTAGTTAATACTGTTTATTGTAAAAAAAAAAACAAAAAAAAAACAGAGCATTTACTTAAATATCTGTATGTATAAAAATAACGTATAAATAGAAGATATATTAAAATAATGGTCTGACTTAGTTCATTTCATAATATATACACACATGCATATATATATATATATATATATATATATATATATATATATATATATATATATATATATATATATATATATATTGAAGTGTATGTCACTTATTATAGGCTTCAATGTTTAAGAAGAAAGAAATACCTTTATGGACAAATGTGTGTATTGATATTTGAACATATATGTGTATTTCCCCGTTTTTATGTTTGTGCCTGTGTTATCGGCCAGGTAGCGGTGAAATTTGTATAATTATTAAACGAATTCCATTTGTTTTCCGAACACGGATTTATTTATTTAATGTCTCAAATTTGTTATACTTACTCCCGTTGATATGCATCTTCATGTATTGATATATGCAAAAATATAATCACTTCTATGCTGTTTATGTTTGTATATAAATGTTTATATATATTTTATGCTGGATTATGTGCTCGGGCGTGTTGATGACAATAACGTCTCAAATCAGAAGTGCTGCAACAATTTCCGTTTTACTCATGTGATTATATGGGCATGTATTTTTATTCGCAAATAAACCTTAAGTTGGCTACCATGTGTTCACGTGTCTTTCGCTGGGTCAGTTTTTATGCAAACGCGCATGCGTGTGTGTGTGTGTGTGTGTGTGTGTGTGTGTGTGTGTGTGTGTGTGTGTGTGTGTGTGTAATATAAGTTTCCTTTATGCCAACCCCCACTAAATAAACGTTGATGAGGGCAGAGTAGAGGATGGTAATGTTGGTCGGTAGCTTGTTGTCAGCTGTACTATTTATCTCTGCCATTAAAGCGCCTCCTTCTTGTTCCCTTTACCCGGCCTTCTGTTTCTTTTTCTCCATCACGACAGCTTGAAAAATAATAGGAAAAGAAGTAAAAACACTGTGTGTATGTGTGTGTGTGTGTGAGTGTGTGTGTGTGTGTGTGTGTGTGTGTGTGTGTGTTTAGACGACTTGAAGGCATTTGAAGCCAGAGGCCAAGTACGAAATTCAAAAGGATTGGCAAGGAGTTATATTAAGTCCCCAAATATACGAACAGTTAGATTATGTGTCGCCAATCATTCGAGCCAGGGGCGTGTCTGACTTAAAGCAGGTATTCAGAAACTGATTTTTAAGTTACCTCCATCAGCGATTATCGGTCCCGGAAATAGGGTGGTTACAGATGTTACCATAAGGTTGCTTCTTCCTTTTGATTAATTCGATAGGAAGATAATATGGCCGCTGCACTTTTAGAAAGAGATGCATAGATATGGGTAGAGTAGTTGAAGTATAAATATATTCATGTAATACACACGAATGCACACATATTACCCTTGTGTGTGTGCGTGCGTGCGTGTGTGTGTGTGTGTGCGTGCGTGCGTGCGCGTGTGTGCGTGCGTGCGTGCGTGCGCGTGTGTGCGTGCGTGCGCGTGTGTGATTAATAAGACGAGTCAGTCATTTTAGGCAATTTTGGTAGCTGATTCTAATTGTCAACTTTTTTTTTTTTTTTTTTTTTTTTTTTTTTTTTAGCTATAATACAAATTCTGGGAGATTTTTTCAGTTTTTGAGTTGATTTCCAAGAATGAAACAGAAAAATAAATGATACGGATTCCGATATAACAAGAGTTTTAGGCAAATATATACAGAAATTTAATTCTAGAACTTTATTCGCAGAAGAATTAATTCTTGGTGACTTTGTGGTTAGCGGTGATAAGACAAAAGGGAAAAACAATCGAGAAAATAGCGATTTGAAGACAAAGAACAAATTATAAAAAGAAAGATATTTGAAGATCGTCACAGTCGTAGTGTAAACAGCGATATATTTCAATTTACTGTTTTCAGTCTCTCGTAAACAATTTGATAATTTGACTCCAACCAGTCTTATGATAAGTAAAATTGATTTCAAAATTGTACTTCTGACATTCTACTGTTATTTCTACCAAAACACTATTTGAGAATTATACAACTAATTCTTTTTTTTTCATTACAGCTTTGCTGAAATATCCCTTAACTTTTACATATTCCTGATTTTCTCCTACCTACTCGCACTCTGTTTAATTCCCAGGCAATAACTGCAAATTCTTCTGAAAACTAAGCTATTCAATAAAAAAAACTTCATGTCTCCAAAATAATCCAAATTTTTATAAGTGATAAAATGTGTTAAAAATTGTTTGGGATTTTAAACAGATTCCAGATTTAGCATGTTCTACTTCATGTTCTGATTTTTATTCATTTATGAAATTTATTGCTTCAATCATTAATTTTTAAATTTTGAGATTTATTCTAATAAATATTGACTTAGGGTTTAAGAAATAAGATTCCACGATCAAACTCTTAACTATATTTTGTATTTCTATCACTTTAAACCTCATTTTTAATGGATACTCATATTTGAGTAGACGGCTCATTTATTTATTAAGCAGTATATTTATTTATTTTCGTCTACGGGCCTGAATATTCGAGAAATCTTATTAAAGCAAAATTACCTTAAAAGAAGTACTTTACGTTTAGATACGAAACTAGGCAGATTTTAAAAATTTCGAGGAATTTAATATTAGGTTGTTGCAAAAATAATGACGGTTTTTGACGTTAAAAAAATACACCAAAAACAGTCATTATTTTTGCACCAACCTAATACAAGAAAGATTTTCAACTTTGCTTGGTCAGCAAGGCTGCTTCGTGATCAAATCGGTTACATCAAGTCGGATCTAATGATGGTTTCTCTCTGCCCAGAGGGACGCAAGTTCGAATCCTGCCGGAGAGAGCATATTTTCTTTAATAAGATTTCTCGAATATTCAGAGCGGTAGACGAAAATAAATATATATAGTGTTTAATAAATAAAAATGGATTTGACTACCGAGACGAGTATTTTTGGTTTTGTTTAAAAATTGATTCAGGCAAAGTTTTCCAACTGTAGGAATAAAAATCAAAAATGCAAAATAAATAAATAATTAAAAGAATTAATAAAATAGAACATCGGATTGAAAGGATTCATGCCTATTTTCGACTTATTTAATGAGCGCCAAGGAAAATATCATAAAATCTAATGTAAATCTTATTTTTGTTTTGAAGTTCTCAGGCGCCTTTAAACTACTTTTTAAACATACTTTCATACAAACATGTATAATGTGTAACTTGAAAAATAATTATATCTACCTTAAATGAACGCCTGTATATATATATATATATATATATATATATATATATATATATATATATATATATATATATATATATATATTTCGTTTTTGAAGTATACAAATTTTTATAAGCAAGATAAAATCTGCTGTAATATAAGCTTTAGTAAATCTGACATTTTGCAGTCATGTGATTGATGGCAACTAATTTGATTATGATATACACTTGTATGTTTTTGTATCTGGGTGTAGCATTGAGCTTATATATGCTTATGTGTGGATATTTATAATGACGTGTCTTACAGGAAGGTAATTACCTTTTGTATGAGTGAATAAGTTCGTGAGGGTAGGTGTGTATTAATGTATAGTGTCCACGGATAAACATGTACATGTATAAATGCAGACATGCGTATCATATGAGTTTTTGTGTGCATAAGTGTTTCTATGTGTTTGTATATATTGAAGAATAATGTCAGCCATCGCTCTGCTCACATATTAGCTGCCTGCTAATATATTTATTGTGTGGATAGCGTTAATACTTTTAATAATAACTCTAATAATGTCAGCAAGTGCCAGTAACATCAGGATACACGGCAAGGACGCCAGCAATTTATATTTTGAACATATCAATATCTTGAAGTAAACAAGAAAAAAGTATAGAAATTTAAAAGTGACTGAAAAAAACAAACTACAAATGTAAGACAATATAAAATATAAATTTACTGCGGCAAAGGCGGGTGGGGGAAATAAGTTTATGACTAGTTTAATGCTGAGGAAACTCAGGCGGTTCGGATGAACATTTTTAAAATAGAAAACTACAAATATTACTGAAAATACTTTCACAATGGTATTAGGTTGGTGCAAAAAATAATGACGTAATGATGTCGTTTTTTGACGTACTTTTTAACGTCAAAAAACGACATTGTTACGTCATTATTTTTGCACCAACCTAATATTTTTTAAATGATAAATAAGATTAGTAAATTTCTCTTTTGTTGCTTTAGCAATGCGTCTATTTCTTAAAATGTTTTATTGTTATTTATTTATCGAATGAGATAAGTTTTTTTTTTTTTTAATATCGTAGAAGGACATTTTATCAAATAAGAAACAAAAATTTCCATCTGTGCGAGAAATGCTGACGAGCTTATATCCGTGCATGCGCGCGAGCATCCTCACATTGAGCGTATGAATAGGATACTAATTACGGAGTGGCGAATGAAATTAATAGAGCTGCATTTATATGTAAATGCCCTTGGGAAATAACACAAACCTAAATTTCCTAGTCTCCTATTCAATCACCTGTCATTTTGACCTTAACTTGTCACTATATTTGTGAAGAGGAAGTGACGGTGACGCTGTACAAGACTTCTTCAGTATCATTCAAAAGAGTTCCGGTGGCAACACTTATATACAACTTTAGCTAAAGTTGCTATTTAAACAAGGCAGGATTCTTTATTTTCACACTATCACCGGTATGTCTCCGAGAACAATAAATAAATAAAAGTCTCTGTCTCATCTTAATAGTTTCGGTATTTAAAATCATTGCTACATTATATGGTGTAGTATACAAATATTAATTTTGTCCAAAGTTACGGAATTAATTTCAAATTCCTGAAGTTTACAGACAGCCGAAAAATAGATCTCCAACAAATACTATGATAAAAAAAAAAGAAACGAATAAACTTGTCGAAATATAAATCTATAGAATAATAAAAGATCAGAATCTTAAATGAACAAAAAATGGAAACCAAATTTGAATTTGATTTATTTAAAGAATGAATGATTGAACCAACGTAAAATTATATCCAGCATTTGAATTCGCACAGAAGATGTATGTCAGCTCTGGGCACCTCTAGGTGGTGTAATGGCTAGCAAGCTCGTCTCGCTAGAACAATTGCGACTGATTAGTGAGATCGGTCCTCACTGTGTGCCCCATACATTCGGCCGTGTGCCATATCGGAGCTATGCTTGGAAAATCGCTATAAATGTCAGCCCACACATCATATATTTAAACGTGAGTGCATTTCAATGAACAAAATATTATCTTCATAAAAAATAAACTTTTACAAAATGCCGTACCTGTGAGCCTCTGGGCAAACAGAGACATCTTAGATGAAGATTTGAACTGTGGGCAAGAGTTCTTTTTCATCTTTAAACAGAAGAGTAACACTTTTAAGCAAAAAACAATGCTATTTGGACGTTATCTGCAATTTAAAATTTTACAATAACGCCCCGCTTGCATATTTATACTTTTCATAACATTGTTTCTAAGTCCTTAATTTGTATGTTGGTTTGTTTTTCACTTCAAATACTCACAATTTTTACAGTTATATCTCATAGGACCGTTTAATTTGACTGATTTTCATTATTTCTGTTTTTGTTTGAGCACGTCCACTTCAAAACAACTTTTTATTTACTGTTTTGAACACAGAAAGTTATAAAAAACGACCAATCTTAAACAGACGACTTTCAGGGGCAGTTGCTATAAATTTATAACCCTCTATAGCAGTATAATGAACGTTATAGTTTACCATTCTAAAAATAAACTGAATCCAATGATATTATTAATCCTCGATAGAAGGCAGAGAAGTGACAATTTAATCTTAGACAGAGGATACTCTAAATTGACCTAAGACTGATAAATATGTAAATATTTACATATAAATGCCTAATTATAGCAAAACAAAATGTATCTTATTTTTTAATAGCAGGAATAAAATATTAAACTAAATAATATTTTTGCTAGCTTCTGACGTTATGAGCCAGTATTAGTAATATAGTTTAACATATTTTAAACAATATAGTTATACAGTATCATATATATATATATATATATATATATATATATATATATATATATATATATATATATATACGTATCAACGTATATATGAATGGTTATCTTAAAATATACTCTGAAATTCATTTTTATTGCCTGCATAATTGAGCGTTTGGTCACAAAGTAGGAGCAATCAAAATAACCCGAATCTCAAAATTAATGGAGATTTTCCTTTGTGTAGGCCACGGAACAAAAATTTTACACATTTCATTTTATTCTGAGAGAGAAAAGAGACGGTTGCAGTTCTTAAGAGTGAACAAAATGAAAGAAAACCATTATGATTACATAGCATAGACGGAAAATATATGGGTAAGATGAATCGAAGGAAATAATGGCATAATTGATGCTATTACATTGGTTCTCTTGAGAATTATAGTAGGAAAAGGGGAGGAAATAGAAAAAAAATCAGACAATGTGATGGACAACTACATTTCCTGATATAACATTGATTGTTAAAAAATATGTAACACATTTATAAATGTTAATTGTGATCTAACATTCGACATTGAACTGTAGATTCCAATCATATTTAAGATATATGATGATGTCATTAAAATATTATTCTATTTCCCTTATTTCAATACTTACACAATTGCATGCTTAAATCACGGTAATCAGCGATAGTACATCATTGCTGTTTACTGAATAGCCGTGCACACCTTCAATTCATAGGAGAAACAGAACTGCGAATAGTAAGTTAAGTATCCGTTGTAAAGCCTTGGCTTAAAAAGAAAAATAATCTTTGTCAAAACTATAAGTTTCTTGGTAAAAAGCAATGATTATTAGTACAATTGTTTCAATTATAATGACGGTGGAATGGTGACCAAAATGTTGTCTAGCCCAAGTTTATTATCCCAAATGAAGCCTTAGCAACCTCGCAGCTTACGTATCTTATGATTCCCAAACCTAATGGAACTTAAGTCTTGGGGGAAGGACACCAACAGTATCTCCCATTGAGCCATGGCCCATTTCATTCTTACTAGAACCATCACAAGACTTGCCCTACATGACTCTGACCTCAAACCTCAGCCATTTACACCAGCTAATCAGAGAGACATGATCAGTTCGAGACTTAAGTTACTACAGTCATTAAGAAAATATTTAGCAAGATGAAATAATTACTCAACCGTGTAGTATCTAATACTAGAAATCAATTATTATTTCTTAATGAAAACCGAGAAAATTTATCAATAGAAATCCAATTGATTTTAATTTTTACAGAAATGCTCATTTACAAAGTATAAAATACTTTAGGAAAAAGAATTAATAATGAGACACAATAAATCCAATAATTTTGATGTTTGAATGTTTTATTCCATAATTTAAAAAAAAAATCATTTTTATAGGTTCAGCTTTCACATATTCTATTTTTATTTATTTCTTGGAATAGAAAATCTAAATCTTTAGTACTGATCCTTTGGTTGCCTTGAGTAACTTAAGCAAACAGTAACAATTGATAAATATATTCGACGTATTTTCATTAATTATGTATTATGGAAACTAACATAAATGTCTGAAATACTGTTTTTTTTATTAAAAATAGAAAAATAACCATTGAACTTTGGTAACCAATGTAATTTTTAAGACGCCGTGATATATTAGGTTGGTGTCGTTTTCTCACATATGTTACTATGTGAGAAAACGACATTATTTTTGCAGCAACCTAATATTACTTATCGAAAAATACATTGACTATAAAAAGGTGGATTATTAAATGTTTCCTGCTCTCTGTGATAATCTTTTTCGTATAAAATAGCGGGCAATATAAAAAGTGTCATGTTAACATAGTTGAAGTTTCTGGGTACAGTAAGTGATCAAAAGTTTGTCATATAACTGTGTCAAACAAATATCCTTATTTTGAGTAATTATGAATTGGATTAAAATGACACTATTTAACCTCAACTTACATTTGAATGAATAATTTAATTCTTTTTAATATGGAATTTCTCAGTAATATTTTGTACCATAATATTCGCCGTCGGAACCTTTTCTTAGTTCAGCAAATTCATTTTAAACATATTCCAAGGTAAATTCTCCAACCATAACGAAAATTAACCGACTGTTAAATAAATATTTACAAAGATTAATCAAAACATTGTATATCTCCTCAATGACGACACTAGTGTCCAATATGAACGATATAATTCTTTTTTGTTTGCTTTGTGCTTATTTGCTTTTCATTCTTTTCAAAATGATCCAAATATATCATATTTTCATCATATCATATTTGATAACCCTTCTTTCTTAACATCTCTGTAAACTTCTTTTTTACAAATACTTTTCCAAAATTTCAAAACCTCTTCATTGAAAATGTCTCCTGTATCATCAGTATTCAGTCCTATCACAAAGGGAAAATAGATCATAATGATTTTTTAAAAATCTACTGCATACCAAAATCCAGTAGGTGTTTTTCTTTGTTATAATGTTTAATGTTGTCAATTTAAAGGCTTACAGAAATTCTTTAACAAATATCTTATATATTAGTTTCTTAAACATTAAGCATGTTAATATAAGTAATTTCTCTTTCTGTTTTCGTTTACCCCACCTCAAAACTTAACCACACGACGTTAAAGGAGATATAGCTATAAATTTTGATAGATAATACCTCTCTTAAGCGATACCATCTTCCCAAAGACGAGACATTTGACCAAATAGAAATGTGTTCTGGGTCTATTTTTCTATTTTATTTATTTATTTTCTTTTAAATGTCTTTTTGGCTTCATTTTACCTAATTTTAGTTGATATAATTTTATTTATTTATTTTTCGTATATTACTTGGTTACTTTTATTGTCTTTTATTTCAATTTTTCGTTCACACGCATATCTGAATTTAACGAATTATACAAATGGGTCAGACTTGTAAGTGTTGAATCTTTCAAAGAAAGAAGTTTTTTAACCGTATTTAGTTAAGGTATATTGGAAAGTTAGAGAAGACATAGCTATAAATTCTGGTAGAATTTCTTAAGCGAGGCTAATTACTTAAGGCGAAACGTTTGCCCAAACAGAATGGTACGCTTTGGATATTTTTTTTATTTATTTCATTTATTTATTTTTCTTTTAAATTTTTTTTTTTTTATTTATTTTATCTCATTTTATTTATTTGTTATATTAATTATATATTGATTCGTATTCCGTCTACTACTGAACTGAAATAGAGTTTTTTCATTCCTTTCTCTTGTTCCATAACCTGAATGATTTTGTTCCATCCTTCTGGTGATATAACTGACTAGTGGCTCTAAGTTTTCCCCTTGCGAGTACCGGACTAAGAATTGCCTAATGTCGGGATATCTGCAACACTATGTTACGCATGAATATGTGTCCTTGCAAGCGCTCCCGGTGGGTAACGCTGAGTTCACGTTATGCTGTAGTATTAGCCATGTTCCAGACAGTTTGACGATGGACAGTAACAATTATTTGGGCCTTTTTCCTATTTTGATTTTTTCCTTTGTGTCTTACCTTACTTTGTCTCTGTCTCTTAAATTTCGAACTAGTGGGGGGAGTGTTTATTTTACTCCCTTTCGCAGATCACTATTCACTCAAGTCAAGGTAAGAGATATTTCCTTTCCAAAAAAGAAATTTTGTAAGATGGTCAACGTCTAAACCGTCTCACCCGCTCCACTTCATTTGGTCATTAGCCCTGTAGGACGAAATATAAAACCTACTAAAAGGTTGGAAGAACACTGGATGAGCCAACGGCTAACTAACTAGAGTTGGGGTCTCAATATAAAACACTGTGGAGAAGGCAAAGATAAATCACTCCACTATGTATCCAAAGAATAATCATAGTAAAAAACCAACATAATTGTTACAGATAATGACGTGAAGTGGGTAAAATCTACTATGGATAAATCCTCGTCCAGTAAAGGAAGACACGAGTGACAGGCATCACTTGACCATCATCCAGCACTATTCATAAGATGAAAAATGAAGAAGAATGACGTAAAGGGAGTCAAGTTCCTTGGAAACAACTATAATCTCGCCTGATAAGACACCAGCGACTATTTGCAACAAACTAAAATAGTAATATGGACTTGGAAAGTAAGGACGCTACATCGATGTGGCCAACTTGAAAATATCAAGTAAGACATGAATAAATTAAATTTCAAAATTCTAGGCGTATATGAAACTAGATGGGCAAGTAATATGAATTTCATTATTTACATTATTCGGACTATTGTCCTCATCTTTGTCGCCATATTTATTACAACGTTTCAGTCGTTGTACGTTCCGGCCTTCTTCAGGTGGTTGGAATTTCGAACTGAACCCTTTATTTGACTCACTGGGGTAGACTGTTCTAGTTCAGAAATATATGAATTTCATAAGGCAGATACTCAAGATGGTGCATGCAGGGGTGGGGATGAAAATAAAAGTGGTGTAAGGTTAATATTAGGAATATGAGGAAACGTGTTCTGGAATACAGTCAGTTCTCAGTTCTAAACTAATTCTAACATAGTAATTATTGCTGACAGAGCAGAACATGGCGGATGATAACTTTTACAGTTCCGTGTAAAATGCTAAGGCTCAATGTAAATCACAAGGAATCATTATCATCATCATGAATGCCAAGGTCATAAAAGAGAGAGAAGGTGAAATAGTTGGCAAGTTCGGACTAGGAATCCGAAACCAGTGCGTCGAAAGATTGATTCAGTGACCCAGAGCACATTTCTATTTGGTCAAATGTCTCGTCTTTGGGAAGATGGTATCGCTTAAGAGAGGTATTATCTATCAAAATTTATAGCTATATCTCCTTTAACGTCGTGTGGGTAAGTTTTGAGGTGGGGCAAACGAAAACAGAAAGAAAAATGACTTATATTAACATGCTTAATGTTTAAGAAACTCACATATAAACGATCGAATAATTATCAATACCTGGTTTCAGGAGGACCCTAGACGCCACTGAACATCGAGAAACCCAGGACGAGATACCAAGAACCAGATTAATTTCGTAACAAAATGTTCAGTAACGCCGTTTTAGGCCGTGGTCAGCGATCATCTTCCAGTCGTATGCAACGTCAGAGTAAAATTACAGAAACTGAAGAAGACCAGAGCAATTTTATGAACTGCTATGAGAAAAACTCTTGAATGATCTAAATTGCAAGGAGATTTACATAGTTAAAACAAATATAACTTGAATGAGATCCTGAATTTAGTGGACATAAATTTAATAGGACAAGAACAGTGTGCGATAATTATGATAGAGAATGATATCGGAGAGAGTAAGGCAAATGCAGACTGATGTGAACGTGCGTTTTATAGATTACGCAAAAGTAGGACACAAGGATCTATTTGAGCTGTTGGGAAAACTGGATTTGTTTGTTAAGTATGTTAGAATAATCTAGAAGATATACTAGGAGCAAACCGCCTGCATACAGATAAAAACGAATTTAGTTTGTACACAAGAATATAAAGAGGCCTAAGATATGGGAAGGGACAAGTCAACGCCGCTACCTCATCACCGCCTACTGAACACCACCGACTGAGAGCCGGGACAACTCAGAACTGAGACAACTCAGCACCAGAAACAACATAACTTTTTTATTTTTTTATAACCGAATAAAAGTAATTTATTAAGTAAATAAAGTAAATTGTAAAGAAATTTATTTTTATGAAGTAAATTGACACATAAAATATAATTCAATAAAATGCAATTGTTTTTTAAAATATAAATTACATTACGATTTACTTTATTAAAAATAATTAAAAACAAAAACCTAGTTCCTATTTTACATTGTGCCTTTTCAAATGCCTTATTTGAAGAAAATATTCACTAATTAAGATTTAATCCTTAGTAAATTACTTCTATTCGGTTATTAAAAGAAAGTTATGTTTTTCTGGTGCAGAGTTATCTCGGTCCTGAGTTGTTCCGGTGCTCAATCGGCGGTGTTGAGTCGGCGGTATTGAGTTGTCCTGCATCCCTAAGACTGTCTGTTTAACCTCTATAACGAAGTTATCCCAAGAGAGCTCTGGAGTCCCTGTGAAGACTTATCGGCAGGAGAGCAATCTTAACAATATTAGATATGCAGATGATACTGTATAAAGGTAGAAAATACAGTTGTCTACAAGAGAATAATCCCTAGATGTAAACTACGAACTGGAGATGTCAATATCAAACAAGTAGTGAAGTTTAAATATCTGGGAAGTGTTTTAACAGAGGATAGAAAATACAACGCCGAAATCCGAAATAATACTGAATTCCTATGCAATATCAATCATCTTATATGGCAGTGAATGCTGGACAATCTTACCACAGATGGAAAGGAAACTGGAGGCAACAGAAATGAGGTTCTGCAGAAGGATAGTGAGAATTCAATGGTCGGAGGGAGCAAGTAGCGAGGAAGTTTTATAGAAAATGGTAACAAAAGGAATAATAATATTCATAATCAGAAAGAGACAGCTGAAAATTCTTGAATACATAATAAGGTAGGAGGACTTAGAAAACTTAAAAAACAGCTGCCTTCCTCTATCTTTCGGACGAGCTTGTGGGGATCGGTGGTGAACGTGGAGTGGGAGTCTTGGTAAATGGAGAAACGCTGGTGAGAGCAACGAGGGATAAGAGCTTGTGAAGAGCCATGATCGCTCACGTCTTGAAGGATTACGGCACATAGGAAAAAAAGAATGAATATTTTCCTCATATTCCATGAAATGAAAACAAAAATGTGTATGAAATTATACTTATATAGTACAAGATTATAAATACAATAATAGAGAATAGAAATTTCGAATATTATCAAAATTTCTCTGAGTCTCATTATTCACTTTTCTTCCTAAAATATATTTTTATTTTCTTAAGTATTTTTGTTAGTATGGTAATAACTTTCTGGTTGATTTTTTTTACATGTATATTTTTCTGTTTTTTGATTAATACGAAATAGCAATTTTTTGCTAGTATTAGTTAGTGCTTAGCTAATTAACTAATTCTTGGATATCACTTACACGTACCTTGCTAAATATTTTCTTAATAATTGTACGCTCGTAGGAATTAGAGGAGTAGCATATTCGATTGTAGTCAGAAACGCAAGCAACGTGGTTGCTCTGCTTTTACTTGGGATAATAACATTGATCTAGGCTTTTTTTCTTTAATTCGCCTTCTTTCTGTGCACATGTATAGGTGTTATTCTATATTGTAATACTAGCTATCATTTTATTTGTAAATTTTGCTTCTCAATGTTTCCGATTGTTAACTCACGAAGTTAGAGTTATGCAGATGTTGTTGGCATTGCAGTAGATGCTGAAATTTCCCGCCAATTGTCCTTTGTTGTAGATACCAATCTAGCAAAATGGCATCTGGTATGATAGGTCGTACAAAACAGAGACGTGTCATTGAATGTGGAAAAAAATTGTACTCAATGATATTCATGAATGATTTCTGGACATGTAATGAGACCAAACAGTAGAAGTGAACACAACTGGTGGCTATTGTATTTCAACAGTGACGAAAACGATATACTTGACAGACCACGCGCCGGATGACCTCGCATAGGATTTTATTCATCACCAATGGTTGTGACTATGTGAAAAACAGTGTCTTTTAGCTTAAAACATGCTCAGCAGTGTTAATGTGTTAAAGAGAAAGAATGGGAACAAGGAGTATGGACTTAAAACTACTCTCGTACGCATAATAATCGCGTGCACGAACAAATATACTCACTTTGTATTGATTTCCACACTTTAGTTTCCATACTTTGAAGTCGCTTGTATTTTTTACTCAAACTTTAAGATTATCTTTAAATTTCTTTGTTGAAATTGCAACTATTAAAATTAGGCTCAGCATTCACGTTGAATAAACAAGATTTTATAAGTTTAAAATAGTTTTGTCGTTACTTATATATTACTTTTAAAATGTGAAACATTTTTCAAGCATATTAGCCTATTTTATGAGACTCTTTAGAAACTCGAAGTTGAGATGGATAAATATAGCAGGCACAATTTTTTTTATTTTATTTTTCTTCGAAAATATAAAAATGAAGATATATTAATAAGAATTAACTCTTCTGTAAGTTTATTTTGACTTACATTCATAGATATACAGATGCACTCCAATCTCAAATTGTGTGCATGTTCTATGAATCCATTATCCAGTACTTTAACTTGTTTCCTACAAATAATGTACCTCTAACACATATCGTTTACCCACTTTTGATTAACCATTATTTATCTGTGATATGCTCAGCAGTAGCTAAAAAGAGCATAGTTAAAATAAAGGAAGGCCAAAGCAACAACCACAGTAAGCGATAATGTTAGCAATATACATCTGTTCATTTATCTGATCTTTTTATATCATTTCCAACATTTTTTGCTGACGTTTTCTGAATGGTTTCTGAAGTTTCTACATTATTTTTTTGTTTTACTTTTTTTATTTTGGCTATTAGTGTACTTTTATCTAAAACGTTTTTCCAGAAGTTTCGTCAGGGAATGTAATAGGACTGAAGAAGTGCACATTCATATGATTGTCAGCATTTTCTATTTCTACCTTGATTCTGGCTTGTATTTTTTCAGTATAATCTTAACTAAACATAACGTAAATGCACATTTGTGTACTAGCCCCTGGGACATTTTAGACAAGACAGCAAAGGCGATGATTATGATAAATTTTTGAAGGAACATGTCTCCTCTGCCCTATACTTCCTGCGGCAACTATTTATTAGTAATACACTCTCAATGTTCTTTCCCATTGTTTTTGCACACGTTTATTGCTCGATGCAGACGTTCTGTGACATGAAAATACAATCTGTATTTCAGTTTGTTTTTCTTTAATCCGATTACGTCATTCAGTTCATAAGACGTTCTATCTTTACTCACTTTTCTCTTGTGTCAGATACCAGACAGCTCCTAACGAATACTGACAATGCTATATTTATCAAGTTTCAGATGCGTTAAATAGACATAAAACATTTATTAATGGAGTACTTCTCTCATTATCATTTATCAATCTTTCTTTTTGGTGAAAGTACGAAACTTGTGTTGCATGAAATTTCCAAGAGGAATCATCCCTTGAAAATCATCATATGAAAATTTCTTTTAACTGACTTCAAATGCTAACTCCGATGACTCTAGATGCTGAAAGTAATGACACTCTCAGGCAATAAGCAAGAAATAGATGAATAAAGACAGATTAGAGAATAAAAAGAAGAAAAATTGGTACTTGAAATGTCTGGAAAATTTTATTAATTGATCAAAAGAAATAACTTGTCTATATTTCTGAGATGAGGTATTATGTACATTATTTACATTATTCGGACTATTGTCCTCATCTTTGTCGCCACATTTATCACAACGTTTCGGCCGTTGTACGCTCCGGCCTTCTTCAGGTGGTTGGAATATCGAACTGAACCCTTTATTTCGCTCACTGGGGTAGACTGTTCTAGTCATGTGCCATGTTTAATGGATGTCAGTTATCAGTTATCTCCTGTTAATTTCCCTCTCCAAGTTCTCCATTTCCTTAACCAGCTATTGAACTCACACTCTTTGGGTCCTGTCACTGGATCTAACCAACGCTATTATCCACTGTGCCATATGTTCTTTATCCACTGGATCTAACCAACACCTTTATCCACTGTGCCATGTGCCCTTGGTTAGATCCAGTGACAGGACCCAAAGAGTGTGAGTTCAATACCCGGTTAAGGCAGTGGAGAACTTTCAGAGGGAAATTAACAGGAGATAACTGATAACTGACATCCATTAAACATGGCACGTGGAACTGGAACAGTCTACCCCAGTAATCGAAATAAAGGGTTCAGTTCGATATTCCAACCACCTGAAGAAGGCCGGAGCGTAAAACGGCCGAAACGTTGTGATAAATGTGGTGACAAAGATGAGGACAATAGTCCGAATAATGTAAATAGTATAAATAATACCTCATCTCAGAAATATAGACAGATACTGAAAGGCCGAAATGTTTTAATAAATTTGACGACAAAGATGAGGACAATAGTCCGAATAATGTAAATAGTGTAAATAATACTTCATCTCAGAAATATAGACAGATACTGAAAGGCCGAAATGTTTTAATAAATTTGACGACAAAGATGAGGACAATAGTCCGAATAATGTAAATAGTGTAAATAATACTTCATCTCAGAAATATAGACAGATACTGAAAGGCCGAAATGTTTTAATAAATTTGACGACAAAGATGAGGACAATAGTCCGAATAATGTAAATAGTATTAATAATACCTCATCTCAGAAATATAGACAGATACTGAAAGGCCGAAATGTTGTAATAAATATGGCAACAAAGATGAGGACAATAGTCCGAATAATGTAAATATAGAAATAACTTAGTTAATGAAAAATTAATTTCGCAGATGTATAAGAGATTAGTTAAAGCGATACAAATTAAACCGTTTCCATTGACTGTACAAAGTATATTTTAATGAAACAAAGATTTCATCAAAGATCAAACATTGCATTACTAAGAATTCCATAAGATTAGAGTAAAATATTTAAAATTAATCTTAACTATTATACATTTCCATAGATTTAATCTATAAATACTGTGAAAAATTCCCTAGAATTTATGCATACTCACAAAATAAATGGCTTACATCTTTAACTTTATGCTGGTTGTAACTATCTTAAGAAGTATAATCGACGAGAGATTGTTTATGATCGGCTTTAGCCTTTAATCTGTAATTGCAGAAATAGAATAATTAACTCAAAATACTAGTTCTGTAAAACACATATCTCAGTAGATAGTCATTAGCATCGGATGTTAATAAATTTCCATCAGCATAACTCATAGTTTTGCACTCATTTACAAATTACTCATTGATTGAATCTCTACACAATCCAAATAAGGAGATCTCCTCAGGTTTTTATTGGCTTAAAATTAATCAATTAATTATTGGCTTAAAATTAATCAATTAATGGATTGCAGCTTAGAAACTGAAGTCGTTTATCTCGATGACACTTTGAGTTTTCCATGTGTCCATTAGTCATTTATTTTGCCATATGAAAAGTTTCAAATGAATTGATTCTTATTGGACGAACTTCTGCATAACATATCTGTACTTTTAATCGATCAAGTGTTATATTACTTATGATCACTAAGTAGGTATGTGGGGGACTTTTTTCTTACTGATCAAAACCTGAGGTAACCATTATTTTTAGTCCAGACTATTGTTTTTATAAACTTTGGAGTGCATTGTTAATCTTGCGTTCAGTCATTGAGTTTTCACTCCTAACTTTTGGTTATACCAATGAAAAGTGAATATTTTTTTAAAAATGTTCAGCGTGTTCTAAGATTACCTGGCACAGATAGCAAAATTCAATTGTAATTATGCCACAACGAATTGGAGAGACACCTCTGACTTCTTATTTCTATCTGGGTTTATTCGCAAAATAACGTATAGTCTTTTACTGGCGGCACTGTAAGATTGTAAGATCCCTCATCTCTTCAATCAGTTTTAAGTATTGTTATTTACTGCTTTGTTCGGAAATGTTCTTCTAACTCCACTCTCGACCCATCAGGAATATCAAAAGGAATCTCTACTGATTGATATGTGCGTATAACTTTGTCTATATTTTCTGCTATCATCTCCAAACTAGACCCACACAGGGCATGCAGAATTCACGATATGTCTGCAATTGTCCGAAAGAAATGTGCTCCTGAACTATGTCATTCTTTATTTGTTGATCTATCTATCTATCTATCTATCTATCTATCTATCTATCTATCTATCTATCTATCTATCTATCTATCTATCTATCTATGTGTGTGTATATGTGTGTGTGCGCGTTAGTGTGTGTGTGTGTATGTGTGTGTGTGTGTGTATGTGTGCCTGTGTATGTTTCGTCTTATTCAAAATGATCTGGGAGAAAAATAATATATACATTTTATATATCAGCTATATATCTATATTATTGGACAATTAAATGACAAAATGATAAAGAAAACTAAGTTACACGTTTCTTCCTTCAAAATGACTTCATTACACTAAAACGATGTACTTATTGATGAAATTATATATATATTTGTGGGGAAGGGACGAAAATTTAATGAAAAGAAAGTCGGTCATAATTATAGATTGAGGGTGACGCTGAAGATGTGAGACGCTAAATTTGATTTTAAATTTCTGGCGTCCGATTCGTTTCGACTTACAGCATAACCGACTTCATTCAGTATCCCAATACTGTTTTCCCTCGCTAGTGTGTTTTAAATATACCACATTGTGATAGTTGGAGCTTTGTTAAGATATTTCACTTAAAGACTGTTAAAAAAAATTATCTCCATGATGCTTGAGTTGATTACTTAAGAATTTTTAAAAGTGGCTTTTAACTTTATGTACATATGCACATACATCTATACGAACACATCTCCAGAGATAGACTTGCACATATACTCACCCACGTACGCATACATACATACATACCTAGACATATTTATGCAAATACGCACAGTGTCAAGAAACACACCCTCTGAAATGAAGTTTTATGTCATATTTTCATGAGTAATCTGACATTCTGTTTTTTTTTTTGTTGTTGTTTTTTTTTTTTTTTTTTTTTTTTTTTTTACTGATCATTTATTCTCCATGTCACTTTTTGCCTGTTTACCTGACTTTCTTGATTTAAAAAATAATTTTATTAAAAGAGTAAGAAATTTACTAGGTCAAAAGTGTATAGAAAGCGTTTTGATCTAGATCATCCACGGTAAATTTGGGTCCAGGTTCTTACAACATTTCACCTTTCTTGGCAGATCTTCAATTATCACAATGCGGGATACTTAATGCAAATGATAAAACAAAAATCAAAAGCAGAAAGAAACTGAATGACATTGTCTTGACCGCATTCCCAGACAAATCGGAGAAAAATTAAATTATTAGTTTTAAATTTCAACGTTCCATCATCTTCAGCATTTCCTGTCGGTGCATAATTGTAACCGTCGTTTGCGTTTTTATCTCCCCTCTCCTTCCTACACATATATAATTCCATCAACAAAAACATTACTTTAGTCCTAGCGGACGAAACGCGTTAGACAGAATTTTTTTCACATTGTTATTCATTTTCCTAATATATATATATATATTTATGTTATAATTTTTGAATAAATAATTATATTCGCTCTACTTTGTATTGAGCACTCTTTTAAGAATAGTAATTGTTGTTTATTGGAATTTATTCCGTATACACCAATCATATACTTGTATATATATATATATATATATATATATATATATATATATATATATATATATATATATATATATTCAAAAACTGTTTTTGCTCCAAAGTCCATTTATTTATTTGCAGGGGTTTAAAGAAACTGCTACTTTGGCATCCAGCTACAACACTGCGCCTAACGGAGGAGGCAGTGGGGAGATTATTCCAGACGTAAAACCAAAAATAATAAAGCGGCGCCGTTCGCAAAGTACAGTCAGTCTGAAAGGACAAATTCCTGGAGGAGAAAAATTACATGGTTCTAGTGTTCATATACCAAAAATGTAAGTTTATGTGATTTATATTGTGGCTCAAATATACTTATAGAAGTACAAGAAATACATTTTCTGGTCCCCACCCCCAAAAAAGTAATCTTAGTATTACATGAATTTTATGTAAAACTCCCACCAAAAAAAAAAAAAACCAAAAAAAAAAACCCAGTAATTCCTTTCTATTGGCTTACTTACTTTTATTTGTCTAATCTGATAGCATTTCATGTTGCTATCATATACTAATGTTCCATTGGCAATATTTTTATTATTTAAATGCATATATATTCATAAAATGCATTGAGAAAAATGAATGTAATTCTGTAGAATTTTAGATGATTGAAAAATAAAATAAAAAAGAAATTAAATTCATTAGCCCACCTTTATTAATTAATTGTCGACTTTTACATTGTATTAAATTCCTAGATGACAAAGACAAGTTCAGTTATATAACAAATGGTCTAAGATTTTACAACTCTTATTACCATTTACTATTTATCAAGTAAAATAGTCTTTGCTTCTTCAAAGCGGATATTATTTATTGCTGATACACTCAGGCAGTTATACAGACAAAGCAACACACAGAATGATATATGCCTAAGACATATTTTATGGTTAATGGTTAAAATACTGAGTAGGTTACAGCAAATGCTCTGATATCTCAAATGAAGTTGTGATTTATTCAGAGAGAAAAAGGTTTTTTTTCCTATTTTTACTATTTCGTATATACGTTTCTTTGACAGAAATGATGTCCACCTTTTTTTTAATATCTTTACAAATGTTGAAGTCAGCAGAATTTCCCGTGAAAGATTCATGAAAAGCAAGCATTTCAACGTGGTTGTTGTTGCCAATATTCTGATCAAATAACCATTCCGGGATTTTAGTAACAATTGTGTCACAATTGAATTTCTTTTTTTTATGCTTGATGGATACTTCAAAGTTTCTGATATGAAAACCGAGAATTGATTCTTCAGTATTCAACATTAAGTTAAAGTTTGTTGCTAGTCATGCAGTAATATATAGAGTGAGATAGTGTGATTTACCTCAACATAGAATGTTTTGTCAAACTATTGATCTTTTACGACATAAATTTTTATCCTCATAATGAAATTAAGGTTATGTCAATACGTACGTTGACCTGGCTATCAAACGTGCTTTTATTCAGTGATTGATTGCATAAGAAGCGTTCATCACTGAAATAACTCGGTCTCTATTATAAGGCATGTCGATGAAGTATTACAGAGTGGGTCTTTTTAGCTGTTTTTTGTTTTGTTTTTTTTTTGTTTTTGTTTTTTTACCTCTAACCTTCACCTGCCAGGCAGCAGGTTCTTGGATGATCAGCAACATTTTAAACTGACAAATTAATTTCTATATTGCTGTATCAAGCTAAAAAGACTTTTTTTTTCTTGTCTTACATTCCGTTTTCTTTCTATATTACTCTTATTAAATAAAATAGAGCAACTTAAGAATTATCTAGTTAATTTGAGATTAGCCCTTTCCTTGATTTAATAACCAATCAGATTATTGATCCCAAAACATGTTTGAAATATAATCACCCCTTCTCGTCTTCTTAGATGGTTGTGTTCAATCATTTTTTTTTTTTTAAATATGTTGCTCATATTAACAAAATTAACGAATGTGTATAGTTTAAATTATTTTTATTGGTTATATTAAATAAATTTATTTCAGTTTTTTGTTATATTTTATTTAACTAGAAATAGAAAATATATACAAATAACTTAGTTTGGATCACAGTTTGTACCATGAAGAGTGCAGCATTATATTTTATTTGCTATTTGACACCAATACAAAGCCCAAGAGCCACTTAATGTAAAAGGTTACTAGATGTGGTTGTTTTGTGGGCGTAAAAGGAATAATACGTGTATATTATTAGGATATGTAGGATATATAACAGTTGACTAGACTCAAAAAGGTTAAGATTGTAGTAATCAAGAAAGCATCCCCGTGGGAGTCTGTTCAACAAAGCAGCAACAGCTCTTGAAAAAAAAAGAAGCTGAATGGAACTTCCTTCTTAACAATGGAACAAAGAAGGGAATTGAGGATGATTCGACCCTGAATACACGGCAGGGTGGGGTCTTAAACGATGATTCGACCCTGTAATTCAATACGGTTACATGTGAATAAATTTTTGTTTCAAATGAATTTATTTGTTACCAAGGTGATTATGCATAATAATCAGTTAGAATGGAAAGTGATTTAATATAAATTAGGAATTGAATGAGGCGGAGTTTTAATTAGTTTGGAAGTAACGTGGGAAATGCTTGTAGGCACATACCTATGTTTATTAAGTCGATTTTTATAAAGTAAAGTCTTATCACCATAAGGAAATGGACTAAAAAAAGAAATTTGCTTAATAATCTCATAATGGGAGTAGAGAGAAAAAATTTTAAAGAGTCACAAAGGTTTAACTTGGGTGTTAATAGTTTAAAAAAGTATTTATTTTTATCTTTAATACTTGTGCCTCACTATACATCGAACACGAGACGAGTGTATATAAGGTAGAATTTCTGCTACTTTTATCATATCTTATTTAAATTTAACGATAGCAGCTTGTATTATTGAATGTTGAAGTTGAATGTAATTCTAGAATTTGAATAATGACTATTTACTAGATTTAATATCTTGAGTTACAAAGCTAAAAGCAATTATATGAGTGTTTTACATTTTTTATTTAATAATTTTTTGATCATTTTAGCGGAAGTATTTTTCCTTTGTTAACTCAGACAGTACGTTTATGAATTATACGCAATGTATCTCATCAGACTTTGAAAAATGGGTCGGACAGAGAAATAATCAGCATCTCTTGTAGTAAGCAGAAAAGCTTTACAAATTCTCTGCTTCATTTATCTCTTCAGTTCGATATCATACTGTTGCAACGCAGTATGTATTTTGCATAAAAAGGATCACGTTTTAGTGTTTTACTAGTTGACTACTTGTGAGAAAGACATTATACCAGTTTCAGTCTTCCCCTGAAGACTTATCGTTGCATACTATCACATTTTATGAAATAAAAACAAATAACCATATAGGCAAATGATAATCAGTAGAGCTTTAATAAGTTTATGAAAATATTTTAATTTTGTTTCCCCATTGATTAGTAGATAAAATCTATCGTATCGCTGGGATAAATTAGCCAAATATTACTTACTTGTACTTCAATACTGATCAAGGATACAGCTGGGTAGCTTTTGGAAACTTTTATCAGAAATCTCCAAAGAGAAGCCTTTGTTTCACCAAAAATGTAATGCCTAAATTCAGTGATTTTCTTTCAACCAGGGAAACAAATCCGTCTGGATTCAAGTATATCTTGGAAACCCCAACATCCACAACCCAACGAATTGAAGAAGACCGAATCACATATTTAAATAAAGGTAAATATAATTTCTTTAGACCAAAGATTATCCTTTTATCCATATCTTGTTTGTGACATTCTGACTTAATATTTAGTGCTCTTTGCCATTGACAACAAACTATCCCCACCAAAAACAAACAAATAGCAAAAAACAATGCATCTTAGAATGTCAGTAATTATTCCAACATTTACTTAACTCATTGTACATAATTTAGTTCAGGATAATTTCTTTATCTTGCTTTGTTTTATCGCAAAGTTTCGTCAGTGTGAACACTGGCATTTCTGATAGATTGTCTTAAATTCGGCTTTAATAAGCTTCCCTTCTAATTACTTTCTGATGCATTCCGTGTCTGTGTTCTTGGAATTGTCTTCCCTTCTGTATACCCTCTTAAAGCAAGATTTGGTATTTCATAATTCAACACACACCTGAGGAAATTAGTCCACGTTACATCAAAAATTTGAGACAAGAGTTATTTTAGAACATTTTGGAGGTTATCTTTTGAATAAGTCATGTTTATAAATATTGACCTTAATCATTGAAGAATTTATCTTTTAAAATCTCTTTTCAGTATTTTAATGAAGGCGATAGGAGTAAATATTAAAATTGTTTACATCACACACCTTTAAAAACATAAATAGACATATGTATAGACATCTACAAATATATAAATTCCGTTCAAGCATAAAATTATCAGAAATCTTTTATATACGTACATTTACAGCATCATTATTCAATCATCAAAGTATTTTCCCTAGGATATTACGATACTTTTCAGATGAACAGCGTATTTTAGCATAAAAGACGATGATAATTTTGATTGAATAAATTCCTTGAAGAATTTTTCGTTAATTTAAACTTGAAAACATTTAAGGTTTTTTTCTGTTTCAATGCGTCATTCAAACAAATGCCAGTTGCTCTCTGTAGCCTTGAGAAGTAACAGTTTGTCTTGAAGTTTGTAATAAAGAAATCTTTTCTGAATACAAAAAGAAACATCTTTTTCCACTGTCGGTTTCCTTTACATCTAGATAGTTAATGCTACTTTGGATCTCGTAACGATTTTCTTCGTTCTGATGTCTTGTAATGAATTCATTTTTAAATCTACACTATAGGAAAATAATTTTTTTTTACCATGACGAAAGAAGAAAAATATAAATATTTAAAAGCTAAGTTTTCCAACGAGTTGCATACCTGACGATACAAGCAATAAAGAGCTGTGTAAATTTAAAGAATCTTTTAAGATTTTTTTTTTAAATTGTACAAAACATCGCACGGTGAGTTTAATATATCTCATATGTGTTCACACATATGCGCACGAATACATATACACGTTTATTTTGTAGTATAAAACACAATTTGACGTTATATTTTGATTAGTCATACAACCTGAAATCCTTTTCTTAATAATAAAATATTCCCTTGTAGAGTAATAGGACGTATTGCCCAAAGCTAATAAGCGAGCATATCTCGTTGTAAAATAAGGAAATATCCCATTTGCTTCTAGCGGAAATCAGGTTATTCATTTATTTTTTTGTTTCACTCTATTTTTTTTTTTCGATAATTGTATTTATATAATTTAAAAGTAGAATTCTTTCTTATATGTGATAATAATAATTACACATATAGTTCTCACGCAGAAATTCACATATAATTTCTCACGCAGAAATTCACATATAATTCTCACGCAGAAATTCACATATAATTTCTCACGCAGAAATTCACATATAATTCTCACGCAGAAATTCACATATAATTTCTCACGCAGAAATTCACATATAATTCTCACGCAGAAATTCACATATAATTTCTCACGCAGAAATTCACGTATAATTTCTCACGCAGAAATTCACGTATAATTTCTCACGCAGAAATTCACATATAATTTCTCATGCAGAAATTCATAACAACTGAAAATTTGCTTAAAACTAATATACATATAATTTGTTAGATCTGTTAAAGGAAAGAGAGAAAGAAATATCAATTTCTTCATGACGCTATAGTTAAATATAAATTTGGAAATGTCAGCTGATATATATATATATATATATATATATATATATATATATATATATATATATATATATATATATATATATATTGATACACGTTTCATTAAATATTATAGACAAGTGTTGTCTATTTATTTTATGTAAAATTTTTTCGTAATGTCTGATAAGTTTAACAACACTATCGCTGAACGAAGAAAGAAATTCACAATATTGATCCATATTTTTTATTTTATTTTTTTTTTTTAATACAATCTAAGCTTTCGGCTTACATACGCCATTATCAAAGATGTCAAGTTACAAAATATAAAACGATATACGGACAAGAGAGTGATGATAGTCTGTCATTGTTTGCATAGATGATTTCTAAGCAACGATAAACACGTGCATAAAGACGCTAGAAGTGAAAATCGCCCCGCATCTCATGACGTCACACATATTGTGAATTTCTTTCTTTGTTCAGCGATAGTGTTATTAAACTTATCAGATGTTACGAAAAAATTTTACATAAAATAAATAGACAACACTTGTGCCTAAATACACACACAATATATATATATATATATATATATATATATATATATATATATATATATATTAATACATTTTTATGTTTATACATTCTTTTTATAGATACAAATATTTAAGTAAATGCTGTTTATAATAAACAGTATTAAACAACATTTACCGGCCTGAATGTCCGAGAAATTTTCACAGAAAATATTCGTCCTCCTATACAGAACTGTCATTGCTTACATTTGATACGCCATGAGCAGATAGAATGTACGTAAGAGATTCATAGAAGATTGAAGTTCAAATATAGTAAATTCGACCTTGCTAACCGAACGCTCCTCTGTAGCCAAATCGGTTAAGGCACGTCAGGCTAAATGATGCTTCCGTATAGGATACAGGTTCGAATCCTATCGGAGGACGAATATTTTCTCTGAAAATTTCTCGGACATTCAGGCCGGTAAATGTTGTTTAATACTGTTTATTATAAACAGAGCATTTACTTAAATATTTGTATCTATAAAAAGAATGTATAAATATAAAAATGTCTTAAAATAATTGTCGGACTTTGTCCATTTCATTATATATATATATATATATATATATATATATATATATATATATATATATATATATATTGGAAATGTATTAAATCGATTCGAACCAGCATCCTCTATGGCGAACCATCATCAAATAGTGCCTTTTGAACACTCACACTATCCTGTCGGAGGACGCATATTTCTACTGACAAGATTTCTTGAATATTCAGGCCGGTAGTAGTTGGATAAAAATACCGTTTAATTTAAAAAAAACAAAAACAAAGCTTCTACTTGAATAAGAGTATCCATAAAAAATAACGTTTAAACAAAATAAATTAAAAATAAATAATCATATGTCGAATTTAAACCATTTTCTAAAAATAAATGGTCTTTGTTTACGTTATGATACGATACAAAGCAGATATAGATGTTTCGAGAATCGGTAGTGTGTGTGTTCAAAAGGGACGCTTTGGGCTTTGTTTGCTCGGAAGTCCTACGTAGCCGAGCGGTTAGGCACGTCAGATCCAATGACGATTCCCCATAGGAGATGCAGTTCGAATCCTGTCGGAGGACGCATATTTTTCTGATAAGATTTCTCGAGTATTCGGGCCGGTAGATGTAGTTGGACAAAAAATACTGTTTATTAAAAAAAAAACAAAAAAAAAAAACAGGTCTTCTCCTCGAATATGTTTATCCATCAAAAACAGCGTTTAAACAAAATAAATTTAAAAAAATAACACACACAAACATGCATATATATATATATATATATATATATATATATATATATATATATATATATATATTATTCAATTAAACATGTCCCAATATATATATATACATATATATATATATATATATATATATATATTAGGTTGGTGCAAAAATAATAACGTAATAATGTCGTTTTTTGACGTTAAAAAATACGTGAAAAGCGACATTATTACGTCATTATTTTTGCACCAACCTAATATATATTCCAGGCACTTTCAACACTGGATGTTTGTTTCAAGAAAAATATTGCAATGTTCATTAATTTCAAAGACTATGTTCAACTGAAAGTTTATTTTTTCTTACTTGTGAAATGAAGAACGCTGAGTTGAATGCTATGCGATTAGCTTAAGTAAAGCTTGATGGTGGAAATGGTTGGGGTTGTTGATAGTTTTTTTTAAAGAAATAAGTATTAAAACTATTAGTACAAACCTCGATATTTTAAACTATCTGCTGTAAACATTTTAAAACATTTGTGCAGTATTCATAATTAATTTTATTAAGAGTTGGTTTCAATTTTTTAATATAGATAGCGCCAAGAATTTTTAGTTTATGCTTATTATCTTCATGAAAAATTATAGATGTATTTTCGACAAGAATTTTTCTGAATTACGAATGTAAACAGGTAAATACTGTTGTAAATATTGGAAACATTGGAAGCATCATTCAAATGAAAAGACAGCCGCCGAGACAACATGGTCATAATGTGGCCAACATAAATATTGTTTTTTTTCCCCATTGGAGATGGTGAAAATATAGTTTTAAGGTGTACTTTATTTATGGGTAAAAGTGGCCAGTATCAGAGATAGAACATATGCAAGGATAAAAGTGGTCACTGAGTTCAACACCAAGTGGCGACTACCTGATTCATGCTTTAATACACACACACACACACACACACACACACACATACACACACACACATATATATATATATATATATATATATATATATATATATATATATATATATATATATATATAAAAATTAAAATGTAGAAAGTGTCCGTACTGATTTCAGCTAATTCATTAGCCATTTTCAGGGCGTTCCTTGTTGGTATGTTTTCAATTCTTGTGTTCTAAGTTGTGTTGTTCGGAAGTAGCAGGCATTCTAAGCAGTGTGAGAAGAAATAGGATAGAGATTTGGATGTTTTTTAAAAGACCCCTAATACGCTACTGCCATTGCCAAATAAGATTGAGATTTGGCTTATATTGTTTTATATAAAGAGCCTCCATAATCTTAAGACGTTGACAATTAGATTCTTTTCAAAGGATGGCATTATCAATAATATTTTTTTAATGGAAGCAGGCAGTTGTTTGTGCATGTCCGTGTGCTTTTTATGGAACAGAGATCACTTAAGAAGTTTGTCACCCTTTTACTGATTGTTGTCGACGTATATCCAATGTAGATAATCGCTTTATAACAAGTGATGTTGTCTTGGACTGGGCAAAAAATTAATATACTATACTAATCGGCTTAAGCCTGGATTTGATAGGTTTGTTGTAATTTGCAATTATGATGTTGGCAGTTTTTAATTTTTCATAGTATAGCGTAAGTTTTGCACGTTCGCTGGGGTCAACGGGTGAAATCTATTGTGTAACGATGCGTCGCGTGGTGAATTCATCTTGTTTATAATATTTTTGCATTTGATTATAGTGAAAGATGTTAATGTTTTTGTTATACTGCATTTTTAGTGATGGTGCAGTTTAATTTCTGTAGGGGTAATTTTATCTGGTTATTATTAGGTTGGTGCAAAAATAATGACGTAATAATGTCGTTTTTTGACGTATAACGACAAAAAACGACATTATTACGTCATTATTTTTGCACCAACCTAATAATAATATAGTAAGGAAAACTTATTGTTAACCTATTTTTTTTTTATGTTTGTGTCCATTAAAAATATTTTCATCTAAGAGGATTTCAGGTGCTACTTTATTTAGGACGCTTCTTTTTTTTATCTTTATCTTTTTTTGTTTTTCATTCTTTTATCGCTTTGTATACATTGAAATTGTTTTCTATAGACAAATCCTTGTTTGTGATAATGTTAACAACGTAGAGAAGTTTTAGACGTAACAGACTGTCACAATTAATAAACTGATACTCTTCAAGACCAGCAGTGTAAATTCAACAGGAAATATTTTACATATCTTATGCCCTATCATAAATCAAACAATTTGTAACTTTTAAAAATTCCTCTTGAATACATGCTTATAAGAAATATCTTGCATTTTTTGTTTGATTATCATATTCGAAGGAATCCATTATTTTTCTGTTTTTTTTTCTTTATTAATCTCGCAAATACATTATTGTGAAGAAATCTCTTAAGGCATTATTTTCTAAATCTAAAGCAAAAATTTACTCTATAGCCTGTAATGATTGCTACAATCAATACATAGGAGAAACCTTAAGGAATATGTAATGATTATATAAACATAAAAGAGATATTTTACAAAACAACATTCTCACCCTAATTGATCTGACCATAGTTTCGATTAAAAAAGGCTCCGTTAATTAAAAGGGAAAACAATTTACTGAAGCGAAAATGTACAGAAAGTGCTTCGACCAGTAAATAATCCATGGTACATTTGCATCTTTGTTCTTACAAAACTTCATCTTTCTTGTCAGACATAGGATCATTAAAAACAAAAACAAAATCGTAAGAAAACTGAATTAAGTATATTGGCTAGGCTATATGTTCAGAAACGTCTAAAAAATTAATTTAAACTTCAGCGTTCCCAAAATCTTCAGCTTTTCCCATCGGTACATAATTATAACCAACACTCGCGTTTTTACATCTCCCTTCTCTATACAAATTCCATCAATAAAAACATTGTTTTAGTCCGATGAAGTCCTAAAAGGTGAAATGGGTTGCACAGAACATTTCCTCTCATTCTTCTTGCTTAATATATATATATATATATATATATATATATATATATATAGATAGATAGATAGATAGATAGATAGATAGATATTAGGTTGGTGCAAAAAAACGATATTATTTTTGCACCAACCTGATAGATAGATAAATAGATAGATAGATAGATAGATAGATAGATAGATAGATAGATAGATAAATAGATAGATAGATAGATAGATAGATAGTAGTAAATATACACATGCATATGCAAACATATGTCTAAAATATATAAATATATATACATACAAATACATATATATTTGTAAAAAAAATAATTCCAAGAGGATAGTATCCAGGTAGAACTCAATGCCCAGGACAGAGTAAGGATATAATTTTCTTGATTACACAGCGGCCCTTTTATAAATGCCCTTCGGTTTTAGTCCCCCCCTCCCCATCTCTCTCCACCACCCTTTTTTTCTTTTCTTTTCCTCTCCCTCTCTCTTCTTCTTTCCTTAAGATTATATCGTCTATTGTGTGTGTATGTCACCACAAAATGTATCCTTTCCGGTTACATCTTTAATGTATTAGACATCTGAGAACATTCATATTTCTCTCACTTAAACCGTCTTTGACTCCCATCTTTAAAACTTCTCTCTGTTAAATTTTAATCCCCCACCTTCATCTTTAGACCTTCCTGTTCTTCTCCTATTCTTCTCTCGTCTGTTACCCCTCTCTATAGCTTTCAATTACTCTAACATTCGTCCCACACTCTCATACTTACACTCTCACTAAATTTTATTTTTTATTCCCGGAGTTGTTTTTTTTTCTGTTTTCTTTTTGAACTTGTAGGTCTGATGAATTGGATCGTATTTACGATTCCAATGGAATAAACTATGACCATGTATTATTAGTGTTTAAGCCTTTTTATTATATATATATATATATATATATATATATATATATATATATATATATATATATATATATATGACACATCTACACTCTTATCTATGTTTGTGTTAATATGCATGGATATACGTGCCAAATAACACATCGTGTATATTCATGTATTGCACAAAATGAGATAGTATAGCTTGTTTTGGGGAAGACAATAAACTACAAAAAAGATGCAGTAAAATATTTACATGAACCAAGCTACAATTCATTTTATATAAACGGCCAAGCTACATTTATTTTACTGTTTGCAATAATTGCCTGATGACAAAGTCCATTCAGGTCTCTACAGGCAAAGAATTGTTTATTTGGAAGCACTTTTTATTATTGACTCTATACCTAAATAGTAGTTTGATTCTGCAATCGTACAAAGATCTGCAAGTCCGAAAGTATTATACGAATATATTTTTAAAAAAGGTTCTGTAAACTTTCTTTTTTAATTTTTACGTATCATGATTGCAAGATATTTATAAGAATTTATACCAGTAATGTCTGATGAATAGCTCATTTTTATATTAAATATTTAGAAAAAAATCAATAGATGTTAATATTTTACATAAAATGTGGTAATATTAGGTTGGTGCAAAAATAATGACGTAATAATGTCGTTTTTGACGTTAAAAAATACGTCAAAAAACGACATTATTACGTTATTATTTTTGCACCAACCTAATACAAACTTTAATTTCAAATATACATTTTTATATAAAGAACAAATATACATTTTTATATAAAGAACAAATATGAAATAGAGAACCGATCTCAATGTCATATATTAAATGAATAAAAACGATAATGAGCGGGGTTTTTTTCATTTAATTTGATGACAAGGGAAAAGTGTATATGATATAACGTTTTATATTTCAATATGTCAACAATAATAGGAAATATATATATTCTCTTTTAGGACAATATTACACGTTAACGATGGAAAATATCAGCAAAGAACAGTTAAGCAAAAACCTGACAGTCACGGTAAGTTGATGATTTTTTGCCAACTGACACCTGATCATTTATTGATATTCATAATAAAATATAATAGTGTATTTGATGTGTTTTATTAAATTCCACTCTTCTGTTGTTTTGCAGTCGCTGATAATGGTTAAATTCCGAGAGCCAATGAGTTTAGAGAAAAACCTTATAGCGTGGGAATTATGGAGTGATCGACAACACAGTACTAAGACTCGTATACTCGACATCGGTCAGTTAGGATTTGTTATTTAAACCCTCTCTTATATAGGAATTCTCTTATTTATCCCTTTAAAAATACACAACTATAGTGGCGATTTGTGACAAATGAGAAATTATTTAGATTCACAATTGTCATATTTGTTCTGTGACTATCAAAGAATTCGTAAGTAAACTTACGAATTATGGTGAAAAATGTAAAATGTGAATTGGGCTGATGATAAATAACAGAAATATTGAATAAATTACCTGTGATTCGAATTTTTTTAGTAGTTCACTCGATCCAAGAAATGATCTCTAAGGAAATTAAGACAGCATGAAAAAAAATAGCAGTAAAAATTGCATGTAGACGTGGTATGTGTCAGCAAAGATTTAACGTAACGGAGAATAGCTTGATTTCATTAGGATTTAATTCTTTGTCAACGAGAAAAGAAAAACTTATGCGTGAAATTGATAAATATATTCAACATAACCTGATATATTTTTCAAGACATAACATAGATGAGTATAATTAAATGAAATCCGCCTAACTGGAATCACTTTATATTCTAATATTTTAACTATACTTTTTCCTAAGAAAATTAAAAAAAGCAAATTGAACATACAGCAAATATATAATTTATTAAAATAGTAATATTGTAGCAGCTAATGTCAATGATTATAAAAAAAATAAATCTTAAAACATACAATTAAAACAATTATCCATAAAGAACATATTCCTTCAATACTGCAGCATACTGTCTTTGTACATGTTGAAAAGGTGCATAGTATTTATCAATCAATGATACAGCCAATAACATGTTTGGGAAAATCCATCAAGTGGATGAATCACCATAGGTTCTTTAGTTCTGGACAATGACAATGGCCAATATGGTTCGCTTGGTAGAAATAGAGCGTATTGACCTGGCAGTTTACAAAATCGAAAATGAGATTTAGAAATAACTGAAATTTTGTGATACTTTGAAAAAATCAGCCTGTTTTACGTTTTAAATTCTTCTAGGGTTTCCTTATATCCCTGTTTTTATTTGAACTCTTGAATCGCACTGGTCGACATCTAGAGCTTAATTCGGTAAATCAGTGAGTTATAACTAAATGAGGTACCATCTAAAATATAGAGACTAATTTATAATTTCATTTAATTAACATTCATTTATTCAATTTTCTTGTTTAATTTATTTTTAATTTTCTCAGGAAAAAGTAGTCTACAGACTTGGAAAAATGAATTGATGAATTTGCTTAATTATAATGGATTCTTCTACGTTACATTTAACATTTTCTTTTTGGTTTTATTTGTTTGTTGTTTCACATATCTTTTTTTACAAATTTATAAAATTATGTGTATAATTATTTTTAATTTTTTTCAGACACAAAAAATGGTCAGGGAATTCTCTCAAATTCTATAGAAGAGTTATCTCATAATGCGGTATCTGTAAAATGGAAGCCTTGCGATGTGCCGGCAACAGTAAGTTTTTAGACTATTTATGATTTCTGTTGGGCGCACAATCAAAGTATCATTTAACGTGCATGCGCCAAAAACCCTATCGGGTGTTTGTAATTATTTGAGCGCCTTTTTTAAAAATTAGAGACTGAATATGCAATTAGAAAATTATTTCTTGATATAGTTTCATGCTGTGTATGGAAGCTTTGAAAGACAATATTTTGGTTGATACATAAATCTTAATCCTTATTAAGAAATTATCTAAATTCTTCATCGATATGTAATTTCTGAGGCAAACATAGATTCATTAAACAAATTTAATATCACGCCCCTTCATGATGTAGGCGATCATGACTCAAAAAATATATCTTTATTATCTTCAAACTGACATTCATTCTTACGAAAAATAGAATGGTTTCCCGTTGTCTTCTCCATGTTTTGGAATTCGCCTGAGTCTGTCTTTAATAGCTTCTGTATTTAATCCATAGCTGGTGGGTGAATGAAGAAGAGGGTGATTCGTGCATTTCTCAAAGACTTTATTGCGAAAGGGAATGCAATAGATTAACCCTAAATTTGAACTTGGTTCACTGATTACACTTTCCCCAACGATATCCGTTATACTACCCGCACATTCTATATTAGATAACATTATATTCAATTCAAAATAAAATATACTTCTAGTGTAAATGGAAATTATGAATTGACTATCTGCTTCAAATGTAACAATTGTCAATTATTAAATTACATTCCATCAAAATGAATGCGTTTTTTTTTTCAGAAATGAAAGCAAACGTACACTACACACAATTATATTTTAAAAATTGCCAAAAATCAGGGAATTTTCCGATTTAAATGAAAAATTCAGAAATTATTTATTAATGAGTAAATTTTATAGACAATGCATTGGAAAATTCGTGGATAGACTTTTGGTTAATTACTCAGCCCATCTCAATACATCATGGCTACATAAATGGTGGTGATTAATTTTTTTTCATAGTTTTATAAAGAAAATCTGTGGAAAATATTATTTCAGTAAATAACGTTTTGTAATATAAACTGGGAGAAATTTTTAAAATTTGTCCTGAAACTTCACAAAAATAATTCAATAAAACTCAAAATATTTTTGTAGAGTGCTTGTAAAATTTAATAAAATATTTTTCATTTTACAAGGAAGAACTCTACAATCAGTATTTATTTTTGAAATATTTACTTGTAATTTCTCAGTGCGATTTTGAAACTATTCCGGTTAATGATGACAAAAGATCGATTTTTAATTAAATAAAGATGTTACATACCTGTTGGTAATATAAGGTTAAAAAATAATTATACATGATATTTAGATGTGTCTAGAATTTTTTTTATAACATTGGTAACTGAAAGAAACCAAGTGAATGGAATCAATTAAAAGTATCAATTCAATAAACCTCCATCAATTTTACTCTGTATATATAGGACATTTTAAAAATAAATTTTCTCAAAACAGTTAAAAAGACCTTATTTGATGCAATGAAATATCATATGACATCAAACAGTTAAAAAAAAAATAAATACAAAATAAGTACCAAATAGTAAAAATCGTATTATTTTAAAAAACACATTAAAATGCATTTTGGATTAAATTTTGAGCGTAAAGTAATATTGTTCAAGAATTCTTTTAATTAACCCTTAGTTTTATTCATCTTTGAAACACAAGGAGATATATTTGATTTTTAAGAGATTTCTAAATTATTTTCAACATTTTTCAATTAAAATCGTGGATCAATGATAAATTGACCGTAAGAAATTTTAAACCCTTATTGAAATACGTAAAATTATTTTCTATTTTTTTTTTTATTTTTTAGGTTATTTTTCAAATAAAATCAAAATTTTACCAAAAGAGTGACATTTAAATTATTTTAAATGTTTTTAAGGTCAAATTGATTTTACTTTAAAATCCAATCTTACTTTAACTGAAATTACGTGATTTGTTTCAGTAGATGTGGAAAAATGAAAGAAATGTAAAATATTGAATAATAATATTTAATCCGTTCACACACATTAGTAAATATACTAAATTTCCTTTTTTGATTTCTATTTTTAGAAATTCTTTTTTCCTGATTTACCGGTATTTTTCGATATGAATTCTTTACAAATTTCCTATTTTTCTAATGATATATTTATATCTTTTTAGGTAAATATTGCTATAAATTGCCTAAGTACAGATTTCAGTAACCAGAAGGGGGTAAAGGTAAGTTAACAATTTGAAATAATTTGATGACGAGGTGAAATATTTTAGTCATGAGATGAAATTCACTCATTCACTAGGAATGTTGAAAAATTCTCCGAACATTTCAATTTCCAAAACCAAAGCCTCATAATATTTTAAAATTTGAAATCTCTTATTGGTCGGTCTGAAGACTTTTCATTGCTCTTTCGCAATTTCTATTTCTTTCTTTTTCAGGGTATACCGTTGCATATTCAAGTGGACACATATGTAGGGGAAGATAGGTACCCAGTACACAGAGGATACTGCCAGGTTAAAATATTTTGTGACAAGGTAAGAAAATCAATAATGCAATAATCACACACACGCGAGCGCGCACGCTCATGTATAATACTGTTTAAAGTGTGATATATTTGTGTGAGAAGAGTTGTAAGAAAGTTGAGCATCTTCATTGCACGTGATGTGTGGCAAGTAGCAACGTCATGCTGAAGAATCTTTTCATCTCAGTAGTCTGGTAGAAGATTAAACCGATTTTTTTTTTTTTTTTTTTTTGCTGTTTAGGTTCCGATAAACTTTTACCAATTTTCTTCTATTAGTTTGGTGCAAAAATGATGACGTAATAATGTCGTTTTTTGACGTTAAAAATACGTCCAAAAACGACATTATTACGTCATTATTTTTGCACCAATCTAATATCATCGCTTTTCATGCAATTTCACACCATTACGTGTTCACTACCTTTTACCATCTTTATGGTGTAACTTGCATTGTTTCTTCTTCATTGGTCTTTTTACATATTCTATTGCATAAAAATGTAACTATTTTGCATTTATCACTAAAAATGTTTCCAATATCCCACGTTAGATGTTCTTTTGACCACTTCAATCATCTATTCTGATGTTTTTGATTAATGATGCTTTTTTTCTGCTATACGCACGTTCAAGTTGTTTTTAACTAAATAACTTTTTTTAACTAATTTTTTTAATTATTAACCTTTCCTCATAATATGACTATACATAGCTTTTGTTACTTTTAATATTATGCATCTGTTTCTTGTATCAACAAAAGCATACTGCTAATAGTATTAACTGAAACCTCACTGTTAAGATTACGTTCACTTCTCGCTTGTCTGGCTGTTAATTTTGGATTGCCTACAGAAGTTCTCACAATTTTTCTTTCATCTCTTTTGTCTAACTTTGTAGAATTCCCTTCCGGTTTTCTTTGCACTTAAAATACTTCCAGTAGCAGTAAACGTAATTTGGATGGTTTGAACACTCTCTGTAAATTTCCAACTGACTATCTCTGGCTGAGTCATCTTTCCATTCAAAGCCTTCATCTTTTTTTTTTCAGCAGAAATTTTAGCCATATAATAAGGTTCACTTACAATGAATGTAAAAAACTACAATGACTTGCCAAGGCAGCTTACACTCACATTAATAAGTTGAAACTTAGAAATTTCCATATTCTCATCTTTGATCTTTTATTGGCCCAATAGCGTGGACTTCTTGCAATGAAAATAGTATGGACTTTTTTTCAGCTGCTTAAAACGGCATGCCTTCCGTTACACGGCACCTACGAAAATGCAACAACTCATTTTCCAATCTTTAAGGTCCACAGACATTAATGACCAAAGCATACTGCTAAACAATTTTAACTTCTTAATAAAAATAAAGTCAACTTTCAAGGGATTTGCTATCTCCCAATCGCTGTGATTAACTTGTCTTTTGAGTTCTATGCCAAATTCGAAGCTGTCATGCCAATGCTCTTGATACGCCTGAAAGTGAAATGAGAATGTTAAAATTTAGCGCATGTCTTATATCAATAGGCCACCTTCCATGTTTTCAATAGTATGAACTCTGTCTGCCAGTCTGTATGATGCCTGTGTGTGTATATATATATATATATATATATATATGTATGTGTGTGTGTGTGTGTGTGTGTGCTATATTAGAACAACCAGCATTAATTTCCAATGATTACATTGCACAAGTTCTTTTAAAAATAGGATTTATACGCATTGAATATGAGGTATATGCATACATCTAAATGAGTTACAAGAGATATAACGAATATACTATTTTAGATATTAGGTTGGTGCAAAAATAATGACGTAATAATGTCGTTTTTGACGTATTTTTTAACGTCAAAAAACGACATTATTACGTCATTATTTTTGCACCAACCTAATACATATGTTTTCTCTCTTGACGAAAAATAAAATATGTTACCAATATATGATTTGATAAATATTTATATTGAAATTAACAAAAAAAAAAAACTTTACAGAAAATATTCCGTAAATGTGTCATAAATATATTTTAATATTCATTTATTTTAGCTCTTTGAATTAATTTTGATCACGGTTCAATATTTTCACCTTTCAGGGAGCAGAGCGAAAGACTCGTGATGAGGAACGACGAAGGACAGCCAAAGTGAAAGGAGAGAATAATTCCTCTCCTGAAAGTTCCCCTTCTCTAGATGGTCAGTTGAGGCCATTTTCTTTATTCTTTTTTTTTTCCATTTACTACTGGAAATTAATTCTCATCACACTTTGAATAAATTTGTTCAAAACTCATTTGCTTTTTTATGAAAGAAATATTAACCTTTCCTCATAAAATGACTATAGATAGCATTTATTACTTTTAATATTATGCATCTGTTTCTTGTATCAACAAATGCATAATATAAAAAAGAAAATAGTATATATTTATATTAAAACTTTTGAAACAGACTGCAATCAAGATGATGATGACAGCAAGTATAAAAGGTAAAACTGACAGCCTGTTCAACTTGAAGAGACTCTAGAGCTAAACCGAGAAACATTTGTTCATTAATTGCGTCTCTAGTTCCTCATGCATTGACGGTCTTTTTAGCAGAAACTATTTGACTTAGAAGCAAGCTTGAAGAAGACATCTATTACCCTACATATCGACTTGTAGCTTCTCCATCGGGTTCAGAAGAAAGTGGAAACAATTAAGGACTTCATTTTATGTCATATCATCAGATATCAAATTGGACGACGATATAAACAATATGTCAAAGTATTTGGCAGACTGGAGAGTTTAAACGAGAATAGCCCTAGGAAAGACACTAAAATAAAACCATTGTGTTGTCAACTTTTCTTTATGGAACCAAATTCTGGGACATATTTAAGTACTATCTACGCCTCCGCGAACTCTTCCATCAGTTTTTTTTTTCTCCTCCTCACTTTTAATGTGCACTGGGGTGACTTTATCACAAACACCGAACTCATGAAGGCAAGCAACGCCACAACAAGAATTAAAACTCTTTTGTAAAAGACATATTGTAATGGTAGACCAAATGGTGAGTTGCTGTGTGGATCTAGTCGACTACCCACGGACATGTAACACACGCATCATCCTCCTAAATCTTCTAAAATTCTAGCGATGGTCATTCAACTGTTCAAATTTGACATGAATACAGAAATTTTAAAAAATTGCTTATTCAAATTACGTCTCTTAAATATCTTGACAGATTCTAATAAATTTGCGGTAGGAATATTTAAAACACTATTTTTGTTTATAGACTTGAAAATAATGGAACATTTAATTTTGATTTTTTTCAATGAAGTCGGTACAAGCTACAATAATAAAAAAGAAATGAAGGGATGAACTGTAAATATACAAAATTGGATAAAATAAGTGTTCCGTATTAATGCATTCTGATATAAAATTTAATAAACAGAAAGAAATTATTGCTTTAAAATCAATCACTTATAAGTTTCAAGCTTATGCTGTCTTCATTATTTGTCATGACATCGCTCGATTAATGCAACTGTTTCTAGTTTTCTTTTAACTAATTTTGTGGAAAAAAACTATGATAATGTGAACTGTGACGGTAGATCTAGTTTCAAAAATTTAAAATCAAACCGTAATAATTACACCATCCAATGAACTATTCCCTCCTTCAGATTTCAAAGAGTTCAAAAATTCTTTCTCATTATAATTACCTAAATGAAAATAAAATTCAAGACATTCGAATACTGGGATATTTTGTGATTTTATAATTATGCATTTTATCCCAAGTGGTCAAGTAAAAATTAAAAAAAAAACAAAAAACATAGATATACATTTTTGCTTGAATAAGAAAAATACTTAGTAGATAAAGTATATATGTTTTATCTAAAGTAATTTACCAAAAATTATTTGCAGCAAAATAACAAAATGCAGGTTTCCTGCTTCGGCAAGTGCAATTTTGTTACCTTCGTTTTGCTTATCTCGTTTAGCAAGTGATGTCTTGAAATGAAACAAAAGTGTACGAGTCAGTCATTGTTAGGTATCCATTTGCTTCTTTCTGATGCGTGTATTTTGCTTGTTGGTCATTTTAGGTCGTAAGAGAGTTGAAGAAATTTATCACCCGGCAAATGAACGATCAGAGTTCTATTGCATGAAAGATCTTACCTCAGAGCCACAACTATTCAATCCACTCGGTGATATTGAAGATTACAGGGTATGCATGACAAACCTGGAGTAAAAATCTATATAATAATTTTTATAATGACTTTCTTTCTTTCTTTCTTTCTTTCTTTCTTTCTTTCTCTCTTTCTTTTACTTCCTTGTTTTTTTGGGCCTTTTCAATTGTTGTCCATTTTTGTCAAAATATCTGACTCCCTGTGACATAATGACAATTCCATTAATCTCCTTTCTTGTTCGTTCATATGCATTATTTTACATTGATTGATAAAACTATACATAATTATGGGCATGCATATACAAATGTGTATACATAATTTTGTAGGCATATACTTATGCGTATATTATTAAACATTTGTAATATATAAACCTATCGATGATTTTCATTATATTTTATAATCATTGGACTGAAAACGGGAAGTCATATAATAAAACTATTTCGAGTCATAATTTATATTGTGAACACAAAATGAAAACGATATTTAATTTTATTTTCATTATATATCTGAATATATCAACCAATCCTAATTAAAAGAGAATGCAACAATCCATAAACGTAAGTCAAACATTTAACATGCCAATGAGTTTTTCTTTTTCATTGCACATTTCAAGTATTTTCATTTTCATTTATATTTAAATATAAATATTGATAGTAGTTTTGCAATTTGAAGTGCATGTTTGTTATGATTTGTTAATGTTAGCAGAATTAAGCTTCCTATACGTTTGTAAATATCTCTTAAATGCCTAATGTTATTTCCCTTTTAGCATGGTATAGTTCACTACTCGTTGCCAGAAGAGGATCGTGCTATGTAAGTGTATTATTTTGTACCGACAAATATAAATATAAATTTAAATTATTATTTGCATAGAATTATACGAATATGACTTCCTAAACATGTGTCTACGTTTCGTTTTAACAGAGAGGACAGCACAAGCAACATTTTAACTATTACTTACATACAATTATTATCCAGTTGTTTTTTGCTGTACATGTTTGAACGAAATATACAAACATTTTATAGGTCGGTAATCAGTTGCGAATTAACGATTTCATGATCCAAGAAGCAAAAAAAAAAAAAAAAACACTCCCGTAATTACCCCCACTACTCAAAATTGATATACATATTTTCAACCATGCCAGGGGCCAGCATTCAGTTTGTAATATATGTCGGTTACGTTTGGTGTTGCTCGACAGTTTGTGACGCTTGTCCAATTAAATAGCAACAGTCAGTTTATAAATTATTTCTCTTGCTTCGAAAATTAATTTAATATACATCGAAAAATATGACAATTAAACTACACCAGTAAATATGTATTTAATTAATGGGTAGTTTCTGATCTTAAAAATGTATGTGGTAAATAGTTGACTTGCCTAACGAGTTCGATCTCAACTAAAATGACGTTGCAAATTAGAATAAAAATGATTGCCAGAAGATTCGGTTAGCATGACTTTAAACCAGAAAGTAAGTTAAATCGTTCAAACTTAATTTTGATTTAATTAAATTATTCATTTTAGAACTATCAGCATAATATATAATGACTTAGGTACTGCAAAGTCTGTAATCAGTATTTGTATCCAAGTAAGGGACGTATTTAGGTGTTTTTGTTTTTAAACAGGAATCAAACAATCAACGTTTCACGTGTGAAATAAAAAAAATAAATAAATAATCGTTATTAAATTAGAAAAAATAACGCACAGAACGTATGTGAAAGTATTGTATTTAAGATTTACTCAAAGACAGAATATTTCTAACAACACGGTCTAAATACTAGATTTCATAAATAAATGCTTTGCAGCAAAGTTTTAATGGTTTCTCTAAGGATATATTAACTTGGTATATAAGTTGAGTTCTCAAATTTCATTCTTTTTCAATTTATTAGGTTGGTGCAAAAATAATGTCGTTTTCTCACATAGTAACATATGTGAGAAAACGACATTATTTTTGCGCCAACCTAATATTTACAAGTGTTTGACAGATTGCAAATCAACACTAATCATTGTAGTATTTTGAAACTTGAAATACGTTTATACCAAAAACTGAAATTCACTCCTAAAATTTACCCGGATAAATATGTGGGAATATCCACTCTTTGCCTGATGAAGGTCGCGAGACCGGAAACGCGTGTAGCAAAATTATGGAAAATAAAGCATAATATATTTTTTTAAAAATCCACATTACAACCAAAAACGTTTGCGGTTTCTCTCTTCTTTTTAATATATATATATATATATATATATATATATATATATATATATATATATGTGTGTGTGTGTGTGTGTGTGTATAAATTTTATACATTAAGAACAATATTGGATACTGGAGGAAATGATGTATGACAAAGTGGAAAAAGATTTTATGCGACGCATTTCGTCCCTTAGACCTTCATCTGACTAGGTTTGTTTATGTTGATGGAGATGAACACGAACGAAAGACGCTTTTAAATTTAAAAAAACATTCTTTTTAGATTTATGGGGGGGGGTATATAATCTATCCAATTTCATTTAGATTCTTTCCCTTTTTTTCCATAACATTTTCCTATTAAATATCTTACATTGGGATAACAGAAAATCTGCCAAGAATCGTGAAACGTTATAAAAACCTAGACGTAAATTTACTGTGAATGAACTAGCGATTAAAGTACTTTCTAAACATTTCGTCTTAGTGAATTCTTTTCACTTTTAATTAGGGCAGACTTTTTTATGCCAAAATTGTGGTCAATCTCGTTGCTAATGCGTTTAATGTGTTGTTGTTTTTTTTAAAACGTCTCTTTTGTGTGTTTATATAATCTTTTATTTAAACTTCTTGAGATTTCTCTAATATATTATTTCTGTCAATCCTTGAGATGATAGAGTAAATTCCACCTTCAAATTTTGGCTTGTACTGTTTTGTGTGCGCACTCGTGCGCGCGCGTGTGTGTTCCTCAATTCTATAAGGTTGGTGCAAAAAAAATGACGTAATAATGTCGTTTTTTGACGTTAAAAAATACCTCAAAAACGACATTATTACGTCATTATTTTTGCACCAACCTAATATCACGTGTCTTAGTAGTAAAAAGGTGGGTTCCTTTGAATTATTTTATTGTTTTTAAAGAATTTTTATTTTATAGTTGGACTTTGTGTTAATGCTGACCTAAGCTGCAATTAAACAGATTAGGGCCTATAATTGACGACACATATATTTTATAATCTATAATTTACACACGTGAATAGTTTTTGCTTGATTGTAGAGAAGAAATTGCTTTGTACATTTTATTATGGCATACTTTTCGTTTTTATTTGTAGAAACTCAAATAACAATAATACAAACAATAATGTGGATCCAAGCAGCGATTCATGCTACCCACCAGCAAAAGTGCCGAGACGAAATAACTTCCTTTACTGTATGACATATCAAAAAGGTAACATTCTCTGATTTTGAGATATTTACTTTCAAAGGGAAATGACTGTACATAAATAAATCAATAGCTGCTTTAAGTCCGTTAATATATTAAATATGAATTCCTACTTGTCTCACTAGTTGAAACAGGGAAATAGATATTCTTGCTTGTGTCGAATATTTATTAAATTCCTGTCCAGCTCACGTGGGTTATTTGGATAATATATTTTTAAGAAGCTATGGACAACTATTTTATTCTTTAAAATTTGAGATATATATTGTAGACATTATGGTTTATATGTTATATTATTATGTTTTAATGATAAACCGTTTTATTTTATGAAATATGAAATTTCTTATATGAATATTTAATGAGCAGTGAGTATCAGTTTATTCTCTTTTATCTCAACTTATCATAAGATTATCTTTTTTTCTTGAACAAGACCTGACAAAAAAGGTCCGATAGAAATGTTCATTCCGTATTGTTTTTAAACAAATTACACCAAAACAATGTTTGCTTAATCGCCGAAAATTCTGGCTTCATAAAATATACTCAAACAAATTCGATAAGATTATTTAAATTAATGGCATATTTTTCCAGATCATAGAATCATCAACAACAAAATCACAATTAGTACGTCTTACTTCCCCTTAGGCGTTTATGAGGGGTGGACTTCCCAAATAATATATCAGTATTTTCCATCAAAATATTTCCAGCTTTTTTCAAGTAGTGGCTGACAAATTATTAGGTTGGTGCAAAAATAATGACGTAATAATGTCGTTTTTTGACGTTAAAAAATACGTCAAAAAACGACGTTATTACGTCATTATTTTTGCACCAACCTAATAGCTTTGTAGGATAGAGCATTGCCAGGGACCATTAAAAATATCCATAGATGTTCAATCAGATTGAGATCTGAATTGTTTGATGGCCATGTCACTGAGTTGATAAGGCTTTCCTGAAGAAAAACTTTACTTATACGTTTTACTCCGTGGTAATCATCCGGAAAAAAGACTGCGTCACCACCAAACGTATTTTTATCAATGTAACGATAAAGTACCCAACATGTACACCTGTATATTGACTATTGAGGAAATGATTGCAATATACCCAGTATTTTTGTAAGCATACGTAAGATTGGCAATCTTACGTCCGCTTAACTCCATGTGGTTTTGTGGTAGCAAGGAGGAAAGATCATTACCAGAATTTCCATGAGAATATTTATAGAAATGACATAGGGTGACCTCATCATGGCGGCGGGAAAGTGACTGAAATCGAGATGTCAAGTTGGGATTGATTACATTACATACCTTTCTTTGGATTTTGTCAAGAATAATCTCTGATATATAGTAGAAACACCAAATCAGATATAGCAGCAATATTCAATTCACGGACGAATAGTAGATTTATAATTGTGAAAGATGGATTTTGATAAGAAAAACTGTCTGCTACGAGACAGTGAATCAACTTTCATAATAGTAAACCTAGCAATTGATTCGGCATGATCACTCCACTTCATGCCATTGGAAAACGAGAGATCAAGAAGGAGCAAGGAGTTGCTCACAAGGAAATTAGCTGATGGAAAGCAGAAATGTTTTTATGCGATGATTAAATAAAATCAGTTTTTTGACGTATTTTTTTAACGCCAAAAAAAGGACATTATTACGTCATTATATTTGCACCAACCTAATAGAAGGCGTTAGAATTTTCAAACCATTCCTTGCCCCAGTTAATCATTGATTAAGGTCACTTTCGAGAAGAGCTATCGGTCTTTGCTGAGACTATCGGACATGCCATTACGAGTAAAAAGTTGTGTCATCAGCGTAAGTACCTAGTTGAAAACTGATGAGATCGTTGATGTAGATAATAAGCAACGTAGAATCACGGATATAGCTCCACTGGGGCTACGCATTGATGTAAAATGATGTAGATGTGTGTCCGTTCAATACGACCTTCATTACACAATTTACTAAGAATGATTGAATTAAAAAAATATTTGTTCAAAGATGTTGGAATTTTTGGGTACCCTGGTGTACTAGTGAGCCAGCCAAAATGAGCTGACTTATTTTATAGTTCCCCAATAGAAGGGGTTAACCAATCAGAAGGCTCAAAATATTCAATGCGACGTGTATAAAGTATATTTACCGAATATTCACTGCCAACCTTTGATAACCCGGACGAGGCTCCGCCGAAGGGTAGAGTCTCGTTCGGGGAGGTTGACTGCCTCTGAACCCGTTTATACGCGTTCGAATAGGGAATTTTTTGGCCGAGCCTACGAGCTCGGAGATCCCACGTTAATCCCGGCCTTGTGCCACATGTAACCTTCGTGGGGGTAGCTAAATATCACTGCCAGCCTTTGAAGAATTACGGAACAGCTGCTGATGGTATTGGCGATATAGTCAGATTCAGTAGAGTGTCTGGCTCGAGAGTATTAATATTTAACGTTGTTTCATTGAACAGATTACGTACTGCGCCGTATTCTATATTCATAGACTATGGTGAACATGATCAACAAAAGATGCCATAGTCCTTCAGCTTGCGAAGAAGGCCAGCATGTCAGAAACCTGTCGAAAGCCTTCCAGATATTTAAAGCTGCATCCCAAGTCTCGGCGTTCTTATCTAAAGTCTGATAGACACATTCAGCAGTAACCGCAATAATCATCATATTATTATGTTGTTTATCCGAAATAAGGCCGTGTGATGTGAGATGTTTAACCAATTCGGCGTTGAGTAGAGCCTCTTGTTGAGTTTCTTGTCAAGAAGAGGTAAAAGCAAATAGGTCGATAGTTCGCGGGATCAAAAGAGTACAGACAGGAACTACAGAAGAGATTTTCCAACAAGCTGGAAAGTAAGAAGCAGCGAAGCATTTATCGTAGAGAATAGAAAGAACAGGATCCAGTTCAAGAGCGCATTTCCTTAGCTCAATTGCAGCAACACTTTGTGAAGAGATGATAGCAGAAACCATGGACGGAGATAATCCTGATTAGTCGAAAGTAAAGTTAGAAAAGAATTTCCAAGCAGCGTATTCTGTTTTATCTGCAGTAAATGGCAACACTTCAAACTGATTGAAGGGAGTACAGACTGAAGATTTTCACTTGTTTAACACACCCTTATAAGAATGCCAGCAATCTCTAGAACCAAACATGTGAGAGACTATACGTTGTCTCATTCTATCAACAAATAGCGACTTTGACTCTTTAAGGACAAGCTTACGCTAATTACTAGCAGATACAAAAGGCGCATGCTATAATCGAACCTGTCGCATTGGTATAGCTGGAAGAAGTGATGCCTGTGGGCTACAGCGACTTAACACGCTTGAAGTGAGTCAAAGAGAAGAGTGCTGGCACGAAAGCATCGATGCTACCTTTCACCCAGTTAGAGACATCAGTGGCACATTTCTCAAAAAGACGATTAAAAATATAATTCCGAGGGGAGTCGCAAAAAAAATAACGAAAAGAGTCCCAATCAATTAGAAATATGTATAGGGGTTATCTTGCCTAGTAGGTGAGCGAAAAGAAATATCTACAAAAAGTACCGCGTGGTCGGAGAGGACAGCGATGCAGAGCAAGGCATGAGTCCGAGGAGGAGGTAAGGAACAGCTCAAATAGAGAAACGTGTCCGTCAGAATCACTAGGGAAGCGAGTAGGAAAGTAGGGAGCAATTGAAAATTTCTATGTCTGGATACTAGCGAGATCAGTAGCATTAGAGTGATGGAGCCCCTTGACATGGTGGGCACTGAAGTCGCCAAACACAAAGATATTTGTGATTGTAGACGGGGGGGGGGGCTTATCTATACTATCAGAAATTATATCTAGTAAGATCCGAGACGAATTGCTAACGATAAAGAGATAACTGAATGAGTTTAATAGTAAAATTATAGTTTTCTTTATTCATTTTTTAATTTCTCTCTTGACACTTTGAAATCTTCCAGAATCTCCATATGTATTTTTCTTTTAGAAACTTCTCTTATTTACACCAAATTTTAAACACAGCTGACTGGGAACATGCAATATCTTTTGCCACATTCCGTGTTGGATTGCTTTCTCAAATTAGTTTTATAATTGTTGTCATTGTTTCAGTTTATAACTTCATTTCGATTTTTGTTGAAATGGCAGAAACATGACTCTTGTCGCCATTCAATTTTAAGTCTAACAGTCCGTCAAATTCTGTAAGAACTCTCTTTTAATTGCATACTATTTTGTATAATTCGACTTTTTTTATTTTACAAATGCAAATTCCATTATTTGTACGACTAATTGATCATGGAAAACATGCTATTCATTCATATAATAGAATCTTATTTGTCTCGGGTATATTTCATCAAGACATAATATTTGACTATGACTCAAACATTTTGTTTCATAAGCGTGATTTGCTGCGAAACAAAAAATCTAGATGAAATCTTCTAAACGGGTTGGTAACAAAATTGTTCCAAAGGTAATATGCACAATAAAATATTAGGTTGGTGCAAAAATAATGACGTAATAATGTCGTTTTTTGACGTTACGTCAAAAAACGACATTATTACGTCATTATTTTTGCACCAACCTAATAGTTTGAAGCAGAAGCGATGTAAGTAAATTGTTTTTATCAAATTTTAAGGAATTCTATTAAAGGTGTCTGATTGATTGTCAGAAAATAAAGAAAATCGGTGAAAACCTTATTAAAGTCTATTTTTATTAAGGTTATATAGATGGAAGATTTTGATGTGAACTCTTAAGTGTCTATTGTTTAATATTTTTTTTTTTTGTTTTGTCCAGTAATGCTGTATGTTCGTGAACAGACAGAAGAAACATTTACTGCCCTGTTATTAAGAACCCCAACTGTTGAAGGTCTTCTGAGAGCTGTAAGTGCTTTTAATTATGCCTCCTCATTCTTGAATATCTGTAATTCAGGAAGTGTTACAGTTAATTATAGAATATATTTCATATAATATAATATTAAGTTGGTGCAAAAATAATATCGTTTTCTCACATATGTTACTATGTGAGAAAACGACATTATTTTTGCACCAACCTAATAACTATTATTATTCTTATGCTCAAATAATAATAATAATAATAACGAAGGACATGTCTCTTTGGGGTTAATACACCGTGCATCTCTCTTCACTAACGGAAGTGGTGTAATATCATCATGAATGGCTTTCGAGAGTTTCTTTGTTAAAGTACCCTGAGGGACATCTAGGTAGTAAGGAATACCCTCAATCGAAAACTGTCTGAGCAGAATTGGATTACTCGACTCGAAAGTATTTCTAACTGGACCCTCACCTGCACTGGTTATGTACTTCTTTTATCAAAACATTTAGCTATATTGCGCAAATATATCTGTGATGCTTTTGCTTGGTATATTCTTATCATATGGGTATATTGGGTTTTGTATTTTTGTAATTCAGCGTTATATTTTGGCGTGCTACTGCTGATGCTGCTCTCTCTCTCTCTCTCTCACTTTTCTGCGACAGTCACACTACGGCCAGAAGTAGAATGATTTATGTTATCTCTATTAGGAACAGAGTTTAATAAATCTTGTAAATTTACATTAAACGTGTTATCAAACTTCTCATTTCAAGTTTAGATGAACTCATAATGAAAGCCTCGTTGTGAATTATTAAAATCTTCAAATGTAATACTATTTGAATTGTTGTTTATGTATTAGTCTGTTGTCTGAAGTCTCTGCTGAAGAAATACTCTCTGTGCTATCAGCTCCAGAATTGTTCCGACAATTACTGCGTCCTTCTTCCTAACATAGAAATCTCCTCTGACAAAATTCCAAGTAGGCAAATGTCTTCCTTCTGAGTAAATGATTAGGTATTAAAAGCCTGATGAAGGTCAGAGAGAACAAAGGCTGAAACGTTGTGATATCAACAACAAAGATAAATATAATGTTTAACACTTTTGGCTGTCATTTACTATCTTTGTGGCTAACGGACGATAGTTTACAATCTACATGGCTTCATAGAAAAATGGCCCCAGCCCAAACTGCTTGAATAAGAACTAAGAGAACTCATGTTCTCACCGTTTGCATTTGTCACTCTCAAAAACCTTCAATGCGTGTTGCTTCAGGAAAATTCACAAAGAAACTACGCCGTTTTGTTGCAAGAGAGATAGAACTCCCTGTTTAATTCCAGTAGACATTTTTTGCTTCAACGCACTTCGGTAAGATCGGTCTTATTACTTTTCTAACTACTACGAAGTTATTTAAAATTACAAGTCTTTAAATCCTCTAACAATTCTATGTGGGTGACTCTGTGGTTTAAACATATGATCAGCAAACTATATCTCCTGAAATCCTTTTGAACCTTTTTCAGCCAAAGCGGCCAAATCAGTCGATTCTAGTGCATGAGAATTGGAATGTGGTTTCTGTTTGTTCAAAAAGAAAATATGCCACATGTTGTTCTTCGTTCGATCCTCCCGAAAGTGAAATAATATTTTATGAGGGTTGTCGGCTATTATGTCTTTTGTAATCCATTATCCAATATCCACTGAAACTAAATCTAAATTCGAGATTATCGCTGATATCTTGTGTTCAAGTGACAGTCCCTTCCTTAAGAAGGATTACTGAATATTTCAGCGATGCAAAAAACATTCTTAACCGTCCTAAACCATTTTCAAACACATGATTTATCTTGAGATTTCAGTAGTTTAAGAGATTTTTTGCAAAGCCATTTTCGTTCTTCAAAGGCTTCTTTTGTGCTACCTTGGTGAACTGAACAGCAGCTATTCTTGTTTTCTCCTGACCGGCCTCTATTAACCAGCCTTTAAATTCAAGCAATAATACTCAAGTTTGATAAACCTGAAAATCTTTCCACTAAACTATCACATATAAAGTTATATGTTTTTGTGATCTATGTCTTCATGATCTTCACCTCTGGGTTATCTCAAAGAAACTCTGAGAGTTCCTGATTTGTGACAATCTCTCCTTCCCACAGCAAATTTGGTCCTGTGAATCAATTTGAACTGCTCTATTCTGCCACCTAGACACGTTGTTTACATGATTTAGATATGTTTCAACATAGAAACATTGTTTTGAATCTGTAGTGCCTTCTCTTTTCCGGACACGTTTCTCAGCAAAACCATGAAGGCGTTTCATTCTTGAAATATCCAAGCACTACCTGTGAATCTACCCAGAAAAAAATTATTATAGTTTATTTTATATCGAGCTCATCTTTTGCGAACTTACTGCAGCAGAATCTGTAGATGCAATGAGCTCGAGTCGTTATGTAGTAATATTTATTGGTGCTACACTGACCCTGATATAACAGCATTTGATCATGGCCATTATTGTTGACATCTAAAAAAATTATACAGTTTATTTTGGATTATGCTAAAGCTCATGAAAATGAAACATCTTGGAATTTGGATTTTCTGAGGTTTTCCACATTTTGAAACCAAATTCAATTCACTTTAAATTCAATTCAAGGGAAAGAATGTTCATCCCTTTCAATACCTCGCTTCCACATTTATTTTGTTTTCAGTTAAGATCTAAGAGAATTCATAATAGGCTGCTTTTTCATTAAAGACAATAACAGTATCTACATTCGACTCCACTTCCAGTTCATTCTGCATTGGAAGCACTTTGCAGTTCACTCTATCTGGAATGTTCTCTTAGCACTGAAATCTTCAAATTTTCTTAGCACATGTATATATTGCTTCATTGACAAACTGGTTACTTTCCCAAAATTGGATAAACACAAATAAACCAAATCATCCCTTAGAATTATTTTTCATGAAACCTGTTGGTAATGCGTAATCTGTTTCAAGGTATTACACATAATAATTAGCGTGTCTTGGAAATAAAGCTGCTCCAGAAATATTAACTCACATGTGATACTACTTCAGCACCATTTTGTGTTCCTATTTTTTTCTAGAAACCCTAACCTTCTTGGCTAACATTAAAATAGTGGAACATTTTGTCCTTTTCCCAGCGTCGGAAATATAAGGATCTCGTACAGCAAATTCAGTGAAAACTTTAGTTAAATCAGATCGTGAGAGTAGAATGATTTCACAAAGCAATCAAAGACAACTCTGTGATATACTCTTTCGATGTGGCTTCTGTATCACGATCTTCAAAGGCACTGCTGATGAAATTTGGATAAAGTCTTTAAATTCTGTAAAAATGTAACATCCTTTTGGAATATGCTCTCTTTGGGTTTTGTGACAAATATGCAGACAGGTTTTCAGGTACTGCGTGTTGATTAGGTCTTGAGAGATATCGAATGACCTTTTATTCGCATGAACCCTGACGAATGGTGACCTTTTCCATTATAACCGCCCCCGAAAGCTTTCTTATGTTACAAGCAAAAACAACAATCCGGCTCTTTATTTTCTTTTTGTTTTACGCCGGCAAACAAAGTGGAAAACCGGAATAAAAATAAATATTACATAAAAAATATTACATAAAAATATTACATAAAAATATTACATAAAAATAAATATTACATATGTATAACCGAGTCCCTTTTTTATTCATAAGAATTTAATCAGTCATAGAGCTAACGTTTTCTTGAAACTGTTATTTACGCTAACTTGTAAAACAATAATGAATGATAAAAAAATGAATAAAGAATTTATTGCCTGACCAGAAATCCATGTGATGCTACAATCCTTTAATGTCTATTCTTCATAAGCTAAAAAACTTGTAACCTCAACATGATTTTCGAAATACATATTTTTCCTGGAATTGATCATGTAACTAAAAAGAAAGTTTTAGTTTTATTTATTTAATTATAAATTTTGTTTTAATTATTATTATTAATGATAATTTTTCAAACATTAAATAGCCACAGAATCTGTTTGCATTAACAAATAAATCCAATAAAACACACAAGAATAACTTAGATTTTGAATAAGTAAACCACTAACATTGTAACCATTGTAATTATTTTGTTATTTAAGTGACCAGTTATTTGTAGAAAATGAAAGTATTTACTTTATTATTAAATCTGCAGCTTCATATGTCTATTGATCTTAACATTTCAGATTATCCTTAAATATTTAAGTGGGTGATTTTTATTGTTTAATGCAAAACAACGGCGAAAACAAAGAATTCAGTAATAACCACCGTGCAAAACTATCCTGCAGACTGTAACAAAGAAAGAAAGAAAGAAAGAAAGAAAGAAAGAAAGAAAGAAAGAAAGAAAGAATTGATGTTATGTGAGAAAATTTCTCGTTGAATCTCCTCCATTACACCGAAGATGGCGCCATCAAAAGTGAATTGAATACACCGATTTAGCGGGTCATTGTCAACTAAAAAGACCAGGCAGACATTGAAAAGATTCATCGCTAGAACTCAGTAACAAGCAGCATCCTTTATTATTATCCAGTTACCGACAGTATGGTTTCCAGCTCAAAGAACTTTCAACACTTTCTGTTGTTCCCTCTTTATCAACTTGGGACGCATCCTAGTAACAAATATGTTGGCTATTCATCATTAAGCATATTTTCAATCGTATACAGTGTAGCAGTGGTGACCTTCTTCATATCCTCATACTTTATTTTTAATAGCCTAAAATTTGCAGAATTATTCTTGTTCTGTATTTCTAAATTATACAAATACATATTTCAGTAGAAATGTATTAATTGTAATAATTCTTTAAGGACGACATTTTTTGCAAGGCAGCATGACTCCATTGATTTATCCCGAACTTCATAATGTTTAAGTCCTATGCTTTGTTCTACATATATACAGTTGGCCCTCGTTCAATACTGGCCAAATGGGGGATATATTGATTTTTTATTGGGAAAGATACGGTTGTGTCATTTAAGAGTTGAAAAAAATAATCGCTTCGATTTCTTTAAAAAAGGTATAATAAATTTTAAGCTACAAGAAAACGGCTGTCTTGTTAAAAATTCAAAGAGAGTATTAAATAATTTTTCTTTTGTTTAAATACTTTTAATGCATAAATAATATTTGAAAACATATAATTAATTAACCCAAGTAATTACAGACTTTCTATATTGAAGCAACGGAATTGTGGCCTAGTAAAAATGTAAAGTTAGAATCACGGCAAGGCTTACTTAATTAAATTTCCTTTAGCGTGAATCCTGACGCAAAATCAAGCAATAAAAAGGTGACAGGCTTTTATAAAATAATTAAAATAAATAGCTTGCAAGCAAAGGAATCATTCTATCACAAGTAATACAGCAGTTTCTACCTTGTTTTGAAGGATTGTTTCTAAGTTAACATATAACATGTTATACATACCAGTGGTGATATTCACTCATATAAAAATAATGTTTGTTTTTTTTTTTACATCAAAATTTGTATTATTCTACAAATACAAGTGAGTGTTGAAAAGTTCTTTGTCCAATAAAAAAAAAACCTGATTTGGGGAAGTGGATTGGGCCGATAATTTTTTTAGTGTATATTTAATAAGATAATGTCGACCATGAAATAAATCCCAGTGGATTCAATTTTTAACTTTGATTTTTGCTATCCACATTGATTTGTAACAATCGCTAAAATTGTTTGTACTGAAGTTTATGTGAAATTTCAGTTATTTAAAGTAAAAAGGTTTTCGTTGTTTTGTAGTATTCATTCTTGTTTCTCACGTGTATTTCTTATATACTGAAATATTTTCTCACATCAAGATTGGCAGTAACTATTTTTATCGGTTATAAAAACCAATGAGTAAGGTTTTGTATTAACATTTTGTAAGTATTTGTATTTTGTATTGAATATGAAATTACATTGTCCTTATTTTGTTTTATTTTTACAGGTGGAAGAAAAGTATGAGATACCAGCTTCAAAGGTGAAAAACACGTATAAAAGATCGAAAAAGGGGTGAGTAAATGCTTGGATAGTTACGATATGAAAAGGATTGGTGAAAAAAAAGGATATAAAGAGAAACATTGAGAGATTAATGCTGAAATGCAAACTGCATGGAATTTGGCTTTGCATGCTGATGAGAATAATTCCCTGAAAAATAGTTTGTTACTTCTTAAGTGCTAAACGATAATTCACATATTCCCTATTTCAAATTAGATTATCACATTTACAATAGTTTATAGATGTTTATTTATGTATGTTTATAAAGGATTTCTAAAGCATTGCAAAAAGGTTTATCTATATTTCTGAGATGAGGTATTATGTACATTATTTACATTATTCGGACTATTGTCCTCATCTTTGTCGCCATATTTATTACAACGTTTCGGCCGCTGTACGCTCCGGCCTTCTTCAGGTGGTTGGAATGTCGAACTGAACCCTTTATTTCGCTCACTGGGGTAGACTGTTCTAGTTCCACGTGCCATGTTTAATGGATGTCAGTTATCAGTTATCTCTTGTTAATTTTCCCTCTGAAAGTTCTCCACTGTCTCAACTGGGTATTGAACTCACACTCTTTGGGTGATGTCACTGGATCTAACCAACGCCTTTATCCACTAGAACAGTCTACCCCAGTGAGCGAAATAAAGGGTTCAGTTCGACATTCCAACCACCTGAAGAAGGCCGGAGCGTACAACGGCCGAAACGTTGTAATAAATATGGCGACAACGATGAGGACAATAGTCTGAATAATGTAAATAATGAAAAAAAAAACGGTTGTTTTTTTATGCATCTGGTAAAGATCAAACTGATCAAATGATTCCTTTAAAATTAAAGTTTTCTGGAAACTTTCCTTGTAAGTTGCGGTATTTGCTTTCCTTGTTTCTTAATCATTCACCCGCATGGTTAGCGGTGATTCTAGAAAAGTGGGTTTTCTATATTATTGGGACTCTTCATGTGCAAAACGATCGACTCTCATTATAATAAGAAAGTGTAAGACGATGTCCATCTTATAGGGCGCTCATAATCCATTGCAAATATACGTACTCATATATCTGTGAGTATACACACATTCCAAGCGTAGCAATCCTCATGTTTAATTATATTTCTCTTCTGTTAACTCACAGATAATATCTTTTATACTATATATTTGTGCGCCTTGACAGCGAAATGTCAAAACTATTTTTAGGTCGGCATAAGTGACACTGGGGAATTAACATTTATTTTATGAATTTCCCTGGTGTAAATATTGAAAGGAGGCAATAGCTTTTTTTTTTTTTTTTTTTTTTTTCTTGTGCACATTGTTAATCATCATAATAAACACAATTTTATATTTACTTCTCTTTTATGTTTGCTTCGGTGTATACACAGTTCTACCTTTTACAGTCATCTCTAAATTTAAGGTACAATAGGGTTGTGGAAAATAGATTTAGAAATTGAAAATAAAATAAGGCAGTGAAATTATGATAAAATATTTGGGAAACGGTAGAAGATATTTAAGGCTAACATTGTATTAGGTTGGTGCAAAAATAATGTCGGTTTTTTGACGTATTTTTAACGTCAAAAAACCGACATTATTTTTGAACCAACCTAATACATTTATTTTAATATTGACTACTCAATTTACCCAGTGCAAAATAATCAGAAATTTGAATATCAGTTTTTTTGGATGAATGTATGTTTTAAACACTAAAGTAACACAATTTATTCATTAATACGTTTTTAAAATGAGACTCGCTATTTAAAAAAGATCTGTTATCATAGAAAAAAATTTTTCCATTTAAATATTGTTTATTTTCATGAATATAACGAGAGATTATGGTTAAGCATTTATTACACGCATTAGTGTTACTTCTTTTTTTAATTGTAATTTCATTTACTTATTAATACTTATGTGTCTATATTTTCTCGTTTATTTTAATAGACGCTAACGAATTTTAATAGTTACTAACTTCATGATAAAAGTATTGAATGATCACTTTTATAAAAATGAAAAGATTCCTACGAAACAAACAAAAAAAAAACCCAGCAGAATCCAAAACTAAAATATCTATTTTTACCATGCAGAAAATGTCCCAAGTAACAAGTACGCTTATAACGCATATTTTCAGAGAGAGATGATTAAGTCGATCATAGTTGCAAGAATGTGTATAGGCTTCTGTGCATACATGCACTAGCAAACTCATGTGAAAATACATAACTATATATATATATATATATATATATATATATATATATATATATATATATATATATATACATACATACATACATATATATATATATATATATATATATATATATATGTATGTATGTATGTATGTATATATATATATATATATATATATATATATATATATATATATATATATATATCGTTGAATGATAATTTAAGCGGCATGCCTACAATATTCTTCTCTTTCAGGGTTCTAATCAAAATGGACAACAATATTATACAGCATTATGCCCACGAGACAACGTTCATCATCGAGAAGTGTCGGACACCAGACGAAAAAAGTTATGAAATTATACTGACTGAAATTGACCCTTGAACATGGACTAAAGCAACAAATCCGTCCCTTTCAAAGGCCCCCTTGCGGGATAAATATGTACCAAGTAATGAGTATATGAGTTCGTGTTTACAAATGCCCTAGCACACTCATGTGAAAATGCAGAATTTTTCACACACACACACGCGCGCGCGCGCACACACGCACACACTCACACACGCAGATACACAGACACACATACACACTCACACACACTCACACACGCATATATATATATATATATATATATATATATATATATATATATATATAATCTAATGTTATAATTTTATAAAATATCAATTAGGCTATGTTCACTTCGGACTCAAAATACTTTCTTTCAAAATACACTGCGATAAAATATATTTGTTATTATTCAATTTTGTTGGAAACAAATTTTGGGTTTATTTTTTATTTACAAAAGAAAAACATGGACATTAATCATCTTTTGAACTGTGTTACATACATATCTTGTTCTACGTGAACCCAATCTTACAATTTCAAATATTAGTCAGTTTTCATTGAGTAAAGTACACATACAAATATTAGTCAGTTTTCATTGAGTACAGTACACATACAAAGCATAACATCACAAAACATTCTGAACTCAACTTCAAAATATAACAAAAAATACGATATCAATATTATTAATTTTTTCTTAACATTTTGAAATGCAAACATTTGAAACCTTCAACACTTCTTGTTGCTAGTCGTAAAGAACCCGGCCACTGTCATAACCGACTATGATCAAAAGAATTCGCATGTTTTTCTTATTGTTGAGTATGTGTATGCATTTGTGTTCGTATGAATGATATCATTGTTTTATAAACGCAGCATTTTTATATATACTCCCACATTAACTCGTGGTGAACTATTTGGCCTTATATATATTCATAAAACAAAAATATATAAACAACTACAAGTGTGTTTGTATCCATCCAGGCACATTTATGTAAAGCTGTTTGCCGTGATGCAGTTTTGTTTTTTTTTAAAAAAAAAAAAAAAAATGCATAGGCAGTCTCCTCTGAAACGACCAAACTGAGGAAGCGGATCTGCTTTTCTTGTTCTACTGTTAACCTCCACATCTTCAAATCATTCATCAAAAAAACATCATTCATTTCCTTTCCATGTCCCACCAAATTCAGGAGGTTTGTATCAGGTTCTGGGCAATTTAGTACTTTGAAATCAATAAAATTGATTTTAACTCATGACTGAACTTCGTCTATTTTTATTAGAAAAACTGACATTCCTTTCACATAACTGCAGTTCATTGTATATGGTTTAGAATGAATGGAAACTTTTTTGATTGATGACACAATGATATTTGTTCAAGAATAATATTCCGTGAAAAATCATAAATTCAATCATTAATAAAACCATTAATAGCAAAAATTCAAAATGAAGTATCTTGATTTTTATAATTGTTTAATAGAGATTATTTACAATCTTTTTGAATCCCATAAGTCATGCAATTTCCTCTTTTCAGTTGCTATCCCATATGTAATCTAGCAAATCAATTATTGGCTAACTAAAACCATATGATCATACTACCTATTTCTTTCAGTACTATCATGTACACATCATATGCCTATTTTTCGTGCACATGTACCACTAAGACATTCATAAATGTTATGATTCTATCTTTAGCAGAAGAAATGTTTCTTAAATTTATAGATGTCGATGAGCATCCTGTGAAACTGTCTTTCCTATGTACTTCAACTTTCAGGAGTTTGTAACAAACACCAGTTGCCTTTAACAAAAACACGCATTCAGGAAAGTAACACTGGTTTATTGACAATACAAAACTCAACAAATCATCCAAACAAGTTATCATTATTCAAATAAAAACACATAACATCTCAAAAGGTTCTTGTTATTTGTTAGTTAATGAAAGTTTCATAAACATCAATTCGCAAAAGTTGATAGTGAACACTGTAAATATAATTTTGTCTTCTGCATGCTACAGCCAGATTATTTTATATCAACGTGGATAAAATTTATTCTCTTGTAAAAGGGTTTCGTCCAGTAAATGATTTTTGGAAGATATACATCTAAAGCTGAATTTGGAATTCACATTCGCTGGTGCCTGATATCTGTTGTAGCTTTCAGATTTCAATTTATGTACAAAAACGATAATAAAATGTAAACAAAATTTACGGTGGCTTTCTTCGGCTGTAATTGAATCTTTCTATATCTTTTTGTAATTGAATATTTATTGTTTCTTTCCATTTTGTTTCAATTTTGCATGTACAGTATTTTTTACAATACACAGCATTTCTACGAAATCTTTCAATTTATAAAAATGTTATGGAATATGGGGTTAGTGATCCAAACGAGAGCCAGAAATCATTTAGAAAGTATTTGGAAATAGTGTCGAAAACAGAGATAGTCATATCCTTAGTGTTGTTATTATTATAAATACTTACGAGGGAAAAGGAACAAGAAGTAAAGACAAAAGCAACCCCAAAAGAAAAGTAGTATGGAAATCATAAAGTATCTTTCAGTGAAATTAATGGCAGTTTTAATAAAAAAAAAATATCTTACACAAATGATTGCAATTCGTTAAGTAAAATCCTAAATATTTTTTTTTCATTGAGACATTATCTGTTCAATGTTACAAACAGGGAGTTCCTCATATTTCAATTCCCTTTGTTCCTTACGTTAAACATGTGTATGTACCGCATTAAAATTTATTTATATTGAACTGAAATTAAAGTATTCTGCTCTTACTAATAATTATAATCTATCAAACCAATGTAGATTGCAAACGAAAATAAAATTTTCAAAAGTTATTCCAATTTTTAAACGGCAATTTTCATCTTAATGATCTCATAAAATGTTCCTCTATTAACAGTTGTCAGTATTTTAGGCAAAAGTGATAATTTTGAATATTAATTCCTCTCTACTTGAAAAATTAGCAAATTTTCCTTATCACATTTTTCTTGATTTGGCTTTGAACCAAATGAACATAAACTTAGTTTAATACTTGCAGTTTACCTTATAATCTACACCATAAAATTCCGGATATGAGGCGTAAATTAATACTTACTAAAGGCAATTAGCTTAAATGTTCCAGTTAAGAATAAAGAAACACAATTCCCTCAACAGAAGCAAACAATATTATCATAATCATCTGATTTGGATGAAAAGATTTTTGAAAATATTTTTGAGTTGCCCTTGTTTAATGTCTAATTAAACAATAAATTCCAGCTCTTGTTTTTGTCCTTACGTTGTCATACAGCAAAATTGTTTAAAACAAAACATTACGAACTCTAGTCAGTGATTGGAACCAGGAACTTGAATTAAAGCTTTATTTTTTATGTGAAACCTTCAGTATATTTATAATGATCATTTTATAATGAATCATTTTGACAAATGTTTTTTTTTTTACTTTTATATAAAATACTGTTTGTCATTGATGATATTTGAGGTGATTCCAATCGAAATGCATCATATTGTTTCTTATAAAGAACGTTTTTTCTTCAAACGATCCTCTTGAAACGATAATTGAAGGTGACACCATTTATACTCTTAAAGTCCATTAGATTTTGATATTGCCCACCTGAAAAATCTGCAAATGTTGTAATGGTTAGAGACTCGGAATGCGAAATTGGCGTGCCAAGTTTGAATTCTGATCGAGTTCATTATATTCACTTTTGCACAGATACCCTATGAATCTACCCCTTCTCCCCAGCTATGGATTAAATAGCAGGGTACACTGAACTCTCTAACTGTGATAAGCAACCAGTCTAGGAGAAGGAAACTCTGAATTCAAAACCTTGTGTAGATCTGGCTAAGCACGAACTATTTAACCATCGAAATGATCGTGGAGTTAGCAATGACGTTATGGTATCCACTGTGATGTAATAGATTGATATAGATTAAAATCCATTATTCATAAATAAATGCATATTTTTAAAAAATTTCCTATTTTCAAACCCCTGAACATTTTCAAAGGTAACTTCTCATTTCCTGTTTATTTATTTATTTCTGTATAATTCAAAATAAATTATGGATTCTATGAAAACTCGCCAAATCTTTAATGGACCATATATGAAAGGAGTACCATCAATGCCATTGAAAGGAGTACCATCAATGCCATTGAAAGGAGTACCATCAATGCCATTGAAAGGAGTATCATCAATGCTACAATCGGTTTTTCCTATATTTATCAGAATCGATTTTTTCGAACTACAAGCCGAATTTTTTCGCGCTTAAACGCATAAAAAGAATATGTAAGCATATATTCACCATACCTTTAAAGATTAAAGTGAATATTTTCCATAGATCTGATTTCTTTTTGAAGAAATTTTGTGTTTTGTTGCCTTGAACATTATATTCTTTTGCGTCCTTATCGTTTTAAATAATTTATTGAAACTTGGCGGATTTAATTAAGTGTAAATTATCGAAGAAAAATTATGTACTTATTACATTGCCGATGTCTTGAAACTGTTCAGACATATATACTTAATAGTTAGCAATATGATATAAAATTATAATATACTTAGTATTCATATACATGTTAACACACAATTCGTATATTCATATTCATATGTGCGCATATTATATTCAAAGAGTATAATAAAATAGAGGCTGTGATAAGTACAACTGAGTTCAGCCTCTTAATTAAAGATTGTAAAGTGCGAGTACTGTAACAGTTATCGGCACAGAAAAAGCAATCGACGAGCCGAGTTCAAATTTCGCTCTAATGCTCTACAGAAATCTATATTTTCTCTTTCCAGTTATGGGTTAAATAGTATGGTAGACTCACCTATCTGGGTGTCAACCAGTCTAAGAACAGCACTAAAATTTCAAATTTTGAATAAGACAATGGAAAAGCGCTACTCTATTATACCGAAGATTGCGGAATCTGTGGAGAGCTATAATTTCCAACATCCGAACATAGCATTTAAAAAAGAAAGCCATTAATAACTAATGTTCATGAAGATAAAGTTTATATCATTAATCTTCCTCTTAACTAAGTAAAAATGTTTTATCTACAAAATCCACACTACTATTATAAATTCTTTGAATCCTGATACAATACAATATTTTTTCCAATTCTCTTAAATCTGACGAAGGTACGAAAATTGATAAATCTGTGTCTACCTTCAATATTGAATGGTTTTGATAAGACAACACATGTAAAAGGACAATTTCTTATTTTATATATGTGGTTTTTACACTATTCGATAAAGTAGTTCTTTTAAATCCAAACATCTGCACTTTAATTTTCACAATAATCTCAGAATATATTTTGAGATTGAAATATAATGCGCATACGAATTTTCTAAAATTCCAAGATGTGTCAAGTAATTTTGCTTGACACAACATCGACGACATATGCCGATCTTTGAATGAGCAGTAAACTACATATTTTCATTGTGTGTTCATTTGGACAAAGCTGTGATGGTTTTGTTTTTTTTTATCTTATATAAGTAGATGAGAAAATTATCTTACAGTTTTCGAATATTGTTGATCTTTCTTTTGGTTACAACTTTTAATTCATTAATATTTATACGAATATTATTTATATTAATTTTCTGTGGCCCCTAAATAAATTTTAGGACTGTTTATCAACGCCCTTTCTTAAAGCTCGACAATTAGCAAAAATTCTTAATTTAATAAACAAAGCAAAAACAAAGCCAAAACGAAACGAGAAAGCATTATTTTGCAATTGACTAGAAAAATCAGAAAGTCATCTTGAATGTCACAGTCTTATTTTAAACGATAATTAAGTCCTTCGATCATTTGTCAGTTTCATTTAACTTGATATTAAAAGGAATAGTCTTTATATTATCAGATAATAGTATTACGCGGTAAAGAATTGAAGGAGGACGGGAAAGGGTGTGAACGAGAAAAATAACAGATAAGCAAGTGAAAGATAAATGAAATATGTATTCTTTCTCCAACATTCGTAGTATTCTTACTAATTTCTCTTGCAACGTTCTTGGAACTATCTTCCTCTCTATCGAAATGATTCTAAGGTATGGCCTTGTTGTTTTTCTGTGAAAATCTCCCAGGGCAAGGGAATTTTCTCTTGAGTCTCTGAATTGTTCCTGGATATCTTTCTGACGTTTACTATTAAACTCGGGTAGTTATCCCGTCTTTCTTCACCGCTCCTCTTATTCTCATGACTGCTTTTGTGGGATATAATATCTGACACTATATATATATATATATATATATATATATATATATATATATATATATATATATGTGTGTGTGTGTGTGTGTGTGTGTGTGTATGTATGTATGTATATATATATGGTTGGTGCAAAAATAATGATGTTATAATGTCGTTTTTGACGTATTTTTTAACGTCAAAAAACGACATTATTACGTCATTATTTTTGCACCAACCTAATATGTATATATATATATATATATATATATATATATATATATATATATATATATATATCTCGGAGGACGAATATTTTCTATGAAAATTTCTCGGACATTCAGGCCGGTAAATGTTATTAATACTGTTTATTATAAACAGAGCATTTACTTAAATACTTGTATCTATAAAAAGAATGCATAAACATAAAAATGCCTGAATATATAAATATATATATATATATATATATATATATATATATATATATAAGTATTTATTCGAAAATTATAACATAAATATGTTATAAAATCACTACAAAAATAGCCATTTTGTTTCAACACCTCTGGTGTCTTACCAAATGATAATGTTGAATGTAGAATAAAGAGTTTTAAAAGGCTCAAATCAATTAACCACCCCTCACAAGGGGAAACTCTGTTACATAGCTGGAATGACCAATCAAAATACAAGTATACGAGAATTCAAAAGACAACGAACTAAGCTTATAATAACTATTTAATGCCTTAATGTTGGGGTTAGACTAAAATAGAATTTATTCTAACTAATAAGTAGTTCGTTGTCAAGTTTTTTGAATTCTCGTATACTTGTATTTTGATTGCTCATTCTAGCTTATGTAACAGCGTTTCCCCTTGCGAGGGTGGTTAATTAATTTGAACTTTTTAAAACCTTTATTCTACATTCAACATCATCACTTGATAAGACACCAGAGGTGTTGAAACAAAATGGCTATTTTTGTAGTGATTTTATAACATATTTATGTTATAATTTTTGAATAAATAATTATATTTGCTCTACTCTGTATTGAGCACACTTTTAAGAATAGTAATTGTTGGTTATTGGAATTTATTCCGTATACACCAATCCTATATATATATATATATATATATATATATATATATATATATATATATATATATATATATATATGCGTGTGTGTATGTGTGTGTATGTGTGTGTGGCCCTAGATTCTTTTGCAAATATCTTTGGGTTTAGTAACTCCAATGCTTATCATGTCAAGTGGCTTCATTATTCTAATGCCACTACTCTTTTGGTATCCAGAATTTGAATTTCTCAATTGCCAAATCTCTCACTCAAATAGTAGATTTACCTATTCCTTTCTCTAGTAATTTGGACGCACACGCTTCTTTATTTGATCTGTTCCTTACCTATTCTCTGGGCTCATGTCGTGCTTAACAACTCTGTCCTCTTGGGCAACTCTGACCACGCTGTAGTGTCCGTAGATATTTCTTTCTACTCGTCTGATTTGCTACCAACACTCCAACTGGGACTCATTTCATCATTTTCTTCACGATGCCCGTTGGCGTGGAATTTTTCATCTTCTCGTTGAAAATTCTTCAACTGCGATTTCTTCCTGGATGAAAGCTAGCATCGAATCCTTTTTGGCGACATGGAAATAACAATCTTTTTGGTTCGCTCCCACCTGTTCAGCCGCTAAAGCCCACAGGATATACAGCTATACCAACGTGATCATAACAAAAGACTCTTTGTATCCGCTCGTAATGAGCGCATATATTTCTTCAACGAGGCTAAGTCGCTCTTTTATGATAGAATGAGACACTGTATAGCCTCTCGCAAGTTTGGTTCTAGAGATTGCTGGCATCTCTGTAAGAGTATGTTGAAGAAGAGTAAATTCTCAGTCCCTCTCCATGTCTGTTAATTTGAAGTATAGCCATTTACTGCTGATAAATCAGAAGGCTTTATTCGGGAAGTCTCTTCCAACTCCACTCTCGATTCTTCAGAAGTATCTTTACCTGATTCGCTGCCCCTAGAACGGAATCGCTACTGTGTAATGTGCTCATAACTCCGTCCGTGATTTTTGCTAATATCTTCAAACTATTAGGTTGGTGCAAAAATAATGACGTAATAATGTCGTTTTTTGACGTTAAAAATACATCAAAAAACGACATTATTACGTCATTATTTTTGCACCAACCTAATAGATCTACACAAGACTTGACGGTATGCATGCAATTTCGCCCATCGTTCAATTCACACACCTCCCCTATCTTCTGAACAAGAGTTTATCCCTTTTTTCCTATTTAGGATTGGTTTTCTGTTTCCTTCTAAAGCTTTCCAATTCTCGTTCACTCCAAGTAACCCCATGCGTCTTAGTATCATTATCGCAATGCTGGAGGTGAATTGATTAAAAAAATTCTCCTATGAAAATATGTCCCTGAACTGGCTCCTTTTCTCTCCAAGTTTTTACTGCTTCTTGCTTTCCAGCTTGTTGGGATTCCTCTTCTATAGTTTTTGTCTAAGAACCTTCAGATTCCTGGAATTATAGCCGTATTAGTTTTTTTTATCACTTTTTGGAAAAGTAATCAACTTCGAATTTGTTAAGCATCTTTATTACGTTCATCTTTCATGAAAAAACAATATGGCTTTCGTTTCTTTTGATCAACCATCGATGTGTTAACGGTTGTTATTGAATTTGTTTATCAAGCTTTAGATAAAAAACGGCGAGACTTGGGCTATGGCTTTAGATATCTCGAAGGCGATTGACAGAATTTGGCATGCTGGTCTTTTTTCACAATTTCAAGCGTTATCATAACTCTGGGTGAATATTTAACTTGCACCAATTGTTCTTAACAAATGGTGTATAATGAACGTCATGTTGAACGGCTACGATTGAAGATCATTCACATTAATGTGGGGATAGGTAAGGGCTCTATCCTTAGACCTACATTATTTCTAATCTTCAACGACCTTCCCGATCTAGGTATCTATACTGATGACAATTATTTACATCTGTCTTAATGGTAAGACCGTTAGGTCAGATAGGTTAAAACTAGCAGTTTCTGACGAAAATGATTTTTTAATCGATTGTTAACTATATAAGAAATAGCTTTGGGCACCTCGAGGTGGTGTAATGGTTAGCAAGGTTGTCTTGCTAGAACAGTTACGACTGAGTAGTGAGTTCGATCCTCACTGGGTACCCCATGCTTTCAGCCTTGTGCCACATCTGATCTATGTTTGGAAGATCACTGTAAGAAATAGCCTGTAAATTTAACGTCTTCAAAACGAAATTGCTATCACGATATAGAATCTTTTTTATTTTATATCAGCATGGCTGATGCTCGTCTACAGAAAAGCAACTCATTGCGATTTCTTGGGTTTCACGTTTTCCACTAACATGAAATAGAGGGATTATATTGAATCAATTGATAGGTTTACTATGTATGAGGAACTTTTGTTCACTGTGTCGTGCTAGACAATTTTTCTCGTCAGAATTCATCTTGCACATTTATAAATCTGATAGATTATTAATGTAATCCGTGCATTGATTTTTGCTTCCATTATATATCTCAAGATTTTTGACAAAATCTAAAGAAAGACATGTAAGGTATTCGATCCCGACCTCTGCATCTCACCTTCAGTTACTTTCCAACTGTCGTGACGTGGTTTTCCTCTGATATTTCTATAAATATTCTCATTGAAATTTTTCTAATGGTTGATACCTCCGCCGCATGAATTAAAATTATTAGTAAATTTTCAACTAGCAGTCATCTTTTTTTTCTGTTGGAATAGAACTTCTATTTTTCTCGCACTTCTCACTTGTGGAACTATTTTCCGGTTCCTTGCTTCCCTACCACCCATGATCTTCATTTTTTAAATGCAACGTCAATCGCCATCTTCTGTTTTCCTAAATCCTGTTCTTTTATTGTTTCTTTCTCTTCTCATTCTCTCTCATTCTCAGTAATCCCTGGTATTTTAATGGTATTATTGCTTTGATTGAATTGAAAAAAGAAACAATCTACTAACCATATTGCATGTGTGTGTTATACCGAAAACTGTAGCTTATCTGTTTCTTCTTTTGCGTCTCAACTTCTGGCTTCGTGATAGTGAAAAATTGAGAGCTTTTTTTCATTCACATTATTTTTGTTAAACATCTACAAAATACTGAGTCAGTTGTGAAAATATATAGGAGTTGCTGAATACAATTCTACCGTTGGTAGCAAAATTCCTGATTTCCCAGTCTCGATTTTCACTGGTTCATTATGCAAAAGTCTTTGATAAAATATACGTAAATGTTGGAACTGCTAGGTAACCTTGACATATTTGGGAAGCATATTAGAGCAATCCAAGACTGGTAGCAACACTTTAAAGTTAAAAGTGAATTCCTTAAATAGGTAAAAATAGAAAAGGTTACACTCCTTTCTATTTTTGTATATTTACTGAATTCATTTTCTATTCTTCTCATCAGGCTTATTCGAGCTATACAGTGAGAGAATTCTGAGAGAATTAGAAGTCCTCCCAAGATTCATTGGCAGCCATAATCTTAACAACATATGATATGCAGATGACACAGTATTGATAGCAGAAACAGAAAGGAAACTAAAAATATATATATAAAAAGAAAAACAAAGAGAAAGGACTAAACATCAATTGTATGTTTTTTTTAAAGAAAAGTCTAACATGAAAATTACAAATTGCAGATGCCAAAAGCAAACAAGTACAACAATTTGAATATCAGGAAAGTGTTTTAACAGACGGAAAGTGCTTCATTGAAATCTGAAGACGCATTACGATACCGGAAGATTCCTTCCAAAAGATAATAAAAATTTCGTTAGAAATAAACAAAAAACTCGAACTGAACTGTAAAATCAGTTCTTCTATGTGGCGGTGAATGCTGGACGATCTCTTCCCGGATGAAGAAACAGCAACAGAAATGTGATTCTACAAAAAAAATCCAGAGAATAAAATGGATCGAACATGTAGTTAACGACGAAATTTTAGAGAGAATAGAACACTTATACTTAACAACATTTATATTTAACTTCAGTAAGAGACAGTTGTAATTTCTTGGGCATATGATGAGGAAAGCTGGCTTGGGAAATTTGATGCCCACAGTATATAGTGAACGCAAGAAGGTCAGATTAAAACAACACATAAACTACCGAGTGAGCTTGTGTGAATGGGTAGTAAAGATAACAGCAAGAAAAATTTTTTACTAAGAGCTACAAAGAACAGGAAGTTATGGGCAGCCATGATTGTCAACGTCTTGAAGCTACACGCTTACATAAAAGAAGGAAATTTGGAATGAAATCGTACGTAATCTTGATTTTTATTTTGATGCATTTTTGTATGCATCTCATTAAACCTGACCCAGTTTTTTTTTTTTTTTTCTTACTGAATGTATTTTGGATTTTTCAACAAAAATGACCAGCTAGAGTTTTTTAGTGAGTCTTGTGCGCTTATCTAAGATTTCACGTGACGGTTAAATAAGTATAAACTACAAATAAAACTCTTTAAACACAAAACAATTTAAATGTGTAGTAACATCTCATAAAATAGAATATATTATGCAGACTCGTGTCCTTTTTAAGAATTCTTGAAACACGGTCCATACTCAAAAAAGGCTAAATACATTATCTATATTAATGGGGCCTTATTTAAAAAAAAAAAATTAAATTACGTCTTCTGTCTGCTGTATTCCTTCAAGACATGGACGATCATAGCTTTCCACGATTTCCTCTCTTGTGTAGCCCTTAGTAAAATTGGTCTTTATTCTCATGATCCTTCTGTAGAACCACATTTCTATTGTCTCACGTCTCTTCTCCAGTTGTGATGAGATTGTTCAACATTAATTGCCATAAAGGAGTATTGATATTACATAATATTTTAGCCCTCTTTTCTTTGATTCTAGTGAGATTTTCCGCAGATCTTATAAATAAACTAGACTAAATCAAATCAACATTTGAATTTATACATGAAAAAGAAAAACAAATAATAGTTTAATTTTCTTTATATTGTGTTAATTAAAGTTTATGCAGGTTTAAAATTAAACTTCTACCGTATACAAAACGACTTCATAAACTTTTACATATATAAAACAATAATTATATTATGAAATAATTATAGTTTTTATTTAAGAGCTCTTAGAATTTACTGCCGAATATCTATGAGTTGGAAAAATACATTCAAAGTATTTTTAAAAATTCTACTTTTCGAATTATTTCAGAAAAGATACCAGAAGAAAATGTACGAAGTCCTGAAAAGTATTAGTGTTTTTTATTTATATTTTTAAGAATTTTGTACACTTAAAACTAACAAAAACAAAAACTAAGCACTGCATAATTAATGAAATTGAAAAAAAAATGAGCTAATGTAAAAATTATCACAAAGACTAAAGATTTAAATTAATGGAACTAATTTACATCAGATGCAAGAGTTTATTAAATAGAATATAAACAATGTGCAATCAAACATTGAAAAAAAACAGCCCGATATTCAAAGAAAATTATATATGAACATAATAAAAACATAACACACTCAATGTACTTGTACGCCAGTGAAATTTTCGTAATCACAAATTTTCTATAGAAAATTCTGTTTTCATAAAAAAAAATGAATATAATTTGCAAAAAGAAAGATGCATGGAAAACAATAGACAATTTAAATGTTCCTTCCGATTAATATACTATCGACCTATTGTAATATTTTTCCTATTCTTACTAAATTAGTTCTGAAAAAATGTCGTATAACATAAACTATAAAAGAAAGTTAGTCCAAATTAGTTAAAATGTCATCCTATAATGATACAGTTAAATAAAACTCAAAAGATCAACTTTTTATTGTGAATGACTTTTGTCTCGCTAATTCTATTCTTGTGAGATAAAATTATTTTTCTAATGACGATGGATCATCAACAAAACATGTCAAAGTAATTTTCCAAATTATTTCATATATTTAACATTCCATCTTATTGTTATTCAACTAAATGTTATGGTCGAACTCCTGATCAGATATTTTTATATATTTTATGCAAGATTTCAATCTATTATTATAACTTTAAATATACTAATTATCAAAACTTTAAATATACTGATATTATCAAAACGTAATCACTACATTAATAAAATTCTTGTATCATCTTTCGTGCATTCGTCGAATAAAATGTGAAAGGATTCATAAAGAAATGTATACGTTTTTTTCTCAGTGAGTTACTAACATATTTTGCTGGATTTATTACTGGTAGGCTGCATCTAATACCAAAGTATATAACAGCCAAATTCAAAATATTACCTAATTGATTAGGTGATATTTTGAATTTGGCTGTTGTATCCTTGAATTGACTCCACAACATGAAATAATCTATGGATTAAATTTGAGGTGAGTTGCCAGAAACATGTATTTATTTGTAGTGGCTTAGAATTCATATCACAAAAACATGACAACACACATTGATTAAATGCCAAAATTTACTACACAAGGAATTTTTTAATGGTATTTCGGACAATTCGATTAGTCTTCTTGTATGTACTGCGTCACTTCAGGAATTAGGCGGTCATTGCTCTCCACAATTTCCTATCTTTTGTGACCTTTAGTAGTTTTCTTCCTTTTCTAAGCTGCCCGCTTCCATTCCACCATCTTTTCTATACAAGCTCGTTAGGTTCGCTACCTTCCCCTATCTCTCTTGTACATTTGGGGTTAAGTTTACCAAGCCCCCTCTTCTTCATTATGTGTTCAAGGAATTTCAGCCACATCTTCCTGGTTCTCTTTTCTTAAAGAAAATGGAAACAGAAAGAATGCATAGGTATTCTTTCGAAAAATGGCAACAGAAAGAACACATATGGATTATTTCTGTTGTCATTTTCTTTAAGACTTCTTTGATGCTTACTCGCTTCATCCATGGAATTTTCAGTATCCTTCTCCAGAACCACATTCGTGGGGAGATTGTTCAGCATTCACTGCCATGTAGCACATACCAATCCAACACTGTTTTCTTTATTTTTCTAACGAAGTTTTTCAGTTTCTTGCTTAGTTTTGGGAATGGCTTTTTAGCTAGTCTAATGCGTGTTTGGATATCGATGTTGCGTTTTTGATCCTCTGTTAAAACACTTCCCAGATATTTAAACTTCTGCACCTGTTTAATGTTGACATCTCCTATTTTTAACTCGCATCTTGGGATTTTTTTTTCTGTTGCAGTTTATGGTTAGTCCTTTTTCTTGTTTTTTTTTTCTGCTACCCTCTACAGGAGGTCCTGTAGTTTTCTTTTTAAATCAGCCATCAACACAGCACCATCCACGTATCATATATTACGATTAGGCCCACCTAGTATTGGTCTGTTATAACATGAGACATCAAAATTTATAAGAAGAGAACCCAACTTGTAATTCAACTGTTTATGCCGCCAAAAGCTCTGTTGTTCCTATCCTTCTAGTTACTTTGCTATAGTTTCCTGTAAAAAGTAACTATATCTACTTCAACTGTAAACTTTGATAGATTTAAATAAGTATGGGTGGTTATAGTTTTTTAATGACCTTATTAATAATCTACAATACTTCTGTCACACTAATAATAATGCGTGAGACCTACGATGATCTTATAGGCCATTCTGTATGTGTAAGTATACATGTACATTAAATATATGACTAATCAGAGCTGCGTGTCTTCGCTTTAATTTTCGTATTTCCTGTGAGTTTTATCTTATTTCTGGCAAATGTTTCCAGCATATACCTCTCCAAATTACTTGTATAATTGAGATATAATCTTAAAATCTAAATACTTGTCGCTAAACTCGAACTAAAAACAACATGGGGATCATAAAAGATCATGGAAGAAACGAGTGAGTTGTTTGAAACAAGTCACGCTACGCAGCTCTGCCTTCTTGGCAACTCTGATCCCACAGCAGTGTCCATAAACATTTCCTTTCGCTCCTTCACCAGCCAAAAACCTCCCACCAACAAAATATCTTTCTGTTATAAATGAGCAGACTGGGACTCGTTCAGTGATTTCCTTCATGACGTTCCTTGGAATGAGGTCTCCTCCTAGTTGAAAGCCGGCATCGATGCTATTATTCCAGCAAGAAAATATCAAGTTAAACTGCGCTCATCTCCTTGGTTCTCACCTGCTTGCTCAGCCGCTATAGCCCACAGGAATCACTTCTTCTAACTGCACCAGAGCGACATGTCCTCAATGAAGCAAAGTTACTGTTTATTGATAGAATTAAACAACATATAGCATCTCGAAAGTTTGGTTCTAGAGATTATTGGCGGCTCTGCAAGATGGTGCTGAACAAAAACAAATCCTCAATTCCTCTTCTATTTAATCGATTCGAAGTCCTAACACCTGCAGTAGATAAGGCTGAATACTTTGCACGGAAATTCTAATCCAACTCAACACTCGACTCATTCGGATTGTCCACATCTGATTCACACCTGATTCCCCCACCCCACCGCTTAGAACTGAGGATCTACTGATTGATATGTGCATAACCCTGTCGCTGAACTCGTACATCATTTCTAAATTAGTCTCAAAACTATGCTACTGTTGCATCGCTGCTTACCGATTTCCAGTTTGCTGGAATTCCTCCTCTGTCGACTCTGTTTTTAAGAACTCTGTAGAACCTTTTGGTCCGTCTAATTACCGACCTATCAGTCTCCTACCGATTTTCGGCAAAGTCTTCGAGGCTTTAATCAATGCCGAAATGGTTGAGCAGCTTACCTCCCACGTTCTACACGTTTTGCTCGGACTACCGCTGGTGTGGTTATGGCCATAACTGAATAAGCATATCAAGCTCTTTATAATAACGGTGAAGGTCGGGCTGTGACTCTAGAATTCTCGGAGGCGTTTGACACGGTTTGGCATGCTGGTCTTCTGCGTAAGCTTAAGGGCTACGGTATTACAGGATGATTATTTGGTTTAATCCAATCGTTCCTACGAAATCGTGAAATGAGGGTCGTTCTGAACGAGCTCTCTTCCAGATCATTTCATACGAACGCGGGTGTTCCCAAAGGTTCTATATAAATTATTTTAGTGTTTTTAGATGTGGATTATTTCAGTATTATTAGTTTGGGATCAATTTAGTATCTTAATATGTAAATTATTTTAGCCTAAAAAGGGCTAATTTACATATTAAAATAAGGCCCAGTTATTTTAGTCTTTTAGGTCAGAAATGTTTTTAGCTCAGACTTATTCTAATTTTTTTTCAGACGAGAATAATTTCGTGCTTTTTAGATTTGTAAGCGGTAAATAGAAATGATTTTTAGGAATAAATTATTTTAGTTTGTTATCCCTTATTACCTTAGTGTTATTACCTGATTGTTTTTAGGTATGAATTATTTAAACATTAAACAACGCGTGAATTTAGTCTTATAATAAGGATATTGATCGTTCTGAAATTTATCTATGTCTATTGAAAAAACTGGGGAATGTGAACATTTTCGTTCACGCAAAGTAATAGCAAAACGACATATGATTCAAAAGTAGCATTTATTTTCGGATTACCAAAAAGACACCACAAAAATTTAGAAATGAGTATTTTTTAGCGATTTACCCTTACACTGTAAATTACTTTCACGAATCAACCGCCAAATATAGCCTTCTCTTCGATATTTGGTAGCGGTTTTCTTTATTTGTGATCCTTGATTTTTGCCACAGACAGCTTAGGGAAGAAGTTTTGAAGGTACTTGAAACTTACAGACTCCTTTTTTGGGGCTGACAAAACGTTTCATAAGGCCCAATTTTAAGTTCAGTGGAAGAGACAATACTTTCTTGGGCTTCAACAGTAGCTCCCATTTGACGTTGTTCCACTCCACCTTGAACTCGGTCGGCTGTGGCTAGTCCCGCCTGTGGTCACTCAAGCTTGTGGTAGTGTGTCTCAAAGGTAAAGAACACAGAAACTTTGTAAAGCCGCCTTGGAGACCCGATCAGGAAAGTCACCATATAAGGTCTCCGATAACCTCTCAATCTTACACTTCATATTTCAAGGCATCTAGCAAGATCTTGACACTGTTGTATTTCTGTTTGAAGCTGCATCGAGTGAACCAGGAGAAGAGATGGATACATGTTCCTGTTATGAAGCAGCGCGACTTTGAGGTTCCTGAATGAGCTGTCGATGAAAATGGGCCACTCGCTTCCCAATTGCCTTGAATAAACCGGTCACATTGTGACAGAAGCAAAGCTCATCTTGACGGTTGAAAAGGCTTGAGAAACACTAGTGACACTTTCTCTGACTTGCACACTGTCATCTAACAAATTTCATTATCATTTAGTCGCGATGTCAAAAGCTCGGTATTGGACCAAGGTCTCTTATCAGATCGTTGAGGTCTTTTTGGTTGGGTCAGTATAGGTTTCTCTCCTCAGCTGTGCTTCTGTAATCTGGATCGGTGACTACATCTTCTTCTGAATTGTTGTTCACTTCTGAATAAGGTTGCTTTCTCTCTCTTGCTTTACATGAGTATGTAAAGGGAACACAGAGCAATGTGGCAATGGAGCGATGGATGACAGAAGGTCTACATATATATTAGCAGGCACATTCTTGCCAGATCGATGTTTGAAAAGAGCCACAATGCAGAAGTCAAAAGTCAGAGTGGTCAGTTTGTTATCTCCAAATTCGTGAGATTGCGAGTTTCATAGCTGTTTTTCCCTCTGCATCATCCTGCAAAAGAGCAAAATAAAAATGTGCATAAAAATATAAATATATTTCGCACAGTATTATTGGAAGATTCTAAAATTTAAATATTTGATTTTTGAAATTTCAAAAACTGTGCTATGGATATGTAAAATTCTCAATAATTATATGGAATCTTGAATAGTGAATATCCCTAGTATTTCCTATTGTATGGTTCTTGTCTGTGATCCAATATACAAAATATCCATGATACTCTGGACACTAATGCACGATTGTTGAAACATATTTAATACATATTTTTCAATGATATTGGTTAAAAAAAAAAAAAAAAAGTAAAAAATATTTAAATTTTTTAAAAAAATTCAAAAACTTTTACACTTAAAAGCTCCATTATCCAAACAAGAAAAACTTTCCATTCTCTTCTTGTTTGGTTTTTTGTTCCTCTCATCGTTCTCATATTCAAGTAGGCAACTTTTAAAAGTCCATTTAATATGAATTGACAATTCTGTATACAGCCGTTTAGAAAAGATGGCATTGGTAAAACAAATGAAATCACTGGGAAATGAAGTGTTCTTTAAACCACTTTTCTATACATCTGTCTATGTGGAACAAGTAGTGGACACTCAAAGTATTGCCAAATTGAGCAATTATTTCAGCAAATATATACACTGATAACACAAAAATATAACTATTTGTAGTTTTGAAGACCAAAAACAATATTTTATAACCTTTACTTTGTATGAAGCTAAAAGCCTAAGCGAAAAGGTTAAATTGAAACGTTCTCTGTGTATCAAATTTTTATTATTAAAATATTTTTAGTTACTTTCTATTTTGGTTGGATGATTTTTACGCTAAAATGTGTTCTTTTAATGTTGTTCTTTTTTTTTTATTATTTTAAATGAGTTTCAAAAGGGGCTAAGACTCTGTATAATTGAAAAATATTACTCTATGCAGAATGCGCGTATTTCATAGTTCAACAGGCATGTAATCCTAATTATACACCAACACATCTACTTGCAAAAGCAAATAGGCTAAAAGAAAAAAAAAACAGTATAAAAATTATTTAAGGAGTTGTTTCAATAATATAAGCATTAGACAGAGAAGAAACAAATAACAGTTCATGTCTAAAAATGTCACTTGAAGTTTTGAAAGAAATCGAGCACAAACACGAAATTATTTTAGAAATATTTAAATCAGTTTAATTGTGTATATACTGTTTCTTATGACTTGACTAACATTTTAAACTTATTGGAATGAAAAAAAATAAGGATTGTCGAAGAATTGTATACAGTATTGCACACGCGCGCACACACACACAGGTATGTGAGCATATGAGTGCTTGCGTATGTGCATGCATTTCCTAAAGTGTGTATGTCTATCAGTATGTATTTACCGCTGTATCTGGGTCTCAATGGCTCTTCTTAGATGTACAGCTTTGCTATGTATTATTATTAGGAGACGACCCAACCTAGCTACTTGAAGTTATTCGGTCAAAGATGGAGGTCACTTCACTTGAAAGAATTAGTGTTAATACATCAGCAGGATACTCTGTGTCATCCGGTTGCAATATCGTCAACATTAACTATCATTCTGACTTTGACCGACGACTGCCACTCGCTTCAACAGGAGAATCACTAACTGCAACCAATTAAAGTTTCCTTGATCTTTTTTTTTTTTTTTGTCTATATTTGAATAAATGTGATAAACAGTAACTAGGCCAGGTCCGGTGAAATTTTACTCTGTTTCTTGGAGAAACAAAATTTGCCCAGACAACAGTAGATACAGAAAATCAGCAACATGATTTTTTTCCGCCGTTCTTCTAAGAGACAATATTCTGTTTTCATTATGAATCATAACTTTTTAAAATCCTGTACGAGCACAAGCACATTTATACAACGAAGACAATTTCAAACATTTAACAGCTGTAACAGCTTACATATTTTTAAAGTTTTATCTGCTTATTCTTGTATAAAAATCACATATTATAAATAATTTCTTTATAAAAAGATATTAATTTTTTTATAGTTGATTTTTTGAAAGGATATACTTTTTAAAATATTACGGTGAAAAGCTGAAAAAACATATAAACAATTTCGATTTTTGTATAAAATATGCGAAAGAAACATGAAATAAACAATTCCCCTTTTAATCAGTTGAGAAAACATTTTCTGTTAAACAAACACTAGAAAAATCATTTTTTTTATTATAGATTTACTAATATACTTAGCTAATCTTTAATATTCATTGCTATTTAAGGAATTTTCCGTCTACCATGCTTGCTTTTAATTCATTTGAACGAAGAGTGCAGACATCTAAAAAAAGAAAAAAAGCCCGTTTTCATTAATTTTATTAATCTATTTACTTGTTCAATTTTTCTAGTTGGCTACATTCATATTAGGGTGTTTCTTGATATTTTGTCACAATTTCCTCAACAACTGCATCTATACAGTCTTCATTTCCTTTTCCATACTGGAGGCGGTTTTCGATACCTTCATATTCAGCACGTTACACGCCCAAAATGCTTACATTTTTCTTATTGGCTGTTTCGATATTCTTCATGGTGGTACATTTAAAATCAGGAAGCTGTCCTGGATTACTCTTCATTAACTTATTAAATACTCGAAAATAGGAATTAGATACTCGAAAATAGGAATTAGATACTCGAAAATAGGAATTAGATACTCCAAAATAGGAATTTCCCCAGAAAGTGATATTTTTATGTAATATAGTTGTTTTGCAGGTACTAAGTGATACGTATAATTGTATCTATACTCCTAAGAGTTAATTAATAATATGTAATTTTAATCATTTATACCAGTAAAATGTATAGACTGACTGAAGCAGGGAGTTAATTAGGAATGTTCAAGCAAATGAAAGTGTTGCTGTCCGTTTGGTAGAATTGCAGAGAGAATTATCCATCAGAAATTCTACCAAACAGACAGTAACACTTGGATGCAATTAACAATTAACAGTAACAATTGGATGTAAACCCACTTTAGTCACAAGCCCTGCATATATATTGTTTCCAAGTTCGTTCGCGCCGAACGTTATCATAAACGTTCCATTTTTCATCGCCTTTGATAATTCTGTCCAAAAATGGTTCTTATCTGTAGCGTAACATTAAAGAAATCGCCACAGAAACACGATAGAGCTTGTTTGTTCCATCAGAGAATGTAGCATGCAGATTTTGGAAACGAACCCAAGTCTCTTCAAATTGCGAAAGGCAGTTGAGATATCGACTTTCAAACTCATAGCAATGTCTATCGCTGAAATATTCGATTTATTTTCCACAATAGCAAGCAGAGTGTCTTCATCAATGTCGAAAGTTTGTCTGGAATATGGTTGATCGTTTAAGTTAAAAATCACCCTGACGAAATCTGTCAAACCATTTTTTTGGCCTCCGAAGAGCTGGAGTACGATACATATAAACCTAATGAATGTTTTATTTGTAATTCCGACGCTTACTCCTTTCTGAAATTCATAGAGCGTTATATAGCGAAAGTACAACTCTTATCCTTTTCAAGGCATTCATTTGTGGACAAAGTCTGTCTCTCGACTGAAAGATGCAAGTTTTAAATCTAGAAAACGCCAGAAACAAACAGCAGTCGCGGTCAATGAAAATTGGACCCGAAAATTTACAATGATCTGACAAAAAAAAATCACCCTCATCTATACACAAAATATCTCTCATTGGCAGTAGTTTTCGTATTTGAAACTCTACCACTATAAGAATTCCAGGAGTTGGCTTTAGAATAAGATCTAACCAACTGCTTGTGGAACGTCTGGATCAACTGATTGAAAAAAACGTGAATAATTCTAGATAATTTTAGAGTCATAATATTTTGATGACTACCAGAGTGTAGATGTTAGCATTAGCTGAATATGTTTTCCGCAACTTAATATATATTTTTGCCCGTACAATAATGGATCGAATGTGAATCGTTTTAAATAAAATATTTGGGGTTATATTATTGTTATTCGTCATAAAATCAAAGATTAAGATAAAATTGTATTAAAACGCAAAGGGGGTAAGTAATCTACAAGGTTGCCACTGCACTTTCTCTCACACCATATGTGCATAAGTGTGACTGTCTTTCTTTGTGTGCGTGTGTGAGGTTAAAGTTAATAGAAATAATGAATATATTGAAAAATCTTTAAATTTATACTTTGACATGTTCCACCGATAAATTGACATCATCATATTTTTCTAAGGTAGAAAGTTTTGTTTCTTCAAATTGTATGAACTCTTCATATTTTCAGGTTTTATCACCTTTGCATCAATCTTGTTAAACTTACAACGTTTATATTTTCCGATGAAAATACCTCGACCAAAATTTGTTTTCCGAAATTTCAATTCTGATTGACACAACGTAATTTTTCTCGTTTTCTTTTTCTATTTAAAATATTACATGTGTGCACTACAAACACATTTTCTGTGATAGCAAAACTCGCTCACATTTGGAGATTAGTATGAAATGGCAGCAATTTATCATTTTCTCTTGTTAAAACACAATAATGGAATAATCCAGTGAAGAGGCATTAAATTTGCATTTCTAAATTGCCACATATCCACTTGATGTTGTGGCGGCTAAAAAAAAAAATTTTAGTTGGAAAGTGTTATGGGACCTTACCTATAATAACATAATGGACTATTCCATACGTAATAAATACTGCGCCTCAAGAGGAAAGGTTCCGTCTGAAGTCGGGCGATCGGCTGATCGGTTGAACACTCTGCCTTCGGGCGGGGAGGAACCCGAACGAGGCTACGCCGAAGGGCGGAGTATCTTTCGGGGAGGTAAACCGACCCTGAACCCGTTTATACGGGTTCAAAGGGCATATTTTTGGCCGAGCCCACGAGATCGGAGATCCCACGTTAAACCGGCCTTGTGCCACATGATGCTCTCGTGGGGGGGGGACTAAATACCGTTCCGTCTGAAGTCTGGAGTGAGATCCATCAGAAGTCCGTCATTCAGAGCGAGTCAGTCAGTCGAGTCAAAGGCAGTCCGAAACAGAGTCGCGTTCAGACAATTACTACTAAACCTGATTGTTCGTACTAACACTTTCTACTTCTCTGTATATATTCCTGTTTGTAATATATCTGTGTTATTCCATATCCGTGTTCGAGTTCTTCTTTATTGGTTCTACTTTGGACTAGCACCGTGGTACAAGGAACCGGACCATAACAGAAAGTAACATTGTTGATAATGACGTTTCACAGCAACCTCTGAAAGAGTGGCAAGAAAATGGATACTGACTGTACATTAAACGTTCTATGAACGCTTGGACGTTAATAACTATCATAGGTGGTAGGTTAAATTAAGTAAAATTGTTATGATCCGGTTTCTTGTACCACGGTGATAGTCCAAGGTAGAACCACTCTGTCCTGAAGGAAATAAGAGATAACTTTTCTCTTATAAATCTAATACCAGAAATATAGCGTTTTAATTCCAACTTTAATATCTGCAAAAATTGGCGGTGTGATGCCACAAAAATTGACTGTGCCAGTTAAACCCTGATGGCGGCAGAATTAATTAATAATTCGATAACATTTTTAAGTATGATTCAAATATTTTTTTTGTTATTTTTGTCTTATTTTAAGATATAAGAGAGGCAAATATGTTTACTAATTCGTAATTAAGCAAGTATACACGCTGAATCAGCTAAAAAGCGTTTTTCCCATTTTGATAACACTTTATTGAACAAAAATAAATGAAGCCAACAAAACAAAACAAATCTAACATTCATCAACAGCCATTTTGTGCACATTATCTGTAAATTATCGTCTACTCTGAGATTGAAAAATCAAAATAGGATCGACATCGCATAAGCAACAAATTTCAATATCCTTCCAAAGTGACTGCCGCAGATTTCGCTTCAGTTATTTAGAATTCAAGCCAAATTCCCGTTTTCCTTTTGAAATTAATTATGAAATTATGCATTAATATTCGACAAATTAATATTTCAATGACAACACAGAGTAAAATCAAGATAAACAAGTTTGAAAATATATAGAAAAACAAGGAAAACTGATCGAGGAAAACGCTAGGTATTTTTGTGTGTTGGCGTGCAACGGGGAAGGTCAGTAGTGTTTGGTATTTGGTTTCACAGACAGGGGATAAAGTGAATGGCATAGAAGAGAAAAAGGTTGACAGCTAATTATCGTTTCAGCTTGGCAGTGGCTGCTGCCTTTTGTTAAAAAAAAGAGTGAGCCAAAAAACCTAGAGCGATTCACAAGAGTTAAAAGGTCATTGCCTCAAGAAGTGACATAAAGGAAGCTAGTTAATAAAATAATTCATAACATTTGTTAGATTAAACTGCATTAACATTAAATTGGCATAGATTTTACTAGAGTCGCATATTAAAATTAAACTGTGAAAATTGCTTTTCTTTTATTGTGTTGACTAAGCTGAACTGAACTGGATGTGACATAAAAGATCATGTGCCTTTTATAATTTTACAAATGTAAATTTAGAAACACCTAGTTCTAATCGTTTATATTTCAATCTATGTAGATATCCCAATCAGTCATTGATAGGGTGCTTTTATTGATATACACTGAGAGATTGAATTAAAACGTATAAAGAACAACATAAATAATGGGACATTTGCAAAGAATAACTGAAAGAAGAAGCGATTCGAAAAAAAAAAATCCGAGAAAAGACATGAATTTTTAAATATCTCTTGACAAAAGAAACAGGAAAGGTGTGAAGAACTTGAAGGCGTTTATCGAAAGGCTGAAGTAGCGGTAGATCGCTGGTGAGATAGGGTAAGAACAGGAACGAATAATATATCACCTAGGATAAAGGAGGGCGAGATGATGATTAATTTCTTTGTGTTTAGGACCAATCACTGTCAGCCGGCACCAGTTATGTCCAAGAAAAGTGTTTTATAGAAGGCAAAGCAAGTTTGAATTCTTGGAGTCTTTTGGCATGTGAGTATGAGCATTCATGAATATCTGTGAAGTTGAAGCCGTATGAATACCATGAAAAAATTACGAAGTACAATTTCAAATTTTGGCTGAAGTGACTTTTCTAAAAGAAGCATTACTGGATATTCTTAATCATTTGGGCAACAAACAAACAAAAAATTGGAGATGAAGTTACTAGTTGCTGGTGCAGTCTATGATGCCCCTTATGGAACAATAGTTCAGAATTACGTTTTCAGGACAAGAATGCGTTGAAGAAGAGTCTGTGCAATAGCAGTTGTTCAGGGTGTACAGTCCAAAGCCACTGACATGATCATTTAGTTGATACTTTTATTCGGGTTTCAAGATAATGTCCAAAGTAATCAGAATAAACTTGAATTTAAATTTTACATGAAGACCAATTTCCAGAGTGTCAGAATAGAATCTAAATTTGTTTTAAGACAATTCACCCCAAGCAAGGCGGGAGTGCCACTAGCATGCAAGGGGTTACAGAGGATTGAGAACAAGAGTAAAGACTTGTGTTTGAGGACAGGATACAGAGAAGGACGGGGAACGAGCTTGAATATGTAAAGATTATAGTCATCGGGGAAGCAAGTAAGGGGAAAGGAGTTCCACAGAAAAGAAGTGCGGAAGAATAAGCTGTTTGAGAAGAAGAGACGGTTACATTTAACCGTTTTGACAGTGAAAGGGTGGGACCGAGATGCCAGCCTGCTAGCTCGTTTAAATTCATGTAGTCTGGGAACCAGCCAAGTAGCTCGTCGGAACGGTTACCGTGCAAGTACTTTTAGAAGAGATAGATGGAGGCCACGGCACGTCTGTGGGATAGAGACTGTAGACTAGATGCCAGATCAGGACCTGTCATCTTGCATATTTGTCTTTGGATTTTGTCATGGACGTACAGCGGGAGCACTAAACCATATATGACAACAATATTCCATGCAAGGACAGATGGTTGTTTGTAGATTAGAAGGATGGACTCAGCAAGAAAAACTTTCTGGCACGACACAGAGAGTCAACTATCCTTGCGGTGGATGAAGCTATTGATTCAATGTACTTATTTCACCTCATGTCGGTGGACAGCGTGAGACCAAGCAAACGTAACAAGGTGCTCTCGAGGAGTTGGGAATCACCCATTCTGATGGGAGGCAGGAAGGGTTCTCTATGGTGGGTAAAGGAGAGCAGTTTCGTTTTGGAGGCAGTAAAGTTTACAAGCCAGTTCCTTCCCCAGTCAACCACAGATTGGAGTTCCTTTTCGAGATCAGCGGCCAGGTTAGTTTTGTCAACGATACCAGATTTACTATTGAGGCAGGAGTAAATAGTAGTGTCGTCCGCGTAGATGCCAACTTGGGAACTAATGACATCGGGAAGGACATTGATGAAGATCAGGAACAGTGTAGGGCTCAAGATAGAGCCTTGAGGAACACCAGCGTTCGTGATAAAGGAGCCGGAGGAGAATCCGTTTAGGGCGACCTTCATTTCACGGTTTGACAGGAATGATTATAGTAAGTCAAATAATCGTCCTGTAATACCATATCCTTGAAGTTTACGAAAAACGCCAGTATGCCAAACCATATCAAACGCTTTAGAGGTGTCTAGAGCCACGGTTCGAGCTTCTCCATTATTGTTTAGTGATTGGTATACAAATTCAGTTATGGCCGTGAGCACGTCAGCGGTTGATCGGGCAAAGCGGAAACCATATTGCTTGTCGGAGAGCAGATTATGTGAGGTAAGGTGATTACCCACTTTGGCGTTGATTAAAACCTCGAAGACTTTACCGAAGAGTGCTAGGAGACTGATAGGACGGTAGTTAGACAGGTCAGAAGGGTCAACAGAGTTCTTAGACAGGCACAACAGATGAGGACTTCTAACAGGCTGGAAAGCAAGTGTCGGTGAAACAGAGGAGAAGAACAATCGAGAAGTTAGAGGAGGGAACTGACGGATTAAGGTTGGTCTCGCAGAGATCTCGTATATCAGGAGACTTCTCAACGGTGAACTGTAGAAGTTGGTTCGAATGCTACGGATGTTGGTGAAGGATAGAGATGACAGGAGCCAATTCAGGAGCACATTTCTCCAAGACAATGTCCGGTATCTAGTCCCCACCACAAGCCTTATAGGAGTCTAATTTAGAGATGATGTCCAATACCATCGTTAGGTTTATGTGCATCTCAGTAGAGCCACAGTTCTAGGTGGGGAGCCCTTTGTGGGTACACTAGGTGAGTCTAGCGTTGAACTGAATGAGAATTTACGAGCAGAGCCTTATCAGCTGAGGAGGTCAGGACCTCAAATTGGTTGAATAAAGGGGGTATTGAGGGTTTGCTGTTATTCAGCACACTTTTGCAGAACCGCCAATAATCTTTTGAACCAAACTTCCGAGACGCAATAAATTGATTCATTCTTTCGACAAAGAGTAACTTTTCTTCTTTGAGGACATGCTTGCACTCGTTTCGAGCAGTTACAAAGAGACGTCTGTTGTAATCAGACATGTCCCTACGGTATAGACGGAAGTAATGATTCCTGTGGGCAACAGCTGCTGCACAAGCAGCTGAGAACCAAGGGGGTGAGTGCGATTTCACTTTATATTTTCTTATAGCGATGAAAGCCTCGATTCCAGCTTTTAAGTAGGATGAGACCTCAGACGCATATTTTTGGACAAGGAGGTTAAAGACGAAGGAAATCTCGGAACAAGTCCCAATCTGCTCGTTGATAATAGAAAGATATTCTGTTGGTAGGAGGTTCTTTCCTGTGGGAAGAGTAGAAGGAGATGAAAACAGACACGGCGGCGCGATCAGAGTTGCCAAGAGAGCAGAGCTGCATGGCACAAAAAGACCCGGGGGTGGAGGTAAAACAGAGAACAAGAAGGAAAGCCGTACTATCATGGTTGCTGGGGAAATGCGCAGGAAATTCAACCACTTGTGTGAGAGATTGAGAGATTGAAAAGTTAATTTTTTTTTATGCCAGGCGGGTGAGTTACAGTGTTTAATGCATATGGTATGGTGGGCATTGAAGTCACCAAACACAAATATGTTTGCAGATAGATGTAAAGAGATAGCCTTGTCTATATTATCAGAAATGCAATCGAGTACACCAGTCTTGGGAGGATGGAGGGCGAAAGAAGAGATAGCTTATAGATTTGAGGAGTGATAAACGGAGACACATGTAAGAATGGTCTGGAAATTCGAGTATGAGTTCCCGAACCAGTGACAGTTGGTCTCCCAGGCCATGCATGTGGGTAATAGAGTCATTTCTTAGGAGAGTAAGGTAACCGGTAATCGAGAAGTCAGAGGAGGGAACTGACGGATTAAGGTTGGTCTCGCAGAGATCTCGTATATCAGGAGAGTTCCCAACGATGAACTGTAGAAGTTGGTTCGAATGCCACGGATGTTGGTGAAGGATATGTTTAAGGATTTAGGTGATTTTTTAGAACTGGTTTAGGTTTATTTCTTTGATTGTTTGTAGTCATGATGGGGCATGTTGGTAGCGAAAGTGAGAGGGCCTAATGTAATAGTAACTGAACGGTCACCATATGTATCATGGGCAGAAAAGAGCTGGCGCAGCCTGCAACATAGTGTGGCCTTGGTGTTGTCCAACCGAGGTGCGTACAGGGACATCCTTCCATGCGCGATATGGCACTACAAGCACCCTGATATTATGCAACTGCTGATCAGAGCAGCCGCTCAAGACGCTACGCAAGAATTAGGGCTCCTACCTACCAGTCGGGAACAGCAACCAGAAACTGTCAATTCGATACCCTCAGTACGAAGAGACGTCGTCACAGACTTCACATATCACAAGGGATTCACGACAGCACTAATACAGAGGTCAGAGAAAAGGAAAAGATCCAGGAACCCCTTCCTAAACAGGAAACAATGAATGAATCTCTATACCTGTTCAAGAGGAGGAGGAGTGTTGACCGGGCGGTAGGTAGAGCTATCTACTCGTATTAACATTAAGATAAATTTCCAGAGTATCAGAACAGGTCGAAACTCTGGATTTAGGACCTAGAATGGCGTAGTGAAAATTACAGATAATTTTAAGAGGGCCCATTGGTATTGTATTGAGATAGGATATTATAGAGAAGAAGAGCCAAAACTGAACCAAAATAGGTAAGGAATTATCTTCCTGATGGCAAGTTTTAGACTTTCAGTTGAGCTGGATTTCAATTGAAGTGATAAGGATGACTAGAAAAAACAGCTAATACTCTCTTTTGTAAAAGGAATTATTAATTGTACAAGTAACGCCCAGATGACTGCATGTAGAGATATCACCATGCACAGTTTTCATGTGGCAAGCCCAAGAATATAGAATGGAATAAATTTCATTTCAGAACAGAAGATGGATAACTGGGGTCGAAGGAATCGCCAAAAATATCCCAGGAAACAAAAAGTTCAGCAAAATCCATAAAAATCAGGACTACCTTTTGTAAATCGTATAGTAGATAGAAATCTTGGAAAGGCTCACGGTATTTCATTAATTAGGTATCCAGCGAAATAAGTCAATGAAATGAGAAACTAGGAAATATCATTTAGTAAAGTAGCAGTGGAGGACATTCTGAAGAAAAAGAATGGGAGCGCTGCGAGAAAACCTGAAAATGAAGAATTTATGAGGTGACGAAAAATTTGGCTTTAATGTAATAAAGAAAAAGCAAACTGACCTTCTGACGCCAGGTAGCTAACCAGAAAAAGAAAAGAAAAATGAAGGGATTCTCTTTTTCACTGAAACTGCTTTTAAAGTTGCACTCAAAAACCAAGATGGATGAGTCTTCGTTTAAGTGTTAACCGTGATATTTTTATGATATTAAAAGATAAAAACAAAGAATCTATACTTTTATGTGGCTCTGATAATCAAGTTTATATAACCGCTTTTGTTCTTTGCTAAATCAAAAGTAGACATTACGGGGCTGGGCGGAGCCCTAACAACTGATGGTAAAATAAAATATTAAAAATGCTATGATAAATCACAGAAACACATAAAATACATACGAGAAATGTCGTTATCCCATGAATCAAAGTTTTTAACTTCCATCGGATCTGAAGTAAGTTAAGTAGCGGCAAGTACTTTAGTTGTATTCTCGTTCAAAAATTCAACTAAGCATTGCCAATCGATGACGCATACACCAAAAGCTGCACATTGCATGATTATAGGTGGTGAATTACATCGCAATAATTTTTGACAAATAGTTCACAACTGATACTCGTACGCTATGAAATGCATTATTGAATCTTTGTGAATGTTTGCAATTTTTTACGTTTTCAAATCTTTTTCATTCGATTAATATGATGATGCAAAATAAAATTATCAAGACAAAAATATAAAATGATAATAAATGTGAATTAAAGAGAATAATTCGGGCAAAGCATTGTGTATTTTCTGTGAGAATAATTTTTACATAACATAAGACATGATCTTAATAGAAACTTTAAAACACAATATCAAATTGAAATAGATAGTTTTAAAGTTAAGGAAAATATTTCAAGAAATTTAAAAAAAAAATCAACTGAGTCAAAAAGTATTAGTTCATATCGTCATCAAATGTAATTAATTTTTGCTTCGTTTTTCATATTAAATTGTCAAATTTGTTTTTAATCTAACAAAAATTAAAACAAACATACAAAGGGAAGCTTGCATGATCAAAATGAAAAACAGAACTGCAATAAAACAACTTGAGAGAAAAAACAAAATAGATAAACAAATTTGATGATATCGGGAATGCAACTCTATATATTAAAATAGAATTGACTTTTGCGGCAAATTAACTGTAAAACGAAATTAATTAGAAAAACTTCACTGTTTTTTGTTTTTTTTTTTAATTTCAGCTTCCTACAGGATCTGATATCTCTTTGATAGCTTTAAATTGATTCATTTTTCATATTTTCAGAATACTAATATCATAAAAGATTAATGGCGGCGATTATGTGTAAGGTTGCTGTTGTATATAGAAATGAATAATGTGCTTCTATCCAAAAGCATACAAAAGAATATATCTATGTTAGTATGCGAGTTATAAAAAAAAATATTGCATGTTAAAAAATGTTGTCGGAAGAAAATGTATATTACGAAAACTGAGGATATATACTTGTTCGTGCGCGTGTATAAAAAGAATTGATTGTTCTTGGAAAAACATCTTGATATCGCGTGTCAATTTTTCTTTTTTTTATGCGGATCAGTGATTGTGTGCATAACATTTACAAACATTAATGAGATAAGGATTGAAAAAGCATCGAAGAGGTAAAAGTAATAAAAAACTAAGGCACACACACACACACATATGAGTGTGTGCGTGTGGACAGAAACTAAATAACGAGATACTAGCAACTGTATATATATATATATATATATATATATATATATATATATATATATATATATATATATATACAGGGGGGGGAGTGAGTGGCACAGAGAGAGAGAATGGCCTGGAGTCGGGGCCCCGCCTGTCTAAGAAAAGAAAGAAGTTTGCATCAGCGCTTATGAAGTCTCATCTGTAAAAATACACCCGTCAAGATGTTGTTTCCCTGCATTCTTCTCTTTTTTACCGCCCTCTTTGATGTGGTTGAAGTACAGTTTGGCCGCTAGAAAATATATTCTGATAGTAAGAAAGGTGAAAATAAGTATATCAAAGAGCCTCCAGATGACCTCATTGAATTTCTCTTGCGGCCGGTAGACACTGGTCTTACCTGTTTGACAAGAGCAAAACGACTTCTAATTGAAAATCCCTCCCACATTTCCTTCTCTCAATTTTCAAACTCATTTTCCTGCTATGCATTTATTCCACTCTCTTCATTAAGTCCGTAGCATTCCACTTTATTTTCGTCTTTTTAATTGATCTTCCAGTCTTTCTATCTTTACCTATTTCTCTTTTTTACATTCTAGCTTAATGACACTTTCGTCCCTTTACACACACATAAATATTCTCCATCTTTTTTTTATTATCTTTCTGTCGTTGGACCGTTTGTCTTTTTATCACTTTATTTATTCTATATTCATTTCAGTTTTAGTGAGATTAAATTTCATGGTTTGTTTAAATTGCCTTTTACAATTTTTCTCCATATCGTCCCTTTTATTTCTCTCCTCTCCTTATTTCTCTTTTTTTCAACTAATTTAAATATCCTTACTCGTACATATGTGTGTGTAGAAAGAGGGAGAAAAAAAAAGACTGAACAGTAAATTCATGTTTTTATGCCAATTTTACTTTTGCTAATTTGGAACTTGTATAACCTATTAGATAATGCAAGGCGCAAACATCGTTTTTAATGATTTCCGTTCTATATCATTTATCTGTTTGTAAATTCTGGCTGTAAGATTTATAAAGATATTTTCTTTAAATAACACACAAAGCAGCTTAAAAAATAAGTAGAATTTAATAGCGATATTGAAATGAAAAGTGAAGTGATTTCTTTCATATTGTTTAAAAATAAAACTGCTACTCAATGATAATGTTTAAATATTATAAACTAATTTTCGAAAAAGTGAATGAAGTGTCGCTTTATTTGAAAATGTAAACGCATGGATGCTATCTTTTGCGGGATTTCTTATTTGCACTTGCCTGAAATCTGTCCAAGATGGGCGTTAACGTTCCAATGGCAACCATCACAGTACTCAGCAAACTACATTTTCTGTAATGTATTCGACAGCGTGAATTGACCTAAAAATCCGTGGTAGTATACTTCATTATATACCTCATCCACTGAAAGACAATAATTAACTGTTTTTGACGATTAGTAAATATATATGCTATTCGGTCACGTCTAACAAATGGTCGGCGTGAAGGATTCGACAGTCATTTGAGCAGTCGAGAGGCAGCAGTTAGCCAAATTCACGATGTGGTTAAAATTTCGAACTGAACCTTTAGTTCGTCCACTGCCTTAGATTGTTCTAGTTCCACGTTCCATACCTCTAGTTCCAGTTCTAAGTAATTTTCAGTATCAGTTATATCACTTTTAGCTCACCTCTGCTGTGGTCAGATATTGAACTCACAACTCTTTGAATTAAGTCACTGGATTCAATCAACGCTTGTATACACGTGTCCTTGAGATCATCAGTGCATGTCTCAGTAACTACATTTTACTATTTTGTTGTTATTATTGTTTTTCTCTAGTATTAATGTACTCGTTTCTGTGCTTGGCCGACTCAGGAGAATTTTGTGGCCTAACATATGCGCTGATTCCTTAAAGTTTCACAATTTCCACTGATGTTCTCTGGCAACCTTATCACAAACGGGGCGGTGATCTCCCTTTTGCTTCCATATATGGTCAGCTATGCCTGATTTTTCTATTTCTCCTCATGTTTGCGGCTTTACTGTGTTACTGCAGTCTTATCTTAAGAGGGCGGCCTGTTTCTGCCTTATATTTCTAACCACAGATGCATGGAATGGCGTACATATAGTCCTTAATCATGTTCTCGCCTATGGGAGGTCTTACATGGAAAAAGTATCTGCGAAGTGTTGAACTACTTTTGAAGGTCGTCCTGGTATTATATAGACCACAGATCGTTAGCATTTTCTTTCCGATAATCTCTTCACATAGGGTAGGTAGATCGGGGCTGTTTTCTAGGTGTTGTTATCCTCTTGCATCCTTCTATCACAGTTTGTCGTAGCCGCTGTCATGTACCAAGGTTAGGTGGTGAGAGTTGAGATATTGTCCGGTGAATGTTGGCTTACCGTATATGGATATCTTGAACCCATACCCTGTTCGAGATATTAGTACATCCAGGAATTCTGGTTGTTGTTTTCTCTCTCCATTGTGAACTGTATCAATGATCTGATTGAGTTCACATGGTCCAGTAGTAACTGGGCTTCTTTCTGGTGTAGCTAGATTATAAAGGTGTTATCTACGTATCTTAGCCATAGAGTTGACTTTAGTGATGTGGATTCTAATGCCATTTCTTCGAAGTATTCCATGTATATGTTAGCCATTACTGGTGATAATGGTGAGCCCATTGCTAAGCCTTCATACCGCCGATATATGTCTGATCCCATTTCGAAGTTTGTGTACAGAATGTCAAAATCTCCATCAAGTTATCTATTAGTATTAGTCTGTTGTCCTAGGGATGAGTCCGGGGCCCGTCTGTCGCTGACTACCGATTGTGTCTCCTCCATGGGTACCTTGGTGAACAAACTCAACACATCCAGGCTCATCATCTGGTTGGATTAGATGGGAGCATCTTTGATTATTTCTACGAAGTGGGCAGAGTTTCGGATATATGATGGTGACTTTATATTAATAGGTCAATTATATCTACAAGGAAGCGACTCAGAGGGTGGCAGCTAACAAGTTACTTGAGCTGAATACCGTCTTTGTGAATGTTGGGGAGACCGTATTTGTAAGGTAGCTTGCTGTAACGTTGTGACAACTACCTATGTGTCTTAGGTGGGAATGGTCCTTGTTCTTGATTACGATCTGTGGCAGTTTTCGTTCTGTTTTCAGTGTTCGATCTTTCTTTACTTTACTATAGCTACCATTTCTAATAAGGTCTTCCAGTTTTCCTGTATATTCCATTTTGTCCATCACTACAGTCGCATTGCCTTTGTTTGCATGATGATCATGTCATTTATCCGTAGGGGTTTGTGTTGTTTGATTTGGGAGGCTTGGTTTTTTTTTTTTATCCAGTATCTGTCCCACTTTCCATCTTATCTCATCCCCCTGAACCTGAGGAATGTAAATAGTGTAAATAGTTACAGTGTCTCATCTCAGACAAAAAGACTCTTACTCTTTCCAAAATAAAATTCGTGATAAAATGACAAGCTAAGAAAAAAAAAAAACTAAAGATGTTTTTGTCATTTTGGCAACGATCAACAACCTATAAAGATTTATGACGATGAAGCAGTTTATTATACTAGTATCCTAAAGAAAAAGAAGTAGATTAACTTATGATGATGTATTTCCATGTGTTTATTATATTGCTATAATATTAAATCAATATTGTTGTAGTTGATATCGGAACTGCCCGTTTTTATCCAATTGAAATTTATTGCAATACTCGTTTTTTCTTCTATTAAGGAGTTGTGGAAACGAGATTGTTAATGACCGCCTATGGCACTAGTGCTCAAATAATTCAAATTGACCAGTTTAAGTCGTCTGTTACCTTGTGACAATTTAAACATTCGATGGGTGCTAACAAATATATAGCTTATATAATGTTATGGTTCAGGTTAGGACCAAGGAAGAACAACACGAACACAAGAGTAGAAATAACGAAGGTATATTACACGAAATAATAATACAAGATGTGGAAGGTGTTAGTATGACTGTCAGTCTGGTTTAGAGTGAACTACTATCGGCTCGACTCGATTCGATATTTACTTGCCCCCCACGAGGGAAAGATGTGGCACAAGACCGAGTTTTATGTGGGTTTTCCGAGCCCGTAGGTTCGGCCCAAAAAATGCCCGAAGAAAGTGTAAAAACAGAATCAGGTTGGTCAACCTCCCCGAGCGAGACTCTGCCCTTCGGCGGAGCCTCGTTCGGGTTCCTCCCCGCCCGAACGCAGAGAGTTCAACCGTTCAGCCGGTCGTCCGACATCGACTGACCCTCGTTTCTCTTACAACTCCTACTTTTATTAGGTGGGAGAGTTTTCATTTTTACTTAAAAAAAGTAACGAACATTTTAATATTTTAACTAAACCTGTGCGTGTACACGGATATGTTGAGGAAGAAGAAAACACGATGGAAAGGAGAAAAAACAAGGTCGATATGAGTGAAAGAAAGCCCAAGGCTTCAGCATTTCACACTTGAAATTTATAAGTAATGAAGAGGCCAGTATTTAAATGGAAGTTAGAATCGCTTATTTCTTAGCTGCAGGCATCCGAAAATATATCAAATAAAACATATTAAGAACTTATAGTTACATGATAAATATGCTATGCGAAGTTCAGGTTATAAATGCGATATGTATTTTGGAATGACGGTAAATGTTTGGCAAAAAATGTTTGTTCATTTGTTACATTTAATTTGATAATGTTATGGTCCAGGTTAGGACCAAGGAAGAACAACACAACCACAAGAGTAGAAATAACGAAGGTATGTTACACGAAATAATAATACAAGATGTGTAAGGTGTTAGTATGACTGTCAGTCTGGTCTGGAGTGAACTACTATCGGCTCGACTCGATTCAACCCTCTCTCTTGAGAGGCGTAGTATACATAGTGTTAGGAAGAATTCATTCTGTAGTTAGAGGTAAGGACCCATGACATATACGTATCAAATAGCTGGTACAATCTGCGTCTTCACCTTTATATTTAGTTTATTCGAGTGCATACATAAATCAGTACACCTTTTAATACTACGTCAGTCAGTAAGCTTTGGTTTTTTTCTGATGGCCGCATCTCCAGGTCATGCACATAAGATTTTTAATCAATGTAAAGCTCATCTATGAACTGTCTTTGTAAAGTTTTTGCATTTAGGTTTGCTTTCTTGGTGCCATTTACATTATTTTTTCTTGCATTTGCATATTCATGCCCAGGTGTCTAATGATTCTCTCTGGAGAATGAGTGTCAGCAAATCTCCTCAATTCGCTAACTTTCTCAATATCTCGGCTGATGCCAGTACCGCTGGGTTCTGAGTAGTCTTAATTCTTACTCAAGATTTTGTTTTGGTGTTTTGAGCACGATTCTGTGTGTACTATTCGTTGTGAGTACAATCGTAACCTTCATGCTTCACAGCTTTCCCAGTCTTTAAGCAAGGTCCTGGTATTTTCACACTTTTTTGCTTTCTTTCGTCTTTAATTTTGTGGTCCCCTGTCACTGCCATGTTCACGAACTGCCAGATTCTTCCTATCTTTGTTTACATCTATCAGATTCAACCTTTTTTTTTTTTGCATGAATAGAGCGACTGTTCTGGGTGGTTAATCCCCAGAGTATCTTACTTTTTATATTCTAGCATAGTCAATGGTTTACATGTTTGAACCTAAGTCGTTTTCACAATTCTTAGTATCAAACTATTCATACTATGTGGTATCTGTTCTTGTATTTCCCTTGAGCTTGTTTTTTGTGTTCACTTATTTTGTAGTTTAGGCTACTTTTTTTATTCACAAAGGTAACATGTGTTGGTTTTCTGGTTTATTTTTGCGTTGTCTTGATGCAATTGTACTTGAAATGTTAAGAAATTCTGTTTCAATGTCTAGCTGCTGCTGCTTCTTCATTCACATAATTGGGTGTGGATGTTCAGGTTGTTCAATAGATAACGGCTCGGGGTGAGAAATCGGAGAGCGGAGTTTGAATTCCGGTCGAGTTCGTTACATTCACTTACGTGAAAATACCCTTGGTAAAGATATGGATCTATCTTTACCAGAGCTATGGGTTAAATAGTAGAACTTGCATGTGGAAAAATCATTGTTATTCTCAAAAAAATGTCAGTGCACTATTCACTTCAAGCAACGAATTATTCCTACAATCCCAAATATATTTCGTCTTTAAATAACCCACAAAGGGTTGATCAGCGGTAAAAAAAAAAAAAAAAAAAAAAAAAAAAAAAACAGATGTCAATAAAAAAAAAAAATACCCGTGCGTAGTCGTGAAGTCGGTGGATATTTGAGCAATAGTTCCCTCCATATATCTGGTTCGAAAGCCGTAGAGATATTCATTCATGCGTAGTGTGTTTTGATTTGGCAGAGATCATCCAGGTTAAACCATAGCCAATGACGTCCGAGTTAAAGACACGCCGTACCTGTTGATTCTATCAAGGCATCTTCCACCCAGAGATGCCGTGTCATCACCGCACTAGCTGCAATACATAGCTATGGAGCCCAGCCCATCTCATTATGCTAGATGGTCATTGACCCCTACAAGAAGGTTCATCCGCCATTTGACAGTTTCTGTCTCTAATCCTGTTGATTTCTAATCCACTTCTCCAAATATGCATGGTAGTGGAACCGATTTAGTCACTGATAGTCGACCATGTGGTGAATAGTACTGGATTACATTATAGCAGTAGATTCTTCAGTTATGTTAATTTCATTTCTCCGTCGAGGTTTACTTTTCCTACTTTCTTTCTGTTATGGTGATAGTCCAAGGTAGAACCAATAAAGCAGAACGGAGATACGGAGATGGAAAAACACAGATATATTACAAACAGGAATATATACAGAGAGGTAGAAAGTGTTAGTACGAACAATCAGGTTTAGTAGTAATTGTCACGGACTGCCTCTGACTCGACTGACTGACTAGCTCTGATAAACTGACAGACTCCTGACGGACTTCACTCCAGACTTCAGACTTCACTCCAGACTTCAGACTGAACGGTATTTAGTCACCCCACCACGAGGGCATAATGTGGCACAAGGCCGGTTTAATGTGGGATCTCCGAGCCCGTGAGCACGGCCAAAAATATGCCCTTTGAACCCGTATATACGGGTTCAGGGTCGGTTTACCTCCCCGAAAGAGACTACGCCCTTCGGCATAGCCTTGTTCGGGTTCCTCCCCGACTGAAGGCAGAGAGTTCAACCGATGAGCCGGTCAGCCGGTCAGCCAGTCGCCCGACTTCGGACTGAACGGTATTTAGTCACACACCCCACACACACGAGGGCATCATGTGGCACAAGGCTGGTTTAACGTCGTATCTCCGAGCCCGTGGGCTCGGCCAAAAATATACCCTTTGAACCCGTATATACGGGTTCAGGGTCGGTTTACCTCCCCGAAAGATACTCCGCCCTTCGGCGTAGCCTCGTTCGGGTTCCTCCCCGCCCGAAGGCAGAGCGTTCAACCGATCAGCCGGTCAGGCGGTCGCCCGACTTTGGACTGAGCTCCCAAAACCACTTAGCTACTTCGATCAAATATATCCCTTTGCGCGACATATCAGTATCACTAGACCAATATCCATTCTGTACACAGTTCTTAATTAATTAATTAAGCTTTCCAATTCATTTTTAGTTTTTACGAACAATCTTATGTCATATAGACCAGTCAGTTACATTCACAGATAATGTGATTAACTATTTCTCTTCTTTCGCAACGCAGACATTTTGTTATTTTGTCGTTTTCAACCATAAAATAATCGGTGCCGCATGAGCGTGTGTCCTACCGATAAGTTTCTGCTTTAGTGTGTATCCTACCACCACATTTGTATTCTACATTATTAAATCATTCTCTTGACTTTTTTCTCGATATGTTAAAAAAGACATTCAGAATGTTTTTATTTAAAGGATTCAAATATCTCGTTTTATGATTCTTTTAGTCTAATTTCTTATTTTATAATTTTTTATTTTAAATTTTATAAAACAACAATAAATGGCATCCCTCCTTCCGTTTTTGCTTTTTCCCATTGCGTTAGACAATGTAGGATATAAATGTGGTGATAGAATGCACTGATCGCTAGGACACACGCTAAATCGACACCAAATAATGTTTACTATTCTATTTTGATTGATTCTAATTCGCGTCTCAACTGTCATTTTCGGACCAATTTTCCCGTCATTTAATCAACAGTTTTATTTATTTTATGAAGTCTCCATTGAGAATTTCCTAATTTTCCCATTTTTGGCTCCTGGTTTTTGTTGCTTTTTTTTTATTTTTTGGTGTGGGGGGGGGGGTGAAAGCTCGTTCGTCAATTTTCAGCTTTCATTACTGCGTCCGTTATTCATTCAGTTTCGTTTTATTAATTAGATCAGATTTCTATGCAGATAACTCATCTTCCGCTTATTGTTTGTTTTTTTTACCCTTTGCGTAGTTTGCGCTCATTATCGCTCGGACAATAAGCTTTCTGTGTAGCCATTATTTTCTTGTTTGATTATCTGGAAAACAATGGCTATTATCGGATTCCCGCTGTTTCGTTTCTAAAATTGTCCCGATTCACGATTCTATTGTTATTTTCTTCCATCTCAATGTTAGATTTTAATATTCAAGTTTATTTATATAGATCATTGCCATTCAGTGAGATGGTAAGTAGATTCCACTCTCCTTCCGCACAAGCAATATTTTACACGCTTCAACTTTACATTCGAATATCTTTAATGAAAATGAGCATTTAGTGTTTCCACTTAGCTGGTATACTCATAGAATTCTAAACATAAAGATGTTTTGAGTTGTCTAATATAGCAACAACTTTAAGTAGAAGCTTATGAAGCTTTATTTGACTAATTTATTTATTGTATTTAAAAATACAATTGTAGCACAAGGTCGAGGGGGAAAGGTTAGTCGTCACTGAGGACACTTCACCTAGCTAATCTGATTCACGACCCATTCCTTCTTACACTTGACTCAATCACCACATGAACTCATCCATCACGATTCAATCCAATTACCGCATATTCACAGGGATCCAACTAAAACACCCATGACATAAATATATTGGTAAACATATATCACATGAAATGAAGGGATGAACCCAATAATGAAATCAAAGTACAACAAAACACTCAAACTAAAATAAAATACGTTAGTAGGACCCGTCCATGCCATAGAAGAAATAAGAGTGGCCACTGTATTCTGCCGATAAGCAGAATCAAGCAGCTGACTCGGTAGAGGTGAGGAAGGGAAAAAAATCAATTACGGAATCTACTCCGTCAAAGGCTGATCCCGTCAAGATAAGAAGGGGACAAAAACAATCTTGGGAATCTTGATATGGATCATAAAAAAAAGAGAATACAGGGAACAGGTCGGGAACAATAATTACTCACATTAACGATATGAACAAAAAAGTCTAACTTAACCCGGGATGGGGTACGTCAGGAATCCGCTCCGTTGTGTCAATAGGTGACTAAAAAAGGAAATCAAGACCGGCCCGATTAGCGTGAACCAAGCTCGTCCCTTTTATCACTTTTGCTGAAATGCCGAGATCAGATATGATTTTCATCCTGAGCTGGTGCTCAAAGCATCTAATCAGATCCTAATAAGCATAACGTTAGACTCGTAAGATCCCTCCATCTGCGTCGTCCATAATACCATTCTTGTTACTGCTAGCAGAGTTAGAAACACCATTCGCTTCACCCCAGACAATGAGGGTTCCATACTATCGCGCACGTATGAGAAATTAATGGACACGAGATGTTCAGATTCGATACGCCCTTTTAGTCTTATCTAGGGCGAATCGTTGACTAAACTTGGTGGTGAAAGACCTAATCGTATCCTTCAGTTTCTCACACCACTTATTCTTAATAACCGCCCCCACTAACTCCCGCTGCACTAAACTAGTCCTTCCTGTCCAGTAAGAAGAAGTTGATTTTCCACTGCCCAGCTATTCTAGGCCTGGAGTTTATAACGCCATTTGGACACAAACAAATTTGTGGTCCGAATAGTCTAACCAGTGGAGCGTAGACGGCCCACGTTCACATCTCCCACCTCGGATGATCGACCAGGTGTCTATCAACGAGACCAAACTCGCCGATCAGATCGACCAGACTACGATCGCCCAACCTTCCTAGATAACTCCCCGCCTATCTAACTTGAAGCTCAGGATGACATTCCAATCCCCCATTAAGACTAGGCACGCCGGATCCACAGGAACGGCATCATCTGATGGAAGAACGAACAACACTCCGTCTGGTCGTTGGGCGTATAAACTGCAACGAACCGAAAGGAATCATTCTTCATGGAACTATTGGCCATGATCACCCCCAATACGCATCCATATGGACAAGGTCCACCCTCGCGTCCAGTGTACGCTTAACCAGTAAAGAAATACATTTGGCCATCCGGTCCTCGTATGTTGAATAGACAAAAAGTCGCTAGACAACACACGAACATCGACATCTCATGAATCGCAGTTACATTTACGCCGAAGGACAAGTGGTCGCCAAGCAGGCGAGTAGCCTTACCGCGATCCCTCAAGACACTCGCATTCGGTGGTGATTCAGACATACCAGCTTGATAGCCATTTTTCAATGCAGCCTTAGACACAATCTGGCCGGAAAGCTGCGGAGGACAAAATCCCGACGTAATCCATCCGTCTAGTACAATCCCGCAAACGTCAGTGGGGGAATGTTAATTTTAGGGTCCTATAAGAAGAGGAGTGGAGAGGAATTGGGGCCCTCCCTGCACAGAGCTTGGACATTTTTTTAAAATTCTAGTGACTCCACTTTCGCCATTTTTAGCTTCGGGAATTATTCTTTGGCGACAGAGATGAAGTCCCAGAACTTCAACCTGCGTTCCTTATTAATGTGATGACTCAGGAGGCATCTAGGAAATTCCCAGATCCTCCTCACTACCTCCTTTTATCCGCCGAGGCCACCAGGAGCCTGGCCGGACTTCTCTGGCCCTACTTCTTCTTTAGAGGTGGATGGTTGTGGCGATGGCTTCTTCCCAGGGCACGCTTTCGACAGGTGGCCCAACACATAATTAAGACAAACGTTAAACTGAAAAACGGACTTACTTTTGGAATCACGCAATTAATAGGAATCAGTCGATTAAACCTCAGCTTTATTTGACTAATTCAGCTTTAGCGCTGAAAACTTTTATTTTATTATAGTGGATGGTTACAAGCGAGAGGGGAGATGACAAGTGCTTATTTTATTACAAGTATAAAGCAAATTATTATGCAGCACATATTCTAGTCTATTAGTTAAATCCTAGAACAAAGTAAGATTATCACCTTAGAAAATTAGTTGTAGTTTTCACTTAAACCATTTTTCTCTATGGAATGAGTTATAATGTTGGCATATATTCCAATGTACGTATTATTCTCCTCATCAGACCTGTTTTTAAATTCTTTTGGTGGTAACGTAAAACTGCCAGGTATTAGAGGTTCAATTGATGTCTTAGTGTGTGTACAGAAATTTACTCTGTTCCTTAAAATATGTGCCTGATAGGATTCTTTTAGTGGATTTTGAGCTTGATTTTAAACAGTTTTGTTTCAATCTAGAGGTCCACAACTGCTGCTGTATCAGTCTTTTGTTAACATCAATGTTTTGTGCTTGCAATAAATATCAGTCATGTCAGGGTTTTTTTATCCTACTTGGTTTTCAGGTTGGTTACGTTGTTAAGTTTTACTCTGGTTCACCGATATTGGTATATCCTTTTCTGTTTCATCTTCATCGTTTAGCTGCATATCCTGTTCAGACTTTCGGCTTTTTTAAATTATCAAATGTAAATTATGGATTCATGATAACATTTAACATTCTTGACAACCTTTAAAAATTCTATCATTTTTAATCTTTTCACTCCAAGTAAATTGATAAAGCCACTAAGACGCAAAGGGTAAGCTGAGAAATCAAGGAGAGTGGGGGGGGTTAATAAAAGAACGAGATTTAGATGAAAAACGACTGGAGTTGTATTTGAATATCACAATTGACAGGAAAGCAAGAAGCTGGAAGAGAGTTCCACAAAAGAGAAGCGCGAGAAAGGAAACTGTTAACATAGAACTTACGGTTACATCAAGCCATTTCAGTTGTAAAATGACGAGACCTTTCCGCCAATCTAGTACTGCGCTTAAGTTAATAAACAGGAAAGTTGTTCAGAACAATTATCATGAAAATATTTATTTTCAAAAAGGCACAGAAAATCCACGAGACGGCAGTGGGAAAATACTGAAGTCGGAATTCTAAATCAAGACCGATAACATTGTAGATTATTCTTTGGATTATGTCAAGAATCTCTAGATACATAGCAGAAGTCAACGATCAGATGTGACAGCAACATTCAATGTCCGAACGAACGGCAGACTTAGAAATGTGCCTTTTTCATCTGCTAACCCTTCACCTTCCGCCGCCGCCTTAAATGACGTTAGTTTTCCCGCCATTCTCATATTGTTACACTATTGACTCTTTTGTCATACCAACTTACTCTTCCTCTTTTCCATTTTCTTCAGAATCACACTATTCTGGTCTATCTCTCAGGAGTGGAGCATATTTATTTGGTAAACCTTATCATCTAACTCTGGTTCTATTGTTAATTGTTCTAGCTTCGTGATAGCAAATCTGCACTTGTATTTTCCTTCCCGCCAAATACACTATAAGACAGTTAAGACAATTCAGTTTTAACGCCCACTGCTGGATTTTCTTATTTGTTCAATCAGCTTCAAACAGATACTACACTGGTTTGTGATCTGTTTTAATCACAAACTCTTCCCCACCAGAATAACAATTCAACTTTTGCAAGATGTACACAATAACATAGGTCTCCTTCTCAATAATAGGCCATCTCTGCTAGGTCAGAAACAGCTTGTGACATAAGAAGTAAATCGGAATTTCTTCAATCGCTTCTGCTATTAAGGCGTCCTGTCCGGAACAAGGCTGAATAAGGTATGCCATAATTCAGGTTTACTTGCATCGATGTACAAGGTCATTGGCTTTCATAGGTCTGGTAGACCAACAGAGGGACTACTGTTAATTGCTCTTTTAGTACGTCAAAGGAACGTTGGTACTCTTTGGTTCATTTAAATCGAGCATATTTCTTCCTTAGATTTGTCAGGGGCATTCTCGAGAATCGCGGAATAAACCTCTTATAGTATTAGGTTGGTTAAAAAATAACGTCGGTTTTTACGTTAAAAAATACGTCAAAAACCGACATCATTTTGCAACAACCTAATATCCAATGACTCATATGTATCACAAACTTCTGGCTTAGATCTTATCACTTCTACATTGTCTATGTCGGCTGTTGTTTTAGGTAAAATATTTCCTATAATTTCAGGCAGGCAGCCGTCCTTATTCTCAGAGATATCACCTGATACAACCATCGCTAGGGGCTTCTAGTTTCCCTAAACTGATTATTGAGGTTTCGGAGTATCGTTGTATCTTCCTCTGATAATACCTTCATTTGGGCCAATGAATCCCTACCCCATTGATATATTCTCTTCACCCAATGTTAACGTAGGAGGATCAAATAAAAGTACTGCATTATTCCTTACAAGACATTCGCCATCCAGAACGAGTTCTCTCTCTAATTCAGGAGAGGCGTAAAATCTATGACGCGTCTTATGTCTGCCTAACTGAGCCGATAACACTATTATCCCATCTAGTGTCATTTAATCTCCATTTGCCTGGGAGATCACTAAATTTGCAGATCTTAGTCGGGCCCTGGATATAACTAATCGTTTAAACACGCCTGAACTTGACATAGATATGTTTGCACTTTTATCGATTAAAGCTTTAATTCCCTTTCATTAACCTTAATGCCATATATCATTGCCTTTTCAGGCATCAGCTCATAGATCTTTGCAATATTCCCTTTCTTAACTGTCTATTTATCGTGAGACTCCTGCCGCTTGTCTTCCATTGTCGCGAATTTACCTTTTTCTTGTTCCTGTCACCTTCTCTTCTCAGGACTGTTGCTAAAATTTGGTTAGTGTGACAATTCGTTCGGATGTGCCTTTCTTCCACAACCATCGCAAAATGTCTGCCTGCATTCTCTCATCACGTCTCCCTCTGTACCACAATTCGAATATTTACAGACCCTTTTAGCGTGCCCCCTTCTTCCACGCTTGTAACACACTATCTCCTACATCTTTTCATCATATGATCATTCCTTTCACTGGTCCAATATTTCACATTTTTCTTAGCCCTCACCTTGCTCACTTGGGCTTATCTTATCTGCTCGTCTCGCCTTATTCGTGGCTGCTCTCTCTGTCGTTTTCTGTTGATCTTATTCGTGAATGTGCTTCTCTGTTGTTGCATTTGCAAGGAGGCCCTACTCCTTTTATCGTTCAAAATTAATCGAACAAAAGTCTCTTGGTAAGCCTCTTGTCTTGAGTTCTGTTCTTCTGACTTTCTCCAAAGAAAGTTTTTTCGGACATTAGAATGATGGAGTTGGGTTTGTCTGACCTGAAGAAATTGCAAAGGTTTTGTGCGGGGAGGGTCTTGGTGTTGCTCCACTCCTCCTTATATAGGGCAGTTAAACTAACGTATCCTTCGGACGTTAACGGTATTGCCCTAGATGGTCGGATGACGACGGAGCTGGGTACAGGGGGTCCTTTCCGCCGCAGATTTCCACTCGGTATGTGAGTAGGTTAATTCTGATTTTTCTAATTCCAGGCTTAAAGATGTCAATCAAGATAGCTAGTCTGAATGCGAAGGGCTTAAGGGATCGGGGTAAGCCTGCTCCGTGACCTCTTGTTGTTCGGAGTGGATGTCGCTGCGATCCAAGAGACCGACTTTGTTTGCAGCGTCGATGCGTGTATGCTGTCTAATGACTTTGTCGTCTCTTCAACATATGGAGACCGACATGCCAGAGGTTAGCCGTACCCTGGATGAGAAGGTGGACCTTGTTCATGTCGATGCCGAGGATCGGTTGATTGTGGCCGATATTACAGTAAAAAGTGGTTCATTCCTGGTCGTTGCTGTTTATGCGCCCAACGACCGGGAGGAGCGGGTCTCGATTTTTCGGTGTTGGGGCCGTTCCTGGTGGATTCAACGCGCCTAGTCTTAATGGGGGACTGGAATGCCATCCTGCACCGCAAGTTAATTAGGGGGCGGGGAGCTGGAGGGAGGGCGGGCGATCGTAGGTTGGTTGATCTGATCGGCGACTTTGGTCTTGTCGATAGATACCGGGTCGATGTGGACGTGGGCTCTTAATTGGTCTTCTACACAGGTGGTTACCTACCTGGATATAATGTTAAAGGAGCCGATGTAGATTTACTAGATTGTCCTACGTTCCACTGGTTAGGCTATTCGGACCACAAACGTGTTTATGCTAGGGTGGCGTTAGATTGTAGGCCTAGAATGGTTAGCTACTGGAAGTTCAATCTGTCTTTACTAGACAGACCGGACTTCCAGGGACAGCTAACTAGCGTAGTGCAGCGGGAACTAGTTGGGGTGGTTATCGGGAATAGGTGGTGGGAGAAGCTTAAGAATAGCATAAGGCTAACAAGATGAAGGTTCTTAAAGATAGTCTTTCCCGAGCGGTAGCTGGAGCCGATCCGCTAGAGACAGCCTCAGCTAGAGAGGCCCTGGAGCGTTTGACTAGCGAGTGCTACATAGGCTAGGTAATTAGATATGTTAAGCAAGATGTCTTCCGAAGCTGTGAATATGGGCGCAGAATTTCCGGTCGTTAAATTCGTGAGGTCTAAAACCCGGAGGGGCATACTCTTCGGGCCACTGACGACATGTGCGAGGCATTTCGGCGGCATTTCGCGAGTCGCTTTACCAAGGAGCCTGGTCTCTGCGACGAGGAATTTTGTAGCTACTTGGCCGACTTTCCTCGACTTTCGCCGACTGAAGCGGCTAGCTGCGAGGGGGGAGATTACGGAGGGCGAAGTTACGCGGCGTTGAAGAAGGTCGGCAGAGGCAAGTCGCCCGGTCTGCATGGTTTGCCCTATGAATTGTACTTGAGGCTGTCGCACATCTTTGTCCCGATTTTGACTGTCGTGTTCAACAACTGGTCCCGCCAGGGATCCGTCCCCAACCGGTTCACTAAAGGTATGATCAGGCTTTTGAAAAAAGGAAAGGTTAAAGATTTTGGCCAAGATCCTGATGGAGCGTTTGCAATCAGTTGCCGAGTCTCTGTTGGGTCCTGAGCAGACTTGTGCTGTGAAGGGCCGAACAATTCAGAGCAACCTGCATCTGATCCGCACGATCATAGAGGATGTAAAAGACAACGATGAGGCCGCGTTGATCAATTTAGATCAGTCCAAAGCATTCCTTTCTGCTGTCCTGCAGGCCGCCGGATTCGAACCCGACTTCTGCCGCTGGATTAGCCTGCTGTATCGCTCCCCCAGTACTGTGGTACACGTGAACGTGAAGCCGTTGGGCGCTTTTGAGCTGTCTCGGTCGGTTCGTCAGGGTTGTCCTCTGTCGCCCCTACATTACGTTTTGGTGTTGCAGCCTCTCCTTCGCCGGCTAACGGACAGGGCGTGCAGCCCGGCCCTACGTGGAATCGCTGTCCCTTGAGGGGTTCGAGTCTGGGTTTCCGCGTACGCAGCGACATTGAGGTGGTACTGAAGACATTTGAACGGTACAAAAAGGTGACAGAGGCCAAGATTAACTGCGGCATGTCTTCCGGCTTGCGGTTAGGTTCCTGGAAGGGTGTCGATCTTCCGGGACCCTTTGGTTGAACGGACGATTCTGTCCGCATTCTTGGAGTGTGGTTTGGACCGACCTCCAGTTGGAGAAAAATCGGTCAGAAGTACAGGCAAAGGTCGGCGCGGCCGGTCAGACTTGCCGCCGAAGGAGGTTGTCCGTGAAGGGCGGGGTGGAGGTGTGTGCCACTTACGTCTTTCCTCTTGTCATTTATCACTTGTCTGTACTTCCTCTCTGTAAAGATCATAAGAAGGAGCTTGCTATCCTCCATTTTATGGAGGGGACGCAAGCATAAGGTCGACAAAGAAGTCTGTCCACAACATCCGTGTCATGGTGGGAGTGGGGGCTGGGAATGTCGCACGTGGCAAGTCACAAGCTCTCCTCGAGGTTGGCATTCCTATGCCGCTCATTTACAGGGGATTCGATTATTCCGGGGATTGTAAGAGACGCCTTCCCTTTCCTTACTATCAGTCCTCCCATCTCGCGGGTTGAGCGCCGTCGTAAACCCCGGGATCAATCGGATTTCCTTCGCGAGTGTAGATATGCCTTGATCATCATTCCTCGGTCCAGTGACTTTCCTCGACTTAGGAAACTCTTCTATCGAGACCTAGTGGAGGGAGCATGAGGGATCCTCTACGTATGCGGCTCCTTCTGATCTTGGGCGCCAGCGGCCGATTACCTTCGTAACCCTGAGTTTTCCCTTACCTGGCGATTGGTTCGGAATAAGCTATCTCTCAGTGATAAGACCTTCATATAGGGCTTGGCTAATTTGCCAGACTGTGAACGATGTGACCTTGGCCTAGACGAAATGGCTTCGCACGCCTTCTACTATTGTCCTCGGGTCCGCCCCATATGCGACCATGTCGGCGAATTGACGGCTCGTATCGCTCCCGAAAAGCTCATGCTCATTGATCGCGTTAAGCGTGTGACAATGTGTTGCTTCGTATTCTGGGGTGAAATGAATGGTGTTTCTATCGCTGCTGGCCACGGCCCGAATGGTGATTTAGACGACATGACAGGAGGCAACCGTCTTTCTCATCAGGATCTGATCCAATTCTTTGAGCATCAGCTCAAGATGAAGATTAGAATTGATAGCAAACGCTTGGTTTCGACAGACTTTAACGAAAGGTGGGTGACAGAGGCGAACGGTGCTAGACTTGATTGTCTTTTTTAGGTCTACCTAGTTCGCATCGGGGTGGTTTCATATGGAGCCTCTCCTGGGTAGCTTAGACAAGCTTTGTGTACCTAGTTAATGTAAGTGTTGTTCCCGGCCAACTACATCTTTGGTTATGATCTATGTTGAGATTCCCATCCTCCCCAGTTTGTTTTGTGGCCTTCTTTTCATCTCGACTCGGTCAGCTTTATTTATTCCCCATGTCCGTATATATTTTCTTCTTTCCCTCTCCCTTAGCGGGAGAGCCTCTTTATTCTGTCGTAGGGCAGAATGCAGTGGCCTCTCCTTTTAGAGGGTTGGACATCAGTTATTTTTAGTTTGTTTGTTTTGATATTTAGTTTGTTTTTGGATTCATCCCCTCCCTTCTCAGTGTAAATCATCTATAGATTTTTTAAGTATAAATTTTTATAATCATTAAATTTTTATGCCACGGGGTGCGTTTTTTAGGTTCCCTGAGAGCATGCGGTATTATGGTATATGGAGGATTGATTGGTGACGGATGACTTTTTATGGTGAATGTGCGAACTGTAATGAGTGAATGGGTCGTGAATCGGATTAGCCAGGTATAACACAGTGAAAACCAGCCTCAACCTATTCCCCCTTTTCGGCCTTGTGTCATAATTGTATCTCTATACATTAAATGTCGTGCGGAATAAAGCCTAATTTAATGAAACAGAATCCAGTCAAAATGGCAGAATCTCCCCATCCAATTTTTACAGAAACGGAGACACCATCTCCAAGTCCATCTGCCTGGAATAAAAATAGGCAAAACAAAGATGCGGCCTATTATGACCGAATGAAGGACGAGTATCGCGATTATATCATGGGTAAGCAGTTACTTATGATCGCTGAAGGATTGAATGCGGTAACAACTAGAACCATATCACTTCTGACGTCGGATGTCAAAACACGAAAATTGATCGGCGTTAGTCGTGAGAACATTGAAGAGGCATTAAAATACCTCCAGATAGTCCCGTAGATTCTGGCGAGACGTTCGAACGCTATGTGGGATTTACTGTTAGCTTTAGAAGAAGCTAAAAAAAACTAGCAGGCAGCATTCTTATGACAAAATCATTACGGTTTGCAAACGGAGTACGTGGGTACTCGTTAGACAAGAGTTACCTTGCATGGTGCACCCATTGATATAAACGTGGACTATGTGGGTGCCTTCTTTGCCATGTATGGGCAGGTGGAAGAAGTCGCCCGAATCACAAGTAAAGTTGGTGTACCATCTGGAGATTTCGTGGTGCAAGTGATCCTGGACAGGAAATTCCTGATATACTTTTGTGCAGAAGCAGAAAGATTTTTGTTGTGGTTGAGGTGAGGAGGCCATCCTGTTGGCTGTACGGTACCGCCGGTCACATGGCCAAAATGTGTCCCGGCCGAAAACCTGTGCCTCAGCCAGCTACAACCAAGGAGGTTGTGACAGAAAGCAAACCCGTCGAGAACCCTGACGGTTCAGGTGAATAGAGGGAGGTGCTTAAAAAGGGGTCAAATGTTGTTGCCCCTTCTCCGTCACCCTAGGAGGAAAAAGAAGGAGCAAACAGAGAAAAACTTGGAGGAGGATAAATGCCAACAAAAACAGCAGCAGCAAAACAAAGACCAGCCAAATAGCAGCAGCAGCAGCGGCGGCAGCTTAATCAACGCCCCAGAGAACATCAGCAGCAGCAACAACAACAAAAAACAGAGTTGTCACAACTGACTAGCGACATGGAGGCATGCTACTACCACGAGCCTCCTATTTAAAAAGGTTGAGGGAGGAGGAGAAATCTACAAAGAAAGAAAAAAAGCTGGTCGAAGTAGAGCGGAAAAATTTAGAGAAAAATACAAAGAAAAATCGGCCTCTACTTCGCCAGCAAATCCCCACGATACTGACGCCACAAGTAAGTCAAGGAGCCTCTCTACTTTCCCATCTAATGCTCTGAGTTCTCCTTCTCTCTCCCCCAACCAATCCCAAAAAAAGAAAAAACCATTGCCCTTAGTCTTAATGAGGGACTGGAATGCCATCTTGGACCCCAAGATAGACAAGGGGCGGGGCGCTAGTGGGAAGGCATCGGACGATCGTAGCTTTGTTAATCTGATCGACGACTTTGGGCTCGTCGATAGATACCGGGTCGATCATCAGTGGCGGGAGATGTGGACATGGACCCTTAAGTGTCCGTCTCTCCAGAGAGCCAGATATCTGGACAGAATTTTAGGGAGAAATGTCGACCTAGATTTACTAGATTGTCCCAGGTTCCACCGTTTAGACTATTCGGATCATAGACTCGTCTGTGCCCAGATGGTGTTAGGTCCTAGGCCTAGAATGGCTGGACACTAGAAGTTCAATCTGTCCTGCTGGGACTTTCAGCAACAGCTGATTAGATTAGTGCAGCGGGAATTAGCAGGGGTGATTATTGTTGAATAAGTGGTGGGAGATGCTTAAGGAGAGGATTAGGTCGATCACCACTGAATATAGCCAACCACTCGCTCTAGATACGGCTAAAAAGATGAAGGCTCTAGAGGATAGTCTATCCCGGGCGGTGGCTGGGGGGGGGGTCCCTAGAGATAGCTGTAGCTAGGCAGGCCCTGAAGCGTGAGGCTAGCAAGCGATATCAGGATCAGGTAGTTAGACATATGTTAAACAAGATATCTAACGAGGCTGTGAACATGGGCGCAAAACTGCGCAAGGGAGAGATCCGTCGAGGTTCCAATCGATACATTCGTGAAGTCATTACCCCGGAGGGGTGAACTCTGGGATCTACCAAGGAAATGTGCGAGACATTTTGGCAGCATTTCGAGAGCCGTTTTACTAACGAGTCTGGTCTCAATGTCGACGAGTTACGCAGCTATTTGGCTGACTTTCCTCAGTTTTCGCCGACTGAAGCGGCTAGCTGCGAGGGTGAGATCACATAGAACGAAGTTTACTTTGCATTGAAGAGGGTCGACAGTGGCAAGTCTCCGGGACTTGATGGTCTGCCCTACGAAATGTGCTTGAGCCTGTCGCACATCTTTGTCCCGATTTTGACAGTGGTGTTCAACAACTGGTTTCGGCAGGGGTCCATCCACGACCGGATTACCAAGGGCGTGATCACACTGTTGAGGGTGTTGGTGGGGATTTAGACGATTACAGGCCCATAACCCTGCTAAACATAGAGTTAAAGATTTTGGCCAAAATCCTGACGGGGCGTTTGCAGTCAGTTGTCGCGAGCTTGTTGGGACCCGAGCAGACTTGTGCTGTGAGGGGACGACAAATAAAAAACTTGTAAAAGTCGACAAGCAAGCCGCGCTGATCAATTTGGATCAGTCTAAAGCAAGATTGACCATGCAGACCACCGGATTCGCACTCGACTTCTGCAAGTGAATTAACCTCCTGTATCACTCCCCCAGTGCTGTGGTACAGGTGAACGGAAGGCGGTCGAGCGCTTTTGCGCTGGCACGGTCAGTCCGACAGCGGTGTTCACTGTCGCTCTAACTTTACGCTTTGACGTTGGAGGCCGTCCTTTGCCGGCTGAGGGACAGGGAGTGCAGTCCAGCCCTACGCGGAATCGCCGTTTTCCCTGGTAGAGTTCGAGCTAAGGTTTCTCCGTACGCCGATAACGTTTCCATCTTCGTGTCGTGTCGCAGCGATATTAAGGTGTTGCAGAAGGCGCTTGAACGGTACGAGAAGGTGGCATGGGGCCAAGATTAACCGCAGCAAGCCTACCGGGTTGCGGTTAGGTGACTGGGAGGGGGGGGTCGATGCTAATATTAGGTTGGTGCAGAAATAATGACGTAATAATGTCGTTTTTCGACGTTAAAAATACGCCAAAAAAACGACATTATTACGTCATTATTTTTGCACCAACCTAATAGCAACATTGGATCCTGTAGTTAATTTTATCCAGGAAACACGTCTAAAAAAAGATAATATTATTATAAAAAAAAAAAAACCTACCAAGAGTACAGTCATATTCATAAGTCTGTACTCATGCTTCTGGAGAACTAAGCGTCTTAATAATAAAAAAAAAATGAGAGTCCCGGAGCAAAATTAGGCTAAAAACGGAATTGTAGGCAGCTGCTGTGAGACTCACTTTTCACAGTTAGCATATGCTCTCCATATATCCCATCATAATTGAACAAGACAAGCTGAAATGGCTGATAAAACAATTACATAATCATTGATCTCTGGTAATTTAGCATATCAATGGCCTGCTGAATTCCCTAAAACCCCTCAGTTAGACATTTCTCACTTTTAATTTAACATATCAATGGCCTGCTGAATTCCCTAAAAGCCCTTAGTTAGACATTTCTCACTTTTAATTTAATATATCACTGACTTGTAAATTTCATAAAGCCCTCACGTATACATTATTTCTGCTGGTTTCCTAAAAGTACTCAGTTATACATTGTTCTCTTCTAATTTAACATGTTACTAGGTGCTGAATTCCATATACGACCTAACTCCGATCTTCTAATTTACCATATCAGCGGAATTCCATAAAAGCCTTCAATTATGAATTGTTCTCTGAAAATTTAATATTTCCGTGGCTGTTAAATTCCACAAAAGTCATCAGATATACATTGTTCTCTACTAATTTACATATCACTGGCTGTTGAATTCCTTAAAAACCCTCGGTTATATATTGTTCTTTGAAACTTACCACATCACTAGGTGATATTTAACATATGAATTCCCTAAAAGCCCTCAGTTATACATTGTTCTCTTATAATTTGACATATCACTGGGTGCTGAAATGTATAAAGGCCTAATGCATATATATATATATATTAGGTTGGTGCAAAAACAATGTCGTTTTCTCACGTATGTTACTATGTGAGAAAACGACATTATTTTTGCACCAACCTAATAACTCTTTTTTTTTTCTTATTTAATATCACTGGCTGATGAATTCAATTATACATTGTTCTGTGTTAATTAAACATATCGCATATTTAAAAAAATAACATGAATTCCATAAAAGCCATCAGGTATACATTGCTCTCTTGTAATTTAACATGTCACTGGCTACTAAATTCCATAAAAAGCTAACAGTTATATTGTTCTCTTTTAATTTATCATGTCACTGTGTGCTGAATTCCCTAAAAGCCTTCAGTTATACAATGTTCTTTGCTAATTCAACTTATCACTGGCGGCTTAAATTCCATAGAAGCCTTTAGTTATTCATTGCTCTCCATTAACTTATCATGTCACTTGCTGCGGAATTTCATAAAATCCATCAGTATACATTGTTCTATTTTAATTTATCATGCCGCTTGGTGTTGAATTCTATAAAATCCCCCAGTTATACAGCGTTCTCTGCTAATTTAACATATTGCCGGCTACTGAATTCTCTAAAAGGCATCAGTTATATACTGCTCTCTTATAATTTAACATATTGCCGGCTACTGAATTCTCTAAAAGGCATCAGATATATACTGCTCTCGTATAATTTAACATATTGCCGGCTACTGAATTCTCTAAAAGGCATCAGTTATATACTGCTCTCTTATAATTTAACATATTGCCGGCTACTGAATTCTCTAAAAGGCGTCAAGTATATACTGCTCTCTTATAATTTAACATATTGCCGGCTACTGAATTCTCTAAAAGGCATCAGTTATATACTGCTCTCTTATAATTTAACATATTGCCGGCTACTGAATTCTCTAAATGGCATCATTTATATACTGCTCTCTTATAATTTAACATATTGCCGACTATTGAATTCTCTAAAAGGCATCAGTTATATACTGCTCTCTTATAATTTAACATATTGCCGGTTACTGAATTCTCTAAAAGGCATCAGTTATATACTGCTCTCTTATAATTTAACATATTGCCGGCTACTGAATTCTCTAAAAGGCATCAGTTATATACTGCTCTCTTATAATTTAACATATTGCCGGTTACTGAATTCTCTAAAAGGCATCAGTTATATACTGCTCTCTTATAATTTAACATATTGCCGGCTACTGAATTCTCTAAAAGGCATCAGTTATATACTGAGTAGTCAGTCTATATTTCTGAGATGAGGTATTATGTACATTATTTACATTATTCGGACTATTGTCCTCATCTTTGTCGCCATATTTATCACAACGTTTCGGCCGTTGTACGCTCCGGCCTTCTTCGGGTGGTTGGAATTTCGAACTGAACCCTTTATTTCGCTCACTGGGGTAGACTGTTCTAGTTCCACGTGCCATGTTTGATGGATGTCAGTTATCAGTTATCTGCTGCTAATTTCCGTCTGAAAGTTCTCCACTGCCTTAACCAGGTATTGAATTCACACTCTTTTGGGTCCTGAGGACACATGGCACAGTGGATAAAGGCGTTGGTTAGATCCAGTGACAGAGGGGTGTTATGTGTACTGCAATTTCCAGTACACATAATTCAGACAGACTTACGCCCTGATATTGTAGGGTGGTCTGATTCTAGTAGAATTAACGGTTTCATAGAAGGAGAACAAGGAGGAGTCACGCAAGCGAAAGGAAAACCGTTACGAATCGCAGCGATCCGGCTCCGTGGGAAAGGGGTGGACATATCATGTGCTACCTATTGAAGTCGGGTGCCGTGGATTCCTTGAACGGTCAATCATTTGCTTCCTTTTGAAGATGGGCAAAACTGGCCGGTGCCTGAAGCATGATTACATCGTTTCCAAGCCACTGCTAAACAGGCATAGAGTTGGATCTGGTTAAGATCCAAAATACATAAAAGTTAATTAAAACCATGCTCGCAACACAATGCTACTTTCGAGGTGAAACACATCCATAGTGGTCGCTACGAGCGCGTTGTGTATTAATTAACGATCAAAAGCAAACGCTTTTAGCACAACGTTGAAAATCTGACTTGAAGTTGCATAAAAAAAAATCGCAGAAATAATACTTTGCCCGATGAAAAAAGATGCTGGTGGCGTGGCAGTACCACCTTAGCCAGCGACACTGTGTTATCTCCTCTGCTTGGCGGCTGGTGAAGGCAGGGTATTGCACATACTTTCACACGTTGTATGTCGAAAATTGCTCACTCAGTCATAATTTGCTTTCTGCTATTTTACCATGTCTCTTCTCTCAAAGTCTCCATTAATAGATTTTTTTTCCTCTGCTACTTTACCTTGACTCTGCCGATATCTCCTAGTTATGCCTTGCTCCTTTCTTTCAAAAGCCTCAGTTATTCATTATTGTCTGCTATTTTACCATATCACTGGCTTCAGGCATCTCATAACGCCCTCAGTTGTTCATTGCTTTCTGATATATTGCGGGCTGTCGATTTCACTTAAAGTCCTCATTTATAAATTGCTTTCTGTTAATTTAGCATGTCACTGGTTACCGTCTCCTCTTATTGCCCTCAATTATTCATTGCTCTCTTCTAATTTACCATGTCTCTGGCTGTCGACGTCACTTAAGGCCTTCATTTATCCATTACATTCTGCTACATTAAGATGCCACTGGCTGCAGGCTCCTAAAGCCCACTTTTCTACGTTTGGTTTTCTACTGCATTTACCATATCAAAGCCTTTCGACTTCTCTCAGTTATAAGTTTTGATCTCTGCTCCTTAACCTTATCACTGGCTGCCGGCAATATTTTGCAGCCTGATGAAATCAATGACAAAGCATTTTTTTCATCATCTACACAAAAAATCATGTCTATTTTGTTCTTTGCAAACTTCCTTTTTACACGAGCAATGTCTTTTCTAATTATTTCCCGCCAAGCAAAGCAAGTGACAGAAATTATAGAGAACATTAAAATAACAAAATTCACGGAGAAAGAAAATTACAACTGACATTGCATTTCAATTTTTTAAACATAGTAGTTGACAGAAAAGCAAGAAGCTGGAATGGAATTCTTCCAGTGTGACGTGCGAGAGAAATTAAAATAGACCTTATGGGCACAATTGACAATTTCGACAGTGAAATTATGAGACCTAGCTGCCAATCTGGTGCTGCGCTTAAATTCGCGAAGACCATCAAAACAATTACCGTGAAAATATTTATAGAAGCTAAGGGAAGCTTCGTTACGGTAGTTGGAAAATGACTGAAACTGAGATACCAGGTCAGACCGATAATATTGCCGATTCTGCTTTGGGTTTTGTCAAGAATCTCTAGATACATTGCAGAAGAATAAAAACAAGATGCGGCAAAAGGTATTCGATGCACGAATGAAGACTTATAAATGTGCAAGATAAATTCTGGCGATAAACATGTCTAGCACGGCGTACTGAACAGATTTTCCTAGCATTCTTAGCAATTTATGTTCCAGGCTGCGCCAATTTCCTTTTGCCCACTTCGCGGTCGATAACCGTCTGCTTCTTCTACTTTAGGCTTTCTCTTTTTTCTTTTTTTTTTTTTGGCTACCGCAATTACACATCATGAAAACTAACAACGATCCAAAAAGAAATCCTAAACCAGCCCTTAAAAAATCACCTAAACCCCTTAACATTTCATTTTCTAACATCCGTGGCATTAGAACCAACTTCTGCAGTGCGGAATCTTTCCTCGTTTCGAACTGCCCGAATGTACTGACTCTCTTTGAAACCAACCTTGACTAGTCTATCCCCTCCTCTGACCTCTCGATCCCCGGTTACCTTCCTCTTCTTAGAAAAGACTCTCAAACCCATATGCATGGCCTTGGTGTTTACGTCAAGGACCATCTCTCGCTGGCTAGAGAGCTGTCTCTTGAATCTCCAGACCATTCGTATATGTGTCTCCGGCTATCTCTTCTCAATGCTGTAAGCTACCTCTTCTTCCTTTATCGCTTTCCATCCTCCCAAAACTGTGGTGTATTCGGATGCATTTCTGACAGCATTGACAAGGCTCTCTCTCGCCATCCCTTTGCTTGCATATCTGTGTTTGGTGATTTTAACGCCTATCATACTAAGTGGCTTAAAAACGCTACTACTGACCTTGCAGGCATACAAACCCTTAATTTTTCAATTTCTCAATCCCTCACACGTTTTCCCTACAACCTGGACGGTAAAGCTTCTTATGTTTTACCTCCATCCCCGAGTCCTGTAGCACCACGCAGCTCTACCATATTGGCAACTCCGATCATGCTGTAGTGTTTGACAACATTTCCTTCAACTCCACCCCTGCAAAGAACCTCCTACCACTAGAACATCGTTCTGCTATCAACGAGCAGACTGGGACTCGTTCCGGGATTTCATTCGCAACGTCCCCTGGAACGTTGTCTTCACGCTCCCCGTTTAAGAACAAATTCGGCTCCAAGAATTATTAGCGTCTCCACAAGAGCATAATTAACAATAGCAAACCCTCTATACCTCCTTTGTTCAACCAATTTGATGTTCTGGCCTCTTCTGCCGACAAGGCTGAATGTTTTGCTCGGAAATTCTCATTTAATTCAATGCTCGACTCTTCCGGTGTACTGACACCCGATTTCCCCCTTAGAACTGAGGCTCTATTGAGCGACTTGCACATATCCCCGTCATCGGTTCTGGGCATCATCTCTAAATTAGACCCCCACAAGGCTAGTGGTGGAGGCGGGATACCAGGCATTGTCCTGAAGAAATGTGCACCTGGCCCATGCCCTCTCCAAATTATATAACTACTGCCTCAATGAATCTTGTTTTCCACCCTGTTGGAAGTCCTCATCCGTTGTTCTTGTCTTTAAGAACTCTGGAGACCCTTCTGACCCTTCTAATTACTCTCCTATCAGTCTCCTACCACTCTTCGGCAAAGTCTTTGAAGCTTTAGTCAACTCTGAAGTGGTTATGAACCTTACATCCCATAATCTGCTGTCCAACAAGCAATATGGTTTCCGCTTTGCCCGTTCTACAGCTGATGTGCTTACGGCCATAACTGAAATTGTTTACCAAGCTCTTCATAATAACGGACAAGCTCGTTCCATGGCTCTAGATATCTCCAAAGCGTTTTATAGGGTTTGGAATGCTGGCCTTCTTCGCAGGATTCAGGGTTATGGAGCTACAGGTCGATTGTTCGATTTAATACAATCATTCCTGTCAAACTGTGCATTGAAGGTCGTTCTCAACGGATTCTCCTCCATCTCCTATCCCACGAACGCAAGTGTTCCCCAAGGCTCTATCCTAGGCCCTACTCTGTTCCTTATCTTCATTAACGATCTTCCTGATGTCATAGGTTCCCAAGTAGGCATCTATGCGGACGACACTTCTGTTTACTCCTGCCTCAAAAACAAATCTAGTGTCGCCGACAAAACTAAACTGGCCATTTGTCTCGAAAAGGACCTCCAATAGTTTGTGGACAGGAGCAGGAATTGGCTGGTTAACTTTAATGCCTCAAAAACAAAGCTGCTCTCTATTACTCACCAGAGAGGACCATCCTTACCTTCCATTAGAATGTCTGACGCTCAACTCCACGAGAGCACCTCTTTGCAACTGCTCGGTCTCATATTGACTGCTGACCTGAGATGGAACAATGACATTGAGTCAATAGCTTCGTCCACCGCAAGGAAAGTTGGCTTCCTGCGCCGTGCTAGGAAATATTTCTTGCCGGAATTGATCCTTCAAATCTACAAATCAACCATTCGCCCTTGCATGGAGTATTGCTGCCATATATGGTCTGGAGCCCCTTCTGTTTGTCTCAAGGTCCTTGATAAAATCCAGAGACGGATATGCAATGTAATTGGCCCTGATCTGGCATCTTGTCTGCAGTCGCTCTCTCACAGACGTGCCGTTGCCTCCCTCTGTCTTTTTCACAAATACTTTCACGGTAACTGCTCTGATGAGCTGCTTTCGCTGATTCCCAGATTTCATGAATTTAAGCGGCTGACATCTCGCTCTCACCCTTTCACTGTTAAATGTAGCCGTCTCTTCTACTCCAATATCTTCATGTCTTGCACTTCTCGCACGTGGAACTCCCTCCCCAGTTCTTGTTTTCCTGATAGCTATAATCTCCAACTATTCAAATATAACGTCAATCGATGTCTCCAGATGCCCTGGTCTATCCCCTAACCTTCTTTTCATCCTTTCCTCTATCACTCCTCTTTGCTCTCGCTCCGAGTCTCTGTAAGCCGTTGCGTGCTAGTGGCTTCCCGTCTAGCTTGGGGTTGAATGCTTAAAAAAAATTCTACTTTATGTCAGTGGAAAACGTGGAACCGAGAAGGCGCAATGAAATAAAATAGTAATGGGTAATGCTCTTGTTTGTAATGTTCATACTCTGTGTGTGTGTGTTTGTGTGTGTGTATTTAAGCAGTATATCTTCATTCAAACATGTTTTTGAATAATATAGATATATTATGTCTATTTTTATAATGATCCTATCTTGGATGCTATCAGCTATACAAAAAAACTGTTCTATGATTAATAGGGAGCACTTTCATTTTAGAAGCGTTAAAATTAATAATCAAATCTCTACTACTTTGTTTAAAAATTCAGCTTGTGGTTTGATGCGATTGGATGTATATATAATGATTGAATACTTCTATGAGATAGAAATTTGCTATGAGATAGAAATTTGCTATGAGAAATTAATGGTTTGAACAGCTGTCTTTTAATACCGAATATAGTATTATTTTACTGTTTCTAAAGTTATTTTTATGTAACAGCTACTGCTGAATAAAAAATAAATTAAATTAGGATAACATATATAATAATATACTCTTTTTGACATTGTAGTTGATTGAGACCCTGGCCAAAATATTATGTAAAATATATCATGAAGACTGAAGACACATTCTACTCAATAACATTTATTTCATATATATATATATATATATATATATATATATATATATATATATATATATATATATTTAAAAAAAAAAGCTAGAAATAGCAAAGTTGCGACAAATTAGGTTAAATAAGAAATGCGTATGCTAAATCGAAGGTTTACTGTGAATTTATATTTCGAAATGTTCGTATTTATATTGAGCTGTATGAAAAACGAATTAAATAAAAGCATTTTGTATGAATTTAAATTCAGATAGATTGCATTTAGTACCCAAACTCATGAGATATTTAAATTTCTATTAAAAAATATATTTTTAAACATCGCTTATTTTGTTTACTGGAGCAACTATGTCAGCATGGCCTTTTCAATTAACCAACGTGATAAATAATATAGTAAAATAGTTTTCTCTTTGTCCCCCCCCTCTCTCTCTCTCTCTCTATATATATATATATATATATATATATATATATATATATAAGAATATGTGTGTGTGTGCGTGTGTCTTTAAGCCGCATATCTTCATTTAAACATGTTTCATTGAATAATATAGACATACTATGTCTATTTATTTTTATAATGATCCTTTCCAGTTCTCTAATCATTAAGATGAAATTCATCAAAGAAGACGCCGTAGTTTTTTCCTACCCAAGTACTTTAGATCTCTGAGATCATTCTCAGGGATGAATTGCAAAAACAAACTTATTCGAACTGTGATTGTTATGATGGTGATTTTTTTAAAACACGCGTGAACTCGCTCTGTTATAATTATTTTAAATTTTTCAATTTATCCGTTGTAGCTATGGAATCTTTTGCAAAACAAGTGTCCCAATATAAAGGAGCTAACCAGGAATTGATAGAAATGCAAAATGGCATTAAATGTTTGTTAAATGCACTTCAAATCGTTGCTGCTACACTTGTAATAAATTTTGTTCATTTGCTTGCTTTTGATATAGAAGACCTCGAGAATTTGAAGTTTCCGTGGTGTAGTATATTGGTGTTGTCAACAAGTATTTATCTGTGTTGTGAAGGTGGACAGGAATGTGTTTTTAAATGTTGTGCAATAGAACAAATGAAGTGTTATGTTTCTTGATAATGCAGTAGACGTCAAATCAACATATGTATTTACTTTCTTGTCGGAAATACAGTTTAAATATCAGTTTAAGTATCCCAAAGGGTACTTAAACTGATATACAACGTTGGTCTTTTCCAAAACACTAGTTGACGAAGAAAATTTATTGCGTATGATTAAATTGGTTGTGTTAAATTTAGTATCATATATAATTAGTTTTATATTTTTACTGGGATCAGTGGGGAATATATTAGAACTTATGATATGTTTTAGGGTATTTTTTCATCTTGATTATAGTTCGAATGCATTTGATTACGGTGATTATATTCGATAACTTCACATATGAACCCAACAATAATAATAAAATCCTTTTTTTTTTATGCATTGATATACACTAATAATAATATATTTACTACCTCACTATATAAAAACCAATTAACATAAACACGTGCTCTCTAATCTATAAAAGTGAATGCCCTTACTATTACAAAATAACTATTATACAAAACTTAATAAACCACGTTAAAAGTTAACTCTCCCACGAAAAAAAATTTACACTGAATTAAAAAGCATTAAACACGCACTCATTAATGTTAACTTTCCTAATTTCATTGTCGATGAACAAATTAGACTCGCCATTAGAAATATTAACATAAATCAAAAAGAATATAATACTTTCTCAGATAACCTAAACATATCAACCTACTATACTGTAATCAAATGCATTCTAACATTAGTTAATGGAGAAGACTTATTGAGTTGATTGTGTTAAATTTAGTATAATATATAATTAGTTTATATTTTTACTAAGATCAGTGGGGAATATATTAGTACTTAGGAGATTCTTTATGCTTTTTCATCTTGTTTAATGTTAGAATGCATTTGATTGGTGTATAATTTTTTTTATTATTTTCGTGATTTTACAAAAATCAGCATCACAACGATTACAATTTCATTAAGTTTATCTTCGCAATTCACCCATGAGGATGATCTCGGAGGGGATCGAAAGTACTTGGCTTAACAAGAACTACGGCACATTCTTTGATGGATTTCAACTTAACATCAAGAAGATTATTAGAGAACTAGAACAAATTATTGTAAAAATAAATTGATATCTATATTATTTAATGAAACATGATTGAATAGATAGATAGATAGATAGATAGATAGATAGATATAAAAGTGAACATTGAAGTCAACATTCAGAGGCGACAGGCTGTTTCATGCTAGACGCAATCGTCTGGTCGCGAATGCTGGATTTTTTGTTTGTTTATTTATTTATTTGTTTGGATTAATTTATTTTTCTTGTTTTTCATTTTCATTTTCATTTTGTATTATTTATTCTTTTCTGTTTTTGATGTTTTATTAACGTAGTAAAAAATTGGGTGGTGGGATTTTCTTATGTCGATTATTTAATAGTTTGTTTTAGTTTGGGAAGATACTTAAAGCTATTTATTCGTCAAATGTTTAGATTGCTTGCTGTAGTCTATTCTGTTATTTCGGCGGTGGTGGGACAGTTTTTAATTAATTAATTAATTTATTTATGTATTTTGATTTATTATTTTTATTTGTTTTTGCTTATTTATGCTTATTTTTATTGGTTTTAGCGGTTATTTTAGCGGGGGCGATTTGTTACTTTGTTCATTTATTTATTTATTTGGATTAATTTTTATTTGTTTTTTTATTTATTTACTTATAATTTATTTTGTGTATTTTTATTTACTCTATTTGGTTTTCGATTTTTTTCGAAAACCAAGCGGAGTAAATAAAAATACACTTCTTTGTAAAATATCCCTTTTGTATTCATACGATCTGTCATTTAAATCCCTTGAGATATGTATTCTTTGTATCAATTATTACAGGTGATATAGTAAATTCCTCCTTCAAATTTTATCCTATCATTATTTTGTTTTGTATTAAGTCTGTTATAGTTTTAGAAGTAATTGTAACAAATTTTATGTTAAGCTTTGATAAATTCTTTTCCATTTTAATTGTAATAGAGTTGGTGAAAAGAATAATATATTTTGATTGATTGAATTTATCAGAATGTCCCACTCATTTATTTTAAAATATTTTACAAGCCTTTTGTTTTACGATAAATATGGAATAATTAGGGTATTGAAGGATCGTAAAAGTATTTTCAATGAATTTCTCTTCTAGGTGTAAATATTGAGAACTAAAAAGTCCTTTGAAATAAAACACGATGATTATTCCGGACGTTGTTTTGTTGTTTTTAAAAATAAATATTAATTATATATCGTTATATAATTATTATTATATAATAATAATAATTATTATTATTATTTATTATATATCTGGTAAATGTGAAAGAAAATATATTTTATCAAATTATGCAAGCACACATCTCAATAAAAATTATTATATTATTGAAATTTTCGTGTTATAATCTTAGTATCAGTTGAACACTAAAACTTCATCGTATACTCCAGAACATATCATTGTCAGTTACACCAAATTAAGAAAGTTTGTAAATTTAAATGTTTTAATATTTTTGTCAACTTGAGTTATACATTAAGTTTCAATTACCAGTAAAAATTTTCTTTACACTAAAACACATAACATTAAAAATTGATATATATTTAATCAAATATAATACAATTATGAAGAGTTCCTTTGCTACTATCAATTGCGTTTCTTTTTTCAGTTTGTTTTTAGAATAGTTGTGACGCTATGTTTTGAGTAGTAACTCTTAAGATAATTAATTTACTCAACTGTTATATCTACGTACTTAATAATATTTAAGATTTTAGATTTACGAATTACATGAAACAGGTCAATAATGTTTTGTTTATATTCAAAGGTAACAGAAATATTTATTTTCATTAATGTTTACTTTAGCATTATTGTAATTAATTAAGTGTTAGAATTTACGTTTAGTGAATTACTTCGTTTTATCACGTGTATATAGAGCTTAACCTCCATATGCCAGTGGATCAGAACCAATTACTGATTGCACTACATCCTCATTGGACAAGAAATGTTAAAAACATTTCTAATTTACATTTTCATGTTAGTTAAAGATTTTTATGCAAGCTAAACACAATCCAGGCTCCAGACGCAAGTTTTACAATAATTGCTTCTGATTGGCCAATATATCTCAAAGTAATAACAACGCCTACGCACACGTGTTTAAACACAAAATGCCGCCAAGAATATTGAAACGTGTTCGCGAGCCACCCACGTGACCAGGAATGTAAATAAATACGATGCATGAACACAAGTTTACCAGTGAGCTTCGCGACGGCAGAGATCATACTTTTAAGGATTGACGGATCATATTTTTAAGGATTTCACAGATCATACTTTTAAGGATGGACAGCATTCGAAATTTCAGGGGAGAACAGCATTTCACCAGTGCCTGTTTGCAGTCTTGTTGATCCTTGGACGAGCATACGTTAACTGATAAGTTGTTTATTTGATTTTACTTTGTTTTCCTAAAAAAAAAAAAAAAAAAAAAAAATTTTGTCTGTCTTTTCAGTTTGTTTTCTTAAGATATACTTGTGTTTTTTGTTTCTTTTTTGTTGATTTCCTTTCTTACTTTTTACCCTCCCCACCGTTTTTGTTTGTATTACTTTTATTATCGAATTATTTTTTGGTTGCCTTTTTTTGTCCCGTTTTTCTTTTCTGATTTTATTTGGTTTATACTGGACATTGCTTCCGTGTTGGAATGATATTCCATTTAAAAAAATAATAATTAAAAGGCGTCCAATCGGTCGTGGTGGTCGTTTCGGCCGCCATGAGCGATGACAACATAACACCGCCGGTGTCCTCGGCAAAAAGTGTCTGGGCTGAAGATAGACCCAGGGGAAAAAACGCCGAATATTATGAGGAGTTAAGAGTTCAACTGAAGGATACGTTTAAGGAAAATGAATTCCTTACAATTGAGGAGGCATTTATGGCAGTCAAAAAGAAAACAGTATCCCTGCTGACTTCCGACATAAAAAGCCGGAAATTAATCGGAGTCAGCAGAGAAACAATGGAGGAAGTCCTAAAGGTCTTACAAATTTCCCCCAAAGTGCTGGCAAGAAGATCAAATGCCATATGGGATATTCTTCTTCCTACAGAGCAGGATGCCAAACAAATAGCCGGAAACATATTGACAACGAAAAACCTGCGACTGCAAACGGAATACATGGACACACGGAGGACACGGATTACCGTACATGGTGTGCCCGTGGATGTATCCACCGATAGAATGGGTGCATACTTTTCAAAGTTTGGCAGTGTCGAGGAGGTGAAGGCAATAACCGGGAAATCGGGGATTGCAACAGGCGATATTGAACTACAGGTCACAATAACCAGATCAAGTTTTATGGAGATTCCCAATGTTCTTCTGTGTAGAGAAAGAAGAATGTTGGTGGTGGTGGAGGGCAGAAGGCCTTCTTGTTGGTCATGTGGGATATCTGGCCACATGGCTAAAGAGTGCCCCGCTAAACGCCCTCCACCTACAAAGCAGCCCACACCATCGAAAACGACAACAACAGCAGCGGCGGTGGTGGCAGCATCCCCGACAACTGAAGCAACCCCAAAGGATGCTGAAGGAACTTGGAAAGTGGTAGGAGGTGGCAAAAAACCCAAGAACGTGTCTACCCCACCCAAAAAGGAAGACACCCCAAGGAAGCAGCAAACGCCACCACAACAGAGGGCAAAGAAGGTGCCCCTCCCGGAACAAAAAGGCGAGAAAGAGAGGCAACAGGTGGAAGCTCCAAGACAGAAAGGAGATAAAAAGCAGCAACAACAGCAGCTGCATCAACACAAACAGCAACAGCTCCGGCAGCCAGAAGAGCAACAACCCCTACAGTCGGAGCAGCAGCAACCGGAACAAGATCAAATGGAGGTAGAACAAACACCTCCACCTAGAGCTACATCCCTCAAGAGGTCAAGGGAGGAAGATGATGAAGAACCTCCACAAAGGCATCATGACCGTGGTAGGGCGGAGAAGGTCATGGAGCAGTCCAGGGCAATCTCCGTCCCTGCTTCGTTCAAAAATACCCAAGAACCAACAAGAACCAGACGTCATTCTTCTTCCCCTTCCAGTACTACCCACCCTTCTCCCTCCACTCCTCCCCGTAATTCAGTTTCCACCTTTCCCCTCTCACCCACTTCCTCCCCTCCTCATCCATCAAGGGAAAAGAAGAAAAGAAAGAGAAAGACCTTTGCTGGTCCGGAATGGATCTGCAAAATAGATAAAGAGGAATACAAAAAGGGCCTCCCCAAACAGAGGAAAACCCTTCTAGGTGGACTCTACAAAATGGAGACTATGGAGGGGAAAAACATCGAAGACCCTCAAAATTTCCCCCGAGCTCCAGGTGTAATAACTTGCATAAGAGAAACCGGGAACCAGCTCGAAGTATGGAATCACCTATACGAAGCGAGGGCGGCGTTCCCGAATATAAGGATGTTCGAACTGGAGAACCACAACTTAAAAAATCTAAGACAATTTTGCTCTGGGAGGGTCCCAGTTTTACTCCACCCCTCCTTATATAGAGCCATCAAATTAACCTACCCCACGGACGTCGGCGGGATTGTCACAGAAGGACGGATGACGTCGGAGTTAGGCGTGGGGAGCCTGGGACAATCCGTCGGGGTCCTTTCACCCGCAGATTTCCGTCCTGTATGTGAGTAGGTTCATTGCACTTCTGCTTTTCTTTTTTGCAGGCTTAGAAGATGTCTATTAAGATAGCAACTTTAAATGTGAGGGGCTTAAGGGATCGGGGTAAGGCTGCCCGCCTGCTCCGGGACCTTCTGTCCCTGGATGTGGATGTTGCCGCGATTGAGGAGACCCACTTTGTTTGCAGTTCCGATGCGTGTGTGCTGGACGATGACTTTGTCGTCTATTCAGCATATGGGGACCGTTCTGCCAGAGGAGTTTCTTTGCTTGTCAGGCGTACTCTTGATGCGAAGGTGGACCTTGTGCATACCGATGCCGAGGGCCGGTTGATCGTGGCCGATATTGCCGTGAAAAGTGGTTCGTTCCGGGTCGTTGCGGTTTATGCGCCCAACGACCGGGAGGAGCGGGTCTCGTTCTTTCGGCGGTTGGGGCCGTTCCTGGTGGATTCAACGCGCCTAGTTTTAATGGGGGACTGGAATGCCATCCTGGACCCCAAGTTAGACAGGGGGCGGGGAGCTAGCGGGAGAAGGGGCGATCGTAGCCTGGTTGATCTGATCGACGATTATGGTTTCGTCGATAGATACCGGGTCGATCATCCCGGGGGGAAAATGTGGACGTGGGCTCTTAATTGGCCTTGTGACAAGGTAGTCAGCTACCTTGACAGAATGTTAGTTAGAAGAGCCGACATAGATCTGTTAGATTGCCCTACGTTCCACTGGGTAGGCTATTCGGACCACAAACTCGTTTGTGCCCGGGTGGCGTTAGACGGTAGGCCTAGAATGGCTGGTTACTGGAAGTTCAATCTGTCCTTACTGGACAGGGAGGACTTTCGGGAACAGCTAATTAGACTAGTGCAGCGGGAGCTAGTGGGGGCGGTTATCGGGAATAGGTGGTGGGAACGCCTTAAAGGTAGGATTAGGTCCTTCACCACTGATTTCAGCAAACGGCTCACTCTAGATAGAGCTGATAAGGTGAAGACGCTTAAAGCTAGTTACACCCGGGCGGTGGCTGGGGGGGATCCCCTAGAGATAGCCTTAGCTAAGGAGGCCCTGGATCGTTCGAATAGCGAGCGGTACATGGGCCAGGTAATTAGACATAAGTTAAGCAAGATGTCTTCCGAAGCGGTGAACTTGGGCGCAGAGCTGCGCAGGGAAGAGGTCCGTCGAGGTGGCGATCGTTACATTCGTGAAGTCGAATCCCCGGAGGGGCGTACTCTTCGGGCCACTGACGACATGTGCGGGGCGTTTCGGCGCCATTTCGAGAGCCGGTTTACCAAGGAGCCTGGTCTCCGTGAGGAGGAGTTTCGTAGCTATTTGGCTGACTTTCCTCGGCTTTCGCCGACTGAAGCGGCTAGCTGCGAGGGAGAGATCACGGAGGGCGAAGTCTACGCGGTTTTGAAGAAGGTCGGCAGAGGCAAGTCGCCCGGTTTGGATGGTTTGCCCTATGAATTGTACTTGAGGCTGTCGCACATCTTTGTTCCGATTTTGACTGCAGTGTTCAACAACTGGTTTCGGTCGGGGTCCATCCCCGACCGGATCACCAGGGGCGTGATCACTCTGTTGAAAAAGGACAAAGGTGGTGGGGGGAAACTAGATGACTACAGGCCCATAACTCTGCTAAACACAGAGTTAAAGATTATGGCCAAGATCCTGCAGGAGCGTTTGCAGTCAGTTGCCGAGTCTCTGTTGGGACCTGAGCAGACTTGTTCTGTGAGGGGCCGAACAATTCAGAGCAACCTGCATCTGATCCGCACGATCATAGAGGGTGTAAAAGACGACGAGCAAGCCGCGCTGATCAATTTGGATCAGTCCAAGGCATTTGATAGGGTCGACCATCGCTACCTTGCTGCTGTCCTGCAGGCCGCTGGATTCGCACCCAACTTCTGCCACTGGATTAGCCTCCTGTATCGCTCCCCCAGTGCTGTGGTACAGGTGAACGGAAGGTTGTCGGACGCGTTCGTGCTGTCTAGGTCGGTTCGTCAGGGTTGTCCGCTGTCGCCTCTCCTTTATGCTTTGGCGTTGGAGCCTCTCCTTCGCCGGCTGAAGGACGAGACCGGCAGTCCGGCCCTACGCGGAATCGCCGTTCCTGGAGGGGCTCGAGCCAGGGTTTCCGCGTACGCCGATGACGTATCTGCTTTCGTGTCGTCCCGGGACGACATCGAGGCGGTACAGAAGGCGCTTGATCGGTACGAGAAGGTGACAGGGGCCAAGATAAACCGCGACAAGTCTTCCGGCTTGCGGTTAGGTGCCTGGAAGGGGGTCGCTCTTCCGGGCCGCTTCGGTTGGACGGATGGACCTGTCCGCATTCTTGGAGTGTGGTTTGGACCGGACCTCCAGCTGGAGAAGAATTGGTCTGAAGTACTTGCAAAGGTCTATTCCGCCGGCAAGACTTGGAATCGACGGCGGTTGTCCGTGAAGGGAAGGGCGGAGGTGTGTGTTACATACATTCTCCCCCTGATTCTTTATCGATTGTCTGTACTTCCTCTCTGTGAGACCCATCGGAAGGCGCTCGAGCGATCGCTATCCTCCATTTTATGGAGGGGACGCGCGAACAGGGTCGACAGACGAGTCTGCACTAAACGTCCGTGTCATGGGGGGCTGGGAATGCCGCACCTCTTGAGTCACATCCGTGCCTCTAGGTTGGCTTTCCTACGCCGCGCATTGACTGGGAGAGATCCGATTCTGGAGGGGATTGTTAGGGACGCCTTCCCTAGCCTTACCATCAGTCCCCCCATCTCGAGGGTTGAGCGCCGTTGTAGACCCCGGGACGAGTCGGATTTCATCCGCGAGTGTCGGTCGGCCTTGAAGGCCATTCCCCGGTCCAGTGACCTTTCACGGCCTAGGAAGGTCTTCTATCGTGGATTAGTGGAGGGGCCCGCGAAGGATTCCCTACGTGATACGCTCGGCTTGTCGGAGGAGGAGTATCGCTCCTACTGGTCTTGGGCGCCAGCGGCGGATTACCTCAGTAACCCTGAGTTTTCGCTTACCTGGCGATTGGCTCGGAATCGGCTGCCTCTCAACGACAAGGCTTTCATATGGGGTTTGGCGGATTTGCCAGACTGTGAACGGTGTGGTCTTGGCTTAGAGGAAACGGCTTCGCACGCCTTCTACCATTGCCCCCGGGTCCGCCCCTTATGGGACCATGTCGGCGAGCTGACGGCTCGTCTCGCTCCCGAACAGCTTGTGTCCATTGATCGCGCATACGCGTGTGACAATGTGTCGCCCCCGTATTCCGGGGTGAAACGAATGGTGTTTCTGACGCTGCTGGCCACGGCTCGAATGGTGATTTGGACGACGCGAAAGGAGGAAGTCTTGCGGGGCAACCATCTTTCTCATCAGCATCTGATCCTATTCTTTGAGCATCAGCTCAAGATGAAGATTAGATCTGATAGAAAACGATTGCATTCGACAGTCTTTAGCGAAAGGTGGGTAAAAGAGGCGAGCTTGGTTCGTGTGACCGGGGCTAGCCTTGATTTTCTCTTCTAGGTCAACCTATTGCACATCGGGGTGGCTTCCTGTGGAACCCTCCCCTTGGTTAGGATTAAACAAGCTTCAGTGTACCTAGTTAATGTGAGTAAGTGTTGTTCCTGGCCTGCTACCCGGCTACTCTTTGGTTATGATCCAAGTCGAGATTCCCAACCTCCCCAGTTTGTTTTTAACCCTCCTTTTCATCTCGACTGGGTCAGCTGTATATTTCCCCATTCCCGCATAATATTTTATCCTTTTTCCCCACTCCCTTAGCGAGAGAGCTTCTTGATTCTGTCCCCTGGGCAGAATACAGCGGCCTCTCTATTTTGAGGGTTGGACAGTCCCCTACTAACATCTGTTATGTTTAGTTTAATTTTTGTGTTTATATTTATTTGATTATTGGGTTCATCTCCCCTCCCCTCTCATTCTATCATTATTAGAATTTTAATGTATAGCATGTATTTCATCATCAAATTTTTATGGTGTGGGGCGCGTTTTTTGTAGGACCCCCTGGTAAGAATGTGGTATTATGGTGCATGAGAGAACGATTGGTGATGGATGAGTTCTTGTGGTGAATGGGTAAATTGTATTGTATGAATGGGTCGTGAGTCTGATTAGCTAGGTATAGGATAGTTAGTTTGGACCAGCCTTTACCCCTCCCCTTCTTCGGCCATGTGCCACAATTGTAAATTTTTACAATAAATATCGTGAGCTTCGTGACGGATAACCAACTGCCAAAAAACTCCACGTCACTCATACTTTTGAAGTTACAAAGTTAAATTTATTTAACACGAAACAACTCCAATACACTCACTCACCAACCTCTGAAATCACTCCTGAACTTTTACCAGTTTTAGAACTCACAATTCCAAACTTTATTCTTCTGAATTACAAGTTCAATATTACAGTAAAAGGTAAATTACTTCTTAAGAACTTTCTGTTTAAAAGACACTTAATATTAACAACTTTAATATCAACATTAACGAACGATTACAAGAAAGACATTCTGAAACCTAAAACATCATACATATTTGCCAACATAACATATACTAAATATTCTGCTTGTACATTGTCTTGAATGTTTTATTAGTTTCTAATTAAATATGTCTTGTTCGTAATATGAACTCTGGTACAAATATTTCCAAATCAAAGGGACACGACTCTGTCCTGCCTTTTCTTTGCATGTTGTACACCAACCTAAATAAATCTAATTGTTACGTTTTAAAACAATTCAGTTGAATTTTGTATTTTATTTTGATGTTAGTGGAAATAGTTAATTGACACGCAACTTATTCTCAACAAATATTACCACATAATTATTAACCCATCCACTACATGTATGATCTCTCAGCTGACAATCCTCAACAGCGAAGAAAACATTTTAAAAATTGATAGTTCGAGTCCGGGCTATTTTCATTGTTGATATGATGTGAACGCAAATGTCGGGATCGAAATTACTTCAATCTCACGAAGAAGAATGGAAAATATAAACATTAGAATGTGTATAAGAAAAATATGTTACGTAAGTAAGTTGTCACCCTTGGTAAACTGCACTCTCTAAGAATCACGTATATCGTCAACCAACCAATCACTAGCCAGTATATGTTGGCGCCAATTATAAAGAACGCTATTCTGTTCTTTTACTCTTCCTCTTTTCTGCCCAGATCTGCCAGGCACAGGACGTCAAAATCGTCTCGAACAGTTTTGACATGAGAGTCGAAACGAAACCATTCTACAAACAGCAAAGACTTCAGTTAAGTGGACATATTGTTTCATTATAATATAGCCGCAAACAGAACAATTTGTTTGCAACAAGAATTATAGGTACCTTCATGAAATCGCTAAAAACAGAGCATAGCATGATGAAAAAGACGCCAAACATGACGAAAACAAAATTTTAGCGTCAAAATGTTTATGTTACTATTGAGAGGAAAGATCAAAGTATTTTTTTTAATTATTTTTAAAAAATTTTCCTTCTTTTTAGAACATCTAAATTTTGATTAAAAAAAAAAAAAAACTTTGCTTCTCTTTGTATGACCGGAAATAGTAAACTGTTTAATTAAAAAAAACAGAGCATTTACCTAAATAAATTGTATCTATTAAAATAATGTATAAACAGAAAATATATTAAATATATATTTTTTCCAGCTTCATACTTAAAACCTTGAAACGTTTCGGTCTTTTGCTAAACCTCTTTTGCTAAACCTAGGGGTAGTTGATTGAGTGGAATGTGTTGGGGTACGTTATGAGGTGGAATCACTGACTATGGTGATGGACGTCTGACTACTGTCATCTGGTCACCAAAGGTGGTTGATGTTGGGGGTTGCAATAGATTTGGCTGTGTTGTTGCAGCTGTTAATATTGAGGTACATACCCGTTGATCAGTATCGTTTACAGTAGTTGTCGGGGCTGATTTCCACTGTATATGATCTTGGACCTTGTTGGGATCTGAATCTCGAATTTTGTCAGCGTTGGTGTCCACGAGCAAAGACGGTGTCACCCTCCTTTAGTGGTGGTGGGTTTGCGTGAGAGTAGGAAAAAATCTGTCTGCTCTGATTTGCTGACACAGTGGTTTTGATAAATTGGGTCGTAGCATTTCCAACTTTGTTCGTAGTTTCTGACGATTCACCAGCAACACTCGTGTTGCTGGTGACTCTCCTGTAGTAGCGTGGGGTACATTTCTATCATAAATTAGGAATGCTTTAATGCTTTACTGATTTCATGACTGATTTCAGAGATTACACCACTCGTTCTGCCAGTGGAGGCACTTTTGTATGTGTCGTTATAGTTATGAAAGCTTTTCGTCAGTTCGTTGAATGCGTCGGATCTAGGCATGTTTATCTCCGTGGGGTATAAGTACAGTTAAACTTGTTATCAATCAAAATATTTGGTAAAGTTGTTAAAGGCTTACTTCTCAAAGTTATAAAGATTCGTCACCATTTGTGATGTATTAAGGGAGGATGAAATGGATATATTCAATCGCATTTAATAAACAAGGAACGCTCGGTGGACATATTGAATTTTGATTACGAAAGTGATAAAGGTGAATAATATGTGGTGAACAGAAATTATACTAGGGGACGTAAACTTACTGTTTACGTGAATATCTTATACTAAAGTTTCTGTAAAAAAAATAGTTATATTTCTTTTTTACATAAGCAATATCGATAAGAAAATAAAGAGGCTATTTTTGTTTCCAGTCGATGTAGAATGTAAAATGTAAAAATGACATTGCGATAAAAGCAGGGAAAATAAAATGAACGAAAAACTACTCGAAAAATTAATACTAGACACGCCTGTCGAATGTTTTGAGATAACAGATGTTATGTAAAGTAAGTAGCTTTAAAATGTCATCAATAAGATGAAAAATTATTATAGGGGTTAAATTATTATAGGGGTTAAATTATTATAGGGGTTAAATTATTTCAATGCATCAATGTTACGTTATTTACTTCCGGTGTCTGTTATTTTCTTATAAAATTATCATAAATTCATTGGTACTATTATTATTTCATGCTCTTGAAGCTTTTGTATCTGTAGCATCTGGTTAATTGTTACTATAGATTAATTGACAGCATGTCCTCTTACTACGGTATTTTTACTGCTTTCAGTAATAATCCTATTCTTCAAATTCTTTCAGTAATAGCCATTGTTGTTCAAATTTTCTGTCATTTTTTTCAACGTTCTTTGGTACTGTAGTTAAAATATTTAACTACAGCAATTTTCCAGTTTTGCACTATTTCAGCTTCAGACACACAGCATTCAGTTTTTGATAATTCTTCTATTTGTTTATAATTGTTCTGTCTGACCTGGATTAGATTTGCCTGAATTTAAAAAAAAAAAAAAAAAAACAATCTATAGCATTTTACTTTTTTCTTTCTTTCTAGGACAGCTTTATGGTTATGGTTTTATACATTATTGGTTTGAATAGACAAGTTTCATTCATTTACAAAATTTCTACCCACTCATGTCTATTTTATACTCCTGATCTAATTTAATATATGATTGGCAATTTCGTCTATCTCCATATATGTGATATTTATTATTCTGCTACGTTTTGTCTATCTTTGACTTAATACGGTTGTTCTAGACTGACATTAGAAAAGATTACATTTCTCCTTTCAAATATTCTCTCCACAAGCATGACACTTCGTCTACAATCAATTTTTTTTTCTTTTTGCTGTTCTGATCCAACATTTGTTAGTTTTTCTACAGCTATTGGTTGCTATCGTCACCTTTTCATTATTCAGTTTGTGCAGTCTTCAACTCCTTTGATTTCATTGTAATCATTAATCCTATTAAGTCCATTTTTCTCTCAGTTCTTTTCAAAAAAGGTCTGTCGACGTCATCTGTTCTTTGTGCGTGGTAATCAAGTTCTTCGTTATAAGAATTGATAAGACTTTTACTTCTCGTCATCGAGCAGTACAGAATACCATAGAGATTGATTTTATCTGACCCAAAGCTAGGGTAGTCAAGATGAAAAATCGGATCTGTCACTGGGATATGCATATTTTAGAAGTCGGAGTCTAGAGAGTATTGTTGTAAATTTTAAATTCTATCTGCTTCTATCATTGTCTCATGGTATTAAAAGCTGTGGTGGGATAATGGGAAGAAGAAATGATAACAACAGAAGTAGACGAGATACTCCTCTTTAAACCTTTGCGCCATGACCACCGCTTTACTGGTGGTAGAGAAAAATGATGTAATGCCCAGCCATCGGTTGAACGGCGGTAGAGAAAAATGAATTAATACCAAGCCACCGGTTGAACGGTGGGTAAACACTTGTAACTCTTTTTATATCTACCGTGAAACATTACATTCCAATTATTTGCGAATTTTGACTCAGGTACCCAGGCAGAAGGGTTTAATTTTTTCAGGAACGCAAGGCTCAAAGGGTTAAGAAAATTCAGCCATTATAACTGTTATGGTCCAGGTTAGGACCAAAGAAGAACAACACGAACACAAGAGTAGAAATAACGAAGGTATATCACACGAAATAATAATACAAGATGTGGACGGTGTTAGTATGACTGTCAGTTCATCAGAACAATTGCCATGAAAATATTTGTAGAAAAGACAGAGAGAAGCCATGTCACGATCGTGAGAAAGTAGCTGAAGTCGAGATGTCAGATCAGGATCGATTACATTAGACACTTCTTTGAATTTTGTCAAGAACATCTAGATATATAATGGAAGCATTAACCCAGATATAGTAGCAGTATTCAATGCACGTGCGAATGGTAGATTTTAGTTTTATTTAGTTTATTTGTTTCAGTCATAATATGTTTTTAAAAGCGGAAATGGTCAAGAATGCACATAAAAAATAGTTAATATCTAATGTAGAACTCTGATATCCACTTCCGGGTTAAAAAATAAAAATAAAAACGTGTTCTCTCCATATTTAAGGCCTGTACGACGATCGAAGTAAGACAAACAATGATACGAGCGAAGACATTATTAGCCAATGACGAACCTTTCTTGATACGCCTTCATTTTGAACCTATTTATCGCGACGCTGTGTCTGGCTAAGGGTAATAAAAATCGAATGTTCTAGGAAAAAAGGACTGAGAAGAAAACTCATCTTTTGGATTATTTTCTGCCAGTCAGAAGAACAGAATTTCAAACCAGCAATAACTTGAAAATATACCATCGTCAGCGTGCCGGTCTAAAGAGAAAGAATGTTGTCGCCATTCATACCTCTTGAAGAGTGAATAGTCAGATGGGATCAAGTACATCCATTAACATTTTCAGCTGAGAGCGAGATTTTTTACTCCAAAATACAACTTGGCCAACCTAGTCTCCGAGTAACATACCAAAACTAAAAACTAACAATTTGTTTTTTTCTGAAACTACCCTCAAGCAGACCTCGAACATGCATCGTGACTACCATAATTCTTCATTCGGCAATTCAACACTGGACGCTTCGCTATTACGATTGACCTATCTGCTCTTGCCAATAATTACAACGCTCTATCCCTTTATCAAGGTTATTAAAATTAAAATATTATCAATTAATGCAAGTTCTATTTTCACAATAATATCTTTCTGTACCTGACTTAATTTTTATTTGGTGCTCAAAATATTCTTTACATCATTCTTTTTACATAAATGTGGTATTATTGAGTGTTTCCTTTTTTTTTTTTTTTCTATTTTTAAATGTCAACTACGGCCACAACGTTCTCACCGTGTTTGAAAAAAAAAAACATTGTTGAGCAATGTACTTATTTTTTTTTTTTTTTAAGTGCGCTGTCTACCCATTCATTAAAAAAATGTAAGACGTAAGAATGTTTGTTTGTTTATGGCAAAATTTATATTCAGGCTGCATTTTTTTATTTTACCATTTATCGTGAGGTACTATAACTAATTTCAATACTTAAGGGAGATTACTCTTCAAAACTCTTGATAAAGTTATTTCTCTTACATCACTGAAGAGAACAATACATTTTGTTTATAAATTTACTTTCAAGATTATTTCGTGTATAAGTTGACTCTTTTTGGTGACCTGTGTATCTATGGTGTGAATGAATGATTCCTATTCTTGACAGAGAGGGCAAAAAAAATTACATTCCATCATCGGTGATCAGACCCTGAACTATCAGCAATCCCGATAGGCCTTGAACGCCTATTAAACTTAAACTCCACTTAGACCTCAAGTGGAGCTCGTACATACGATCCATCGTTAAAGATGCTGGAAAAATGGTCAGTTCCCTGTAGTCTAACTTACTCCTCGTCCTATCCTCTACCTTTACAAAAGTCAGATCAAACCTAAAATAGATCATAACTGACATATATGGGAAGGAGCAGCTTAGTCGTCACTTTTCAGTCTCGATAGAGTCCAAAAGCGTCTCCGCGTCCTTGTGGGTGCTTGTAATCGAAATAAGTGAAGGTCTTTCAATTCATGAAGGCACTAAGACTTTCCAAGAACAGTTGAGATGGGAAAACGTCAAGCGGGCAGCTGGAAAAGGGAAATCATTGAACCAGCAATCCATCCATTTACATGAATGGATCAGAGTATGCCTCTCCAATGCAGGCTTCGTTAGCTACAAAAAGAGTCATATTAGTAGACTTTTCTCAAATTATGATCAGTACTACGCTGGAAATAGATTAACATACAGGGTGTGTCAAAAACCTGCAGAAACTGCTCTAGTCTCATTCGTCACGTGAAAGCCCACGAGCAAGATGAACAGACTTTACAAAACAGTCCAGGCTCTGTATAAAACAACTTAGTTTGCCACATCTGTAATAAGCATTTCAAATTATTTGCTGGATTCAAGAACCATTTTCGTTCTCAAAACATTGATCAAACTTATCTGCGAATGTCATACTCGTTTAACGAGTCTACAGGAATTATACGTTTCTTTCTATATAGCTTGGAAATGTTGGGGTTAGGAACTAAGCACAAAACTGACTAAAATTTATTGAGGATAATGTTGTAGAGTTATATCGCAGTGGAGGCTTGTCTTTGTACTAAATCGGTCCTAAAATAGTTCGACGTACAAAACGTTAGGAAATTGATATAATAGGTATTACGCAGAGTAATCTTCTTGTGGTCGCTGACTACTTTCGTATTCGACTAACTGTCGACTACTTTCGTCCGACATCGATGCTATTTAGTAACTGCCCCACCCAGTCACATGTGGCACAAGGCCGAATTTAATGTGGGGTTCCCGAGCCCGTAGGCTCGGCCAAAAAATCCTCGTAGACCCCGCATAAACGGGATTGGGTCTGTCTACCTCTCCGGACGAAACTCTGCCCTTCGGCATAGCCTCGTCCGGGTTCCTCTCTGCCCGAAGGCAGAGAGTTCAACCGTTCAGTCGGTCGTCCGACATCGACTGACCCTCGTTTCTCTTACTACTCCTACTTATATTAGGTGGGAGAGTCTATAGAGAAATGTAAGAAATCTATTTGAATACAGGTTTACAAAAGTGAGCCATCTTTGTAATCTTTAAAATATGACTCAACATGACCTCGAAAAACTGCGCAACTTTTAGCCACAAAGTCCTTGGGCATTTTGACAGCAGCCTCGAAGGCATTGACATTGTGGTAGAAGGTATTATTAGTGGCCTCTACCTAAACGCCCCACTCTCTGGGCTGGAAGAGGACAAGAATTTTTTGCAGGTTTTGCTTCTCCACTCTATTACTATTACTATTAAAAATGCAAGATTATTTACCCCACTTTATGCATTGCTTACTTCTGTTTGCTCCAAAGTTGAGATATAAACGCTAAGATGGTTATCACTTCGGAGAAAAAAATGGCTTTAATAAGGAACTTAATTAAAATAAACATCAATAATCTCTTGTTTATAAAAATCTCCTATTCATAAAGATATCCAAATATTAGATTAGAAAGAAATAATAGAACACGATTAGTACCTCCAAATAGGTACTTCCAAAGATTCCTTAAAAAATGAGCAAACATGCTGAAAAATTGGCCAAAACGTGATAAAAACAAATTTTTATCGTCTAAATCTTTATACTAATATTAAGAGGAAGGGCCAAAGGATTTTATGATTAAATTTTTAATCCTTTTTATAACCTTCAAAATTTTTGGTTAATTTTTTTCTTGCGTCAAGTGATCATAAATTAATATGGGAAATTTGCACGTTTTTCCCTGTATTTTCACCGCAAAAAGACGCTCAAATTTCCTATATTAAACGATTGTCAGAATTTAATGAAACTTTCAGGACTTATTCACAAATTAATAAAAATATTTTAAAAATGTCACTTTCTTAGAAAATCTTCATAAAAATACTTTTTCTACATAGTTACTTCGCAGATATTTAATTTTATGAAATTTCGAGAAATAATTAGAATAATTTATAAAGTTTTAAATATTTAAAAATTCCGTATTAATTTGTAGCAGATAGGCGATATTGTTATTAATTAGAAACTATATTAATCATAAATGGAAAAACTAGCATTTTTTAAATAATTTTGATTTGATATATATATATATATATATATATATATATATATATATATATATATATATATATAGTGTAATCCGGATATAAGAAACCCTGATATAAGAGAGATTTTCTCTGGTCCCAAATTAGAGCCTGTGTTAATGTATATATAAAAGACCAAACCCGGATATAAGAGAAACCCGGATATAAGAGACTTCTTATCCGGTCCCGACAACTCTCTTATATCCGGGTTACACTGTATATATATATATATATATATATATATATATATATATATATATATATATATATATATATATATATAAACTTGCCGATTTTTGTAAATACAGATCTCCATACTCAGAAGAAAATAATCTTATCCGAAAATAAGTGCGGTAACTACAATAAAATCAAATAAAGAGCGGTAACTATACTCTAAAGCCAATGTACGTAATATTAAATAAAACATTAGACTACTTAAAATATTTGCCTATTTCTAAGATCACTGGATAGTTAAAAATTATATAAAAAGGGTGCCCTCGTTATATTTGTCAAGTAATTTTTACAGATATGTCTCCCGGAGAAAAAAATTTCAAACTTAAGGCTATCGAAGTAATTGTCAACACCTCATCAAAACAACCACCTTTGTGTTAAAAATGCTTTTCTGTGATATTTTAAAGTATTAGTAAGTAATATTTGTTTCAAATCAGATTAATTAAACTTTAAATCAACTAAGGCTTAAGAAAGCTAGATTTTATTTTTCAAAGAAATTTTTAATATAGCAAATTACGTTGTGCTGAGAGAACTGTAAGTATGGCTAAAAAATCAGCCAAATTTTGGCGATTTAAAAAAAATAACTCATTCCACTCAATTTAAATTCGTTTTGAAATATAATATTTTACTTATAGGAAGTATTAACTTTAATCTAATAGCTTGAAATTAAAAATAAAATAAAATTTTCAAGAAAGATGTTTTCATTTTTTTTAAATTACTTTAAATACTGAGGTATCGCTTTAGAAGTACCTAATTATATGTTAATATTTTATTTTTAAGCTAGATATGCAGATTACGTATCTCAAGAACCGCTAAGTTGCTACAAGACAAATGCAGGTATATGCAAATGAACAAAAGCGTGTTTTTTTTAATGCATTATGTGCCATCTCCAGGAGTGAGTAGTACCTCTTCCTTGTGGGGGTTTAGGTTTAATTCCTGATGCTTAAGTTGCCCCCAAAGAGGATATGCAAAAAGAGCTTGATCAATTTTTCTTCCAAATTTCGCATGGGTCTCTCACGCGTACATGGAACTCCTACTCTACTTGTCCTTGTGCTAAAATCCGTTTTAGTGGGTGTGTGAATAAAGGCCATAATAAAACTGCATTTATTATGCATGCTTATTTTTAAGCTCAGATCCATGGTATCAGTCTTCTAGTCGTATTCCCTAATGTCTGAAGTGTGCTGAAGAAGTTAGGTAACTTTTGTCTTCAATCCCATGTACGAATATGATTTTCCACTTTAAACTCGACTATGTATCATATTTCATTCGAGTTGGCATGGGGATAAATGCCAAAATGGCATTTATTTGATGCCACAGTTTTGAATAATATGTGCACGCACATCAACTCCCACCACCACCACATACAGACTCATAGGGACAGACAAACAACTTTGTATATTTAAATTAATTTGTTGCGTTTCGGGCGGACACCCTCTCACACACACAGAATTTGAGCTTTGTATATCAGGTTACAAAAACACAGAGAATAAGAGGCATAAATGCACATTGTTGAATTCATTAAAGCAGCGCAGTTCTTGAAAGAGAAAAAGTTTGGCAACCTATACTCGAACGAGTGAAAACCACATCTATATGTGAATAAATATCAAATAATTATATATGTTTAAGTCTAACTGGCAAGACATATTTGGAAACTGCTAATAAGCATCCTCAAGCACAATTCAAGTAGGAACAAAGTGAAACTCGCTCATTTAAAAACTCAGAAAACACTTAACTGTATGCACCAAGAAATAATAGAGATAGCCAGCCACGTAGTAGTTATGTCTGTGGCACTGTTTTTGAAAAAGTCGACTATGTCTCGTCTCCAGATCTTTTCTGACGTCACTCAACATACAGAATAGAGAATTTTCAACTGGCTAAATTTTATTCCAGAGGTAAGCAAATTTGGTCCTTTGGCTTTTCTGTTTTTAGTATTTACTGTTTTGTAATCAGTAATAATTATAATCTTCTTAACTCAAGAGTTAGCTTTAGTTGTCAGCCTCCACTCAGAATGAGAAATTATACAAAAATATTTACAATACATTATTCTGACGAAGTAGAAAGTTGAATTCTATATACATTCTTTATTTGCTTGCATCTGAAAAGACTTTGTGCAACATTGACAATGTTATTTTAAATATGTAATTAATTTTAATGTTAATTATTTCCTATATTGTAAATTTGTTTAATGTGAGCGAAAGCATATTGTATTGTCACAAAGAAAGATTTTGATAGTTGTATGAATAATACTAATGTTATAATATTATTTCTATTGTTTTAATTTAATAATTGTCGTTGTTAAAGGTGTTTTTAGAATAATCACCGCGAGTTCATAAATATAAATTAACTAATTAAATAAGTTAAGTAACAAATAATCACAGTTCTTCCGGCTAAATGTAAAGAAAGAATTTATATAGCGAGAGAGATAAGGTTACAGAAAAAACAATATTCCAATTCAACTCTTCAAGAAATTCTATACCAAGAAAAATATAACTGAATGTCGTAATGTGTGTTTGGAATAAAATTCATATATTTTAGTAGGTACCACCAAAGGATGTTTTTTTTCCGAAATGAAAACAAAAAATCACTACACCCTGTTTTAAAATATTTGCCAACAATCTAGAAATTAATTATCCGATTCAAACAAAATTTGCAATACTTTTAGAAAAGTAATCTATTTAGTAAGAAGAGTTACTTAAGTAATTGATACTTTTTACTCTTACTAAATAGATTATTTTATTGAACCAAAAAAAAAAAAAAAAAATTCGGGGAAATATTGGTGTGATGCCCACTTTTTTCGACATTACGTGTATACTTTTTTAATTTGGTAGGTGTTCTTTCATTTTATTTATTTACAATTCTATAAAGAAAAATCCCTGAAAATATTATTTCGGCAAACATTTATGAAATATCAAGTATCAACATACGGAAATTTCGTCTCACATCTTACTAAAAATAATTCAATAAAACCCCCAAAATATATTATTTGAGAATTGGTGCTTGCATAATTTAATAAAACACGTTATTTTCTTTCAAACTGGAGTGGAAAAAAATTTACACTTGTTATTTATTGATAAAAAAAATTCTTGTAATTTTCAGCACGATTTTGAAATTCATTCTATTTTTGTTCATAAGAAGAGTATTTTGTTTTTATTGAATACAGACAAGAATCAAAAAATGTAAAGTTTTAATGCCATTTTAATTTTTTTCATTTTAGTAATTGTTATTTTTTATATGGATGTTCGAAAAGGAAATAATTTTGAATTACTGCATTTAACTTGTGTTGAATGTGAGTTTGATGATTATTCGCTTATTAGTGTGGAATATATAATTATTGGATAATGTGCCTTTTACAGTTTTTTTGTGGGTTTACACTACAGGTTGTTATCTTCCAATAACGTTCTTAATCTCAATAGACACCAATTTTAGCCTATTAAAGATGAATGCAATTTAATTACTACAAAGATATATTTTGCATGTAAAGATAAAATTATTTTATATATCTTATACAAAATTTAAAGTTCTTATATCGTGTTGAACGTCTAAGTCCTCTAGCATAAGAGAGAGAGAGAGTCCTTGTAAATGTAATGTTAATTCATGTGTGTATTTTGTTAGTAGTAGTTAAGTCTTTAAAAACTTTTATTTATTTATTTTTATTTTATTTTGTTTTTATTTAACAAAATGGTTCTGTACTTTTCTATTATTTTTATTTTCTTTTTTTTTTTTTTTTTTTTGAAATAGTGAATTTTTTATTTTTCTATCACTACACGCATTTTCTGCCCTAGTAAACAGAGTTCGTAGGAATTATTTGTTCACTGTTATTTAATCTTATTTTTTGAATTCATAACTTTAGTAAATGTATTAGGTTGGTGCAAAAATAATGACGTAATAATGTCGTTTTTTGACGTTAAAAAATACGTCCAAAAACGACATTATTACGTCATTATTTTTGCACCAACCTAATATGTGTTTTCGTTTATCTTAATCGTTCTTCCAGAGTTAGTTTTGTTCGTTTTATTTTGTTATTCATCTTCCTTTTGAATTTGAGTTTTCTTATTTGTTTCTGGTTGAAACTAAGGTTAACAGAAATTCTGTCGAATGACAGAATTTCTGTTAACCTTAATTTATGGAATTAATCCAGGTTTTAACCTGTCAACTGACACTGTTATTCACAAATTTTTATAGGAAAATATTTTTTACTACGATGTAATACCTCAAATGATGGGTCCGTGTACGGAGCTTCCTGATAATTTGTTGACTTCAAATATGTGCATCTTTTTTTTTTTAACCAAATTCTTTATTTGTAAATTTCTTATTTCAGTGCCCTCCTTGTGCATTGCCTCCTGTTACAGCAGTAAATGAGGAGTAATTCGATCCATTGGGTGTTACTCTAATTATAGGTAGAGCTGATAAACACGATTCTTCCATGGCAGTAATTGCAGTTTTTAGAGTCCGATGTGCACGTTCAAATCCATTTGTTTGTGGATGGTAGGATGTCGTTCTCCGTCTCTGGAAGACGATTATCTTTGGGAGTTCTGAAAACAATTCCGATTCAAACTGACTACCCCTGTCTGTAACGACATGGAGGGGGACTCCGAATCTGGATCTCCACGTGCTGACGAAAGACATTGAAATTGATTGTCCTGAAATTTACGTTAAAGGACACGAGTAATTCTATCGATACATGTTAGCAAATATCGATTAGGTGAGAAACAGGGGTCAGTAAAGTTTTTAACTGGTCTTAAGGGACCCATTATATCCAGATGCACTGTCGGGAAACAACTAGAAGGGAATTCAAATGGCCGAACTTCAATCTTTGTATGCTTAGTTATTTTTGCTTCTTGGCTATGCTGACATTCTTAACACCGTGTTTTATTGATTCATCCATTTGGGGTCAGTAGTACCTCAATCTGATCATTTTTATCGAAGCTGCTATTCTGGAGTGTGATAGATTATGTAGCTTGTCAAATTTCCTTACCTCTTGCGTCACAAATGTTCGTGGGAAGGGCCGCATAGGATATTTTGATGGTCATTTATAGCATATGGCTTCAGCTGATCATAAAAGTGCCTAATTTCTTCATCAATACTTTGATGTTCCCCAATCTCCTGCAAATCTCAAACATCGATAGTAATTCCATTACATGATCAGTCAGCCACTATATTCTGATGACATTTTATATGTGAAATATTAGTAACATATTCACTTATATAACAGAGGTGACATTGTTGTCTGTCAAATTCCAATGTAATTTGGCTTGTAAAAGCATTACAAAGAGGTTTGTGGTCAGTTAATGATAATACATTCCTGCTTTTTTTATTTGGTGTTTAAAATGTAAGACTGCTAGGTAGGCAATTAGTAATTCCCTGTCGAAGGTAGAATATTTTTGTTATGCCAGCATCAATTTCTTCGAAAAGAAAACAAGGTATCGATTGGTCGTCTACCATTTGCACCTACAGCATAATTCGAACTGTCTGTAAGCTAAAAGTCATTAGCCTTTGAGTTGGGGTAGGGACGAGCATTTATACTTGACAAAGTCTCCAGTATATTTTTTGAAAAATTTAATTTCCTCTATTTTTAGTTTTTGGAATTGGGTTCACACGGACGCATTCTGTGAGTAGGAATACTTTATCGCCAAAGCCTGGAACTAGTTTCCTACAGAAATTGGCCATTCCAAGGTATCGATGGAATGACTTAGAGTTGCTTGTGGGAGGAAATTCAGCAAGTTTAATACAATCACCAGAAAAGCTGAATCTCAAAACTACAAAACTCGTGAGCACCGAACAAACATTTAGAAAGAGAATTTTTTAGATCGTATTCACTAAGTTTTTATAAAACTTGGTCGAGGTTCCTAGAATGTGTTTCTTCGTCATCTGAGAAGATAAAGATGCCATCGATGTATATGAACTTACAACTGAAATCACAAATGTCCATCATCCGCTGAAATGTACTTGAAGACACATGCAAACCATCTCATCATGCAGTATGTATCAGAATATTCACAAAAAAAAAAAAAACAGACCCCCCCTCCACATCCAGTATTTATGGGCAACAGGAGGGCAAAAGGACAAAAAATGAAAAAATGCATCTTTCCTTTCTCGGCTGTTGTAACGCCAGCTGTACATTTTTTGGAGGGAATAATGTTGCCAGCTGTACGTTTTTGAAACACTAGTGTTGCCAGGTATGCGTTTTTGAAACAATGTTGCCAGCTCTATGTTTAACAGTACTGTATATTTAATATATGTATAGGTATATGTGTGTGTGTATATGTATGTATGTGTCTGTGTATATATATATGTGTGTGTGTGTGTGTGTGTGTGTGTGTGTGTGTGTGTGCATATATATATACCTTAATTTGGCATTAAATGACCTACAGTTGTTGATATGCCATAAAACCCAACCAACCAACCAACCAACCAACAACTTGTGTGGGATATATGATTATTAGATTTAATGTGGATTTTGGTGTTTTGTGAGTTTACAGGAGGTTATCTTCTCATAATGTCCTTAATTTCAATATACACCATTTTTACATATTAAAAACGAATGCAAAGATAATTAGTACAAATAAAGACATATTTTGCATGTAAAGGTAAAAATTTATATGTCTTAAGGTATACAATATTTGAAGTAGTTCATAAATTCATCTCAGAAATGTCTCGTGTTGAATGTCTAAATCCTTTAGCATATGTATAAGAGAAAGAGAACCCTTGTAATCTTAATATGTATGTATGTATTTCGTTGGTAGTAGTAATCCTGTGGGAAATGTAACAGAGTCGTGGCTTGATGAAAAAAGTGAGATATTTGAACATTGTAAAAACATACCTTATACAAGAAACACAATCCATAACGAGAAAGAGAATAAATGATTGCTAAAAACGTATTTTTAGCGGTTAAAGGTCAAAGGGACGAAATCCAAATAGATGTCTGTTTGAAATAGAGAATTCACTTATCAGTATGGAGTTCATATTCTGCTGTATTAGCTGCATTGTCCTCGTATTATTCAGGTCAGCTTGTGGCTAACACGCCTGTTCTGAATGAGCTGGAGATACGTTTCATCGCTTCATATTCTTCTTGGCTTCTCTGCTTTGAAGTACTCTAAAACACGTCCATTTGCTCCGTGTTGTAGGGTCACGGTGTAGTGTCTGTTGGTATCTCTTTTGAGTCGTCTATTAAACAGGAACCTCCTAATTAACGATTTCTTTCCATTACCAACATATAGACTGGGATTCATTTCGGGACTTTCTTCGAGTCGCCACGCATTGATTTTCTTAACATTCCCAATGAGAATTATGCCACAGAGCTTTCTTCTTGGGTTCAATCCTGCATCAATACTTTTGTATCTTCTTGAAAATATCAGGTCAAACCACACACTTCTCCATGGTTCACACCAGCCTGTTCAACTTAACTGCTTCCTACATGTTTAAAATAGTTTTATGTAGTTCCAGTCTTTAAGAATTCGGGTGAATTGTCTGATACTTCTCTCAGGCTGTTAGCCTTATACTTCTTTTTTTAATAAACTCTGAACATGTTAGCCATCACATATCGCCAGGCCTTCTTTCAGATAAGCAATATGGCTTTCACTTCTCTAGGTTAACAGCTGATGTATTATTATTGCTACTATAGATAAGAATGGTGAAGCTCAGGCTGTTGTTTTGGATATATCAAAGGCATTTAACAGGATTTGGCATGCTGGTCTTTTTCACAAGTTGAAAGGTTATGGCATTTTTGGACGAATTTTTGAACTGATTCAATCTTTCTCATCAAATCGCGAAATGAAACTTATTCTGAACGACCAGATGTCTGAAGTTCGCGGTTTTATTTTCGCGCCGCTACTTGTCCTTGACTGATCGTAACTTCCGCTGGGCCCTTGCTTTACACTCGTTTAAATCTTTCTCAAGCTTATCCCGTTCAATTCCGCATGCCGAGTAAGAAAGCAACTTGTTTAGTTTTGCTTTCTTTCCATTCAGTACCTTTTCTATCCTTGCTTCATTCTCTTTAAACCAATCCTGATATATTCTTTCAACAAAACCCGGCGTAGAGGAAACAGCTTAATAAAGTTGCTGACCTAAACTTACATATTGACTATCAAAGTTATTAAGGTTGATCGCTTGAACTGCTTCTTGATATTATTCAAGCTATTTAATTTGGATACATCAATCCGCTTGGGTGCCTTCACGCCACGACACGTCAGCTTTGTACACAGTGATTGGCAATTACGCTCATATGAGCCTGTGATCTGTCCAACAGACATGTCGCATGCAACAGACATTTTACAATCGACAGGTCTTTTTCGACAAACAATCACGTAGTCGAGAATGTGCCGGCGATCTAAATATAGGTTCTTCCAAGTAGCCTTATATTTGTTCTGCTGCCTGAACCAAGTATTGATTATCATTAAGTCTAACTGCTGGCAAAGCTGTAATAAGAGTTACTTATTTGCATTATATTTACCCATTCCATAACGCTCTACCCTACGCCAGAATTCAGAGTATATCGGTATTATAGCCGACCAGAAGTACAAGTTTGTCATTCGTATCTGCATTTCTCAGAGTTGTCCTAAGATCACCATTTCTATTTCGTTCTTGAGATTGACAAGAGTTGGCTCATATAAACTAATTACTGCCATTGGTGCATCGGAGTAAGTTACATATGGAGTGCCATTATGCAGTTGAAGAAAACAATACATATAAGAGCAGAGGTGAGCGGATTCTGGCAAGAGTTGTATATTCCAGCACACGATATTTTTGATGTAGTCGTTTGGCCATGATTTTGAGTTAGGGATTTACTGATCGCTTGCATTTTGCCTGCATGAGTGAACAAACCGCCAGCCGTGGGGTGAAGGTGCTGACCAGATTTATAGTGCCGTGCTTTGTTTAGACCACTTTTTCTAGGTTCATGCTGCAAAGCTGACGAGCAAAGTGCTTTCCCTGAAACGTCCTGTTCAATCACCTTGTATCATGCCGTATACCTCCATTGCCACATTTAAAGTAGAGACTTGAAGGTTAAGAATTACATACTCCCGGCTTGTTAGGCCCATATATCTGTGCGTTCCCATCGTCGTAATGCTTTTCCGCAAATCTCTGTAATGTTCAAAATAGTCAAAGAGGTTCCTGCGCGAGAATTTTTTAATTGCACTAAAACTCGCTTTTAGTACGGCGTTAAACTCACTTTTAAGCACAGTTGACCACCAATGACACAACAAAGTTTGAGATGACCAGAGACCAAGTGAGCTTCAAGTTTTAAATTTATATTTCTCTACCCCAAAAAGAATTAGAGGTCTTTCACTCCAGAATATGTACTAAAAAGGAACAGGAATCCCTCACAATGAGCGTATGAAGCTGTTACAAGACTCTAACCTAGGTATTTCTGCGTCCCCAATATATATATATATATATATATAAGCAAATATATGGATATAGATCCGACAGTATGAAGAAAAATATACGGAAAAAACAAACAAAAATCCTTATATGCAATTATGCTGTTAGTTATCTGTTTGGATAAGTCTTGTTCTTATGTTCATCGTCTTTGTCATGTTGAATTGATAATGTTAATTATATTTTATGAATATGTCCTGAAGATGGTTTATTAGACCGAAACGTCCGACGTTGACATTATATTAACATTAAAACAGCATAATTGCATATAAGGATTTTTGTTTGTTTTTTTCCGTATATTTTTCTTCATATATATATATATATATATATATATATATGTTGGCTGTTGTAAGAAGCTCATTCGACCTTTGACACATCTTGTTTTTTGTCCTGTGTGCTTACCACCCTCCTCACCAACAGAAAATATAGTGTGGGAGACCGTTTAGACGATGACTACCTGTCCATGCGGCAGATTTACATGTTACTAGTAGCATGACTAAGTGTAGCAGGGTTACATGTTACTAGTAGCATAAATAAGTGTGACCAAACCTAAATATACATACATACATACATACATACATACATACATACATATATATATATATATATATATATATATATATATATATATATATATATGGTGATTGCCATATCTTATTCTTACAAGATCCGCCTACTCGCATCACTATCTCGATTCGGCGTCCATGTCATTTAAGATGATCCCTGAGACCAGCATTTCATTTCATAGCTATCTGGTATATATGACAGATAAACTCTTTATTCTTGATTGGGCTGATTGGATTTGCATTCCCTACAAATCTCCTAAGTACCATCATGTACCTTCTTAGTTCCGATGATTATCTGCAAGCCTTGTCGTAAACAACACAGAATTTCATCAGAACGATGAAGCATACATACATATTAAGTTGAGTAATGAGTGATTTCCGTTTTGAGGAGAGGATTGTAATGAACAACATATCCTAACTAACCGTTCCTAATATATATCATAACAGGAGATGAAAAATGGGTTACATACGACAATATTCTATACAAAGCATTAGCAAGAATAAATCTCCACAAATGATCTCAGGTAATGTTCCATTGAAGAAAGGTAATGGTGCGTATGTTGTGCGATTGCTCGTGTATTATGCTTCTGGGTGCTTGAAACGCAATGAAACACTAAATTTACATTTATATGACCAGCAACTGCAATGTGTTTAGTCAAAAAATGTCCTGTGCAGTTGACGACAATAGGAAAAATGTTGTTTTCTTCTATGATGACACAAGGCTGTGCATATAGAAAGAATAACACAGGAAAAATTTGCAATTAGTTTGGTCTGTTATACCACACACACTATATTCACCTAATGGAAAGAAGCTTCATGAGTTCGTCGAAAACTTTTTATCATCAAAACCTGCAGAAATATCAAAAGAGTTGCATGAGAAATAACATGTGGACTAAATAACGGAATAAAATGTATATGCATTTTAATTTTTGAAGAATAAAATTGATAAAAACCGGAATTATTTATGACTGAACCATTATATATATATATATATATATATATATATATATATATATATATATATATATATATATATATGTATGTATGTATAATATATTTGTGTGTGTTATAAAGCTCGTATAAGCTTGTAGTTCTGATTAATAATATTCCAAGGAAAACACTGGAACAAATAGATTAGAGAAGAAACTTTTTAATCACATGGATTAATAATACAATAATAGCGAATACTTAATGCGGCATTGCGTACGACCCATTTTCTGACAAACTTTCTGACTATTTTGCGACTCTTTTTTTTTCATGTTTGAAAAATTTGTTCTTTTTTTTTTCAAACATGAATTTCGTATTCTCGTCGCCACTGTTATAATGCTCGTAGATATTACATACAGAATACCAAAAAAAATAAAAAAAATTAAAAAGGAGCAAGAGAATAACGACTATCCAACAAATAACAATTAAGACACCTGAATTCATGCAAACTAACATTACCTGTTGGTTCACAATTATTGAATCTCAATTCTATCTAAGAAACGTAATTTCACAAATCACAAACCTTGACGCAAATTTTACAAAACACCCAGCAAAATTTCAGCAACGTTCAGGAAATGTTATCAATTACAAAAAGATTACAGATAAACAACGACATAGTGTTAAATAAATTTTTACAGGCGTTACCAGTTTCCATAGCACCTGTGTTAACGCAAAACGATTTAAACCCGACCAGGCTGAGACAATTGGCGGATGAATTAATGACTTTAATACAAGACACTGTTAAAATAGACACGTGTAATCAAATTCAGACGAAAGAAGTGTCTGCTAAAACAAATTCGGCCTTAGAAAAACGGGTTTTATTTGCTAGCTTGGTAGAGAATGCTTGCAAGGTCCAGCGATCAACTTTGGTACTGCTATTTAAGACATGATAGTCTCCACAACATCGGTAGCTACCGTCCTCTTTTGGTACAATATAAAGTGGGCTACCCACTCACTATTTGATGGCGATATTATTCCACTTTTTGTAGTTTTTGAAATTCTGCTTGTGCCGCACTATGTTTTACCTCTGATAGTTTCCTTTGTTTCGTAAAAACTGGGACATGTTCGCCTGTGTTAATATGGTGATATTCAGCATATTATTATTGCGTTATTTGAATGTCTATAAGTTGAAAAAATGTCTGGATATTTAACTATTATTTTTATTTGCTGAGGTGCTTCTATACTGTTAATTGTTTTGTCGCTGTTTGAAGGATTTTGACTTGGTCGAATATTTTGTTTTTACAGCCTATAACCAGTTCGTAGTGACTCAGAAGAGCCAATCCAAGTAGTGCGTTGATAACATCGGCTATTACGAATGTCCACTGGAATGTCCTCCTAAGGTTGGGGATTCCAATTTCTACGTCGGCCTAAACGTTACATTTTATTTTATTTGCATTAGCGGTCGTGAGTGATGCTAGTGTTGGGTCTATCGTACTTCCGTTCACATTTGTTAAAGAAAATATCGATAAACTCGTACCCTTCTCCACTGTTAATTTTATTCTTGCTGTCTCTATTTTTGCATCCATTTTCTAGTTAACTCTTTTAAAATTCTGTATTTATAGCAGTTAGTTGATATTGTTATTTAGTTAAATCTATATTTACTAATCATAAATGAAAAAGCTTGCTACAATTCAGTGACACCCAGTATTTTTAAAAGAATTTTCAATTTTTTGTGTTTATAAAAATGCTGATTTTTGTAAAATTTAAAATTTATTGGTAATTTTTAACATTTCCTTATAAGTATTCTTCATTTCTTCATAAGAAATAAAACTATAAATCCAAAATACCTAAACTTCAATAAAATATTAGAATATTTTAGATTTTTAAAACTACTGATTAGTTAAAACAATATATAAAAAGGTGTTTTTGATTGTATTCGTTATGTAATTTTTTTACATTTTTCTCCTCCTTACTTAAATTTCCCCAGCATCAGCCTGTAGATAAAAAAAAAATCCATCTCCATTTTTTTAAAAAAATACTTTTCTACGATATTTTAAACTAAAGGTAATATTTGTCTCAACTCAAATTAAATTTTAAATCAGCTATTTTTCTCAAATATTTTTTCCAAAAGGTATATTTTATTTTTGAAATATTTTTTTTCATAAAAAGAATTATGTTGTTGACAGATTTGTCAATATGGACGATTTTATAGATTTCATAAAAAAAAAATGATTCTAATCAATTTAATTTCAGTTTGAAATACAGCAAATCATTTTGCTTATTGGAAATATTAAATTTAATCTCTTGCGACGGGTATGCTGATCGTGTTTCGGTAGAAAACGCGTGTCTCCTAGTATACTTATCCCACAACAATAATTGTGGACCTGAATGTGAGTCCGAGTAATAAAAATGAATAAAGTAACAACAAAACTATATATATATATATATATATATAAACGATAATGTCTGTATTGACAAAACAAATGTATACATAGACAAAAGAAGATTATTGTGTGTGACAAAACAACAAATATGAAAGAAGAAAACATTTAACCTAGTGAAGGTGTTTGTGTAGAAGTCCTAGAGAAAGGTAATGGAAAGTGAAGAGAAACGTGCGTGTGTGCCATGGTGCGGGACGCTTTCCTCCGCATGCGATCTACATCTTACCATGTAAAAGGAAAATAGAAAAGAGAGAGTGGCAGAGAATGTCACTACTGATTTATAGGCTTAAAGAGCGTACCCTGGCGACTGTTTTTGGTGAAGTAAGTGAGAGTAACCCCACATTATTGGCTTGGAATTAAAACTGAATTAAAAATCTTCAAGAAAGTTTTTATTTTTAAACTGCATTTTATACCTTAGGTATCGTTATTTTTGGAGATGCCTACTTATTTTAATTTATTTTTTTTTTTATTTCATGCAGTTTTTTTTCTTCCTTTTGATTTTACATTGCTTCACTCATGATTAGTTTATTTTTTATTATTGTGCAAGGCGAAAAATATTTCTTTCTTTCTTTAATCTACTGACTTTGTGGAACTGGGAAATTTTTACATGTATGCCAAAAAGCATTTGTATAAGCATAAAAATGCATTTTTCTCTGTGATGTGCATTTGACAATTGTTTTTACGAATGGATTCTTTTTGATAAAACGTTTATTTTTTGTTTTTCATTCTTCACTATGCATTAAAACTTGTTTCTAGTTAATCGGTTTTAAATTAAATAAACTGAAATAGAAAAACCGAAAAGTTAGATTTTTCTTTTTATTCTTTTTACTTTTGTTCATGAAATACACGATCATGTATCATATAACTTTGCCAAAATATTAAATTCCTAAACTGATTTATAAATCATTTTTTCTGCTTTTAATTTATCCTTTAATATACTTTATTTACATTAATGTGAAAATAAAATTTGTGCTGGTTTTAACAATTATTTTTATTCGCGTCATTAACTTCTAATAATTCAGCGTACAAGTTATTTATTCTACTGGATGTTTGTGACTAATTCTTCCTGATTTTAAGATCGACATTTCAATTCCTTTACTTTTGAGCTTAACCAACAGTCTCTTAATTGAATCAATACTATCACAATGAATATTTTAATGTGCATTAATATATTTAATTGTAATATTTTAAATGTTTGCAGTTATTAGTCATCTCAATTTTTATAAAAAAAAAAAAGAAAAAAAAAGAAAGAAGTAGATTTGAGGTTTTATATGTTATTCTAAACTAGTTAATTCTAGGACATTAATATATTTTCTTTTCTTTTTTTTTCTTTTTCAGTCAATCTGAATGACGTTTTCTCTTCACAGTCGTTGAACATTATTTTTGTTTCTTTCACGTCAACGTGGAGATCAGCTTTTCTACTAAAATCTTGACCAAAATGGTGTTTTGCAGATGGCGGCAATTTTGTCTTCTCCCTTGTCAGCGTCGCAGGCTTTTCATTTCACTTCACTTTTTGTTATTTTGTTCCCTATTCGCAACTGTCATTTTAATCACATCACGAACACAACTACCATCCATCATTGTAAGAGCTTTAAACGTCAATTTAATAAGTAACAATCATGATGAATTGCCAAAAATTAATATCAATGAGCTAAACATTACAAATAAAACAGAATTTCACAAGCCCTCGATTTTCACACCTCACTTCCCCCATTGTATTGTGATCGGAGTTTGCAAGGCTGGTACAAGAGCCATTCTTGAGTTCCTTAATATGCATCCGGACATTGTGAGACCTCTTTTCGAAGTACACTTTTTCGATAAGATAGTCAATTACAAAAAAGGATACCGTTGGTATTTGCAGCAAATGCCAAACTCGCTACCAAACCAGATTACAGTCGAGAAAACTGCTATGTATTATGCTGTTCCGGAAGTCCCACGGCGTGTGTATCAAATGAACAGTACGATAAAACTATTATTCGTCGTTCGGAATCCTGTAAACAGAGCTGTATCAGACTATTTGCACATGTACACTGCGTATAATAAGCGCAAAATGAAATACAAAACATTTGAAGAAATGGCCATCAATCCAGTGACTGGGGATTTAAATTTGAATTTTTACGCTATTCAGCGTTCACTATACTATAAACATTTTCGACTATGGCTAGAATACTTTCCGCTGTCTCAGATTCACATTATCGATGGAGATAGGCTCAGGACTCATCCTTGGAAAGTAATGTCTCCCATAGAAACATTCCTTGGTATTCGAAAATTTTATAAAAAATACTATTTTCATTTAAATCCTGACCGTGGTTTCTATTGTATTAATCTCCACGGAATCCGTTGCCTTCCCAAATCTAAAGGACGAGAACATCCAAATATTGAACCGAGCGTCTTGCAAAAACTGAAAAATTTTTTTCAAGAAGAGAATGAGAAATTTTATAATCTCAGCGGTCACATATTTTCTTGGTAAGAAACATAAAATGTATGACGAGTTCTTTATTTTTGGTTCGACTGAATCCAATGTGTATATGAATTCAAACACGTATATGAATAAGTCTATTCATTTGTTTATCCACGCACCTGTTAAGTGTTAAGTACCACCAAAATGGTTGCATTTTTTTTCCGAAATGAAATCAAAAATATGCTACCCGCCCACGTTTTAAAATATTTGCTAAAAGGTAAGGAATAATCCGATTCAAACGATTTTTTTTTATTCATTAATGAATAAATTGTATACAAAATGGAATATTTTATTAAAAAATTCCGTGGAAATATTATTTTGAGGGCTTGTTTCAACCCCGCCCCACTTTTCGATATCCCATATGTACTTCTTTAATTTGGTGGAGCTATTCGTCAGATATTTTTAGATAATACTAGCAGTAGAGCCCGGCGTTGCCCGGGGATGTAACAGTAAGAAATAGATCAAGTATCGGCCATCATAAAGATTGAAAAAAAAACTGACAAAGATTATTGTTTAAGGTTGACGGACACGCATGTCTTAATTAGTTTTTTTTTTTTTTTTTTTTTTTTTTTTACGAATTGGTCAAACCCAAACTCAAACAAAAACATTGTTTTCAATCGTTAGGAGTCTACCGATTGAATAGAATTTTATTATAAACAATTGTCTTGTAAATGGAATTTTTAAAGCATTCTGAATGTAAAATTAAAGAAAAAAGTGTGCAAGAAAATAAGAAACACTACCTGCCAAAAAAAAAGTGAAGTTTTGTTGAAATCGGTTGAAAAATGTAGGAAATCCGATCCCATATATAAACGAACACACACACACACACAACCAACCTGGGTTTTATAATAAGTATAACTCGATATTAATAAGTATAACTCGATATGAGTTGTCCCCCTTTGATTAATGCCTCTTAATCGTGTTTTCAAATTGATTTCGTGCAAAAACAATTGTGTTTTTCCAATTTTGGGCGCTGTCAGAACCACCGCAAGGTAATTTTACGTAGTCCTGTGAAGTTTTGTTGAAATCGGTTGACAAATGTAGGAAATCCGATCCAATATATAAACGTACAGATACACACACATAATCTGCGTTTTATAATAAGTAAGATATAACCACACGTGCACACAGACACATACACAAACACACGCGCGTGTTTGCACACACAGACTCACGCAGAGATACACACAAAAAGAGGAAAAAATCAACCTAACACCAAAAAATAGCGTATAAATAAATTACGTCAAACTTACCATAAAGATAAAGAAAAATGAAAGAAAAAAAAAACGGCAGTCAATTGCTGAAACCAACTGACGAGTGAAGTGAATGATTAAAAAAGGTTCATCTACGAGGTGCTGAATATAACAGCAATCAGCTAAGTGACACATTTTATTTGTATTAATTCTGTATACATCACGAAAAATCCCTGAAAATGTTATTTTAGTAAAAAAAAAAAATTATTCAGTGTAAACATATTGAAAATTCGTTACCAAAGATAATTTAATAAAACTCAAAAATATTTTTTGAGATACTTACATAATTTAACAAAAAGAATTTTCTTTCAAAATGAACCGAAAAAAATCTACACTTAATAATATTTATTTTACAAAAAATTACTTGTAACTTTTCAGAATTCTTTTTGAAATTCATTCCGTTGAGTTTCTTTTATTAAATAAAGACATGTCTGAAGAATCGAAAAATGTAATGTCTAATGTAATTTCTGAGTGTGAAACTTTTTTAAAAATGTATTTTATTTTATCTAGGTACCACCATAAGATCGCTGGAAAATGAGCCTAGCAGGATAATAACGGCCTTAAACTTGACGAAAACAAAATTTTATCGTCAAAATGTTTATGTTTTTATTAAGAGGAAAGAACAAAGTAATTTTTAATTATTTTTCAAAATTTTTTCTGTCTTTATTAGAGCATTCTAACTTTTGATTGAAAAAAATCGTTTCTCTTCATCAGCGAGCGTCCTACTAAATAACATGGCGGATTTTTGTGGATTTTTTAATGGCAGATTTTGAAAATCTTGCAAAAATAAAAAAATAATTGTCGGATGTTAATGAAACTTTCAGAAACTATTCAGATGATCGAAATTATTATAAATATGTTTTTTTATTAAAGTCATGGCAGAAATATTTTTTTAATATTTGTTACCCACCCAAATAATTTTATGAAAACGCTAGAAATTTGATCGCGTCAGGTTTAGTGATTACAATAGTTAAAAGCTCAATAAAACAAAGATATTATTTAATTTCAAATGCTTTTATTCGCTTTTAGTTGTTTTTATGAATGTGGACAATATTTTCTGAAAGCAAAAAATTTTGTCGATGAAAAGTGAATTTTTAATACACTTATTTGTTATTTTTTTTAAATATAATAGTTTATTACATTTAAGTTGTTAAAATATTATAAAATTAGTTAAAAGCCGTATCGAGTTTCCTAAGTGTCCTTATGAGATATATCTTTTTTAGCGCGTTGTAAATTGTATCGTTTTGACTAATCAGAAGATCCGCAGTAATTAAGAAATGTAATTTTGTGTTTATAATCGGACTGTAATTATAAAGTACGGAAGACCAACCAGAATACAATTAAGTTGCGTTATTTGAGTTAAGCATTGTTCTCCGTTGTTAAGACCATTACTTTTGCGAAACAAGTGTGGAGAAGTTAATTTGATTTTTCAATTTCAACTGAGAAGGGTACCTACAAGTATCAGTATCATCTTATGAAATTTATATGATCTTATTTTTATATTAATCTCAGTTATGACATTTTTCCATAAATGAAATATCAAAATTAATAATAAAATGAATGGAAATACAAATAACACAGTAAAATATAATAAATGTACATAAAATTATAGTATTTTATGTACACTTCTGATAAAATTTCATAAGAAAGGTACCTATAAATTAATTAGATACCTTTCTTATGAAATATGTAATTTAATCTCACTCGTAACAGTCTTATTTTAATTTCTTTATAATATATTTTCCATAAAGCATCGTAAACGTAAAGGTAAGTACAAAAAAATTAGAGCGCTGAAAGTTTTCCTTAAAATTAACGCGGTAAATAATTTGTTCACTTAAATGTAAATTATTTCACTTTTCTCCTTCCGTAGAACAAATTATCCTCACGGAATCCGTCACGCGAAAGTTTATGAACTGCTTTGTTTTATTTTCAAATTACATCTTTTCGGCGCAGAAGCTAAGTTAAGCTCGGTTCAAAATATTTTAAATAAACATTATAATTTTTGACTTTCTTAAAATAAGTTTTGAAAAAATGATAATTGATATTTAAAAGAATTTCAAGGGGAGATTTTCAGTTTTTTTATAAAATGGAAAAAAATGGTCAATTTTACTGACTCAAAAAAAAAAAAGAAGATTTTTAACGAAAATTTCGGACGTGCTAGGAACGATTAAAAAATGTAAAAAAATATCCCCAAAATACTTTGATCTTTCTTCTTAATAATAATATAAACATTTAGACGATACAATTTTGTTTTCGTCAAGTTTGGCGTCTTTTTCTTAATGCTATGCTCTTTTTTTAGCAATCTCGTGGAAGTACCTATTTTAATATTCTCTCAGGAGTTACACACGTGTTCCTAATTTGACAACACGTAAACCCACCGTCTGCTACAGTTTCATTCGGGTATCGTATTTTATTCTTTTGTGAGAATTGACATAGAGTGGATTTTTTAAATTGTCAAAATGAGTGTATTTTTTGTTTATAGATTTTACCATTTAATTGGCGTGGAAGAAAACGCAACATTTTCAGCATATTGCTTTTTATTACAATACCTCGTCTCAGAAATATAGACAGATATCTTTTTTATTTATCTTAAGAATGTTACAAATGCAATTTATAGGGAAACAAATTCGAGTGACTGAACAGGTCAAAAGTTTCGTGCTGAATATTTCTCTCGAACTTATGCTTTTTTCATCGGGGAGACTTGACGTGTTGAAATTGATAGCGATTGTTATATTATGTCGAAGTTGCCGGTGACAGGTATAAACAACATTTCAAGAATGGTCAAAGTAAATAATGATGACCAAGATCGGTATTATTTAAAATAATTTATTCCCGACTAACGGATACCCATAGAGTCCCTCCGATAAGTCCAGTTAACGTGGAGTATTTGGTAACAAATAGATAAGGGGATGATCTGGGACGTATATTAAAAGTTCGGGGGTGGGGGCTCATATATCACAACATCTCCCTCTTCAGAATTTGGTTGCCTGGGGTTTTGGCATATTTGAGTATTGTCTTTGTATAAATCCATTGAGGAGGTAGGTTGTAGTAGTGTCCCTGTAAGTAGTAGAATATGTCCAGAATTACTTGTCCTTTTTTTTTTTTTTTTTTTAGATGGGAGTGTACTTACATGTCTGTGATAATTTTGGGTTTGCCGATTCGCCCACTTCTCATGACATGGTTCGATGGTGGGAGGTCGTTGTCCCTGCACTTGGCCTTGTTCTGTCTATTTCTGTTGTAACGCTCGGTTATTATGGTTGTGGAAGACCATGCTTTCGTCTGCTGCTGCAGGTAGCTGATATGTTTTGTTTGTCTGCTGCTTGTCTTGTTGATGAGAGGTTAGTCTCTGTGCAGTCATTACTGTTGGTGTGATGTAGTGTGTAACCAGCTTATGGGGTGATTGTGAATTTTTCTTGTGACCTGATTATGTTCTGCCAACCCATTCGATTGGGGATATCTTGGGCGAGAGTTGGAGTGTGTGAACTCGTATTCCTCCGTGAACCTTGTAAATTCTGCTAAGTTAAACTTGGCCCCATTGTCAGGCATAACTTTTTCAGGTATTCCATATCTACAAAAGGTAGATTTGATATGTCCTATGATGGTTTTGCTTGAGGTGCCGTGTGTCTGAGTTACCTCAAAATACTTGCTATATTAGTCAAATACAATAAGGAAATCTTTCCCATCCCATTGAAACATATCTACGGCAACCACTTGCCAAGTGTATTCTGGTACTGGATGTGATCTAAAGGGGTCTTTTGGGTTTGAGTTCTGGAGTGGTATGCATTCAGGACATTTTGAAACAAAATCTGTATGCCAGAATAGTACAGTGCAGACTCGTTTTAGAGTCCTCTCGATGCCTGTGTGTCCCACATGCAGCTTCTCCAACATCTGATCTCTGAGTGATGTTGGAACTAGAATTTTTTGTCCTTTCAGTTTTATTTCCTTTATGAAGATCAGTTCATCCCTGTGGTTCCAATATGCTTGAACTGCCGCTTGGCATGATCCCCGTTGGTCGGGCCATCCTTCTTTTATAACTCTGATGAGGGCTTGAAGCTCATCGTCACTCTCTGTAGCAGTCCTGATTTCCTCCATCTTGCGGTCAGTGACTGGAAGCGGGCTGATAATGTTGTGTACATGGGGATCCCTCCCTTTACTATATTCTTGGTTGTGGTCTGGTAGGTGTTTCCGCGAAAGGGTGTCGGTTATGGGTATATTTTTCTAGGTACATATATTATTGTCAGGTCATAATTGGCTAGTTGCAGTAGCGTTCTCTGTAATCTCGGAGGGGCGGCGTGTAGTGCTTTTTTTTAAATTGGTATAAGAGGTTTGTGGTCAGCTTCAACGATGACGTTGCGACCGTAAGCATAATGGTGGAAGCGCCTGAACCCGAATAGAATAGCGAATAGTTCTTTTTCTATTTGTGCATATTATTTTCCACACTGGGTTAGCGATTTCGAGGGTTTTCTGTTAGGATATCTTTGATTTTCTTGAAAGCTCTGGTTTGTGGTTCATCCCATTCAAAATGTATATTTTTCGAAAGTAGCTGACGTAAAGAGCTTGTTATCTCCGTTAGGTTGGGGGCAAATTTGGATAAGTATATAAACATACCATGTATGGTTTCAAGTTCAGCTTTGCTAGTGGGAGTGGTATATCTCGAATCGCAGCGATCTTGTCTGGATCTGCTTCAACTTCTTCTGATGTTATCACGTGGCCGAAGTATTTGATTTTGGATGCTGCAACTTCTATTTTGTCTTTGTTAAATTGTTAAAATTCACATTTGTTTTGCCCGCTCTAGAACTTCTGTTAGGGATTTATCGTGTTCCGCCCGGGTTTTCCCATGTATCAGTATATCGTCTACTAATGCGATAACTCCCGGGATGCCCCCGAAGGACTCATCTTGGGATGATCTCAAACCAAAGGGTAATTTGAGATAATCTGTATCTTCCATATGGTCTGTTGAAGGTTGTTAGGAAAGAGAATTCTTCGTTGAGTGGTATGGTCCTGTATCCACATTTGATGTCCATTTTTGTAAAGACTTTTGATCCACTTAGAGATGGAAAGACGTCTTCATGGGATAGTGGGGTCTCTGGATAGCTCGGTTGAGGTCTCGGGGGTCTAGACAGATTCGCAGCTTCCCATTTCCTTTCTTGATAACCACCAAGGAGTTTACCAATTCAGTGGGTGTGGTCACGTTTTTGATGATAACTTCTGTTTCCATTCGTTTTAGTTCACGAATCAGCTTTTTTTCTGTAAAGCTAGTGGTACTTTGCGAGAAGGTGTATAGTTGGGAGTATATCCATATCTACCTGGATGGTACATTCCCCTGGAAATTTTCCTATACCTTCAAACAAATCCTTGTTCTTAGATATAATTACTTCTCAACTTATATGGCTTGGTGTGGTGTTTGACTTTGCCTGACACTAATAAATAAGTTTCATAAGGCCGAAAGCCAAAATTGGCGAAGACGCAGTGTTTATGATATGAAAATTTACTTCGTGTGTGAAGTCTTTGTACTTACACTAGAGGGAGCAACGTCCCAACGTGTCTGGCCTCCATATGCATACAGTCGGGCATTGCTGGGTTTAATTTTTGTTTTGCACCTGCAGTGTAGGATCTCAAAAATATGTTTGGATAGAATATTTACCTGGGGCCCTGTGTCTAGTTTCATGACTTGATTCTCTCTGCAGGGTGCAGAAAGCTTCTTCGTCTTTGGTGGCGTCATATGAGAGATGACATACCGTGAATTGATCGTCTGAGCTATTGTCATCTCTTTGTAGGTGTGTCTCGTATACGTCCTTACATAATTTGGCGAAGTGGTTAAAGTTTCCACATCTGGAGCATTGTTTCCCTTTTGCAGGACAGATGGCCCTTTTTCCGTGTGTGTAGCTACATCGTGGCCACTTGCTTCTTTTTTCGTTTCTAATATATTTTCCCGTTCACGTCTGGTGTAATTCCTGTCAGTGTCTTCTGACGGTCGTATGAATCGTTTCGTATCTCTTCCTTTGTCATGTGTGCATGCATTTTTGTGAGTGTTCTTATCCGAATTTTTTGCTATGGCGTCTACTTCGCCCTTCGTGAGCTTCAGTTGATATTGGGTGTATTCGAAGCTCTGTACAATCCGTATGGCTTTATCAAGTGTGAGGTCTGGCCCTTCATTAAGCAGTCTTTCCCGAGCTACCTCATTGGTGATACCGAACACAATGGCGTCTCGTATCATTTCCTCCGGGTCGTTGTAGTTGCAGTCTTTGACAAGTGTTTTCAATTTTGTTACAAACTGTTTCTATCGTAACCTTGTGTAACATTCATGGATTTGTACCCGGGTAAACAGAGGATTTGACTTCGGCTTCACATGTTTTTGGAATCGCTCAAAATGTGCTGACAGGCTTTGTCTTTCGTTCACGTGTCATAAATTTCTCGACTTTTTTCGCCAACCCATAGGAAAAGGAATGCGATGTGGACTTGTTCATTTTTTTTCTAGTAATGGTCCTCGGCACATCAGTTCTACAGTTGATTGTAATTTTTTCCATGTTTCTAGTAAATCTGTACTGTCCCAGTCGATCCATGGGGTTGGTAATCCGTTTATTTCCGACATTTTCTTTTTGGCTGTTGTTGTTGAAATGTGAATGATAGCCTGCGACGACGTCGCCTTTATTAAGCTTTCTAGGGTTCGCTTCCTTTTGACACCATGTTATGTTATGTCGAGGTTGCCGGTGACAGGCATAAACAACATTTGAAGAATGGTCAAAGTAAATAATGATAACAAGATTGGTATTATTTAAAATCATGCCGGATACCCATGGAGTCCCTCCGTTAACTCCAGGTCTAATGCTTCGTCCGGAGACCCCTAACGGAGATATTTGGTAACACATAGATAAGGGGACTTAAGTGATCTGGGAGGTATCTTTAAAAGTTCAAGGTGGAGACAACAGCCATCAAAGCAAAATGTTACATAATGATCAATATTAACTAGACACGAATTAGCCAGCAGCGGTATTGATGGCCTCAATTCAACCTGTACATTTTTTTTACTTTACATATGTGTTAGCAAAATAATAAGCAAACAAGAGAAAACAACACAAAACTGAGAAAAGACAAAGGCGATATTTTGGTCAACAATTTTTAATATATTGTAAAAAGAATTACAATAGCGTAGATTTATTTTGAAATCTTGTAGTTTTGTTGTTTAATTAACTTTAAACTCAAAATGTGTGTGTGTGTGTGTGTGTGTGTGTGCGCGTGTGTAACTGGTGTTTGTGAGTACACTTTACCTAAGAATTTAAGTTTTGTAGTATTTTTTATTATTATTTTGGGTCCAGGGAAGATTTCAGTTCATGAAATAAATTTCAATCTCAATAAAGAAATATTCAGACTTGTTGAGTGCTGAAGAAAATTTTTCTGTTAGAAGTTGAATAAGTTTATGCTGCTTGTAGTTAATGAGTTAAGAGATGTTCAATGTCCGTACGTACGCGTGTGCACGTGTGTATTCTTGTGTCATAGCGTCTTCCCATCATGGACATACGTAAAACTTCACACTGAACTACATAGAGAAAAACAGTACTGCATTTAATTTCATCTAGATACCAAAGAGAAAAGCTCATCAGAATAATTACCATGAAAACATTTATAGAAAAGGCGAAGGGAATCTATATTATGACGGTGGAAAATTTACTGAAGCTGAGATGCCAGGTCAAGGCTGGCAATATTGCAGATTCTTCTTTGCATTTTATCAAGAATCTCTAAATACAAAGCAGAAGCACCAGACAAGATGTGGCAGTAACATTCAATGAATGGATGAATGGTAAACTGTGTAAGATGAATTCTTACAAGAAAAATTGTCTCACATGACACAATGAAGCAACTTTCTTAGCAGCAGACCTAGCAGTAGATTCAATCTTTCCACTTCATGTCAGTGGGAAACGTTAGCCTGAGAAGGTGCAATGAGTCATTTTCATGGATGCTTGCATTGGTCATGTTGATGGAAGGTTAAAAGGTTCTCTATGAGAGCAGAATTGTTTTTGAGGCATCATGATTAACAAGACATGTCCTGTCGTTTTGATATTGTTGAAGATTGCTTTTTTTAGGAAGAGTGATAATCAGTAAAACTGGGTCCATGTTGTTAATCAATCACCTATTTATTTATGTTTTTCTTTGCATGTCTATCACTGATTCACTGATTCACTGCTATGTATGATTAGTTCAGCTTAGCTGTTGTTAATTCCAGCTACTTTACCTCTCATCGGCAATTTTACAGCTGCTTCTCTTTCTTCCCTTAAGATGTTATTATAATTTGAGGATTCTGACACTTCTGTCAGATTATTTTTAACAAGTTGATTAGACAACTCATAGCAATACTATGTCCGTCTCACCATAATATTGTAAGATAGTTTCACTTTTTTGTTTTGTGTGGTATTAATTCTGAATTGTTTATGCTAAGTTGTTTTATGCAATCTGAAATTCTTTCTTGCTGTTGTTAGATTTTCTTCTGATCCCTGAGCATTGATGCTTGATCAATTCTTTTTCTTTCTTCATTTTTATCCTTACCCTTGTTGATTTCTCCGTACTTACATGTTCCTATGGTGTGTCTAATACTCTTCAGTTCTCTCTGTGTGGCACACTAATCTAATATTTCTTCAGTGGTCCCAGTTTCTTATTTAAGAATTGCATGCCAATGATGACTTTGTCCGTTTCATGACTGTTTTGAAGTTGGTTGTCAACATTTTAGTGCCTTCCTTCGGCATGAGTAATCAAATCTTCCACTGATGGTTGCTTGAAAGTACTCACATATGGTTGCATGCTGCAGGTAGTCAATATTAAATTTGACCCTGGTGTTCTTGAGATTTCATCTTACTCAAAACTACATGATCACAAAATCATGGTCACTCTTTATGTCAGCGCCAGGAGAGCGTCCTTGTTTTTGCTTTGTTGAAACCCGATCAAAAATGGTTCTAGACTAGAATGTAGTCAACCTGGTTATGATGAGTTCAAAATGGAGTTCTTTATAACAACTGTAGAGAGTTTTATGGATTATTCTCATGAACTGTTGCCCTCAATAAGTATGGTGGGTACAGAAAATTGTTTAAAGCAGCACAAAATAGCAAATGACTGCACATCACTAATGCAAACCCACATAGTCAAAATAACCATTAATATAGAAAGCAAGGTATAGTTCTCAGGACACTATGGATATTTATATTGCTGTACCAATGAAGTCATATTGTGAGATCCTCCACATGGAAAATAGAGTCAGGGACATCCAGTCTGATCATACATTGACCAAGTAATGGAGAATACAAGTCTGGGAATACGTGACACTATTTGTTACTGGTAAATAATAAACAACGGTTAATAAATAGCCTGAACTATATACTGACATACCTCTGATAAACAAGAAGGGTCAATGAATAACCCCCGTAGGATAGATGGAAGATATTTTTTATTCTCAAAAGGACCAGGAATCAGATGGCTTGTGGAGAGAACGACATTCAACAACGACGGATCATATGGCAAGATCTGTTGATATTGGTTGATGACACCCAGCTAAAAATACGGGCTATCAAAAGTGCAGAGAGAAAATCAAATAGGATTTAAAATCATGATTCGGAGATAAGAATTCTCTTGCAAAGTGACCCCTTATTAACCCCAAAAGGCGTGGATATCCAGCTAGAATTGCGTGTCAGTTTTGGACAATAGAAAACGTGAGATGACGAAGAATTTCTTTTTTTTTTTTTTTTTTTTTTTTTTTTTTTGCACTTAGAATTGACTGTGTCAGTTTTGAACAATGAAAACACATGGGTGGAAAGATTTTATTTCTGCGTAAATAACAAACTTAGAATTAATCTTTCTTTTGTCTTCGTTCCGGGGCAATCAACAACTCTTAATTGGAGAGTGGCCTCGGTGATAGGTGCAGATGATACACCAAGGAAGAGGGGGTCTACCCACACCCACTGATGAGGATTAGTGGGAGATGATAATGTAGCAGATAAGCGGGTCAGCCCAATAAAAGACTTTTATTGGACTGACCCGCTTATTGGAAAGGGACGAAAGAATTGGTTGCATGTGGTGCAATACGGCACCAAGCGTTTCGTCCCTTTCCAGAATGGGGGGCTGTTGAGAGAAGACATTCTACTTAGTGTAGGTGGCTCTGGCTATTTGCATGTGAATCATACTGGGCAGGTATTAGCCAATTTTCAGCGTGGGTCTGGGACTGAGAGAAGGATATAAGACCAGTGTTTTTCGAAATTGAGAGACGTGCTCCCGACGTGCGGACGTGTGAATACCAGACAAAACGGACACAAGCTATTTCGGCGATTGATGGACGATGGTAGACCTCAAATTCGACAAAGTTAATACGGATCATCGTCAGGTCTGCCAGTGGTTGAATGGATTGAGAAAACTTGTTTGCAGGCTCTATGGAGTGAAGTCTTTCTAGCATGTGATCCCTTTGCGACTTACAGGCAGAACATATGCGGTTTACCAACAATTGGATGACAAAGCAAAATCTGACATTGATCAGATAAAGACTGTCTTAGTTACAGCCTTTGCTACGGATTCGCTTATAGCGTACGAACAGCTCATTGAGTGGAACATGCGGTGAGGTGAATCTGGTTGAATTGAAGAAACTCTCATTCTTGATGGGCAGTATGAGTGACCGTATGCTGGCTTGCGCATTTGTGCACGGGTTGCCAGGCAATGTAAAGCGGACTCTTCGTACCTTGTCAAGGATGGACGTGCTGTCTATTGACCAGCTTGGCCAAGCCCGGGCGATTATGAGAGACAAGGAACTGGAGGAAGCCATGGTGGCAGCGGCGGCCCGGCCAATGCAAAGTTGAGACGTTCATGTCATAAAGTGCTTTCAACGCAATGGTATTAACCACATGGCGAAAGATTGTCGGAGCCGACAAAATGACAAGGGACGAGAGCGAGGATAATGCAATACCATGCGTTGTTACCGTTGCCATACTGTGGGTATGTCTCAAAACTGTCTGAAAAAACGTGAGAAGAGATATGTCAGTGCCAGTATCTTCTCTAGCCTGGCACTACCTGTGATCATGATCCAGGTTGATGGCAGAACAGTCACCGCCCTGGACGATATTGGTTGTTCGCTGTATATAGACAGCAGAGAGATATGCCAGTCGTGGACGAAAGGGCCTGTATACGTAACAACGATAGATGGGGAGACCAGAGCCTGTTGTGGGATCGGAGTCATTGCTTTCCGGTTGTAAGGTAGAAGTTCTAGTGATGCGAGCAAAGCCACTTGGTTTCGACCTTCTGATCGGGATGAATGCGATCAAAGAACTGGGTGCAATGGAGTTTTTCGGCAAAAAAAAAACATCCCTGTGTGCAGCTCCCATCAAACCAGACTTTAGCATCGAGTTCGATCCGAAAAGGGAATCGCTAAAGGTCACTGGGATCATTAGTCTTCAATCTGTCCTGATTGATGGCATGCCGCGTCATGTTAAAGACCTCCGACCTGCATGGAACCAATGCTCTGCCGCAAGGGAACCGATGATTTACCCACGAGCGATGGGGAGTTGGAAATAGATTGCCGCGGTGGAGATGGATAGCGGTAACACTGAGGATGAAGTACTTCCCCCATTTAGTGACAACAGTGAGGTCGAAGTACCTCTCGTGCGAAGGTGTAGAAGAAAACAGCCGCCTCTCCATGTTGATGCTGTGATCAGGAGGACCTTCAGAGTAGGTGGTGCTGCCTATTTGCATGTGAACGATACTGGGCAGGTATTAACCAATAGCGTGAATCTGGGACTGAGAGATGTATATAAGACCAGTGTTTTTCGCAGACGAGAGAACTGCTCCCGACCTGCGGACGTGTGAATACCAGACAAGACGAACACAGATAATAAGAGAAAGTAGAAGGCATGAGGCGGAGTGATGCCTGAAACCATCAGTCGTGGAAGAAAGGAATCCCCCAAAATGATGACAGCAAAGGAAAACGCCAAATTCTCCCACTGTGCTGTGTCCCACCCCAATTTGGGCGAATGTCAATAAATACGAATGTTCAAGACGAGATCGTCAGACGAGACAGAGAGAGAGATTTCTAGACGCGAGACAACCCCACGTGATTATCTGCCGACGAAAGCCTTGTGTTGAACTTTACAAAATCAGCAAAACAAACTTTACGAAGTCAACAACAGTGTCACATCCGATGCATGCAAGTTATTGTACGAAGGACTGATATAAAAACTTATTCAAGTGTTTTTTTTTTCCTGTGCATCTCCGCCTTGCTTGAACCAGCCCAATATGAGGATACCTACGATGATTCGGTCTTGACCTTGTGATCAAATCATATCAACACATAGGATAAGGTAGGTCCATGATCGAAGCAATCACTTCATCGATCAGCCGCGGCATTAGACGTCTTGAACGGTCATGGAGGATGTAGGGTAACAAATAGACCATCTACCAAAAGCTATGGAAGATTGCGAATTCTAAATTAGTTTTGTGATGGGTGCCTGTCTGAGGTTACTAATGGGATGAGAGATAAGATTATTTGATTGAGTTTTTGTAATATGCCACTTCAAATATCGAAGCTTGTTTTACAATAAATTAAGTTAATGAAAACTACTATTCAAAACTTATATATTTTGGGTGAATTTATTTAACTAAGTTCATATATTCACATTTAGCTAAAATCATTTAACATTTTAATGATGTTCTTTTTCATAAATTTTGCGGGGCTGTAGGCAATTTTTGAATACCGCGTGAAAATTCCTCCTTGGAGGGATTTCTAATGCATGGCTTATGATCTCTCAGTTGCGTCTCTGTCTTAGGGCAAAGTGCGCTCAGTGGCAACTCTGTCAAAGAACAGAGTAATAACAGAGAAAATTATACTGAGAGGTGCACAGCCCTGGGGAACAGCTGCCCGAGGCCGCGCCCTCTCATTGCACCAGAGAAAGGGATCGGTGCTCGCACCGAGTCCAGCGTGACCGACGGTTGTCGGGGCTGAGGAGAATTTTTGTCCCTTGCCCAGGTGTACGCGCTTGGGTCTCTTCTTTAAAAAATACCTTGTGTCACATCACGTCCTAGTGTGTGTGTGGGGGGGACGAGTAAATACCGCATGAAAATTCCTCCATGCAGGAGTTTCTTTATTATCTCTCAGTTGCGACTCCGTCCTTGGGCAGAGTGCGCTCAGGGGCAACTGTGTCTAAGGACAGAAGGGTAACTGAGGAAAGTTTTACTGGGAAGTGCCCAGCCCTGGGGAACAGTTGCCTGAGTCCGTGCCCCCTCATTGCACCAGAGAGAGGGATTGGTACTCACACCGAAACCAGCGCGACCGACGGTGGCTTCGGCTGTGGGCAATTTTTGTCCCTTGCCCGGTTGTACGCGCGCGGGTCCACACATTAAAAAGATCTTGTGTTTCATCTCCTAGGGAAACAGACTAAATAACGTGTGTAAATTACTATATAAAGTAGAGCTGAAGCTTTTTAATCCCAGATTTTGTGGGGGAATTGAGCTCCAATTTTGCATTTATTCACATAAATTCCATAATATAGGTTTTACTTAATTAGCTATTATGTTTCTCTAACTTTTCAAATGTTGAATGTATAACTAATTCTATTTTATATTTTCTCATCTTTACACTATATTAATTTTATCTTATAAATTGTCCTTTCTTCTGTCAGCCATGAAATAAAGATAATTGTTTATACGGAAAATAATGATACATGAAATTGTCTTTAAATTAAGTGGCAGCAGAAGAATTATCGTTGAATTCATCGCTGCATTTAAGTATTGAATTAATATTTAAGCTTACCTTTAATAATTAATTCAATACTTAAATGCAGCGATCAATTTTGAGTTCTGTAGTTTATTGATGTCTATCATGTCTACTCCTCCCTGGCGATTGTGTTGATGGCCAAACCAAGAATCCTCCATAGGAGCAAGCTTAAATGCTTTTGAGCTAGTTTACAATAAAACATACACTGCAGCTTTGGATACAAAAGGAAAATACGAGTTACTCTCCTTGAACCATGAAATGGATGATAATTGCTAGTATTATATATATATATATATATATATAATATCCGAGTATATCTGTGCCAGTTTGTAGAAAATTTTTTTCTAGTTTTCTTCTATCGTGGAGATTTTTGCCGTCTAAGTAGGGTCCAAATAGCATAATGAGAAGCCCCGTATACTTTCTTAATATGTATATATAGAAAAAGTTGCAAATTAAAAAAATTATGTTTTATTTTATGAAAGTATTTATTTATTTATATATATATATATTTGATATTTCAAATTGTCCTCAATCTTTCATCAGAAATAACTGTTGATATTTATTTCGTATAAAATACAAAATTGTGGCACAAGGCCGATGAAGGGGGAGGGGTAGAAGGCTGGTCTTCACTAACTATCTTATACCTAGCTAATCTGATTCGCGACACATTCGTACTTTACAATTTACCCATTCACCACAAGAACTCGTCCGTCACCAATCGATCCTCCATGCACCATAATACCGCATCCACACTAGGGAGACCTACAAAACGCGCCCCGTGTCATAAAAATTTAATGATACTAAAAAGATATATATACAAAATTCTATGATGTAAAGATGAGAGGGGAGAGAGATGAAACCAATAACGAACTAAAATATATATTAACATAATGAAAATTAAACATTCAACTGATGTTAGTAGGACCCGTCCAACACTTAAAACAGAGAGGCCACTGTATTCTGCCCCTCGGACAAAATCAAGCAGCTCTCTCGCTAAGGGAGTGGGAAAAGGATAAAAAATCATAAGGGCATGGGAAAATATAAAGCTGACTCAGTCGAGATAAAGGGGGTCAAAAACAAACTGGGGAGGTCGGGAATCTCAGGCTGGATCATAACTAAAGAGCAGCCGGGATACAGGCCGGGAACAACACTCACTCGCATTAACTAGGTACACAAAAGCCTGTCTAACCTAACCAAGGGGAGGGCTCCACAGGAAACCACCCCGATGTAACGTAGGCTTGACCTAAAAGAGAAAATCAAGGCTAGCCCCGTTCACGCGAACCAAGCTCGCCTCAGTCACCCACCTTTCGCTGAAGACTGTCGAATGCAAGCGTTTCCTATCAGTTCTGATCTTCATCTTGAGCTGATGCTCAAAGAATCGGAACAGATCCTGATGAGAAAGACGGATACCCCGCAAGACTTCCTCCTGTCGCGTCGTCCATATCACCATTCGGGCCGTGGCTAGCAGCGTGAGAAACACCATCCGTTTCACCCCGGAATACGGGGGCGACACATTGTCACACGCGTATGCGCGATCAATGGGCACGAGCTTTTCGGGAGCGAGACGAGCCGTCAGCTCGCCGACATGGTCCCATAAGGGGCGGACCCGGGGGCAATGGTAGAAGGCGTGCGAAGCCGTTTCCTCTAAGCCAAGGCCGCACCGTTCGCAGTCTGGCAAATCCGCCAAGCCCCATATGAAGACCTTGTCATTGAGAGGCAGCCGATTCCGAGCCAGTCGCCAGATAAGCGAAAACTCAGGGTTACTGAGGTAATCCGTCGCTGGCGCCCAAGACCAGTAAGAGCGAAACTCGTCCTCCGACAAGCCGAGATCCTCGCGCAGGGAATCCTTCGCGAACCCTTCCACGAACAAACGATAGAAGACCTTCCTACGCCGAGAAAGGTCACTGGACCGAGGGACGGCCCGCAAGGCCGACCGACATTCGCGAAGGAAAACCGATTGCTCCCGGGGTTTACGACGGCGCTCAACCCACGAGATGGGGGGAGTGATAAGGCAAGGGAACGCGTCCCTAACAATCCCCGCCATAACCGAATCTCCTGTCAACGCGCGGCGTAGGAAAGCCAGCCTGGAGGCACGTTTGTGGCTCACCAAGTGCGGTATTCCCAGCCCCCCATGACACGGACGCTGTGCACAGACATCTCTGTCGACCCGATTCCCGCGTCCCCTCCACAAAATGGAGGATAGCGAGCGCTCGAGCGGCACCCTATGGCCGTCACAGAGAGGAAGTACGGACAATCGATAAAGGATCAGAGGGAAGATGTATGTAGCACACACCTCCGCCCTGCCCTTTACGGACAACCTCCGTCGGCGCCAAGTCTGACCGGCTGCGTCGACCTTTGCTCGTACTTCAGACCAATTCTTCTCCAGCTGGAGGTCGGGTCCAAACCACACTCCGAGAATGCGGACAGGACCGTCCGTCCAACCGAAGGGACCCGGAAGATCGACCCCCTTCCAGGCACCTAGCCGCAAGCCGGACGACTTGTCGCGGTTAATCTTGGCCCCTGTCACCTTTTCGTACCGATCAAGCGCCTTCAGCACCGCCTTAATGTCTCTGCGGGACGACACGAAGGCAGATACGTCATCGGCGTACGCGGAAACCCTGGCTCGAGCCCCGCCAGGAACGGCGATTCCGCATAGGATAGGGCCGGACTGCACGCCCTGTCCCTCAGCCGGCGAAGGAGAGGCTCCAACGCCAAAGCGTAAAGTAGGGGCGACAGCGGGCAACCCTGACGAACCGACCTAGACAGCGCAAAGGCGCCCGACTGCTTCCCGTTCACCTGTACCACCGCACTGGGGGAGCGATACAGGAGGCTAATCCAGCGGCAGAAGTCGGGTGCGAATCCGGCGGCCTGCAGGACAGCAGCCAGGTAGCGATGGTCAACCCTATCAAATGCCTTGGACTGATCCAAATTGATCAGCGCGGCTATCTCGTCGTCTTTTACTCCCGCTATGATCGTGCGGATCAAATACAGGTTGCTCTGAATTGTTCGACCCCTCACAGCACAGGTCTGCTCGGGACCCAACAGAGACTCGGCAACTGACTGCAAGCGCTCCTGCAGGATCTTGGCCAAAATCTTTAACTCTGTGTTTAGCAGAGTTATGGGCCTGTAGTCGTCTAGGTTCCCCCCGACACCCTTGCCCTTTTTCAACAGCGTGATCACACCCCTGGAGAACCGGTCGGGGAGGGACCCCTGCTGGAACCAGTTGTTGAACACGACCGTCAAAATCGGGACAAAGATGTGCGACAGCCTCAAGTACACTTCATAAGGCAGACCATCCAGACCGGGCGACTTGCCTCTGCTGACCTTCTTCAAAGCCGCGTAGACCTCGCCCTCGGTAATCTCTCCCTCGCAGCTAGCCGCTTCAGTCGGCGAAAGCCGAGGAAAGTCAGCCAAATAGCTGCGAAACTCGTCCTCACGAAGACCAGGCTCCCTGGTAAAGCGGCTCTCGAAATGCCGCCGAAACGCCCCGCACATGTCGTCGGTGGCCCGAAGGGTACGCCCCTCCGGGTTTTTGACTTCACGAATGTAACGATCGCCACCTCGACGGACCTCTTCCCGGCGCAGATCTGCGCCCATGTTCACGGCTTCGGAAGACATCTTGCTTAACCTATGTCTAATTACCTGGCCCATGTAGCGCTCGCTATTCAAACGCTCCAGGGCCTCCCTAGCTAAGGCTATCTCTAGGGGATCGCCCCCCAGCCTCCGCCCGGGAAAGACTAGCTTTAAGCGTCCTCACCTTATCAGCTCTATCTGGGGCGAGCCGTTTGCTGAAGTCAGTGGTGAAGGACCTAATTCTACATTTAAGTCTGTCCCACCACCTATTCCCGGTAACCGCCCCCACTAGCTCCCGCTGCACTAAGCTAGTCAGCTGCTCCCGGAAGTCCCGCCTGTCCAGTAAGGACAGATTGAACTTCCAGTAGCCAGCCATTTTAGGCCTATGTTCTAGCGCCACACGGGCACAAACGAGTTTGTGGTCCGTGTAGCCTACCCAGTGGAACGTGGGACAATCTAACAAATCTGTGTCGGCCCTTCTCACTAACATTCTGTCAAGGTAGCTAACCACCTTGTCACAAGGCCAGCTACGGGCCCACGTCCACATTTTCCCCCCGGGGTGATCGACCCGGTATCTATCGACGAGACCGAAGTCGGCGATCAGATCGACCAGGCTACGATCGCCCCTTCTCCCGCTAGCACCCCGCCCCCGATCTAACTTGGGGTCCAGGATGGCATTCCAGTCCCCCATTAGAGCTAAGCGCGTCGAATCCACCAGGAAAGACTCCAACCGCCGAAAAAACGAAACCCGCTCCCCCTGGTCGTTGGGCGCATAAACCGCAACGACCCGAAACGAACCACTTTTCACGGCAATATCGGCCACGATCAATCGTCCCTCGGCATCGGTATGCACAAGGTCCACCTTCGCATCTAGAGTCCGCTTCACCAGCAAAGACACTCCTCCGGCAGCTCGGTCCCCATATGCTGAATAGACGACAAAGTCGTTAGACAGCACACACGCATCGGAACTGCAAACAAAGTGGGTCTCTTCGATCGCGGCAAGTAGCGTCCTTCGAGAGACGCGGACGTCACGTGATATGGAACGTCACTGTTCGGATATTCCTAATTTAAATCTGTCATAAATATTTTAAATGTTGTTTAAAAAAAATTTTTAACTATATCAAAAAAAAAAAATTGCTTAACTATTGAAATATTTATAAAGATTTAAAACACCCAAGTCCCTATTCAGCCCTAGTTTATGGGTATTTAATTTTAAAATCCAATATGTTTCTTTTTTTCTGCGTGTATATGTGGAACTAAAATCGGAATCTATCAATAAACATTTGCAGTTTTCTAATGAATGCCCTAATTGATTAAAGTGTTTAACTATGGGGGAATAAGGGTTGTTTTTACGTATGGTTTGTTTATGATTATTGAAACGAAATCTAAAATTATTTCCAGACTCACCAATATATCCACTATTAGGACATAAGGTGCAGAATAAATAATAAATTACGTTATGGCTATCGCAGGTGAGGTTAGGTGGCTGTATCTTGATATTGGTGTTGGGTACAGAAAATATATTAGTTATTATTAAATGTTTGCGAACTAAGCAACGAGGTTTGTTACATTTGTAATTTCCTGATTGGTCTCTATTGTTTAGATATTTGGTAGAGGTGAGGATAACTGATATGTTAGGTGATTGTTTCTTTGCATTTATGGGTGGTTTATCGAAAATGTCTTTGATCTTTTTGTCTAACTGGAGGTTCTTGTAATCCTTTTTTAAATTGTGAATAAGTGTGTGGGAATATTGATTGTGGTTAAAAACCATGGGAATCCGATTGTTGTTTTTATTTTTCTTGTATGTAAGAAGTGTGTTACGATTTATCAGGATAGTTTTATTTAGTGTTTCTTTTATTATTTTTATTGGGTATTTACATTTTAGGAATTGTTTTGTTAAGTTATTAATGTTGTATAGAAAATCTAAATGGTCTGAGCATATGCTTTTGATTCTTAGAAATGAGCTGTATACAATAGATTTTTTAAATTTAATTTATATATATATAACCTCACAATGAGCTCAATGAAAATTGTTCCCTGTGCCTAACTTTTCTAGGGCTTTTGAATGAGCTATGAATCATTGAAATCGGACCAGTGTGAACAGAGGAGTTGCTTGGATGCACACATGCACAAGCATATACACTGTCCTTTATATACAAGATAAAATTATTTATCTAAATCCATGTAATCTGATATTTTATACTTCAATCCTTAGATGCTGCTTGTTTTGGAATAAATATAACATTGGCACTATTCTCCTTTTGTCTGTCATTCTCAGTCCCAGCAATACAAAAATACAGCATTCTTAGAGTTTTCACCTGGTGGTGTTTCATAAATGATTGTTAGCATACCCAATTTAGTTTCAGAATTTGTACAGTTTTCCTGGTTTTTCCTCTTGGTTCTTGTGTAAAATTACATTTTTTACCGAAAAAAAATCACAAAAAATGGCAGTTTTTTGGTGACAATTTATTGAGTGGACTGGCTTTGAGAACATCTTTCCTCAAAATTATGAGTGTCAGTATGTCAGAAAAGGCTTAAAAGCATTGCATAGTGGATGGGAAAAGCTCCATGTAAACCAAGTGATTAAGCTGGATTTATGTCCTCAAATGCCATATTTCTGAGGGTGATAATTTTTGCACATATTTTTGTGTTTTTTTTTCTAAAAGTCTGTGGATTTTGCCATGTAAATCCAGTACAAGTGTCACTAGAGGTCTAGGGACTTCTGTTTATCCATAAGACATTACTCATGAGCATTTCCATCCATCAATTTGAATTCCTGGATGTTCCTACCACTTTTTATTCTGCAATATCTGTAACCCAAACTTCAGGTTTATAAAAGAAAATCCCAGTCACTAGTAGTAAAAATCAAAAACTGCTCCAATATAGTTTAAAGTTAAGCTTGATCAAGGGAATCAAAGAACAATGCGTTTAAAAGTTATAGGCTGTAGGCAACTTTAAGAGGTCATTATTATTTTATTTTTTTTTTTATGGGCAGAGCCGCTTGAATTCAAGAACTTAAAAATACCTAAAATGTCCAATATTCTGTGAATCCGAACTAACAAACATTGTTCAGATGGTTCTTAAGTTGTTAAACTGAATGAGAAAAGGAGTGTTAATACATAGTTTAGGATAAGGTTTGATGTGAACTAAGTCATTTTTCATACTTTTTGGGATTATTTTAGTTGAAAGTTGAAAATCCACATTTTCACAGCACACCACCAGTGGCATGTGCATGCAACTGCAAGCTGTCCAAAGATGCAGTAATCACCATCAAGGATTATCAACGTAACATCAAGGTTGAGTATTACCAAAAACCAATATCAAGTGCATACTCCAGCAATCAGTGTACCCTATTTGCATGGAATTCAAATGAAGATGATGATGTTCATAAGGGGGCCATTACCTTCATTTCCAATGATTAACAGCATGATCATTAACAGATATGAGCATTTGAGACATGTTTAAAATTTTGCAAACGGAACAAGGGCTCACTATTAATCACTGGCAGAGGTGCACAGATGGATGATGTGCACAATTCAAATTGCAGTACTGCAGTGCAGACCTGATAACCAAAGAGAACTTGTACTGGATTTACATGACAAAGAGAACTTCAATGTGCAATCTGCCAGTTTCTCCTATTTTAAATATAATGAAGGGAAGAATACTTTCAATTCCATTGGTTCGATTGTCAAGTGTGCTTTCGTTAAGGAACTGGCAAAACTTAACCAATGGATCAGGAAGGGCATCTGAATTTGTGGGATTAATAAATGACATTGTCAAGGTCAAGGCTGAAACCGAGAAATTGTTGAAGAATTTCTGTCAATTGACAGAAACAACAAAAAAGATGTTGTTTGAAATTTTTGGGATTTCTAAGATTCACCTGCTACACACACACACACACAGGAGGAGGGATTAATCTCAGATGAACTCTATTACACAGACTGTTCACCACAGTAACTGTGAGATGAGTGTGCTGAAAAAGAGTATTACCAAATTGAAAATGACAAAACTTTTGATGAGAATGAGGACAGTGACTGGTTCATTGACCATGACGATCTTGGTCATAGTGATGATTATATCAACAATTTGAAAGATGATGCAGAAAGCTTCTCATTGTTTGGGGTAAGTACGGGTAAAAATAATTACCCTGCCAGAATTGTAACACATGGGGACCTTCCAGAACAACTGCAATGGGGATTTCACATGCGAAAACCAGTGTTATTGTTAATTGATACGGGGAGAACAATTTCATTTGGGTCAAAATAAAAAACATTGATGAGTTGGCCGAAAACAAATGTGACTCTGCAAGGTCGTCCATCAATGATGATATGCAGTGGAAATATCAACTGGCACTTGCTGATTTGAGGAATGATTGAATAGATTTTTTTTTTGTTTTCCATTGCCTGATACAATGATTCAAAAAATCTCATTTCAATTTAGCTTTGTTTTCTTATTTCATAATTTACATTAGTTAGTTTTAAGAAAGTGAGTAGAAGAGAACAAGTATAATTACATTGTTTTGCAATTGTATAATTGGACAGGAATTGAACCTGCCTTACAGTCATCCACTCCATATGACCGGGTTATACCATAACACTACCAATTCTTCATTTTAACACTATTAACAACATAACTAACCAAAGAACCTAAATCTTGATGGAAATCAAAACTGTAAGTGTACTGCAGATCTAGGTTTTATCTTCAACCTTTTTTTTTTTTTTTTTTTTTTTTTGATATGCTCAGCTAGGGGATATGAGAACCTTCACATGAAAATATTTCTGATATCATAGGACTTTGCCATGAAAATACTCAATTGAAACACTAATGTCAGAAAATAGCCAAGGATATGGAGAAACAACCCTAGTTGTCCTAATAAGTAAAAAATTTTATTTGTAAAAGAAATTATGTTTATATACCAATTTCTAGCTTGTTGCTGATTTTGCATATTTAACTAAGTTCAAATATTCTTTCATGCTAAACTTATTTTGTAACAAACCTATTTAATTTCATGTAATATAACCATTTTTAACTTTGATGCTTATTTTGGAATAAACCTATTTAACAGTTTATTTCATATAACATTTTTTAAATTTGCTATTTATTTTGGAATAATCTTAAGTTCATGCAATCTGCTATTTTAAATTTAACTTAATTCATGTAATCTGCCATTATAAAATTTGATATTTATTTAAGTTTATGAAATCTGTCATTTTAAATTTTGCAGTTTAGTTTGGACTAAATTTACCATTTTAAAAAGATGCTTATTTTTGAAGGTCTACATTTAAGTAATAAACAATTCTAAACTGTTTCATATATCAGTAATTGACCTAGAAAATCAAAAGCCATATTTTTTATCTGGAAAAAAAAAAAAACAAAAACAAAAAACATTCTGCAAGGTGAGATTTCCATTAGGTTGGTGCAAAAATAATGACGTAATAATGTCGTTTTTTTATGTATTTTTTAATGTCAAAAAACGACATAATTATGTCATTATTTTTGCACTAACCTAATAATTCAGAGTTGATTAAAGCCTCTAGTATTTTATCAAAAGTACTCTTAGCCTTAGATTAGAAAGTTTGCCAAGACTGAAACTACAGAAGAGAATTTCCAACAAGCAAGAATTGTTTGATGACAGAAATCCTCATTATAACTTACCAGAATGAAATGGTGCTGTTCATATAAGCTTTTGAGCCTCTTTTAATTTCATATTCAACAAAACAGACAAAATTTACATCACATTGTTTAATGCCCAAGAAAAGAAGTTCAAGCATTACATTATAACAGATAGCAGCAATTATGCTTGTCCTAACAATAGTTAAAAAAAAATACTTGAATACATCAGAAATGTAAATTCAATATTGTATTGTTTTTTCACTTTAGACTTCATATAAAAAGAATTAAATTCTGATATTTTTAATGAAAGCATAATATCTACTAACAAAAACAATTATGTCAATCCCTAAATGAAAAATATAAAGCCCAATGCATTTTACATGCATATGACAAACATTAAAATGTTCTTAGTCATGACCATCGTAGAACTTAGATAGAAAGTCTGTTGGTCGTTTGTTTTCTGTGTCACGAAAGTATTTCATGATATGGTTCCTCTGCTTCCATACCTCCATAGTCTCCACCAATTCCATCTGTCCCTGAAACAAGAAAATAAAATAAAAAAAAAAAAAAAAAAAAATCATTTCATTTTTATTATTCCTACCAGGATTGGTTCACAAAATATCTATGCTAAAGAGTTTGCAGCCAGATTCACTTTTCAAAATTTAATCAAATTATCAAACATCAAAATGTTTTTTAGAATCCTGTCTTGATCAGGCCGAGACCTTTTCAGTAGCATTTTATTTTTTTTAAAGTATTAATATCAAACCAAATAACTTTATTAGAGTTCAGAAATTCAGGCCATAAATGCCATTTTTCAAACTTTTTCAGTGTAAATACCCAAAAGGGTAAAATTTAAAATAAAAACAAAATTTAACTTCAAGACATTTAAATTATTTTATAAATGTTTTAAGTTTCCCACCCCCAAGTCTCTGGCAATACTTACTGGTAATTGACTAATTTATATATGTGTCATGATATCAAGCAATGTCAGCAGAACAGTGGATTAAGGAAACTCAACAGAGCACTGTAAAAAAAAACAACACTTCCCATGTGGTCATTAGATATTTCATTGACCAACTAACTGATATTCCAGGTTGGTTTATTCTTACAGATGTTTCTGCACTACGAAGGTGTCACAATACTTAAATTAATTTGGTGAAGATGTGTTTTCAACTGACATGCTATTTCACAAAATCTATGAAAAGGCTTTCAAGTATGAAAAGAAGTATTTTGTAAGATATTCAATTTAGTTTTCCATCAAAATGGCTGAATCATAAATACTCAGTCACAAAGTCTCTTCTCAAGCTGATCCTACAAAAGCTGCTGGTAAGCATTTTTAGTTTTCACTGGATCTAAGCAATGCATTTGGGTCTTCCTCTTGGAAAATAGAGAACACTACACTAAAATTATTTTTTCAGAAATTCCGAGTACAGTATAAAAAAAAAGAAAAAAAAATTACATCGATATGATTTACCAACAGCAAATGAAAATGATTTGAACAGTAGAATAGTAACAAGCACATCTGGTGTTACATCAACAAAATGACTGATGCTACTGAATCTTATGTGAATTTAATGGTTGGTACACTGCATTCTGAAGGTCCATTGTAAATATCAGGTTAGCATGACGTTTGTAGCTTTTTCTTTTTAAAGTGAATTTCAAAAGACAATATTTAGATATTTACACATCAATTTATTCAAACATTTATGTGCCATTTTGTACCACTAATTTTGTCATCTTTGAGGCCACTTCATGATTCTATCCACCCAGAACTTGGCATCTTTTTAGGGGAATTAACTGATCCAAGTGTTTATTAGGTTGGTGCAAAAATAGTCGTTTTCTCACATATTAACATGCGAGAAAACGACAATATTTTTGCACCAATCTAATATTTATTTTATTTTTTTTTTTTTTTTTTTTTTACACAAACTCCCAGAGAACTGAACTTCTCCCCATTAAAGTAAGTACCTCCATTTTCTTGATAAAAAAAGAAAGAAGAGTATGCCATGAAGAAAAAAATGCTCAAACTTGATGAAAATGAAGTCTTATCATCAAAATGTTTGTGTTATTATTAAGAGGAAAGATCAAAGTATTTTTTATTATTTTATTAAATTTTTTTAATCATTTCTAGCATGTTTGAAATTTTGGTTAAATTTTGTGTGTGTGTTACTTAATGATTACTATGGGAGTTTTAGCAGCTTTTTCTGGTGAAAAACACATTGATTTGGAAATTTTTTTTTTGAAAAAAAAAATAAAAAAAATAAAAAAAAAAAATAAATAAATAAATAAAATTATCTTGGTAAAAATATTTTTTTATTACTTGTTACCTCCCCCACTTACTTAATTTTATGAAATTATGAGAAATTAAAATTTCAGCCTCTTCTTATTTAGTTAAAAGCAGGACTCCAACTGCCAATCTACTCCAAGTAATGGACAAAGTGTTGCAGCTAATGGTCTTTTAGTTCTATAGTCATCAACTGCTCAGCCATCATGGGTTGCCACCTACAAGCAAACAGGTAACTCGTTTGGAGACTTACCTCCAGTAGAGGTGCTGTTGGCATATTCTACAGCCCCAACTGACAGGGTGGTCATCACCTTGTTATCACTTGTCCAACACATAAACAGGGCTACTGCCAGTTAAAAACACAGCTACTGTTTGGCTTAAAAGTGCGTTTATACATTATTTTAAACTTAAAGTAAATAAGATTTGTTTCAAATCACATAATATCCCCCAAATAAGGTTTGAAAAAGTACATTTCATTTTTTGAAGATTTTCTGATAAAGAGAAAAAAAAAAAAAAGAAAAAAAAAGAAGGCTCCTTCCAACCAATTTAAATTAGTTTTTGAAATACAGCAAAGTATTTTGCTTATTGAACAATAAATTTACAAATTTCTCCTGGGTCTGCATAGAGATGCGAGGTCTGGCATTGTCCTGGTGAAAAAACACCCTTTCAGTTGATCAATTCTGAATGCTTTTCAAATGGGAACATTACATGTTTGAATGTAATGTCTGATTTTGAAGAAAACGCTCATAATACACACAATGCCATTTCAATTCTATCAGATACACAGCAACACCTTGGGATAGAGACCAGCTTAACAAAAGATCCATTCCACTTTCCTCAGGACATTTTTCAATCCCCATTAATATATATATATTTTTTTTTTCATTGCCTGTGATCGATTTTTTAAAAACTGAGATGTTTTTGCTGTATTTGAGCAGAGAATTGAAGATTGAAACATAGTACATTCATTTTTTTTTTCTATTAATTCATGAGATACCCAAACATCGTAGTGATTCATGTATCCAATTGGTTTCAAACATCTTACAACATGTAGAGTATTTCTGCAATGTTCCATGTTGGGTGACCTGAATTAATTTTTAATCAATATTTCAATTACAACATTAACAATTACAGCTTTTCTATAACATTCTCAGTATGAACCTAGCAAACCACTTATGAAGAGTACTCTCAGCTATGGAACCATCTCCATAAGCAGCAAATAGCCTTTTTGCTGCTTGCGCAGTATTTTTCCTTTCTGGAAGTAAAAGAGCATCAAATGAGGAAAATGCACCTTCTTAATGTAAAAACATTTAAAATTCACAATCCGCACCCAAATTGTATAGATAGACTTGTTGAAATGTCGACTTTCAGACATGTGAAATGAAATCACTTGTTCAAATGCCAAAAACTTTTGTTGCAACCCAATATTTTTCCTGTCATTGGGAAAAAAAAAAGCAGTTCAACAATGGTTCAAGTGTTCACCAACAAGCCCCACTTGTGGCTCAATGGAAATTGAGTGTACTTTAATTTGTAACAGATGCAATGTTGTATATGAAAATGTTAGGACATGTGCTCAAAGTACTGTTTCTGCATATGCTCCATATTGTCATATATATGCATTCTAATGAATTGCTGTGGAAGTTCACCATTTCCTGATGCACACACTATATATCAAATGCAAAAATTTACTTTTAAAAGCACCCAGCTGTGTTCAGAAGTTAAAAACTCATATTTGCCCATGACCTCTCAATATACTGAAATCCATTGGAGAACAGAATATTCTGCACTAGAATATGCAAAAAAAATGTGTGACAAATACAATTTGGTCATAGACGAATTGAAAAGAACAGAGGCAATTTTAATTGAAACCACAAAAGAACTGTTCCAGAAACCATAAGTCAATATCCTTGCCCATTTTGCTGACTTGTCAGATTCCTCAAGAAACAGAATGTGCCATTTATTGTCACCTTCAAAAGAGGGAATAATCTGTAACTTAAGCTTATGTCAAGATCAGAACTGGTTTGGTTTGTGGCACATCAATCTCAATGGCTCATTTAATGCGAAGAACTTTTTTTTTTCCTGATAATACTTTTGTTTTGTCAAAAATCTATTTCTGTTAATATTATTTTTCCCCAAAAACGTACAACTGGTAATATTATTTTCCCCCAAAAACATACAGCCGGTAATACTATTTTTTTCCAAAAGGTACAGCTGGTAATACTATTTTTTTTCCAAAAAATGTATGGCTGGCAGCACTATTCTCTCTCTCTCTCTCAAAAAAAAAAAAAAAAAAAATGTATAGCTGGTAATATTTTTTTCAAAAATGTATTATCAGAGGCTTTACTGTTGGACGAAGTTTATCATCATACCCAGGATGCGGATGTAGTCCGAGTGTTAACTATTTGCCCATAGCTGGGACCCTAACAGGTGCTATCACCCTGGGTCGGGGTGGACTTGGGAACACCAGCAATTAAGAGGTGGTTCCACTCTCCTCAAAACCTCCTGATCAGAGGCCTTATTGTTGGATGTAGTTTATCATCTCACCCAGGACACGGATGCAGATATTGGTACAAATACAACAAATGTTAGAGAAAGAAAGGTTGAGTTGGGTAGGTGACTTATTGTTTACTGGTTTACTTGCATTTCTTTTAATTGTAACTCTCAGAAGATGATTCATTTTTAGGGAGAAAAAGGCCAAAATAATTAGCACTGCCTGATATTATGCAACTGTTAACCCAAGCACCCTCTCTAACCATTACTAAAGAGTTTGCATTCCTTATTACCAGTCAGAATGCAGCAACCTGAAAACTACCAACCTGGTATTCTTATAATGAAAAGTCACAGCCGCTGACTAGTCAGGTTACCAAAATGTTAAAACAGTTAAATCATTAATACCATAGAAGAAAGGAATTGGTAAACCATATCTTAAACAAGAAACAAGTAATAAACCTTTTACTCCTGTTCAATAAACATGGAAGGAGTACAGGCCGGGTGATGGGTAAACCTATTTACTGTTATGTTAACCTGTTCATAGCACTAGAGGTTAGGTGCTTTTAACAAAACACCATCTCTAGGAAAATTGATGAATAATGCTGTTTATACTTTCCAGACCAAGGAGGAATTACTAAATTATTAAAACATCACTGAATGTTACACCCAATTGAAGTCTAAGAAATATTAAAGTTAGATCACTTGATTAAGTACAAGAACCAAGTTAAAATTAATAAAAATTTAAATATACATGCACACAGATATATATTTTTCAGTGGATATTGGAATAAAGAGTTTGTTGTCAAATGGACTATTATCATAATCTCTGTAGAAATCAATATTATATATATATATATATATATGAGATAGAGAGAGAGAATTATAAAACCATTTTTTGTTATTGTTAAAACGATTTGAAAGATAGTGAAGCATTAGCCAAAAATAAATTATGATTCAAAACACTTACTACAGAATACATCCTCTATCATAAAAAATGTTATGGCAAAATATAAATAAAATACAATTAGTCATGCCAATGTATAAATAATTTAATAAATACAATGTATTAATTGTTCATAATATAATTCTTAGTGATAATATATTAAATATTTGTAATAATGTAAACTCTCTAAATAGCACTTATTTTCAACAGAAAGAAAAAAAAAAACAAAGCATACATGGATTCTAATAAATGTAAATAATAAATGTATAATATAAAAGAAATTATCATAATAAATAACAAAAAATAATCCTCACTTCCCTTAAAAAAAAAAAAAAAAAAAAAAAAAAATGCTTTCTAGGAGCAATGAAAAAATATTTTCCTTCACTACGACATTTAGTGTTCTTTCTTGAACATTTATTGGAAATGATGAAAAAGACTTTCTAGGCAGTTACAATGATCCTTCTTAATCTCTTTTAAATGGGAATTTGCAGTCTGAGTTTGTTTACAAGCTTCTGCTATAGGTAATATTCCTGGAATATTGCATATCTTATCATCACTTCAAACAGTAAATGTCTTTGGCATGGAAAGCACTAATACATAATAATAAAAAAAATATCTGCTTAAAAAAGATATACTTATTATCTTCCATAACAGCTTAAGGAAGAAAAAAAGAAAAAAAAATTAAGACAATGTATGCTTACAAAAGTTAATAAAATAAATAAAAAAAATAAAGAGGAAACAGATTCCATTTTGATATAAGTGACATCTGTTTAGACCAATTGTGCAATATTATTCAACAAAGTCCATCAAAAATAATTATTTCTGCTCTTGGCTGGAAGTAACATTTTGCAAACAGCACTTAACAGATGTAATACCAATAATTTGTTTAATGTAAAAGTTGGAGTAAAAAGTTGGAGTAACCCATTGGCCTTAATATTTGTATTTGAAGGTCATTTGAATTAGCGGCTATTCTTTACAAATGCTAGAGTTGTTTGAATACCAAGATTCACTAAGTATCTTTTCTTCCATTGTTCCTTTAGAAGTTGCAATGATTTTCCATTAAAAAGTTATATCACTGTAATGCCTAATTCCCTTCAGTTTCAAAAATTTGGACTCTTCTTTGGTCTGTTCTCCCACTTGCAAGAAAACTACTTCTCAGGAAATGGATTAAATATACATTTTATTAAACATTTGAGTAGATGTCTTTGGCATGGAAAGCACTAATACATAATAAAAAAAAAAATATCTGCTTAAAAGAGATATACTTATTATCTTCCATAACAGCTTAAGGAAGAAAAAAAGGAAAAAAAATTAAGACAATGTATGCTTACAAAAGTTAATAAAAAAAATAAAGAGGAAACAGATTCCATTTTGAAAATGACCTAATTTTTTATGCACCAAAGTTAAGCTAAACCATATCAAGTTTCTGTCTGAATTTCTGCAAGGAGCAGTTATTATTAGGTTGGTGCAAAAATAATGTCGTTTTCTCACATATTAACATATGTGAGAAAACGACATTATTTTTGCACCAACCTAATATTTGTTGTTATCACAATGTTTCAGCTGCTATGGAATGAAGCAAAAATACTGAACAAGGAAAAACCCTGGAGAATTAGACATCTGAAAGAATCTGCACATATGCTAGGCTATGAGAAACTCCTTAGTAAGACCTAGCATAAAAATAAATAGGATATGGGAATTGTTAATAAAGAAAGATAAATAAAATCAGATCTGCAGTAGCAACTCTAACAAAATAAAAGCATTAGTGACTGCATTCAAGCAATAGCAGCACTCATCAGCAAGGTTAGGTTTAAGACACCACAGAGAATTCTCCTATGGAGTTATAGTGTTGGTTTGTGGATTTGGTGACAGTAATTATAAGTTAAATCACTGGGTCAGGCAGTGTGTATTTGAACTCAATGGAAACAGGGTGTGCAATAATTGAACAGTACTAGACAAGATAATCCTAAATGTGGGCAGTGGAACAAGAACAGTCAACTTCTGTAGATTAAATAAAGGGTTCAGTTCCCTGTAAGTTATTCAGATTGACATACACCTGATCAGGGTCAGAATGGCCAAAAGTTATAACAACAACAAAGATGAAGACACTAGTCCATATCTATATATATATGTGTGTGTGTCTAAATAATATATCCAGTTCATTTTTACTTATTTTTATAAAATGTATCCAATTTCATTTTTAAAAGAAAATGTAAATAAATTTTCAATTTAATTACAAAATCGCAAGTTAATATTACCAACCCATAAATGTTAAAGTATTGAATGATGATTGAAAGGAAAAAGGGACACTTTTTACGAAATGTTATTTTAATTTTTTTTTTTTTTACAGACAAACATGCATGCAACATTTAAAAAACTAAGAATATATTCAGATATATATATATATATATATATATATATATATATATATATTGTTTAAATTTTTTTTTTAATGGAAATACAAAAGGCAAGAGCTGAGGTAAAAGTGATTTGAGTGTGACAATTTGGACAAATTACAATAAGTACTTTATACAGTTTTAAAATGCATCATTAAAGAAAATATAAGAAAAGATTTAAACTGTAATATCCAGCAGTGAAACAGGTTTGATTTAAGATAGGGTTCAGTTAGTGATGTTCCTTCACTTCGTCAGCAATACAAATTTCAATTTGCATGACCCTCAAGTTGTATGGACACAGGGATATGAAACCAAATGATTATCAAAGATGAAACATTGCTCTACAAGGAGGTGCAATTTAAAAATTTTTTTTGAGACTTGAATTTCTCTGATATTTTATCCACTGAAGTTTTCAACTTAGAAATACTTTGTGAAAGACAACTTCAAACTTTATCTTAAACAGAGCAAATTGTCAAGTGTCCTTTATTCTTTAAGATGGGACTATTTTGATATGCATAGTGAGACAACTCTAAGGGCAACAAGTCAGAAAGTCATCACTATGAAATTTTCAGTGATGAAAATGCATAAAAACAAGTAACCGTTGTTGCAATAGAGATATATTTAAAGAGATGTGGAATAAAAACTAATCATCGAAAACTAGAAACTGCATCTTTATAAAGAGAAGATTAAATTTTGTTTGCATGTTGATTTCATAAAAAAATTATATATATATATATATATATATATATATAAAAACGAGATATCAGCAGTTGAAATTGAAGGAAATTTCACTAATTTTTTACTAACTTTCATAGTGTAAATCGAGGTAATTTGGGACACCTAATAGTAGATTAACTTAAAACAAATATGTTTTAGTGACATTTTATTACAAACAGTTAATATAGACATCTGACAAAGTTTATTCAACAATCCTAAATTTGAAAGAAATGGTTAGCATGATAAAAACATCAGATGGTATTGGTAATAATAAATGCTTTATTTGCACTTACCTTAATGACAAGAAGGTCTATTGTTCGGATGTCAGTAACATGCTTATTCATTAGAAAAAGTTCCTTCAATTTTTCTTTGCACTGGTTAACAGTTAGAGGAACATCATAATCTCGAACTTAAATGAAAAGATCCAATTTTAAAACATTTTTAATTAAAACACAAGAAAATATTTACTGATACAATCAATTATTGCAGTCAAATTATAACTAAGATAACAGCAGTGAAAACATTAAACAAGAACATACAATAGAATATTGTTTTTTGTAAATAACTTTGTCTTGCTTGAATTCCTTTAAAATTGGATAGTTTATTCTTAAAAGGTATATGAATTCAATATAAAAAAATAATCATTTTGTATTTCACTGACAAACCAGGTTTTCTTTTAAATATGAAATTTGAAGAATGTTATAGTTAGAAAAAACAAAAAAAGAAAGAAAAAAAAAACATTTTTTTTTGCCAAAAAAGTATTTTGAAGTACTGTATTAGTACATTAATACTTTGCTGGAGCACTTTTTGTATTTACTATTTCATTCATTTATTATGATAAAGAATTGATAAACCTACAGTGTCAGCAATGACTCATTTCAACTTTTCAAGACTTGATGGATAGTATTTTCTTAATCTCCACTACAATTTTCTACTTAATTTAGCAGAAAACATTGTTTATAAAAAAGCAAGTGAGCTGTACAACTGAACATAAAACAAATAAAGTAGCGAAAATGTCCTACATTTTTCTTTGGCCTTATATAGACACATTATTTGTGGCCTGGGTTAATATTTTACCATTACAGGTATTTACTTTGAGTTACACCCTTTTTGTAGTTTCTAGTTGGCTAATGATTGGAGCATGTTGTGGTAGATTTAAGTATGCTAACTGATGACCATCATTATAAACTTTGTGACCACAGTTCCCTTTACAGCATCAGTAATAATGTCACCCAAGTAAATATTATTAAGTTAGGCTAGATAAGAAAATAAAATTATGTTCTATGGTAGTGAGTGTTTGGGAATAAATTAGCATATGAGTAGCCTCAATTTCATAGCTGTTTATTTTTGGGAAAAAAAAAAAAATTATGTCATTCTGTCAAAAGAAGTATTTGCCTTCAACAAATTCTTAGCCTCACAGAGGAAAACATAGCAAATGCTTATGACCATCATCACTAATTAAAAGCTATTTGTTATCACAGCAAATTAATCTGAGAAGAATCTCATCATTTGAGACATTTTACTCAAAGTTAAAACTTTGGAAATGAAAACAGGGAAAAAAAAAGTTTAAAACTTTATAAAAAGGAAAAAAAAAAGACCATTCTTTGATGTGCCTATTTTCAGTGGTTCTTCCAAATTTGGGAATTTACCATTAAACCTGTTCTGTATGAAATTATTTCTAAGATATCTTAGTAGCTAAAATGTGTTACTATCCAAAAATGATACCAAGAAAAATTACTGTTGGAATGTCCAGTATGAGGAGTTATTTACACAATTTACATATAGTCTATTGTCCTTATCTTTGCTGGATTTTGCCCTCCTGCCTTCATCAGATGTATGTTAATTTGAGTACTCTACAAGGATTTTGAACTGAATCATTAATTTAATCCATGGGGATGGACTGTTCTCAATCCACTACCCATGTCTAGGGATATCTTGTCTACTTATTTTAGTACTGCTTAGTTACTGACCGTCCTGTCTAAGTATAGAGAGCTGACTCAACGTTACTCAAAGTTGGTATGTATATATATATATATATATATATATATATATATATATATATATGGTGTCCAAAGAATCACGAAGATGGTATTCCATTGAGGTCTATGGTCAGCTTGGATGTGGTGAGCCTGTTTAAAGTTCCTACAGATGACGTCCTGACAATGGTTTGAAACCAAGTGGAATGATCTTAGAAAGTGTAAAAGATGACAAGCAAGACACACTGATCAATTTGGATCAGTCCAAAGCATTGAATAAGATCGACCATCACTACCTGGCTGCTATCCTGCAGGCTGCCAGATTCAAACTTGACTTCTGCCAGAGGATTAGTCTCCTGCATCACCCCCTCCAGTACTATGGTGCAGGTGAATGGGAAGCAGTTTCGGACATTTGTTTACCTGGTGATTGGTTCGGAATTGGCTATCTTTCAATGATATGGCTTTCAAATTGGGCGGCTTTCCAGATTATCAACGATGTGACCTTGGCTTAGAGGAAACAGCTTTGCACACCTTCTACCACTGTCCCAAGGACAGTGGTAGAAGGTGTACAAAGCTGTTTGGGACTTTTGTCAGCAAGTTGAGGGCTTGTATCGCTCCCAAAAAGCTTGTGCTCATTGATCACGCATACACATGTGACAGCTCGAACGGTGATTTTGATGGAGGAAATCTTGCAATGTGATCACTATTCTCATGAGGATCTGATCAGATATTTTCTGCATCAGCTCAGAATGAAGATGAGAACTGATAGAAAGTGGTTGATATTGACAGATTTCAATGAAAGTTGGGTAACTATGGCGATGTTTGCCTAAATAGGGCTAGGCTTGATTTCCTGTTAGGTCTCAAGTCTCTTCTAAGTGTACCTAATTAATGTGAGTAAGTGTTATTCATGGCTTCGCCCTATGATCCAAGTTGAGATTTCCTACCTCCCCAGTTTGTTTTTGCCTGCCCTTTATATCTCGTTTGGGTCAGTCTTTTTTAATTTTCTAATGCTCATATTTTCTTTACCTTCTTTTTCTCTTAGTGAGAGAGCCTCTTGATTTTGTCAGGACAGAATACAGCAATCACTCTTATTTTTTGAGGAGCCAATGGGCCCTACTAACAACATTTTTTTTTTTTTTTTGAGGTCATCTACCAACCCATCATTTATATATATATATATATATATATATAAAAACTTGTGTAGACATTAAAATTTTTAATTCATGAGGTGTTTTTTTTTTAACAGTGTGAGGCATGTTGCTGTATGTTGGAGTGAATGAGGACAGATAGATATTATGGTAAATGAGTATATTGTAAGGAATGAATGGGTTGTGAATCCAATTAGCTAAGTATAGGATATCTAGTGTCTTTTTGATTAATGGGGATGGGCAACTTCATCCTGCCTTCACTTCTGCTACAATTCTGCTTGCTGGAAATAATAAATTTAAATACTTTAGCTTTCAAAAAAATCTTTCACAATTTTAAAAATTCATTTTAAACCCTAGATATCATAAACTAGTGGAGGTAACTACTAAAATTTAATGAAACATTAAATTATGTAGAATATTTTCATAAATTTTAAAGATCACTGAATACTTTTAAAAAAGGCGCTTACGTTATTCTTCAATTATTTTTTTTTTACAGATAAAGTAATGATGTTTAATGTTCTATGGGGGCGGGTAGAACATTAAACATCAATCAATCAAGGCATCAACACATAAAATTAAATAAACAGCTACACACGTGTTAAAAAATGCATTTCAACAATATTTTAACCTTAAAAAGTAAATAATATCAAACCAGATTAATCATGCTTTAAATCAGCTAATATTCTTCAAATAAATTTTCAGAAAGTATATTTTTGGAAGAATTTTTTTTTAATAAAGAGAATTACATTCTGGTGACAAGTAGCGAAAATAATAATAATATATAAAAAAAAATCAGCAATTTCAAAACGAAAACTTCTAATCAATTTAAATTAGTTTTGAAAAACAGCAAAAGTATTATTCGAAATATTCAACTTGAAATTAAAACTAAAATAAACGCTTCAAGAAAGATTTTTCATTTAAGAAACCTTGATCGCGAATCTGGGGAGGTACTGCCCATTTTTTGTATGCATGAAAAATGCAATTATAGAATTATTTTTAAATAAAGTCTTACTTCCTTTTTATATTTTACGATTCAGAGTAGATTTTCTGTAATTGGAATTTCTGTTACAAAAAAAAAAAAAAAAAAAAAAAAAACCGAAAAAAAAAAAAAAAAGATCTTAAGTTCTCCGAAGACTTGAAACAAAAAACTAAAAAAAGCAATACAAAAATAAATGTCTCGAAATTTAGGTGGTGGCGAATAACAAATTAGAAAAAATACCAAAATTTTCTGAAAAAGAATCATTTAAATTTTTTAAAAATAATTTATTTCTGAACAAGTCCTGTAAAGTTTCATTAATCAGCTATAACTTTCACTTTTACAAGAATTCCCTAATCAATTAATTTTTTACCGCAAAAATACGCTCAAATTTCCCGTACAAATTTATGGTCCCAAGTTGACGCCAGAGAAACAAGATTGTTAGCCTAAATATACAAAATTGTAAAAAGGATAAAATATAAGTTTTTACATAAAAAAAAAAAAAAAATCCTTTGATGCTGTTAATAAGATCGTGGTGATAAATAGTTTTTTTTACTGTTTCGGACATTTTTATCCTCTTCATTTTTTAGCGAAATTTGGAGTAAAGTATTTAATTTTTTTTTTTTTTTTTTTCAGTGTATTTTTTTTTTAGGATGTTGGTATTGGTACCTCATATTTACAGATTTCTTTAGGGTTCATACTTACTATATTTTGATTCCCGAAGCTTTCTAGTTGAATCATATAACCTTCTAAGCGAAACACGTTGTCCTTTCTCTCAATGACAAAAACATTCCTCCTGCTACTTACTACAACTACTATAAATCGAGAGCTGGCAATACGAATACAGATGGAAAAAAAAACACTCACCTACATATGGAAGATGCCTGTGCCAAGCTTTATACAAATTAAGTACTCGTCTTTTAGCTTCACTGCTGTCTACCGAAAGAATCGGTTTCACAAGTTTGACTCCTTCTACAGCTGACCTGGAGGTAGCCATATTGAAACGGAAGTACTCAGATCATGTTATTACTTCCGGATATTGCTTTATTTTATCGTCACTTCCGTTCAAATAAAAACAGTAACATCATTTTCAATGTTTATTGTAACTATTTATTCACTGAGTTTAATGTGATATAACTAATGTCGATGTTGTAGAAAATAAGAAAAAGAATAGGGTAAAAATGTATATTGTAACACCCGAGCGCTAATAACCCTTCAGATTTTTCCAAAATAGTCTTAATTCCGTGCAAATCTATATGCTTAACTCAAATCAACAATTATATTGAAGAAACCTACCTTTTTGGGTGTTAACGACCAGAAATAATTGGATTTCTTCTCTATATTCTTGTCATCCCTTAAACGGCTTATTGAGAGACATTCGCTGCTGAACCATTTCGCGCACTTATACAAAAGTTAACTTTTAACTTTCAAATGTATGAAAATAAGTGATAAGTGTAGTTTTTACTTAATTTTTTAAGAAGAAAGTTAACTTTCAAATATATGAAAATATCGACAAATAAAAGAATAACAAAGTACTTTCAAATATATGAAAATATCGTTGAAAGTACTTAAATAACAAAAAGAACAAAAGTAGTACAGTAAAGCATTTTTTTTAATACATTGAAAATAAAACAATGATTAAAATAAATCAATTGTAAGAGGAAGTTAAAAGTTTCATATCAATTGAAAAAATGACATTGACAATTTAAAAACAAATGCAATAATATAGATGTCTATAATGAAGTAGGTTCTGGATACAGTCTGCTCGCCTCTCATGAAAATGTGAAGGCGCTGACTATGTTTTGTTTAGGGACTGCTTTTAAGAATAAAAAACGAGCAATGTCGGATGTGTTGCAATTATAATCAAGGGTATGGGCATCCCTGGCTTCTCCTTCCCCGCAATCGGACGTAAGTGGTACCATGAAGGTCTTCTTCGAGACTCTTTCGATCCCGCCAAATAGCCAGACCGTTTTTATTAGACGTCTCCGGTTATATTTTCGCTTTACGATAACTGTTTCGTCGATTTCTACCTCGACACCGGGTCCACCCAACTTCTCCTGCACATTTTCCAGCCAAAACTGGCACACCTCACTGCAGAAGGAGCGCCAATTCACTGAAATGACTTTCGTAATTTCCAAGTTTTTGAACATTATCCTGTGGCACCAGCTAAGATCAAGGAAATGTGTTACAAAATGTAGCACTTTCCACGCAGGCAAGCGTGACTTCTCCAAAAGTGTATTTTTCCTAAAAACCTATCTCCGGTCCTAGCAGTTCGAATCGTCCTAATGGCCGGAAAACAGAATGTGGCTTCAGTGTTAGCGATAGGAAAAGTTCCCTTGATTATGCAACACATCCGACCAAGATCAATCATCTACAGTGATTGCTGGTCGGCGTATGTGCGGATGAACGGAACACGGGTACACGCACAAACAAATCAACCATTCTGAACACTTTGTCTTTGTAGATCCAACAGATATCAAACTATCCACACGCAGACGGTTGAAAGACTATGGAGAACGACTCAGGATGTAATTAAAAGATCAGGACACAGAACTTCGTATTTAAAACAATACATTGCTCGTTTTTTATTCTTAAAAGCAGTCCCTAAACAAAACATAGTCAGCGCCTTCACATTTTCATGAGAGAGGCGAGCAGACTGTATCCAGAACCTACTTCATTATAGACATCTATATTGCATTTGTTTTTAATTGTCAATGTCATTTTTTTCCATTGATATGAAACTTTTAACTTCCTCTTACAATTGATTTAATCATTGTTTTATTTTCAATGTATAATATTAAAAAAATGCTTTACTGTAAGTGTACTACTTATTTTGTCCTTTTTGTTATTTAATTTAAGTATTTTAATTTCATCGATATTTTCATATATTTGAAAGAAATTTGACGATATTTTCATATATTTGAAAGTTAACTTTCTTCTTAAAAAATTAAGTAAAAACTACACTTATCACTTATTTTCATACATATTTGAAAGTTTAAAAAAAGTTAACTTTAAATTAAAAAGAAAAGATCGCGTATTAATTTCGTTAAGGGAGTAAATAGGCCAAAATTGTATAAGTGCGCGAAATGGTTCAGCAGCGAATGTCTCTCAATAAGCCATTTAAGGGATGACAAGAAGAGCGAGAAGTCCAATTATTTCTGGTCGTTAACATCCATTAATTGTTGATTTGAGTTAAGCATATAGATTTGCACGGAATTAAGACTATTTTGGAAAAATTTGAAGGGTTATTAGCGCTCGGGTGTTATTTACCAGAATTGGCTTTTTAATGCCCGCGCACTAAAATATCTCTTAAAATTTTCCCAACCGTGTCAAATTTACCAAAAGAACGTTAACAACGACCTTGAGTAAGAAACCTTTATGTTTTGTTTTTTTTTTTTTTTATTGGGTGGAGGAAAGAAATGGAATTCATTTTATGAGTGAATGGCGGAGTCGGAGGACAGACAAAAAAAAGAGAATAAAAAGAATGAGATGTAGCGGTTGTATTGGATTTTCTTGTTCAACATTAATAGTAGTTGGAAAAAAGAAGACAACGACTGTTCATGCCTTTTTGAATCGATAAAGAGCTGATTCTTTGACAATCACACTTTGTCCGTGTGTGACTTTGCAATGTGCTTCCAGCTTATATGCGTATGCTCAGTGGCGGGCCGGGGTAGGGGCAGTTCCGACAAAATAAAATAAAAAAACAATATTCCGTTTTAGAAAAACACGAATAAAGCATTTTAACAAATATATACAACATGAGAATGTTCTTTAGGACATAGAGTTTGTTCAGAGTTCCTGTCAGTAAATTGATTTTCAAAGAATTAATCAGTTCCGATTAAATAATATTTCACATCGTAAATTTCTGTCAGTTTCAGAGTTCCTGTCAGTAAATTGATTTTCAAAGAATTAATCAGTTCCGATTAAATAATATTTCACATCGTAAATTTCTGTCAGTTTGATTGGAGATTAGGTAAGAGTTGTCTCCCTTTAGCTGTTGACTATTGAATATATATTTTTTGTTAATGAAACGTAAAAAGATGGAAGTTTAAATATTATGTGAATAAAGTTGATTCAACAGATGAGTAAAGTCTTTTGAAGAAAGTAAATTGTGTACGTCCTGGAAAGTTTGTCGTAATCGAAATTGGTAAATGAAATGTTGGTTGATATCAAAAGTTGATTTTTGTGTTTAAAAGATAAACTTTTAGCTATAAATAATAACTTTTGAGTAAATTGTGCATTAAATATTAAGAATCTTTTGGCTGTAGATAGTTGACTCAAAGTAAGTTTGCATTAGGTTATGTTCAAAATTGCCTTTTGAATAAAATGTTTGTTTGGCATACTCTATGTTCTTTGAGTGGAATTCTTGTCTTGATAAAAATCATAGATGTTAAAATAAAAGAGTAGTTTGTTGGTGAGTTAGTGAATTTGAACTTTATGATTATGTTATGAAATCTAAGAAACTTCAATGATTTGAACAGCATGCATTTGTTTGGCGAATTGTTTGACACTGCAAAGCTCACTGTTAGAAGTTGATAAGTTTCTGTTGCTTTAGTTGAAGGAGTGAATTAGATGAGTTAGAGATGCACAATGTTCGTACATATGTGTGTGTCATAGCGTTTGTAGAATTAGATTTCTACATTCTCTCTTTTAAACCTGTTAAAAGAGGATCACAGCTAAGTATTCTCAGTTTGTGCTGAACCCATTAAAATCGGCTCCAGTGTTCAGTATGAAACAATGCTTTCTGACTAGTCCATAATGTCATGTTTCTGCCTACATCTGCACGGTTGACTTCGATTTGACCTGTTCAGTGTTCAACGCACAAAAATTTGGTAAACAGAGCCTCCCACGTGATCAAGAAAATTCATGAATATGAAACTTCAACTTAGTGAGTCCTTAAAATAATCAATTTGTCACACGAATCCATAAAATCCAACTTCCTCGATAAAAGTTAATTTTTATTAACATCAACCCGGCTTGTGGAATTCAATTTCTTTTCAACATCATCTCATCTAGTGACAAATCCAACCAAGATGAGATTCAGAAACCAACTCACTAAAGGAAATTGTAACAATATCAGTCAAAGTGAGACAACTCTATAGTAAATCAAGCAATCTATTTCATTCAATTTCACCATCAACATAAACTGTTTAATATCTTAACAGAGCTATAGCATAACACCTTTTATATTACCCTTGATCACACAACCAAGAACTCTAAAGTGTTTTAAACAACTTTATTATATCATGTGTATTTGTTATATAAAAATATTTTCTGTTAAAACAAATATCTGCCTAGTTGATTATTTCTCATGTTGTTGTCTTTGTTGCATTTGATTTAGTAAACATAGTAGAGGGTCAGTTTAATTTGTATTTTGTCACCAATACAGATTGGCTAACCCACTACAGGTCTTCCCATAAGGGACAGACGTGGGCTCTTCACTGAACTACATTGTTATGGTTCTGAGAAAAAACAAAGGAAAGATATTCAGTCACCCCCACCACCCACGAGGGCGTCATGTGACACAAGGCGTTTTTAACGTGGGATCTCCAAGCCTGTGGGCTCGGCCAAAAATATGCCCATTGAACCCGTATAAACGGGTTCTGGGTCGGTTTACCTCCCTGAAAGAGAATCCGCCCTTCGGCATAGCCTCCTTCGGGTTCCTCCCCGCCCGAAGGCAGAAAGTTCAACCGATCAGCCAGTCGACTGACTGAGAAAGAGGAAGAGTTGAAGATGTTGCTAAGTATTTATAATCTATGTCATGTGATAGTCTCGAAGCACATACACAGATTTTTGGCGGTAAACTAATTTTAACCATGCGGACGTAGACGAAAGCATGATATTAGCATTAATTGACCAGTCAGGAGTCAGAGAAATATCAAGGCTCTGTGATTCTCTTTCTGCACAAAATTATATTTTTACGTCGAGTAATATAGAAACGCAAAAAGATTAAAGATTTGTTTCTTTAAAAAAACAAAGTTAAGTCAGAAGTGTAATTATTTAATATTGTATTTTAATGTTTATTGTTTAAAAACTTTAATTTAAAAAACAAATTTGTTTTTAAATAACTGGCTGACCTGATGGAAATAAATATATTGTTATTAAATGTTTCTGTCCTTATTAGTTTAGTTTCATTATCTTTCATAACGCATTGAGGGTAAAAAATAAAATATACACCGGTAAAATTATGAGGGGGTAGTTACTTTGCCTAAAAAATGAATTGTCTGTCAGTTCTCTGGAGAATAAGTTAATGTTTAATGCAAATATCAGAGGTGAACATTTCTTATTAAATATCAATTTTTTTTTACATTTGTTCAATGTTCAGTTATTTTTATTACGACCATTACTATGAATTAAATTTTAAATTATTATATTGAATATAAGAATGAAATAAAAAGGAATAAGAAAAAATTATAAGAAAATAAAGGATAGTAAATTTTAAAAATTGTATTTAAGAAAAGATTTGAACAGTCATTGGCTGTATAGGATAGTAATTAATTATTAACTTCTATTTTAAGAAACACTTCCCTATGACATTATGTGAATGGGTCATGAATGTTTCTAGCTAAGTTTGGGATAGTTAAAAAAATTATCAACCTTTTTTTACAACCCCACTTTCAGCCTTGTTCCAAATTGTATCTTAGTATAATAAATAAAAATTCCCTATGCCGTTGGGTATGCTCTTTTCCTATTTGTTTCTTTTTCTATTTTTTTTTTTATCTGTTAGAATGAGTAAACAGCAAAAACTGAGTGGTGCAGCTTACTGCAAGTTGAATGCTACCAGAGAATGCAAGGAAAGAAAAGGTGCCGCATCTTTAAAGGTTTTCTTACAGAAGAAATATGCAGTTAAATCAAAATGCAAAGATGAGGACGCTGAATGTACATCAGAACTAGGAGCTGACGAACATAGAGTAACTGTGAATATGGTGGAGACAAATATAGAAATAAAAGTTGAAGAGGAAATTCTTGTAGGAATTAACGTTGTTAAAGAAATTGAAGGTGACTGATGATGTGCCAAAGGAAGAGAGCTCAAGTGCATCCAGTAAGGACAGGTATGAATAAGAAGAAAGTAACTGAAGTTACTGCAAATAAAGAAATAGAACAAGTAATCACAGAGATTGCTGTGTACGACGACATTGTATTTTGGCCACAAACTTGCTCAGAGCAGTTGCTTGTTGATCATGTAGCATTGGGACCTAAAAAGTTTCAAAACAAAGATGAACCATTTGCTCCGATTGTAAGGCTGAGGAAAAATAGTCCAAGGGTAATGCTACAAGACTATGCAAAACTATGGAGAATGGAGAGAGTGTTTTTAGACCATGGTTGCTGTGCTCAACGATGATCTCTTTATTGTTTCTGCTGTCACCTCTTCCTGAAGACAGAGCAGCGCAAATCAAGTCTAACAAGAAATCCAGGATTTCAAAAGTTCTTGCCTGAACATGAAAATTCGTCTGATTGCCAAAGAGCTTTCAAGGAATGGAAGATGTTGGAAATGACCCTTAATAAAGGTAACGCTCTTGACAGTAAATTACAAGAACAAACTATGAAAGAAAGACAGATTTGGGGACAAATTTTAACATGCTTACTTGATATCATGAAGTTTCTGAGGAAAAAGAAGCTGCCTTTTAGAGGTCATCGAGAAGATGTATATAGTTCTAAGAAAGGTAACTTTATAGAACTTGTTGAACTTATGAGCAAGTATGATCCTGTTCTTGGAAAGCATTACTTGAAAGAAGTAAATGATAACCGGCGGTACTTGTCACCAAAAATCCAACATGAATTCTTGGGAAAACATGTAAAGGAAAATATATTGGATCGAATTCGAAAAGCCAATTATTTTGCAATCATACTAGACAGCATGCCGGACATTTCTCACACTGACCAGATTAGTTTTTTTTTTTTTTTTTTTGTTGATATGTCTTTGCTGAAAAAGAATTGGAGGTGCGGGAACAATTTCTTGGTTTTATCACTGAGCATGGGAAGACAGCTTATGATATCAAGATGATTTTGTATCGACTGGAGAAAGATAAACTTGATTTTAAAAAATGTAAAAGGATAAGATTTGACAATTCGGCTAATATGGCTGGAATTCATGGTGATGTTCAATGTCTTCTATGAAACATAAATGGGAGAGCTAAATTTGTACCATGTTCTAATCATAGTCTGAATTTATGTGGTGTTCATGCCTCAGCTGTGAATGCAGGTGCCATTATATTTTTCAGAGTGATTGAGACTATATATTTTTCTCCCCTTCCAATCACTGGTGGGAAGTTTTATCTTCGCATATGAAGGTCATGATGAAGCATTTGGTAACCACCTGTTGCGTGATGAGAATAACATTTGTATCACAAGACTCCCCCCATCTGCGATGTCCACACCACCATTCTTGCCATGGTTAGCAACGTGAGAAACACCACTTGTTTCACTCCATAGAATGGGGGCAACACATTATCGCATGCATATGCAAAATTGATGGACACAAGATGTTCGGGATTGATACAAGCTGTCAGCTTGCCGACATAGTCCCAGGCTATGAGCGATAGCGCATTTCGAATCAATCTCCAGGTAAGTGAAAACTCAGGGTTGCTGAGGTGAACAAGATCAGAAAGAGCGCAACTTGGTCACCAACAAGCTGAGACGCCCACCGAGTAGGTTCTTCACAACCCCCCCCCCCCACTAAAACCCTCTGTGACAGTGAAAGGTCACTGGACCGAGTAACCTGCAAGGCCGATTGATTGTTTCTGGGACTTATGACGGAGCTCAGCCCTAGAAATAGGAGGAGTTATGGTAAGGCTAGGGAAGGCGTCTCTAACACTCTCCTCCAAGATCGAATCCTCTGCAAACGCATGGCATAGGAAAGCCAACCTCGAGACACATCGACGAATAGTCAAGTGTGGCATTCCTACCCCCCACGGTAGCTGGACATATACCCCTCTGCAAACCTGGTGCCTGCCACCACTCCACCAGAAGGAGGAGAGCAAATGCTCGAGTGCTAATCCCATGGTTCTTGCAGAGCGGGAGTACAGGCTAAAACTGGTTATTAATTGAATTTGGTTGGATGCCTGCTTTTGTTTAGAGGCGTATTTAATGCTGAAATCTAAATATTTTGTACATAGTTTTATAACTTCAACCATGGATACCCTGTACACAATTTTATACTTCCAGTACAAACACATGCTTTACAGATACATAGTTTGTAGATGATCCATTATAGGTGTTATATGTTTGGTACAAACATATTTCTTTAAGGTAGGAAACCACCTTGATGGTTTCAGCATTTTCAAATAGTTCTCCTATGTTGCAAGAAAATTATTAACCACTTTGCTCAAAGTAAAATGGACACATCGCACAGTGGATAAAAGCGTTGGTTAGATCCAGTTCAATACCCGGTTAAGGCAGTGGAGAACTTGGAGAGGGGAATTAACAGGAGATAACTGACATCCATTAAACATGGCATATAGAACTAGAACAGTCTACCCCAGTGAGCGAAATAAAGGGTTCAGTTCGACGAAGAAGACTGGAGCATACAACGGCCAAAACGTTGTAATAAATATGGCGAGAAAAATGAGGACAATAGTCCGAATAATATAAATAGTGTACTATCTCTTCTGTATGTAGTTATTCTTAAAACTAGTGAAGTTTTTTTTGTTGAACAATTTAGAAGCTACTAAGTGTATAGTGGAAAATATCTGTCTATTATATAAACATATGCAGTCTCACACTTCCTTTGCTTCTACCATGAGTGTCATTCAAGGATTCTTACAGTACTTCGATTGCCTTATTTCTAAAATAACAGTTTTGAAAACTGTGATATATTCATCGACTTTAAATACACTAATTTCTTGAGATTGCATTTTCTTGTAAATTACTTCAACAGGAGGCATAATCTGATGTATAACCAAAAAAAAAAAAAAAAAAAAAAGAAGCTCTAACCAAAACATGACATTATCATCATTCAGGTATTGTAAAATTCCTCTTGCTTCTACAATGGTTTGATCTGCATTTGATGTTGACAGAATTTCAATACAGCAGTTTTTTAAAGGTTGCAAATTTTCATGAACTTTGTTCACGGTCCATATATTAAAATTCCACCTTGTAGAGGATGGACGTGGAATACTAACATCCATATGATTCTTGAGAATGGATACACGTTGTGGTGATTATGAGAAAAACTTTGTAATAGCCAAAATGTTAGAGAAAAATATTCTTGTGTTCCATGTAATACTTGTTGCATTTGTCATTATGAAATTAACTTGATGTGCATAACAATGAATAAAATGTCTACTACTATAAACTGCTTTTATTTTTGCTTGATCTCCTTTTTTGCCTTTCATGACATTTGCGCTATCAAATATCTGAGCTATCAGTTTTTGTCCCTTTCCTTCAAGGATTATATCTAATTGTTCTAGAATACGTTTTGATATGCCATCTTCAGTTTGATTATCTGGTATAAAGAATCCCCTAAAATATTTCTTCATTCAACACGTACTGTAGAACAATGATCATTCGAGTGTGTTCTGAAACAACTGTTGTGTCATCAGCCATGACAGCTACAAATGAAGCTTCCTTAATTTTTGTCTTTATCTCCACATGGTATATTTGTAGCAGGTAGTCAAGTATCTCATTCTGAATGTTCTTAGAAACACTTTTGGAAACCTTACTGATTTCTAAAGTAATTCTTCAAATCTGGATCTAATTTAGATGCAAAATTTATTAATCCTCTAAATAACCCTGGATTTACTACTGAATCATTTTCATCATGTCAATGTGAGGGAGTTTCAGTTTCCACAAAATAAAATACAGTCTATTATTTTGGATAAAATTTCACAATTCTTTTTAGTCTTTATGTTATGCTCATTGGTTGAAAGTCTGTATGACTAAGTTTCTCCTTAATATTTACGTTTTCTAAAAGTGACCATGAAACCACACTTTCAATGCTTCTTTGACGTCCCATGTTTTTCAGTTTTTTCTTTCATTTTGTTTATATTTCTAAAACCGTCTTTTGTCCATTTTACATCACCTCCAAACAGCAAACATGTGAAGCAAAACAATGCATTTTTCACTTTACAGTTGCAGAACCAACTTTTCCATTAGTACCATTCAGAATTAAAGCTAAGAATACACCTATTGTCGTTTATTTTTTTTGGATTTTTTTTCGTCCAACGGATTGGGAGTGTGGGGAACTCGGACAGCTAGGCAACTCAGAAGCGTTGTACCCAAAACTCGATGTGAAAGGAGAAAAAGAGATAGAACTCTGTTGTTGCAGCACTTCACAGAATCCCTGGGTAATAATAGTTTGGGATTGCAACGAATTGTCTCATTGCTTACAAGCCAACCCTTTTCCTTGTAATTGCAACAGAATCATAACAGTATAATGTAGTAACAGACTTAACAAAAAAATAACAAAAACTATCTGGAGAGTGAAAGAGATTTTCTTTATAGCTTTCCAGACGGTCGCATTTAAATGTATTGTAGTCTCATCCATCCAATCAGATAGGATCTACTAGAACAGCAAACAAAAAAAACTGGTTGACAAAGTGAAACAGATTCCTTGCCTCTTACCTTGACTGATCGCCACACAACCGTTTGAATTTCATTGCTTCTCCCCTCTACATCAGTTTCTTGGTAAGTACAAGTTACAACATTATTCATGGCTGAGATATTTGAATATCAGGTGTTGAACAGCATCTTTTGTAACTTTCTCATGGAGAGGCAACTGTGAAAACGTAAGCTGTTGAAGTTCACTGTCACACTGGCGAAAATAAGCTTAAGACCGATGATTAAAGTTTTATTTATTTCAGATTATGTTTGTAATAAAACAATATAAATTAGTTTTATTGTGAAAGCTTTATGCAGAATTTATTTCTCTTTGAAATGATGTAAAAATTGTATATTTTTCTACAACTTGAAAACTTAATGCTGGATTAATTTAAATTATTCAAATTTGCTGGCAAAATAAGTTTAAGACTGCATAGGTATTATGCAAATTATTTGGTACATATGTGGTCACATGGTTGGTCATTAATGCATTATATAATATAATAACTGAGCATTGTTATACAATTAATTTGCTACAGGAAAGTGTTGTAGTCTTTACCCAGTGACTAGATCAAAAATAGTGTTACTTCATCCTTTATGAACATAAGCAAACAATTAAAGTGCATCAAAATGGCTTGTGTTGAGGCTTGGAAGTTTTACCAGGATACTGGACAATATAAGGATAGGCAAAGATAGGCGAAAAACAACAGTGCAACTGGATAGACGAATTCATAGGCTTTCCAAAGCTAACCGAATGCTGATGGCTGTGGTGATGTTAATTTTATACCGCAAACTGTCCAAAACCGTCTAAGAGAATTTGAATTATTTGGACACATTGTTAGAAAAAAGCCAATTATTTCGGAGAGGAATTGACTCAAGCAGCTGAGTTTCGCAAAAAGTCACATTCTATGGACGTCCGACAACTGGTGTAGAGTTCTTTGAGTGACGAGTCACACTTTTGCATCTTTAGATCGAATGGAAAAAACTTTGTCAGGCATAGCCTAACCGAGAAATTACACCCTAAATAAGTCAAAAAGATGGTGCAAGCGAGAGGCGGGGGTGTAATGGTGTGGGGTACATTCAGTAGCTTTGGTATTAGTCCAATTGTTAAAATTGATGAAAAACTCAACAGAGTAGGCTATATGCAGCTAGTTAAGGAATATATTCTGCCATATTTGATTGACCAAATGCCACCTGGAGCTATTTATCAAGATAATAGCCCCATTCACAAAGCCCAAAAAGTAATACAAATTTTTGATCACCATAATATGGATGTCATTGAGTGGCCTCCTCACAGAGTCCGGTTCTTAATCCAATTAAATATTTATGGGATTATATTTCTAAAACAGTTCACGCTAAAAAAAAAAACAAAAAAAAACAAACAAATTTAGCCCAATTATACGATTATATTAAGCAAATATGGCAGAGCATTCCAAATGATTTTTGTGCTCTCTTATCAAGCTTGATGCCGAGGCGATGTGAAGCTGTAATTAATAATAAAAGCTACAGCATTAAATATTGATAAGTGTTTTGTTTTTTTTTGCTCATTTTTACTATAACTTTTTGCTTTAAATATAGCCATGCAGCCTTAAACTAATTTTGCTGGCTAATTTGGACAATTTAAATTAATCCAGCATTAATATTTTTCAAGTTGTAGAAAAATATACAATTTTTACATCAATCGAAAGAGAAATAAATTCTGCATAAAGTGTTCACAATAAAATTAATTTATATTGTTTTATTAGAAATAGATTCTGAAATGAATAAAACTTTAGGCATCGGTCTTTAACTTATTTTCACCAGTGTATTTCTTTGGGATTCAAGGAGGTCATTGTTAAATTATTCAAATTCTCTATACAATATAAAACAACCGAAAAAAAAGCAATGAATTAAATAGAATAGCTGGAAGTATGATAGTTATCTACAGTTTATCACATTCAAGAATATGGTACATGTTTTTTGAGCACAACACAGACTGAGTCAAAAATAAACACTACCTAACACTTGGACAACAGGGTTAGGACTGCGTGAATAACAGTGCTCTCTCTAACAAGTGTTCAGCTTCCTTTCTTGGACATGTCCACATGCACACAACAGCCAAACACTGCATTACTGAAGCTGTGAAGCACACAGTTCCATACAAAGACTTTAAAAAAATTTTTCATGAATGAGGGGATGGCTACTGAAATACAAAGACAGAATTAAAGAAAAAGTAATTATATTGAATGCTATCAATAAAATTGAATAAAAATAGGTAGTGCTACAGTTCCACTACGTGCGGCCACTGCTAAATATACTACCTTGGACTGTGGATGTGCCTGAAATAGATCTAGAACTCAGAAAACATACACTTGTGTTCCAGGAGGAGTTGGAAAATATCAAAAACAATTGTCCCAGACAGTTGTGCATATATCGCAGATGGATTGAAGTACAAGTGTGAAATGATATGTGCAGGTAGGTATAGCAGGAAGGTGAAAGGGAAGTATATGCCTGAAGAGGCTTCAGTTTCCAATACAGAGAACCTGGCACTCAGCTTAGAGATGAAGCCAAGTGCACTTCTGCTTCTAGCAGAGGGATGTGTAATATTCTCTGGCTCCCTATCAATTGTAGCAGCAATGTGGGAAAACAACCCACTTGTTGAGGAATTGCTATGCGAGATGGATACATTATCCAAATGTGAAAAAGGAAAACAAAAAGAAAAGAAAAAAATGCATAAAAAAAATTAAAAGAAAATATGAAAAGCAAAGGTAAAATATGTAAAAAAGGATAAAAGAAAAAAACAAAAAAGACAAAATATGAACAAAAAGTTAAGAGCAAAAACGCACAAAAAAGAGAAAAGGCAAAATGTGCCAAAGGTTGAAAAGATAAAAGTAAATTGAGTAAGATGAAAGCATAAAATAGGCAAAAAATGTGTAAAAAAAATTAGCAAAGAAAAATATGCAAAAAAAGAGAGAAGATAAAATACATAAAAAAGTGAAAAGACAAAATCTTACTAATTATAAAACGCAGATTGTGTGTGTGTGTGTGTCTGTACGTTTATATATTGGATCGGATTTCCTACATTTTTCAACTGATTTCAACAAAACTTCACAGGACTACGTAAAATTGCCTTGCGGTGGTTCTGACAGCACCAAAAATTGGAAAAACAATTGTTTTTGCACGAAATCAATTTGAAAACACGATTAAGAGGCATCACGTGAATGAAAGGGGGACAACTCATATCGAGTTATACTTATTATAAAACCCAGGTTGTTTGTGTGTGTGTGTGTTCGTTTATATATGGAATCAGATTTCCTACATTTTTCAACCGATTTCAACAAAACTTCACTTTTTTTTTTTGGCAGGTAGTGTTTCTTATTGCCTTGCACACTTTTTTCTTTATTTTTACATTCAGAATGCTTTAAAAATTCCATTTACAAGACAATTGTTTATAATAAAATTCTATTCAATCGGTAGACTCATAACGATTGAAAACAATGTTTTTGTTTGAGTTTGGGTTTGACCAATTCGTAAAAAAAAAAAAAAAAAAAAAACTAATTAAGACATGCGTGTCCGTCAACCTTAAACAATAATCTTTGTCAGTTTTATTTTTCAGTCTTTATGATGGTCGATACTTGATCTATCTCTTACTGTTACATCCCCGGGCAACGCCGGGCTCTACTACTAGTATGAAATAAAAGAGAAAAAACAAAATGTGAAAAAAGGAGAAATGACAAAATGTACAAAAATCAGAAAAAAAAAGAAGAGGTAAAAATGTCGTTAAAAAAAAAATGGGGAAAACAAGGAGAATACAAAATAGGAAAAAAAGCAAAAAAAAAAGGAAAGATAAAGAGAATATACCAAATAATCAAAGAAGAAAAAGTTAATTAAATCAAAAAATGAAAGGGAGAAATACAAAATGGATGGAAACGGGGAAACAGCAAAAGGGGCAAAAATGAGAAAAGGCAAAGTGAAGAAAAAAGGAGAAAAAGCAAAATGTGCAAAAAGGAGAAAAGACAAACTGAGCAAAAAAAGGAAAAAATAGGTAAAAGGAGAAAATGCAAAATGTGCAAAAAGGAGAAAAGACAAACTGAGCAAAAAAAGGAAAAAATAGGTAAAAGAAGGAGAAAATGCAAAATAGGCAAAAAGGAGGGAATACATAATGGGTAAAAATAGAGAAAATATGAAATAAGCTAAAAGGATGGAAATACATAGAAAGCAAAGAAAACACAAAATGGGGGAAAATGCAGAAAATACAAAATGATAGAAAATGCAAAAAAAAAAAAAGAAAAAAAAAAGAAAAAAAAAAAAAAAAGAAAAATAAAAAGAAAAGAAATTCACTAAAAAGGGGAAAATCCAACATGCATAAAAAAAATAATTTACAATAGGTAAACAGAAATCAAAAGTATCGATGATTATTTCTTGGAACTACACATGCTGAGTATAAACCGTGAACTTTACACTTTACTGCCATTGGAGACATCAGGAGTTAGTTTGAGATGGTTTTATTAACGGACTTTCATCCAACACAATTTGACAACTTTTACTAGGATTTTGGGAGCTAACTCTGACCCAGGATTGTGATAGTTTCAGAGCACATGAAGAGGCCCAAAACAATTTAGAACAGTATATCAGGGCAGCTATTAAGGTAAATGCTGCTATGTCTACCAAAAATAACATTTTTCATCCTAATTGTTTTTGCAAGTGATCTCTGCTTCAATTAATGTTGCTATGGTAAAGAAACAATACTATTTGTGGTGCTAACTTGCACTACTGTTCTAAATGCCCAGCTTGAAAGCGTGAATACATTTCCTGTTGAAAAATTGAACAGTGTGCAGGTCTAAAGAAAAACAGAAAGTGTAATATCCTTAAAGATAACAAAAAAATTTTGGCTCTCAACAACTTTATTGCAAAGTACAGCAAGACTGTGAAAAACTCGTTTGTTTTTTAACCACTTCACTAAGTGTAGCTTAAGCAGAATAGTTTTGTCATTGAAACATGCTCATTTACTTATTTCTTAAAATCATGAGCAAAAATTAATTATTGCTCATTTTTTCTTGATAAAAGTCTAATAAAGTAGCAGTCTACAAATAAGTGCAATCCTTTTAATTTCTTTATATAAAATCAATTTTCCATTTACATACGACAAATCATCTTTCCTCAAATGTCTGCTAGTATATAATTATTATTCGATATTTCAGTGACAACGACTAACAAGGAGTGCCTATTCAATTACCTCAAATAACATCCCAACTTCTTTACTCACAAAATGAATTCTTCCTTTGAAAAGGCTATATGACAACCAATGAGATAAGTGAACTTTTCATGGTCATCTTCAATGTCAGGAGGTACATTAATTCATTAATTTCATAAGAAAATATTATATGGTAAATGTGCTGAACTGATCACTTATTATTCTCTTTATATGTGTTCAACATTATGATCAAAAAATAGGAAAATAAAATTTTACATCAGCTTTTTTTAAAATTCATTCACTTCTTCATCAAAATCAAGGTATTGGACTTTCATTTTCAATAGAAGCAATTGCTAATCTGAATAACCTATCATCTCATTGTAGATGGCAGATAATCTTAAAATTTTAGTTTGTTGAAACTAATTTTGGCATGTTCAACAGTTGCAATCCAGCTCCCAATTTCAGGTAAATATCAACTTGGTGATTCTGAAAAAATTAATCTAAAATGTCAGAGACATTCTTTAAGTGCTTTTTTTCTGTTCTTAATCTCTGATTCTCTTCACAAAATTGAGGCAAATCTCATGATTTTGTGAGGTAGTTTTTCTAGTTCACTCATTTTTCATAAATTGGTTTGAACTGCTATTTCACACTCTTTACAGTATTTACAGTATTCAAAAGAGATTCTTAATTTTGAATAAAGCCATAAATTTAATTCCATGTGAAAACTGATTATTAATTGAAGAGAAACTCTGGTCAAGAAAAAAATAATCCTGGTAAAAATGTTCTTCAGGTGTTTGAGCTTCTATTAGGGAAAAAAAAAATTAAAATAAACCCTGCAACAGAAAATTGATGTGAAGAGTAGTGCCAGGCTTGGCACACATGACATAGGAGACACACTCAAGAATCATAAGTTTATTGAAAAAAAAACCTGTTACAGCTTATCTTGGGCCTACACAATGTTAATGAATTGTATGCCAAAAATATGAAACTCTTGGCCAATAACAAGATATGAAATAAGGAAAAATGGTTACATTCATGTGCACTGTAAAAAATTTAAAAAAAAAATGTTCATTTCTATTACAAATAACACAGCATAAATCAAATCTATAAATTAACCTTGAGGGGCAAAAAAAAAAAACTGTTTCAAAGAAAAACAATATTAACCAGTTGCAAGTAAAGTTTGTTATGAAAATGGGTAAATTCCCAAATACATGTAAATGAATGCATTAGTATTCAATATTCTTTATTTACATAAAAACTTTAAACACCCAAAAAGTTCCAAAGATAGAAAATGGAATATAAGAAAAAACAATACATCACTTTGAAAAGAGCTTTTCCATATTACACTTGTATTTGGATGAAGGGTTTCTTTAGTCTTGGTATTTAGTAGCTAGATGCAGCTGTGAATTAGTTGTCTTGAGAATCACTGGTAACAATTTGGGTTTAAATTCAAAGTGTTCACTCTCCATGAATAGCCAGGAGTGACAATGTGTCCTGGAGGTAGAAGTTTTTGACTCTGTCCTGTAAATTTTTCAATTTCTTAAGTAGGCATCACAGGGGTCTTATGATAACACGTTTAAAGAGAGTAATTGGCTGTTGGTGATTTTATTCCCAGATGGACTGGGTGTTAGTTGGCTGAGAGAGTTATGATGTCATTAACCTTCAAGCTGCCAGGATGAGTTACACAGGCATACCATCAAAAATATTAAAGGGGTCAAGCAACTGCTAACTAATAGCCTGAGAAAATCATGACATCAGCAAAAGTTTTCAATAGAAGCTAGGAGTCACCTCCAAGTTAAAAGTTAATACAATGAATAAAAAAATTTTTATACTTCATCACAAGAATCATGACCAAATAAACATTTTTTGCAACAGGCTTGTAGTTCAAACCTTTCCTCAATACCATTTTCTTCTTCAATTTCACACGCTTTTGACACAACAACGGCATAACTATGCTTATTAGTCTTAAAGGAAACTGCAAATTGCCTAACTCTGAGCAATCACTAACATCAGAAAACTCCAACAATTGGATAACATAAAAAAATGTAAAAAAAAAAAAAAAATCATACCAAATGATAATGCTACGTACAAAGTCCCCAGTAGAAATCCATTCCAGCAGGAATGGTAAGCCAGTCACTGTTGTGCCATCTCTGTTCTTATCTAGCATGTTAAGAACATTTTTAATGTTTTTAAGTTGATAGTGTTATGATTTGACAAAATTGATTTGTGATTACCATCTTGTACCACACTGTACTTTCACAAAAATAAGAGTAATGAAATTTCCAATGAAAATAATGTATATAATTGATTAACTATCCTCAAGAATCACAATGCCTATCTGATAAAACAAGATTCAATACATGGAACAAATAAAACTTTTTCATTCATCTCAAGTATTCTAGACTGAATACATTTGTAATTGTCTACCAAAACATTTTGATTAAAAATCACCTTTAATAATTTGATCAATAAATGTTAGAAAACATGTTATTAACATAAACTTTTTGAAAAAATATTTTGAATGTATAGTGGGTTAGCCAATCTGTATTGGTTAAAAATGCAAATAAAACTGACCCGCTACTATTTTTACTAAATCAAATGTCAAAAAGACAACAACAAGAGAAATAATCAAGAAGAAGAGTTTGTTTAACAATAAATATTTTTATAAAACACAACAAATACAAAATATATGCTAAGTTTCATTTTTTTTACTATTTCACATATATCTTATTTTTTGGTTATTTCACATTTTCTCCTTTTTTTTTTTTTTGCTATATCACATTATCTGCTTTTTTCCTATTTTACATGATCTACTTTTTTACGATTTCATATAGTCTCTTTCTTTTACTATTTCACATTATCTCATTTACTTTTGCTTTTCATATCTCAATTTTTAGCTATTTCAAGTGATAATTTTTGTGCTAATTCACACTATTTTTTGATATTTCACATTATCTTTTCTTCTTTTTTTTTGCTATTTCACATTATCTCCATTTTTCCTACTTAATGTAATCATTTTTTATAAATTTTACATTATATTTGGCTATTACACATAATTGTCTTTTTGTGCTATTTCACATTTTTGCTATTTCACATTATCACATTTTACTGTTTCACATGATATCATTTTGCTGTTTCAAATTATCTTCTTTTTTGCCATTTCATATTAACTGATTTTTTGCTTTTTCAAATTATCTCATTAACACCTTTTTTTACTATTAACATTATCTCTGTTTTTTTTCCCCATTATCTACTTTTTTTTTTTTTTTTTTTTTTTTGGCTATTTAACATTATACTATTTTTGCTATTTCACATTATATCCTTTGTTGGCTATTTTTCATATTTTTTGTTATTTCAAATTATCTTTTTTTTTTTTTGCTATTTCACATGATCTTTTTCTGTGCTGCTTCAAACTATTTCCTTTTTGTTATTTCACATTACCACCTTTTTTTATTATTAGGTTGGTGCAAAAATAATGTCGTTTTTTTTAAAAGTATTTTTAACGTCAAAAAACGACATTATTTTTGCACCAACCTAATATTTCAATTTATTTCCTTTATGTCAATTCCTATTATTGCCTTTTTTTCTATTTGACAATATCCCCTTTTTACTGTTATCTCCTTTTTGCTAATTCACATTATCTCTTTTTTTGGCTAATTCATGCCTTCTTGTCCATTTTTTACTATTTCACATTATCTATTCTTTTAACTATTTCATGTTATCTCCTTTTTTTATTATTTCACATGAATGTTCACAATTTCTCTCAAATATTCAGGCTGGAAGATGAAAATAAATAAATATACTGTTTAATAAATAAATGGAGAATCTACACAAATAGAAGTATCCACTAAAAATAACATTTAAATTATATAAATATCTATAAATATCTATCTACATTCATACATATAAAAAGGCATACTTATAAAATTTATTCTTTATTAATATGCATGTTGTAAATGTTTTGCTTAAATATAGATTTTGAATGAAAATATTTTTAAACTCACAAACCACAGTTAAAATATAACATAGTGCATTAATTATAAGTGCAATAATAAAAATAAATTATTTAAAAGCTTTTAAAAAACTTTATGCAGGAATTCAAATTAAGTCATATGACAAAAAATGTAGGCTTGTAAAAGAAAAAAAGAGATTTGTGGTGGCAATGATTAGTAACTTATTTTATAAAGAGCTCTAACAAATTAGTACATGTTGTAATTAGTAAGAAAAAAAAATAGTGGACTTTTTCATTCCACTATAAATGTTTTCTTACAAAACAAAATTTTTTTACCATTTTCTAAATATTTACTTTTGGCAAATGGAACTCAAAAGTATATGTGAGATGTCTCAAGAGTGGCTGATAAAACTTTAAACATGGCAGAAATCAAATAGCTTGCTGTTTGCATAAGTCTTTTCTATATGAATATATAGACATATGTGTTTTATATGTCTACAGGTATTCTGTATAAATTTGTCAGTGTTTATAAATATATTTTTGAATGATATAAAGGCTTGTACAGGACTGCACACACAGATAGATACATGCACAAGTGCGTGTGTGTGTGTGATATGTCATAAATTAACATGATTCTGTTATTTTTTGTCCAATCTTTTAATCAGATAGTATGTTTTGCACAATTTTTTTCATGTCTTTTAAACAATCTCTTGGGTCATTTTCAGACAACGGGTTACAATGGTATTGCTCTCGGATGCTGATTGCCTGACAAAAGAAAATCATTTTAAATCAGTAAATATAAGTCAATTATAGAAATTAACATCTGCATTTTTGCAGGTGCAGAATCAATACAATTTCAATGAGATACCCCACCACAAAAGATTTTTTCACAAACGATAAATCTATATATCAAATACCATGAGATGCATTTTTTTTATTTTTAAATATACCCCACTCCCCACCAAAAAACTGTCCTGTGCCTAATACAGCTGCATTATGGATAGGAGATGACCAAGTTAGGTCATTAGATGAGTCTGCTAGGCATAAAAACTGTTACTAGTAATAAAATATAGAAAACAAGCCAAATTATTACACTAAAGACAGTTAAGACTAAGAGGGAAGCTCACATCATCTCACTACCTCCTAATCTAACATACATAAACCACATGGAATATATGGTCTGTCATTAATGACTCTATTAACCTTTAAGAAACATGTGTTTATTACTGTACCTAGAATAAAAAAATGCTCCTAAAAATGTGAAAGCAATGTTAACAAACTTCAGCCTCCTTTTGGACTACTGGTTTGCATATACTGTACTTATCTAGATATTTACTTGACACCCCACTGAGTCAGGTTGTGACACAAGGTCAGTTTTTAACGTGGGGACCCGAATGTTTTCACTCGGGTTGCTGGTCCAAACTGGTCTTAGCTGGTTGTAGCTTGTCCAAGCTGGTCAGAGCTGATCTAAGATAGTCATAGCTTGTCCAAGCTGGTCAGAGCTGGTCTAAGCTAGTCATAGCTGGTCTTGGCATGTCCAAGCTGGTCCAGGCCGGAACCGGTCCAAGCTAGTCCTAACCATAATACTGCGAGCCCAGGGGTGTGCCCTGTGCCAGGTAGGTACTTGATAGATCATACTTAAAAGTATGATCTATCTATACTGTACTTATCTATAAGAATTGATTTACATATATTGCACTTAATTAATTATTTTATATCAGTTGATTTTTTTTTATAGGTATTATTGATACAAATATACTAGTATTTCTTTTCTTCTTTGGTAAATTTGATTTAGTTTCCTTTGAAGATTAAAGATACAATATATGGTGTCAATCATTATACCAGTATACTTTTAGAATATTGTGTTTGCAGGCACAGAATCATACATTTCCCCTATGTACATGACAGAGAAAAATAAAGTTCATGATGCTCAATAGAATCAAGATACCCACAAATTTTATGCTAAACTTACTTTTGAAGGTATAATAGAAAAAGTAGGTAAAAAGCAAAAAAGAAATAAAGCAATATATGAACAATTAAAAAAATTAAAGTTGATGTGAAACGAAACCTTTGGAATGAAATGCTCAATGAGTTCCTGCCTTTTAACATTGGATGGATGTGTGGATAACCATTCTGGAGTTTCAGTTCCCTTCAGTTTTTCATGGAACTGCATCAATTTCCAAAAGTTGCTGCCTTCACGAACATCAAAACATGCCTGTATTGAAAGAATTAATTTGAAAAAATCAAATTTTCATTAATGAAAGAAAGGGAAAAATTCTTTTTTTTCTTAACTTTTTCCAGAAAGATCAGCAAGATCCCACTGGTCAAACATAATATTGTATTTTGTTCTCACAGAAATGAAAATGACAAAACATACAACCTAAGCATAATCTTGCAAGAATATAGAGTCCACTCCAAAAGTATTGGAACAGCAAGTATTTGTTGTTCACCGAAGAGACTTGAGTTTAAGATGAAAAGATGAACATGAGAAAATAGTTGAGAATTACATTTATTTCTTGGTACTATGATTTAGATGTGTTAAATATATATATATATGTATGTATGTATATATAATTATTTATTTAAACATATGATTCCATTGCTACATAACAGTTCTCTTGTTTCAAAAAACAAGCTAAAAACTTCAATTTAATTATAAATTAATTGAAGATTTTAGCTTGTTTTTGAAACATGAGAACTCTTATTGAATTATATTTTTAAAAAAATAATTATAATATAGTGCTTACTTGTGTATTGAGCAATGTTTTTTAAAAATAAAACAAAAATACTAAAGAACTTCGGATTATTAACCTAACAGTTCTTTCGTATTTTTCTATATATTTGCACACACACAAACATATATCTGTATATATATATATATATATATATATATATATATATATATATATATATATTAGGTTGGTGCAAAAATAATGACGTAATAATGTCGTTTTTTGACGTAACGTCAAAAAACAACATTATTACGTCATTATTTTTGCACCAACCTAATATATATATATATATATATATATATATATATATATGTATTTTAAGACATTTTATGTTTATACATACTTTTTATAGATACAAATATTTAAGTAAATGCTCTGTTCATAATAAACAGTATTAATAACATTTACCGGCCTGAATGTCCAAGAAATTTTCATAGAAAATATTCGTCCATTGACAAGAACTGAACCTGTATCCTATACGGAACTGTCATGTAGCCTGACGTGCCTTAACCAACTGAGCCACAAAGGATTGTTCAGTTAGCAAGGTTGATTTTACTGCTTTTAAACAACAAACTTCCATGAGTCTCTCATGTACATTCATCTCTGCTCAATGTGTATCCAAATGTAAACAAATGACGTCACACATTATGAAATGGACAAAGTCCTACAATTATTTTATGTTTATACATTCTTTCTATAGATACAAATGTATGTATGCATATATATATATATATATATATATATATATATATATATATATATATATATAAAAAGAAAGAAGTGTAAGATATATAATCCGGTGTTCTTATAGATATTTTTATTTTTACAAAATAGTGCTCAATGTAAATTTACAGAGCATTAAAAAATTCACTTGAGGATGAAATGGAACTAATGTCTTTAATTTAATTACAAAATTAAATTCAGACCTTCCATTTTTGAAACATAGTTAGAACTGTGTAGCAGAAAAACCATATTTTAAATCAATTAATTTATAATATTATATATATATATATATATATATATATATATATATATATGTATGTATGTATGTATGTAAGCAAATATATGGATATAGATCCAACAGTATGAAGAAAAATATACGGAAAAAAGAAATAAAAAAACAAACAAAAATTGCATATAAGGATTTTTGTTTGTTTTTTCCGTATATTTTTCTTCATATATATGTATGTATGTATGCATATATGATATATATGCTGAATGACTTTCCTTTCAGTTTAACAATAAGAATTATTTCTGATAATTGACATTATCCCAGAATACATTTCTTCATGTCTAGGGCTACAATAGCTGAAACATTTTGAATATGACAATAAAGAAGAGGACAACAGTCCAAACGATGTAAATAGTGTCAATATTTTAAAATGTGTAGAAAATATTTTCCCCCAAACTGTCAAGATAACAATTCTTGTCTATGATACTATCAGCATTTACTTCTTTATGATGACTAAGACAATCAAAAGTACTACAACATAAACTTGATTTTTTGATAGTTTATCCAAAATTTTGTTCCAAATATGCAATAATTTATTTGAAAATTGGAAAAATACAATAAATTAAACCAATATTATCTATGGCCTTTAATCAAATGTGTGTATCAGACTCATACATTATTACTTACTCATAACTTAGCTTAGGTACAAGGCCAAAAATATAGCATATCCAGTGAGATACAAACACACTAATATCTCTAAGACTAACTTACTGACCATTACAAAAGATTCATATACAGTGTGTATCAAAAATACTTTTACAAACTTTGGGGGTGGGTTTCTGACTCCAAAACAAGGTAAAATTTCCATAAAAATATATTTGTCCAAAATGTCATCATTGTACCTCAACACAGCAACTCATAACAAATGTTCAAAATGTCCTCCACTTGCTTCTACACACACACATGCACTTTAAATTACTCCCACACAGACCCCTATGACATGCTGATGAAGTGTCTCTGTATTATTAATGTCTGCTGCATAAACCAGTTGTATTAAGTGGTGCCACAGATAAAAATCCAAATGACTGTGGTCAAGGGAACATGCAAGTCATGGAACTGGCCCTATCAGGCATGAACCACATGCGTCTTTATGCAGGAGTACATCATCTAGCAGGTCTGGAAGTGTGTTTGAAATAAAGTTCTTATAGACAGCTCCTGTAAGATGTGCTGGGAAAACATATGGACCAACCAGACAGTCACCTACAATTCCAGCCCACACATTATTCATAAACTGATGCTGGTATCTAGCCTGTATTGTACCAGGGGGATTCTGATCTGCTCACAAATGTTGGTTATGTAAATTTGTTATTCTATCTCTTCTAAATGTTCCCTTATCTGTAAACCAGACTGAAGAAACAAGCAATCAGCAGCTTGTGCAATAAACCATCGGCAAAAGTTCTACCGTGGTGTGTGTTCAGAGAACAAAAGACCCCACACATGTTGCAAATGATAGGGATACAGAGGCTGTTCTTGAAGTACCCTCCATGTGGTACTATGAGATGTGATATGCTAGGGCCACTTGATGTATGTTGATACCCAGATTGTCTCTGACAGCCTGTAGAATGTGTTCCTCATAGTCAGACTTATGAGCAGATCTCAGTTTTCCATGATCCATAGTTTGTGGTGTCACAGATCCTGTCTCAGCAATGCGATGATAAACAGCAGCAAAGGTTGGATGACTTGGCTGCCTTCAGTCTGGAAACACAATCTGATACAGCCGTGCAGGCTCACATCCATTACCCTTCATGCAACTGTATGTAAAAGTCATATCTGCCTACTCTTGATATGAATATCCTGCCATTGTTAAACGAAACACTTCTTAGCGCACTACTACACGTTAAACATTGAAGACAGACTAACCACAAATGACAAATGTAACCTAGTCTACATGGCAACACAATGCCATCTACTGTAAACTTACTTTAAACTTAATAACTTAAAAATGAAGGATTTACGAACATGTTTATATTTGTTTTGGTGTAAGGAACCCATCCCCAAAGTTTTTAAAAGTATTTTTGTTACATCCTGTATATAACCGCGCACACACACAAAGTGCTATCCAAAGTTTGGTGGAAATGTTTTCCTCAAAAAAAGCAAAATATTAGAATTGAATTTTTTTTTATTTTCTGGTAGAGTAACTTTTAAAATTTTTCAAAGTTCTGGCAAGACTTGGGAAATACAGAAACTTGGAAAGATTAAAAAAATTAATCTGTTCAAGAGTAGAATCTCACTCTCTCATATACATTTAATCTCCAGACATAATCATCACAAGCAGTAACAGTCCTATTTATAGAGTGTTAATTTACATTTGTGATGATAAAAATACCTTCATGCTTTTTAAGTTTTTTTTTTGTTTTTTTTAAGAATTTCACCGCAAGCAAGGCGGGAAGCCACTAGGATGCAAGGGGTTACAGAAAATTTAGAGCAAGATCAGATAGGAGTGATAGAAGAAAGGATGAGGGTAGTGGATAGATCAAGGCAACTGGAGATGTCAATTGACATTACACTTGAATAGCTGGAGATTATAGCTCACAGGGAAACAGGAAAAGGGAAGGGAGTTCCACAGGCGAGAGGTGCGAGAGACATGAAGCTATTAGAGTAGAAGAGACGGCTACATTTAGGAGTTTCAACAGTGAAGGGGTGAGAGCGGGATGCCAGCCTCATAAGGCGCTGGAACACATGACGTCTGGGAACCAGCGAATGCAGCTCCTCAGAGCAATTTCCATGAAAGTATTTGTAGAACAGACAGAGGGAGGCGACAGCGCGTCTGTGAGAAAGTGACTGTAGACGAGACGCCAGGGCAGGGCCAACTACATTGCATATCCGCCTCTGGAGCCTATCAAGAACCCTGAGGCAAACAGAAGGGGCACCAGACCATATATGGCAGCAATACTCCATGCAAGGGCGAATTATTGATTTGTAGATCTGGAGGATCGACTCCGGGGAGAAAAACTTCCTGGCGCGGCTCAGGGAGCCAACTTTCCTTGCAATGGACGAGGCAATTGATTCAATGTATTTATTCCATCTCAGGTCAGCAGTCAACGTTAGACCGAGAAGACACAGAGAGTTGCTCTTGAGAAGTTGAGCGTCAGACATTCTAATGTAGGGAAGGGAAGGATCTCTGTGGTGATTAATAGAGAGCAGTTTTGTCTTAGAAGCGTTGAAGTTGACCAGCCAATTCATGCCCCAGTTCACAATCGATTGAAGGTCCTTTTCGAGACGCACGACCAGGCGAGTTTTGTTAGTGAGACTAGATTTGTTTTTGAGGCAGGAATAAATTATGGTGTAATCCGTGTAGATGCCAACTTGGGAAGTTATGGCATCAGGAAGGTCATTTATGTAGATAAGGAATAGAGTGGGGCCTAGGATGGAGCCTTGAGGAACACCTGTGTTCGTGGGATAGGAACTGGAGGAGAATCCATTGAGAACAACCTTCAATTTACGGTTTGACAGGAATGATCGTATTAGGTTATATAATCGACCAGTAATGCCATAACCCTGGAGCTTGCAAAGAAGGCCGGCATGCCAAACCCTATCAAATGCTTTGGAGATGTCTAGTGCCACAGCTTGGGCTTCCCCGTTATTTTGAAGAGCTCAGTAGACTGTTTCAGTGATGGCTGTAAGCACATCGGCTGTAGATCGGGCAAAGCGGAAACCATATTGCTTGTCTGAGAGCAGATTATGGGATGTGAGGTGGTTAACCACCCCGGTATTGATTAGGGCTTTGAAGACTTTGCCAAAGAGGGGAAGGAGACTGATAGGAGAGTAGTTGGAAGGGTCAGAGGGGTCGCCAGAGTTCTTGAAGACAGGAACGATCGAAGAGGACTTCCAGCAGTCAGGAAAACAAGATTCCTTGAGGCAGTAGTTGTATAGTTTAGAAAGGGCGGCCACCAGTTTAGGCGCGCATTTCTTCAAGACAATGGCTGGTATCCCGTCTCCACCACTAGCCTTGTTGGGGTCTAAATTGGAGATAGCGCCCAGTACCAAAGATGGGGTTATGTTTAGCCCACTCAATATGGCCTCAGTTCTAAGAGGGAAGTCGGTTATGGGTACACCAGAAGAGTTGAGCGTTGAGTTGAATGAAAATTTCCGAGCAAAGCATTCAGCCTTGTCGGTAGAGGAGATCAGGACTTCGAACTGGTTGAATAAAGGAGGTATAGAGGGTTTGCAATTGTTCAATATGTTCTTGCAGAGACGCCAATAATGTTTGGAGCCAAATTTGCAAGATGCAATACGTTCCTTCATCCGAGCCGCAAATAGTGACTTAGCATCGATGAGGACACGCTTACATTCATTACGGACGGAGGCAAAGAGACATCTATTGCAGTCAGACATGTCGCTACGGAATAGGTGGAAGTAGTGGTTCCTATGGCCGATGGCGGCTGAGCAAGCAGCTGAGAACCAGGGGGAGGAGCGCGACTTGACCCTATATTTCCTTGATGGGATGAAAGCGTCGATTCCAGCTTTAACCCAGGAAGAGACTTCAGAAGCACATTCTTGGACGGGGAGCTTAAAGACTCCATCCCAGGGGACATCGCGGAGGAAATCACGGAATGCGTCCCAGTCAGCTTGTTGATAGTAGAACGAAGTTCTAGTAGTAGGAGGTTCTTTATAGGGGGTGGAGTTGAAGGAGATGTTAACTGATACTACTGCATGATCAGAGTTACCAAGAGGGCAGAGTTGCGAGGCGCTGCAGGATTCGGGGATGGAGGTAAAGCACACGTCGAGAAAAGAGGCTTTACCTTCCCAGTTGAAGGCAAAACGAGTGGGGAAGTTAACTATCTGTGTGAGGGATTGGGAGATTGAAAAATTGAGCGTTTGAATGCCTGCATGGTTCGTAGTAGCATTCTTAAGCCACAAGGTGTGATGGGCGTTAAAGTCACCAAACACAAAAATGTGAGCAAACAGGTGGAGGGAGAGAGCCTTGTCTATGCTGTTAGAAATGCTATCGAGTATCTCACAGTCTTGAGAGGATGGAGAGCGGTAAAGGAAGAAGAGATAGCTTACCGCATTGAGGAGAGAGAGTCGGAGACACATGTATGACTGGTCTGGCGATTCGAGAGAGGACTCTCTGGCTAGAGGGAGATGTTCCTTGACGTAGACACCAAGACCGTGCATGTTGGTTAGAGAGTCTTTTCTGAGGAGAGGAAGATAGCCGGGGATCGAGAAATCAGAAGAGGGGATAGATGAGACAAGGTTTGTCTCACAGAGAGCCAGTATATCTGGGCCGTTTGCAGTGAGGAAAGATTCCAGACTGCAGAAGTTTGTCTTAATGCCCCGGATGTTGGAGAACAAAATGTTGAGGGGTTTAGGTGGTTTTTGAGAGGCTGGTTTACGGTTAATCTTTCGGTTTTTGTAACTCATGTTGAATTTTGTTTGTAAGATGAGAAGGCCCGAAGTAAAAGAAACAGACAGTTTCGACCGTGACGCGGGCAGAGAGGAGTTGGCAAAATCTGCATCATTATGTGGCCTCAGGGCTGCCCACCGGAGGCGACTGCAGGGACACCTTTCCATGCATGACATGGCACTACAAACACCCCGGTATTATACAACTGTTGATCAGAGCGGACACTCAAGATGCTACGCAAGAGTTAGAGCTCCTAACTACCAGTTGGAAACAGCAACCAGAGAACTGTCAACCGTGTACCCTCAGAATGAAGAGGTGATGCCACAGACTGCACACATCATGGGAGAAATAGAGCTGTACTAATACAGATACCGGAGAGAGAAAGAGTACCGGGAACCCCTTCCTAGACAAGAAACAAGGTGTAAGCCTCTACACATGTCCAATAGAAGGCGGGGAGTGTTGACCGGGCGGTAGAAGAGACTATCGCCATAAAAGAAAAGCAAAATTTTGACAAACCTTTGCTGCCAGTTCCAGTCCAACAATGTCAGCTTCTCTTTCTAGCTTACGACTGTATGGACTATTCAACAAGATCTAAGAATTTTAAGAGAAAAGGTCATATATTAACATGAAATCAATATACAGTTATACAAATAATAAAGGGTAATATGTGACGTAATCATGGGACAAGCAAACTATGAGATTGTTTTCCCAAGTTTCTGCATATAATTTGAGTTAATTGAAACTAAATAGAGAACATAATTTTATGGCTATTTTAAAATGTTTACTCACCTGAACCACCTTTTCATAAAATACCTGTGTAACAAGTGCAATTCCATCAAAAGGCACAAAAGCCCAAATTGCAGCCATCACAATGATTACAAAGTAATCAATCATTTGGGTAAAACTCACTTTCTCTGCCTAATAAAAATGAAATAAAAATAATAATGTAGTGTGATGTAAGAGAAGAAATATGTATTAGGTTGGTGCAAAAATAATGTCGTTTTTTTTGTTTTGTTTTTTTAAAAAAAAACGACATTATTTTTGCACCAATCTTATATTAAAGCAGATTTACTTATGAGATTTTTTGAAGCCAATGAATTCCCTACATACAAGCTACTAGTGGCCCACTGGTGTGCTTCTGATGGCAACACTATCATTCCTCTGGTGATAGCCACTGACAGGTCACTGTTGGGCCACCATTGACCCTCTAGCAGTCCACCAGTGGTTACATTGCTGAGACAATCCCGCAGGTGGCCTGACAGTGGGCTACCAGTGGTAAACGCTAGTGGCATGCCACCTAGTGGCAGATTGGTAGCTTGTGTGTAGGGTTGTTGTCAATATAATCAAAGAAAATCCCCTAAATGATGCAAGAAATTTAGGAAGCTTTGAATGAGTTTCATAGAGAAATTAACACAGACATGTTCACTGTGTGGCAATTTAAAATGTTACTTAAAAAAAAAACTTAGAAAAGATAAGCTTTACAATCACATTGCAATTAACCAGTTAATGTTTATCATTTCAGTAACCTTTTAGAGCAATTTTCATAGCAATGATAACTCAGCTTTATATCCCAGATAGCTCAATGAACGTTTTTTTTATTTAATCATTTCACCCCAAGCAATATAATAAAGCCACTAAGACATAAGGGGTTACTGAGTGTAAAAGGATATGAAAAAAAGAAAACATTTGTTATAATCCAGAATGATGATATTGCATCATTCCCAAATAACCATGCCATCAGTAATGATAAAAAAAATAAGGATATTTCATCATTCTAAAAATAACCTTGTCGTCAGTGATGATAAAAAGAAGGATATTTCATCATCCTAATGCTCATCATTATAAAAATGACCCTTCCACCACAAGAGGTACAGAAACACACGTCTAGCCAGTGCTCCATGAAGATCGAAAACAGATGATTTCAAACAAAGAGGATTTCCAACAAGTAAGTCTTCTATTCCTCCACTCAATATACATATCACATAATAGAGACACCATTCTAAATGGAAAGTTAGGCAAAGATACTCGAAATGAGTCAAGAGTAAAATGGCAAGAGAATTTATGTGCCAAAACATTTTGCTTTATCAACAAAAGAGTGAAGAGAGGAGGATAGAAGACTTACACTTATTTAACACTATACAGTAGTCATGAGAACCAAACTTCTTAGAGGTTATATAGTACTTCATTGTGTCAGAAAACAAAGACTTAGCCTCTTTGAGGACATGTTTACAATTATCATGAGCAGGCAAGAAGAGGGTAATCTGTTGTGATCAGAACTATCATTCTCGTACAATCAAAAAAAGGGATCTTTGTGGGATAAATTGGTTGAACAGAAGTTGTGAATGAAGAAGATTGTAGCTTTACCTGGTATTTGTGAGAAGAAACAAAAGTATTGATTCTGGCTTTTACCCAAGAAGAAACCCTCATCAGCACAGTTCTTAATAGGAAAGTTAAAAATATCACTACAAGAAGAGTGTCTTGAAAAAAATTACAAAATGAATCCCAGTCATTATGTTGGTAACTGTTGTGTCGGAAACCTACCACCCACCTCTTGAAGATGAACTTGTCTGCGTCTGTGAACAAAGACTTTAAAGAGTGGCATGTCAGTTGACACGAGGAAGACAGTGAGACAGAAAAGTTCTTAGCTGAGCTAGTTATTGACCACTCAGGCGATTTCTGTACCTTTTTTACCAGCCTATTAAAACCCTTTTTATTGTTACGTGTTATTTGGCGTTTGTCTCTACTAACCCCAAATCAACATCATAACAGTAACAGAAAGTGTTGTGAATGGGAGGTTTTCCTGTTTATTAGATGATTCAAAAGAAATAGCAACAGATACTACAGCATGATTCAAATTGCCAAGAGGACAGAGTTGTGATCAAAAGCCAGGAGAGGAGGTAAGGAATAAATCAAGTAAAGAAGCGTGTTAATCGGCCTTATTAGGGAAATGAGTAGGGAAAACCCACTATTTGACTGAGAAACTGATCAACAAAGAAATTGAAAGACTGAACACTGGCAACATTAGTAGCAATAAAATGATTAAGTCACTTGACATGATGAGCATTAAAATCACCAAATACAAAAATGTTCACAGATGAATCTAGACAACTATTTCTATACTGTTAGATATTTTGTCTAATATGTAACAGTTCTTAGAAGAAGGGGAGCAATAAAGGAAAAAGAAATAGCTAGTACAATAAAGAAAGTTGAAAGCACATGAAAGAATTATTTGGGTACTCTAGAGACAATATAAACATAAAATCTATGCATATGTATCCTAGAATCCTTTTGCAATGTGCTAAGATATCTGGAGCACATTTCAAGAGAAAAGATCTATACTACAAAATTAGTACTAATACCATGAATATTGGAGAAAGAAAGTTTGAGTAGGTAGGTGATTTTTTATTTACTGGTTTACCTGTATTTTTTTTTTAACTGTAAGAAAAAAGTCCATCATCTATAGCAATACAAACTGGCCAGAAGGTGGCTAAGACTAAAGCACAATGTGGCCTCAGGGTTGTATCCCCCCCCCCCGCTTCCCAGAAGTACAAGCAGGGACACCTGGCACTGAAAATACCAATATTATGAATAGAAGATACTGATCAGTTTAGGGGACATTATTTTAGACTGGAGTATCTGCTTTAGCCATGTTGTGTCATCTTGATTTTGAAAAGTTCTTCCACTGAGAAATTGATATATAAGCAAATCCTAAGTTGGGATCAAGCAATTAGAATTAGGATTAATTAACTGGTTTGGAGGAGGATACAAAAAGACAGAAAAAAATGGAACTATAATTTTGCAAAAGATAGCAAATGCCACCTTTATTCATCTTTCTACAAAGATGAACTGAAATATATTTTTCTTTTGCAGTACTAGATTCATTTGGTCAAGGTGGTTGGATTTTTAACATTTCTGTTCCTAGTATCATGAGAGAAAGGAAGAGAATTAGTTTGTGTCTGTGTATTTCCTCTAGTCTAGTCACAAGAAACAAAGTTCCAGTTCTTTCCAGCTGGTTACAAATACCAACTGCTTTTATGAATTTCCTCGAGAAAAATTTCCTAAAAATAGTTTTGGATAGTTGGTAGTTTAAGAAAACAATTTTATCCAGTGAACTTTTTTCTCTGGAAGCAATTGCCTGTCAAAGCTCATCCCTGGCCCATGCAGTGGATAGGTACATAGATTTCTTCAAGTTTGAGTTCAATCTACTAAGAATTCTTACTCAAATTTCACTTATTGAACCTAATTAACCTTTTTAATGTTTTCTTTTCTATTTCACTTCATTACATTATAAGAGAAGTGAAACCTTTTCTCTCTACTTCTCAACTATATGATACCAAAGCTGGCCAATAATACTTAACTATCAATAACCAACTACTTTGAAGTCTCTTGAGGAATCTATCTACCCTTTATAAGTGGGGATACCATTTATCCTATAACAGGGTATTTGCCATGATTTAACATGGAAATTTGAGAGGTATTAACTTAGGACTGTACAAAGTTAGATCCTTCAGCTTCTTGAGATATTGTATGTAGAGTAAATGAAAATGTTAATGCATTTAAAAAGCAGCAAACAAACCATAAAACATTAGTAAATATAATTTTAAAAATTTCTTAAAATGAATAACGAACAAACATTTTAAAATCTAAACACAATATGTACTGATAAATTCAGTCACTTACAGCATGTCCTAATAAAGTATGGGCTATTTCATGGGCTAGCACAAAAGCAAGTTGATCATCATTTTGGACAAAATTTAGGAGGCCAACATTCACAAAAACATGTCCACTCTAAAAAAAAAACAAAAAAGTCCTTTGAATAAACACTGGCTTATATATATATGAAAAGATTGCATATTATGTGACAACTTGTTCAAATTTCATTATTTAATTCATGAGGCTACCCAAAAGTTTGAGGAATTTCAACAGTATGCATCAACTGAATGTAGTACTGAATTGTGCTGCAACCCTTTGTGAGACTGTTGTATACATACACCAAGGGAATCACTCAAGTCATTTTAATGATCAAATTCATCAAAACTTTTGTGCTCCACCATGTATATATATTCAACAGCGTCTTCTAAAGTGACTGCAGCAACTGATTCAGAGTTGGCAAATTTTATGATTTCAAAGTGATTGATTCTTTTGAAATATTTACAATTTTCTGCTTTTGTTTCTCAGTTAATATATTTTTGTAGCATGAGATTTTCTAAATGACACATTATTACACAAAGCAAAAATAAGAACTATCTTGAATATGAAAGAATTTTCCAGGCTCAAGTTACTTAAAATTATCTGTAAAATTTCAAAATATTTGTTTAAATTACCGATGCCTGAAAATATTTGAAACATTTACTGAATTATTATTTTTATTAGAGTTTACATTTATTACAATTCTTACAGAGAAATGAACAATGAAAACATTTTTGCAGACTTACTTTAAAGTTTTTCTCCTGGTAAGAATATTCATTAATAAAAATATATAAATCTTAGATAGTAATTGAACTTGCTTGAGAAAAAGTTAAAAGAAGGAAACCTTTAGGCATGACTCACAGCCAAAACATAAGCATTGATGTCAAAAGAATCCAGAATAGCTACTTTCCACTTTTGAGTTTTCATGTTGGATAAGGCCCAGTTCTTATGGACTAAAGACTCCATTATTTGGATAACTCTGATATATGATGGATGAGTGGCAGGCAGAAACAAATTTTCTTTCATGTTCTCTTGCTAAAACAAAGGAAAAAATAAAATAAATGAATGTGTATATTCCCTGGCATATTGATATCTACAAAGTTAAACTTCAATTTCTTTTGCATTAACAAAATTATTAATTTTACAATAGGCCACCTGAAAGCTGTATTTATTATAGTTGCATTGTGCGACCAATAGACAATTCAGAAACTACAGAAGAAAAGTAAACATATAGGAGAATGTCTATAATCAAAATAAAATTAACCAAGTGTCACTACATAAAGATAGTAAAATAGATGTCTAAACTTTGTATTTTTTGCTTCATAATTGTAATTTGATAAGTTCTTGATTATAATAAAGAGGAAACAAAAGAGACCACTCTGCCATTTTGTGCCATACCAAATGAAACATGCTGGTTATGCATTAAATGAATTCATCTGTGAATAAAAGCATCATTTTGGTAATGATAATGTTAATTTGATTATATAATGATTATGAGTTCAATCCTTAGGTCAGCAGTGTGTACTTGCACTCAATGGAAATGGGTGAGCAACAACTGAACAGTGCTAAATAAAATAAGAATTAGACGATATCCTTAGACACGAGAACAGTCTATTCCTGTAGAGTAAATAAAGGGTTGAGTTTGGAATTCCCTGTAGGTTACTGTAAGCGTTCTGAAAGCAAAGGAAGTATTTGTCGCAGATTACTTCCACAACACAAAGAAAAATCACTGTAAGTCCAGACTCGAATATCGGGGGCAGAAAGAAATGCTGAAAACTCGATTCGCTGGTACTATTTCAAATCACAATGTGTGTAACCAGTCAGAAAAATAACTCACACTCTAACAAACGCCGAAACCAAAAATGCTCGAATTTTTCGCCCCGAATCGAGAATACCAACTGCTTTTATCGGCAGAACCTATTTTTTTCATTCGTCGACAGCTGGGATAGGATGTTCCGTAATTTATATATCAAAATACTTTTATAGCAACTGACTTGTTTTTTTTTTTCTTTAATTCAATTATTCCATTTTCAACATGTTATGCGGAATACGTGCCCTTCTGTTTGTTAAGTAATTTTCTTATTCGCCACTTTTTCCGTCGTAGAATACATGCGACACGCTGTCGCTTGGTTTGACAAGGTAAGTCACCATTTTCTTCGCTATAGTTACTCAGATTGATATACACCTAAAAAAAAAAAAAGACAATTAAAAACCTGAAGTACCAAAAGTAAAAGTAAAGTACCTGGAAAAAAATATATCACTTGGAAGTGCTGGTTGTACTAGTATCAAGATCAAATCTTACAAGAGTGGTTAGAAAAGTGTCCAATTAATCTATCTGTTACATGTTACCTCATTAAGTAGACCAACTTGAAGCATGAACATTCAAACTACATATAAAGCCAAACAGTCCCCTTCATTTTATAAAACCTCAATCTGCACCATTAAAACTCAAAGAAAAGGTGGGAGCTAAATTAGATTACATGGTTTCTTATTCTATTTTCAAACTAGACCTTTCATCTTATTGGGCCTCTCCTATTCTACATGTGTTAAAGAAAAAAAAAACTACCGATAGATACATATCCTATACAAAATATCAACGACTTGCATTCCAAAGTCTCAGGTGGACATTAGTTATTTTATGAAACTCGATTTGGGTGATGTTTATTTACATTTAAATACGTCTTGATGAAGAGTCATAAAAATTAGCAACACTAAACACCCCAAAGACCTAGTTATGTCTTGGAACTACCTCCTCACATGGATTGTGCCAACATATCATTAAAAAGTCGATTCAAAGAATACTTAAAATAGCTACCTATATTGATCACATTCTCAACTTGGGTGTTAGTGTGAAAGAAAAGAATGATAATCTGCATTTAGTACTGAAGAAATTAAAAAGTGCAGGTTTTCAGCTTAAAAACGATAAATGTAAATTCAAAAAAAATCCTCACTTTAGTCAAAAAATTAATTAAAAAAGAATCCACCCAACTCAAAACAAAGTTAATGTTATCTGTGTAGCACCTATTCTGAAAAATGTATTGGAATTTTTTTGAATCATTTCACCCCAAGCAAGGCCACTAAGATGCAAAGGGTTACTGAGTGTGAGAAAATACGAGTGAAAGAAAAAAATCATTATTAAGGGGAGAGAACAATAAAAGAACTGGAATTAAGAAAACAGAAAATAATGATTGACATTGCATTTAAATTTTTGAAGATTAAATTGACTGGAAAACAAGAAACTGGAAGTGAGTTCTACAAGAACTGTGAGTGAAGAAACTGTTAGCAGAGAACTTATGGTTACATCTAGCCATTTCAACTGTAAAATGATGAAACCTTGCTGCTAATTTAGTATTGTGCTTGTAGTAATATGTAAATGACTGTTTAATTAGTATAGCTAAGGTATAGATGATATAAATTTCCAAGTAGTAAGGCTAGAGAAGCTAGATAAATAACTACTGCTGGAATGATAAAATATAAAAGTAATCACATTATAACAGCACTTAAATTCATAAAGTCTAGGTATCAAAGAGGGAAGATTGTCAAAACAAGTACAATGAAAATATTTATAAGAAATGCACTGGGATAGTTATTTAATTGCATTTATAGGAAATGCATTGGGATAGTTATATAATTGCATTTATATTTAGCTCTTGTTAATTACAATTGGCATTATTTGAACAATATCAGCTCTGTCTTATCTTCTATCATAATAATCAGCTCTGTCTTCCTTAGATATATTGCAAAAAGGAGTACAGTGGAAATAGGGATCAACTGAGAAATTTGCATTAAAAGAATCAAAAAGGTTGTTAATGATTTTGGTACATTATAATCCTAAATTTACACTTATGACTATGCTTTTCCAGTAGATCTTGACACAGTGCTGTCACATATGCCAGATGGAAGTGTTTAGAGGTAAAGTATATTTTTATCAATATAGTTTGTCTTGAGAACACTTTTCAATGCAGAGTGAAATTATGCATAGATAGGACATGAAGGAATTAGTGAATTCAACAAATATATCTTTGCCATGAGTTTACAATAATTACTGATCATAAACCACAGTTTGAACTATTGAAAGAGGACGGTGCAGTATCACTTACAGCAAGAGTGCAATACTGGGCATTAATTTTATCCAGTTATATCAGTTTGTGTAGTAATCAAACTTGAATATCCTGTATGCTGATGGACTCAGTTGTTTATGGGTGAAGGATGTTGCACCATTGTTTTGCTATGATTCATGGTGATATTTCTTCATTCTAGAAATAAAGATCTGACATTTCATCATTATAATATTGACCTTTCCAGCAAAAACAGCAGTAGTAAAGAGAAAAACATAGACAAGATATATCTTCTTTGCTCCATGAAAATCCAGAGTTGATGGTTTCAAAAGCTTTCCTTAACCACAATGGGACAATTATATTCAAGCCAAATTCAACATTTTGACATCATTACAGCCTTTTACTGAGGAAGTTACGCTTTGCATATCTACTTTAAACTTAATGCCAGTCACTGCAAAAATGGTTGCATTTTATACATCTACAGGTGCAGTATTATCAAAAATATGCAAATGGATCATAGAAGGTTGGCCTGTTATGGAGTTTTCTGAATTTATGGTATATTTCCACATATAAGTTGACCTATAGGTAAGACAAGATCAAAAATCTAGGTAAATTTTTGTGATTTTATCTGATATCTGTAGAAAAGCTGACTAAAAACATAGGCTAGTTGCTGTATAACTAACGCTGAAACTGATTCACCAGATTTGGACAGGGACACATGACATAACTGTAAATGACAATGCTTATGATGAGCTCTTTGCATCAATGGTTATGATCATAGTAATTTTGAAGGGTTTTAATTATGTATGTGTGTGTTGTATGTTGTTTTTTTTATTCTACAATGAGAAATAAAGATTTTATGGCATCTTAAATGTTTTGTTGCTTAACACAAAAAGAAAAATAATGTATGTTATATGTTTTATATAAATAAAGCACTTTATTTATTTATATAGAACACATAACATACATTTTGTTTTGGTTTTAAGCAACAAAACATTTATCTAGATTTTTGATCATGTCTTATCTATAGGTCACCTTATATATCGAAATATATCATAAATTCAGAAGTCTAAAGTAGATATGCAAAGTGTAAAAGAATTACATGAAGATTCATCCAAGTATTTCCTGAATTAAGTTCCTCATACATACCCACACATCTGGTGGCCTGATTCAGATATCGAATTTTGTGTCACATGCCAGGACATTTTAAAAATGCCTTAGGAATAGGAATGCCCAGGATTGCTATGGTTTCATGAGGTGTAATTTCCATCTTCTTTAGTGATGGAATGAATGTTATGCTGTACATTTGCTGCACATTGAATTCAACATATGATTGTGTTTGATAATGCCAGCAGTTTCACTAGTAAGGAATTCTCCTAAGTCTGTGCCTTGTGTAGATTAAACATGTTCAATCTTTGACGTATCATCCATCATCAAATAAACATACAGTCCAAACCATTAAAAGGAAACTAAAAAAACTTTCATGTAATCTTAAAACTCATCACTTAAATCCATAACCAACAACAAAGTAGTCACTGGCAATGTTGTCAATAGGTTGACAGCCTAGAACACACTTTAATCTAATGTACCCTGATTTGTTTGTTTGGGTTTTATGGCATATCAACCACTGTGGGTTATTTAATGCCAAATCCAGTTTATATATATATGCCAAATATATGAATTTTAAATGCCTATTTTGTATGGAATAAAAAACGTATAGCTGGCAACATTATTGTTTCAAAAACATATAGCTGGCAACATTATTCCTTACAAAAAACGTTTAGCTGGCAACATTATTCTTTACAAAAAACGTATAGCTGGCAACATTATTCTTTACAAAAAATGTATAGCTGGCAACATTATTCTTTACAAAAAATGTATAGCTGGCAACATTATTCTTTACAAAAAACGTATAGTAATGTACCCTGATTTATCAGCCTGAATCACCATTAAAGTCGATAATATGTCTGTAAATATAAGGCACTATGAAAGAATGTCTCATGTTGGAGAAGCAATAAATTTTCAAGGAAAACCAAATGAATGTCTGGTATTCTGAAAGAACATTTAAGTACATTGATGCTTTGAGTTTGGCTAGAGGATAATCATGTTATGAGAAAGACCTGTGGATCATATTCACATAAATATGCTAACAGAACTCACTGTTAATAAAGCCAGTGGACATCTCCACTTAAGTTATAAGACCCAGTATGATAGATTTTTCAGGTTCAGTTCTTAGCTGAAACTAATGCTGAACCTATTGAAGAGACTAAATATTCAAAAGAAAGGGTGTGAAGACTTAATTCACCTTTTAAATAGTAGAGAAACCTGATGATTCATCTGCACTTAGTGCAAATTTAATGCCCTTTGGATAAGAAATTGTGGAAACTGGCTGGCCAAAACATGCAATAAAAAGACCTCAGTACTTGTGTGACTATATCTAAGTGCTATAATAAATAGGAAATGGAACAGACCACTCTTCCCTTTTGTATAGTACCAAACAGAATGTCTGTATTAAGTGAATTCAACTGAAAATAAAAATGTAGGAACCTTAAAAAGAATATAGCACTATGGAAGATGATGGTTCTTTCAAGATTAACAATGATGTATAAAGATTAGCAAATAAGTAACTGATAAAGTTATTTACTTGGTCAAGTATCCAATCTTGTCTGGTATAATCATATTTTTGCTTAGGTATCTTCTGCCCTTTTTCAGATGTTTGTTAAAAATGTCAAATATCCAGGACATCGTTGAAGTTCATAGAACACATTCTCAGCATTGATAACCCAATCCAGATAAGCTGTAGCATATGCATCAAGAACCATATCAGAAAAAGAAATATGTGATGCACAAATTTAGAAAGAATCTTCAAGTATAATCTAGGTATGTGAACAATTCTCAGAGTATGTCATAGGATTGGAATTCACAATTGAGATGAACCATAAACCACTTGCATCATGACTAGACAGTAAAGATATTAGTAATATACCAACCAGAATACAATAATTTTGTGTATACCTGAAGATCCAAGTCCATACTACCTGCTGTGGGTGCTCATTTCAATACTTATTGACAAGATCAACTCTGTCAATAAAGTCCCAAAATGACTTAACATTCGATCTGTTAGTACCCGGTCTTTCCCCTATGTGATCTATACTGGGATCAAGGATGGCATTTTAATCATCTTCTAGAATTACTGAACATGATGTCATCAGAAACGGCTTGATCTGCTGAAACAAATCAGGCTGCTCCAAATAAACCCCATTAAGAGCCTTAATCTTTTATAGTATTATCCATCATGCAAAGCTTGCCTAGTAGATCCATGAAGGCAAGAGAACACACCACATCCACAGACTTGCTTACCAGCCAGGAAACACCTCTCAAGCATCCACCAAAACAGAATAGAGGAGAAACCCCCTAGACAGAATGTTCTCATGATCGTGAGTTGAAAACATCCTGGCTCCTGTAAACATCATACATCCACCCTGAGACGCCGAAGATCAATAGGTACCTAAGATCTTTTATTCTATTGCCATAACTTTTGAGTCTCTCAGCCTGGGCTGGGGAAATGTGACAGACGTCCTCCCCTAGGTTGTATGGCAGTTTGTTTTGCCTTTTCCTCCTTTCCATCACCTCTGCTGATGGACTTCTCTGGCATTTTGAAGGTGAAGGCATTTCAGAATGTTTTTTGGGAAGAAGCACTGGGAGTAGGACATGAGGCGTGTAATACACTTTTCCTGAAGGGGCTGGGATCTCTATTGGGTGGGATAATTTTACATGGGAACAAATGTGTGGATGATGGTTGTGAAACTGGTTTTGAAACAGGGGAGGACCGGGTAGAGGTTGAGGAGGGAGCTGACTTTGTAGGAGATGTTTATTTTCCCTTGACTTCTAATTTGGTGTTCAGTTTCTTAATTTTTTCTGTTTTCTTATACCCAGGGTCATACATTTTTTCTCAGTTCCTCCAAAGAAATATTCTCTTTAGAGGCTGGGGCATCACTCTTAATGCTGGTAGAGAGAGTGGGTCTGTTTGTGCCTTTCATCCTGAGGGCTTCAAGGGACTGAGGAACTGCTGTCTAGCACTTCTCTCTGACCTTACCAGCAACCAGTCATTCCCACTCTCCCTTCTCCACAACTGCACTAGCAGGAGGTGAAGGCTCTTCAGGAAATGGAGGCTTAGAGTTTGATCCAAACAGGGGTTTAACCACATTGGTCCCGGAAGCTGACACACCCATCACAGGCGAGGTGGAACTTAAAGATGTGGTAAGAGGGGGATTTTGGTCAACTGGAGCCTGACTTACAGAGATCACCTTCTCTGGGCAGGAAGAGGAGAGGTGACCAACCCCTCCAATATTGGTTTTTCAGCCAGTTACAATGATCAGCAACTTCAGGCCCCCTACTTCCAGACAGTTGGGGATGGAGTAGAAGGCTTTATGATCCAACATTATTTCAAAACTCCATCACCCATTCAGGCTGTCAAAGAGGCACCCAGTATGTCAACATGCTGCAAAAAGAACAGAGCCAGATGTGCCCCAATAACAAAGTAATCGGTCCAAAGGTTCAGACCTTTTTGTATTTAAATCTTGACATGATAGATTAACGCAGTCTTCAGGTGTAGGTAGCAATATGTCCCACATGAAGTAGCCTTCACCCATAACAATTCTTTGGGGCTTAATCCCCAGGGACTCCAGTGATTTTATCAGTGTTTTTCATTGAGCAACAAATTTTGTGTGAGCGTTCGTCTACCACAAAGACTGACACTATTCGTTTCTCAATCTTATTTAGTTCTTGGGGGGGGTATTCCAAGAGTTCACCTTCTACCACAGGGTGAGTGTAACTCATAGCAAACTCTGCTATATTGCTAATGCATTTTCGGGGGGACTTCCAGCAACAGGGTAATTCCCCAGCCTCTGCATTGTTACTCATCTTGTCTGAATATTGGTTTTTCATATTTTGGCAATTATTTGCCTCCGTACTTTGGATAGTTGTCACATCCTGATCATTATTGGCCTCTGTATTTTTTGGAGTACACTTTAAAACTTGGTACTCCTCAATACTATCTTTGTCAGGCGGGTCCTTTTTTTTAAAGAAAACAAATTTTTCTTGACCAACTGCATTGAGTTGGCCATTTAGGGTTTTAAAAGAACAGCTAAATAATCAGATTTATAATTTTTCTTGTAAATATATAAGAAAAGAAAGGAAAGGGGAAAGATGGGAAGAAAAATAAATAGCAACAAAAAAAGCTAAACAAAAAATTTGTTTAAAAAAGAAATAAAATTTTAAATTAGGAAACAATCAAAAAACTTAACAAAAAAGTTTTTCAAAAATCCAAAGTTCTTTTTTGGAAGAAATGTCCAAAACAAAAATTCTTTTAAACAGAAACAAAAAATGGTTTTCTACAAGTCAGGAAAGGTAACTCCAATACAACTGGTAAACGGTAAATAAAGTTCAAGTCAAGTCAAAGTGCCAAGAGAGAAATTTAAGCAGTTTAAATAGTATTGAATGGCCCAATCCACCTTAAGAAGAAGGGGACACAAGGTTATGCCCTGGCCGCTGCCACTGCTGATAGGAACAGTCCATTAAGTTAGGGAGGGAAGGGGATAAATGGTTATACCAGATACAATAAACAATAGTTAACAATTTAATTCCTTTTCTTATTTAAAAGAAAACATTATTCAGTCTATCATTTGTAAGACAGCAATTTGGTCATTAGAGTTCACTCATGTTATTGAACAGATTTCTCCCTTATCTAACATTTATCTAACATCATCATTTTCATTGTATTTACCCACCTAGATGACACATATTTTTGTCGTTTATCCTCTACTTCTGAATAAATTTTCAGTTCTTTCTATTTTCTCAGTTCATCTCTTTTTGCTTCTGAAAAATCAAGATTTGTTGACATGTATAAGTCTTCTATTTGTATTTCTATTTGTTTGATCTTCAGATTCTTCACAGTCAATAAATCAATAGACATACTTGTTCCTTTTATGTCATTAGGTTTTATATATTCAATATTGTACCAGTTCTTTGTCTTGGTAGATGCTTTACTGGCCCATCCAAGAATTCACCATTCAATCCACAATACCATATATTCATAGGGAACCTACAAAACAACCCCATGATGTAAAATTTCCTTTATGTACAAATGATCAATGTATTTTTTTCCCTACAAAATATATAAAAATTTCATGAATCCTGGAATGTGGTGGAGATCAACCCCAAAACAAATTAAAAATATAACAAAATCAAACTAAAACATAACAGATGTTAATATGACCTGACCACCCCTCAAAAATAATAAGAGTGGCCACTGTATTCTTTCGTTTGAGAAAATCAAGAAGCACACCCACTAATGGAGTGGAAAATAAAAAATAAATGACAGAGTAAGAAACCAAAGACTGACCTAGCAGGGATAAAAATGGGACAAAGACCTCTGGCCAGCTGGTCCCTGTATGCTGAATAGATGACAAGGTCCATAAACAACACATGAGCATCAACATCGCAAACAAAGTGTGACTCCTGGATTGAAGTCACATCTACTCTGAAGGACAAGAGATCACAAAGCAGGCGGGCAGTGTTACCGCAATATCTCAAGCCTCTTACATTCAAGCTGGCTAGCTTGATAGACATTTTAAACACAGACTGGTTGGAAACAGACTTAAACACAGACTGGTCAGAAATCTGCAGAAGTCAGGAATCCGACAGCTTGTCCTAGACTACCAGTGCCCAAGTCAGATGTAATCCATCTATTGGTGACAATCCCGCCAACGTCCATAGGAAAAGTTAACTTCAGGCCCCTGTATAATGAGAGGTGGATCAAAACTACTGCCCTTCCTGAACAGTTTTTAGCTATTTTTTTAAAGATCCAGAGACACCACCTGAGCCATCTGGAGCTTTGGGAACGAGTCCTTTGCTGCCATGATGAAATCCCAGGCTTTTGTGCCTGTAACTCTTACAACCATTATGACCCCAGGGGCCTTATCAAAGTTCCTGGGATTGCCAGTTGATTTGCCATCCACAGAAGTCAATTTAAACAGGTGTCTCAAGAGGGTGTTTCTCTGGGAGGAGAAGTCCCTCTCAAGCTCCTGTCTATCCACCTTCCTATACCTCCCCACTTGGGGAAAGGCTTATTTTTCTTTGGGATGGGGTGAAGGGAGGGGGATATCGGAGCCCTATCTGGGGAAGAAGGGAGGATCCTAGCCTTACCTGTGACCGTGTCATTTTTGGCTGGCAAAACTCAGGGCAAGATTGTGGCTTGGCCTGACCCATTCCTCCCTGATATGGCTGACTGCCTTTTCTTTTTCCACATTTTTCTTTCCTCCTCTTGCTTATCCTCCTTCCCTTTTTTCAATGAGGACTGAGGTGGTAGCATCTCATCTACCTCCATACCCTCAATCAACAGCTGTAGTCGTTGAAGCTGCTGATCTTGTTGTTGCAGTATTTTTTGCAGTTTTTTTGTTATTGTTGCTGCTGGCACTGCTTCTGTTGTTGTTGCAGCTGTTTTTGCTTGTGTTCTTTTTCCTGCAGATGGTGTTGTTGCTGTAGTTGTGCTGTCACTTTGCCTCCAGACACTTTTGGTGTTGCTGTGGGACATCTTGTTGGAGGAGTAAGAGTTACTAGTTTGTTTTTTTTTTCCTTACAACCTCCTTCAAATTCTTGGGATCCTTGTCAGACTTTTCCATCACTTCTGTCATTGCTCCTGTTGAGTGAGTCATATGTCCTGCAGCACAACAAGACCAGCAGTGGGGTTGATGTCCCTCCACAATGATGAGGATCTTCTGGTCCTGATACATCAAAATGTTGGGTACCTCCAAAAAAAACTTATGGAACATTTTCACCTGCAGGATTATATCCATAGTGGCAATACTCATTTTACTTCTCACTGCCATAACCTCCTCCACCTGCCATTATTCTGTGAAAAAAGCTCCTACAAGGTCATCCTCTGTATCCACTGGCACACCATGCAAAGTGATCTTGGTCCTTTGAGTGCACATATACTCAGTTTGCATCCTTACTGACTTGGCGGAGAGGATGCATCCTGCTAATGTTTTAGCCTCCTTTTCTGATGTCAACAAAATGCTCACATTGTGTTTGCCCTTCTTGCCAAAACATTCACAACAATGTTTAAGCACCTGAGTGCTTCCTCTATTCTTTCCATACTGACACCCACTAACTTCCTGGTACTTACATCAGATGTCAGTAGAGAAATTATCTTTTTTGAAATTTCCTCCCAGGCTGACGGAATGGTTAAGAGTTCATTGCCTGAAATGTACTAATGGAACTTTTCTTGTACTGCTATTCAGGCTCCTTTTTGGGGAGCCTGTCTTCTGCCCATGCAGAGGTATGGGGACTTGCTGGTGGATGCGGCTGTTGAGACATCTTGGCCATTTTGTCCAGGGCCGTACACAAAACCAAATCGCTCACAGAACAATCACATGTGCTAACTAGACAGTACAAAAATTAGGCAAAATAAAAAACAACTTACAAATAAAACTTTCAAAATAAAGTTTTGCTTAGGGAAGAAAAGCAAACAAAATAACATAGAAAAATAAAATACAAATTAAAAAGCAAATACAAAAGAAGAATTAAACTAAAGAATAACAAATGGATAAGAAAAAAATAAAGAAAAAGGAAAAAATAAAATAAAAAAATGTAGCAAAGTTCATGTGACAGAAAACAAGAATGAGAAATAACTACACTGAATGTGCACACACTCTTTAATAAAAATAGTCTTTGTTTGTCCAAACATAACCAAATCAAAGTGAAAGTACCAAGAGAGAAATTACAGCCATTTAAATAGTATCTAATGGTGCAATACACCCTGGGCAGGAGGAGACACAAGTCTATGCTACTGCTGATAGGAAGAGTCCATTAAGTTGAGGAGTGAGGATAACTGGTTATACCAGATACAATAAACAATAGTTAACACATACAAACAGGTATATGTGAATGTGCAGTCACATATGCACATGTATATATAAAGAGCAGAGGAGGCCTTTATGCATGATGAAAGTTTTAACTTAGTTAATGTCTTGTGTTAAGTGCTGAGAAAAACAATCATGCAAAGACATTTTTGTATTTTGTTACCTAACATTTGGGGGAAGATAATAATGAATTAATTTAAAAAAAATTTTCTAGAAATTTTAAAATTTAAATCTACATAACTCCCAAGAAAGATGATCAACAAAATTGGTTGGTTTAGTTGTTGAGGTAAATGTTTAAAATTAATAATTACTTTCAATAAACTGATCATCTTCTGCTCTGCCAACCATCTTAAAAGACCATTCTATTCCCACTATTCCACCTTTTGGGGTTACGGAGTCAGTAGATTCTTTTCTTCCTCTTTAGATTTTTCTACCTTTTTTTCTATTTACTTTTTTTTCATTACAAGCATCAAAACATTTTTTGCTGAACATCCATTTAATGATCTGCCATTTGAAGCTTGTTTGTTCATACAAAAAAGGAAAATATGAATGATTCAGTGCCAAAAGAATGTCTAACATAACAAATAGGTGCTTATATTGTTCATACTGCTTAGACTTTAAGTTTCCCAACACTTTACTAACTACAGGTGTTAAATCAGAGTTTGAATTTACAGGAATCAACAACAACAAATGTGAGAAAAGCTCATCAATATATCAGTATGTGTCATAGTGGAACACACCTATTCTATTGTTAATAGACTCTCCCACCTATAATAAGTAGGGGTAGTAAGAGTAATGAGTGAGTTGGTCAGTCAGTCAATGCCGGACGACCGTTAGTCGGATACTAAAGTATCAGCGACTACAACTAGATTTCTCTGCGTCATTACCTATTATATGAAGTTCCTAACGTTTTGTACGTCAAACTTATTTTAGGACCGACTTAGTACAAATACAAGCCTCCACTGTGAAACCATTCCATAACATTATGGTTAATGGTGGTACCTTAAGATACTTTTTGCAGTATCACTAATTAAAAGGAAAGACAAAGTATTGAAGCAGAGAAGTATTGTTATAAGGATTATAGACATCATAAAGATGTAAGCAAGCAAACACTTTTTTTCTAGTTCATAGAAAGGAATCAGCCTAAACTCTAGATAATGAGGTTCTGAATCATAGCAATTTTTTTAACCACATTGCAACTGATGGCAAAATATAACCCTATTATAGCAGCTCACATTTATGCAACACAAAACAACTCTAAACAAAGAATCAAATAAGTACAGAAAAAAGGTAAAGCCCAAAGTAAAGACTGTAGTGGACTTGTTACATACCTGAGTAAAACATCTATAAAGATGTTAATCTAAATTATGAAGTATGTAATAAAAGAAAAATAATTAGTCATGAAGTTTCACAAGCAAAATATTATTCTATACAGATTGATCCAATACAAGATAATTCATTCATTGCTCAGTTTAGCATTATTATTCTGTACGTGTTTAAAGGTATTGTCTGTGAGTGACTACTTTCAGTTGTGCCAAGTAATGAGGGTACAGGACAGGGTAATTTTGATCTACCGATTGAAACATTACAGCATCTTAAAATTGACCCCACAAAATCTCTAAGCTACACCATGGCCAATATAATTGTTTACAAAGAATTGCTTATGTGGCTGATCAATATGTTCATATATGGTGCTATGTCCGTGTCTTGAATTTTGTGATAAATGAAACAACATAAATGTTGTGAGCCTGCACTGCAGATTCTTTTTTCAATTTGCAGAATATAGCAACTTTTGTGAATGTATCATACAAGAGAATTGCTGTATGGATAGAAGTTGTTGAATAGAACATCTAGGACAAGAAAAAAATGTAACAGTTAAAACTAATTGGTGAGACCAGATGTAGATGGTGAGGAAAATCTAATGGCAGTAACAAGTATATGAGGATGCCACTGCTACTTTTGGAAATCTATTAGTAACTATATTTGAATGTTTTGATGATGCCACTGCCAGTACTACTATTGGCAAGCTTATCAATGATACAAGAATAAGAAAAATTTGATGTAAAAACAAAACATGAAGTAAATGTTTTACTTCAAAATCTTCTAAAGTCTGAAATTATTTGACAGCATTTACTTACTTGTAAATATTTGAAACTACAACCCTGTTATCAAGTTATCTTCAGACAAATGATTTAGATATGTTTACTGCATGGAGTTTGGTAGATTCAGTTACAGCTAAGTTGAAGCAACAGACAAGAATATTTGATAATGTTCACAGAAAATCTTTGGAATTTATAAATAAATACAATGAGAGGACTTCACAGATGAAAATCAAACATCAGAAATTGATGTGTTGGAAACATGTATTGGTTACAAGTTAAATAGCTGACTGGGGTAAGTCCATTGCTTGTACATAGTGAACATAGGATACTACCAGCACAAAGTCTTTCAAATGACCAGACCTTTGCGATCATTAGGGTGGCTTATCATTCACAGGTCTTTCTGGTAATTCCACTTCAGGTCCTGATGAGATCTCAGTGATAGTCGACCTATCTGGCTTTGGAACTTTGATTTGAAGCAATTTTATCTTTGACACTTAGGTCATTAGCCTTCTGAAAGAGAAATATCCATATCAGGATGAGCCAATTTTTGTGGTACTGACCATTCATCAGAGCTAGTGTCACATGGTGAGGGTTCTGAGCTCAACAGTTTCTAGCTGTCCTCATGAAGGTAACAGGAAGTGATATCAGCAGGGCCATTATTTGATGATGTCTTGGGAGTAGGTACCATGAGTTCCTTTTCCTGCACAATTGCAGGTCCTAATTCCTTTCCTGCTAGTGTCAGATCTCTTAGAGAGACAGTATTTTGCCTCCTGTCTGGATATCAAACTCATGAACACTGGGGGTTTGCCTCTATTAGCTCTACTTCGTTAGCAACAGGGCCATGCTAGTTCTAGTGAGCATGGCGTTTCAGCAGCACATTTTCAGGTTGCAAAAACCATGATGAGAAGGAAGTACCTGTAGAGCTTTGTTGGTGGAAAGAGATCTTGGTCTACTGCCAAATCATCTGATGGTGATTTGTTTACCTGTGGCTGACCTTGATCCTCTTGATAAGCAATCTTGTAGCAGAAAAGATTGTGAAGCACCTGTGTCTCTTAAAATTCTAATAGGTATTTTCCTTGTAGAATCTTCTACTAGGAAAATTTGTCCTTTAGATATGAATGGTCAGTATTCATGTGCTACTTCATTTGCAGATACTACACACTGCAGTTTGTTTAGTGATAATTCTTTTAACTCTCTGTTCTGCCGAGTCCAGCAGTTTGCTGCACTGTGTCCTGTTCTATGCATGCCCTTTCAACTTCCGCTCTAGCATTGCTTGCCAAGAGGATCAGGGTCAGCCACTGGTAAACAGAGGATTTGGCAGTAGACCAATGAGCACCCCTCTGCATAGAGTTAATATAAAATCAAACCGTGTGTTGGGAAAAATCATCGTAGGTGTGATAAATTTTCAAATTCAATTTGTGCCTGGGACATTTCTTCTACATTGATAAGTAACTGACTTAATATTTCCTCCACAAATTGATATTGTTATCTACCATGTTCTCTACTATCATCATAACCAGACTTGACTTCACCATTGCTTTCCTGACAGTCAACTCTAAATCCTTCCCAATATATAGTACATCATTTTTTTCTTAGCTTAGTTAACTGGTCTTGTGACAGTTCGCATGAGAAAGCTTCTACGACTGATATTTTACCCAGTGACTTGTCTCTATAGGCCTGCCTGTGAGTTTTCACTGCAAGAGTTCCTGGATGTGAGACTCCAACTTATGTAATAGTCCACAGGAGCTGCAACATAATAAAAAAAAAAAACAAAGCAAAAAAAATAATAAATTGGATCAGTTGCCAAAAGATATGGCCTGGGTTTCACTATGATAGTGAATTTCTCAGGAAGGGTCAAAATCATGTGAAAAAGAAAACCAAGAGACAACAAAAACACCAATGTAAAATGTAAGAACATTTTAATTGTCCATGAAACAAAGAGTATCTGAATGTAAAACAGTTTGAAATAAAGAATGTCTGAATGTCAGCAAAATGCATGTGGTGTATGTGATATAGTTCAAAAGAAAAACACTTAGCTTGGTTCAGATGACTGAAATCAAATATTTTTTCTCTTTCTCTACTTTTTATTTTGTTTTCTCTTCCTCTCTCTTAACCTTTTATTTTGTTTTTTTGATTTTTGTTTTCTCTTCCTATCTTGATATATTTCTCTTATTTTTCCTTTTCTCATTGTTTTCTTTTATATAATTGTAATATAGGAATAAAATGTCACTGCCAAATCTTGAGTTTGAACATAGATCACCAGTGAGCAACGATAGGTGATCCCATTATTGAATTAAGTAGACCATGTGACCATAGAGGAACGCATAAGTAGAAAGTAGCATGACATCTAAACAATCACTATTTCTATTCTATCCTCTATTACTATATGGACCATTATTCTCTACTCTATTCACTATACTACTTCTCTATTCAGATCACTATACAGATTACTATTTGAGCAAGTACTATTAGTGCAAGTAATATTTGAAGGCATCTGACACCAGTACTGTTCAACGGCATACTATAGTTGTATCTGCGATTACAAAGTCTCTACTACAACGAGCGTTATAAAAGTATTCAGTGGCATTACAAAAGTGGCAACAAGTGTTCACTGACATCACAAAAATAATATTCAACCTCTTATTCTTTCATGGAAAAATGTTATTTAGTGGGTTTTATTTGATGGGTGTTGGCATAAGGCTGTTGCAGGAGGCAGTAGAAATTTAGAAGTCATTGTTAATGGGTGCACTTTATCTGAAAATGAAGGTATCAAGTGAGCATAATATGTGAACATCTCCAGCACAAATTGAAGTGCAGATAAATTACTCGTGATCGGCAGGTTAAGAAGTGGGTTTAAACATTCTGGGTCTAGTATCAGGCACTTTTACTCATAACATATCTGAGTAGTTTGAAGGTATTTTGTTGAAAGACGCATTTATCACTGTTTAACATTAGTTTTTTATTTTTCTATTGCCGCCATAAACTGAGATTTGTCTTGTGGTTGGACTGATCATAGCCACATATAATTACATTATTGATATAGGCAAAAGTGCCTTCTAATTTTTCTTTGTTAATTGGTCCTGCTGTTCATTAGCCTGAAGGGAATCCTGTGAAACTGGTATAGTCCACACCACCCACCACAATTGACATTTAAGCTTTTGTCACTCAGACTTATGGCAATCTGGTGGTAGGCACTCTGAAGATCCAATGTGCTTATACCCAATATTAAGTGATTAAGTGATCTCACTATGTCATTTATACAAGGTAATAGATTTATATTCAGAGGGTGAATATATTAATAGCCTGAGAGTAGTTGAAAATAATTCTTTTTTGTGATTTTCTGAAGACATTACAAGAACTTGAGCTCTCCATGGAGATAGGCTTGGTTCTATTGTGGCCTGGCTGAAGCAGCAGTCTGCTGTCTTTGGTCAGGATCGATTCAGGTATTGGAGAACAAGCCATCAGCCCACACTCGTCGGTTGGTGGTGGTGTTTAACACAGCAGCTGGTCTTTAAGTTGACCTCTTCAACTATGACCTCTCTTACCCATGTTGTGATTTTTTATCATAAAAGGGTCAAGTTGAATTATCACTGGGGTATCTCAACTAAGCTAAACCAATGAGTTGAATATGCACACAAAATTGAAAATAAAATAAATGACGCTCGAATAAGCCACTAGATGATATTTATATAAAAATAAAAAAAATATTTACAGTTTTTGTTTCTTTTTCCAAACCATTTTTAATATTTGGTGACGGGACGAAATTTCTGTTAACACATCTAAGGATGGCCAGACTTGACAACTGGATTTCTTCAAGTACTGTTGATTGTACTTTCAAGGATGGCACAAGGATATTGTCAGAGTTTTTCTTGTTCAGCAGATAATTATTATTATTATCATCATTAAGTTGGCAAAACAGCATAATGGCAAAAAAAAATCTCTTAACTCCCCATCCGTGACTACTGCAACTTGCCGCAACTCTTGTAGCCTCCTTGTATTTATGGGTGTCCATTCTGAACTGGTATGGTGAAATGTGCATAAGGGGATTTTAGGCAAATATCCTAAAATTCAACCAGTATCCTTCCTTCGTTTTCTGTTTTATACTTCCAATTTTCGAAGGTCCCCTCTCCTTCAAGAGGAGCCATTATATGATGTCAGTCTTTCTGATGTCTCCCACTGCCTTCATAATTGCTCATTCTGTCTTCACAATTATAATTTTTTCTCAGGGAAATTTTGGTTGATAATTTTCTCAGCATGTAGACCTTGACACCTTTCAACAGTAGACTTTAGTCTCTAGCCCCGAATAGCCTAACCAGTGGAACATGGGACAGTCTAAGTCTATATAGGCCCTAACATTCTATCCAGATAGCTGGCTACCCGGGTAGATGGCCACTTATGTGCTCACATCCATATCTCCTCACTAGTATGATCGACCTGGTATCTATCAATGAGGTCAAAATTACCAATCAGATCAACCAGGCTACAATCACCCAAAGACTTCCCACTAGCTCCCCGCCACCTGTCTATATCAGAGTCCAGGATGGCATTTCAGTTCCCCACTAAGACTAAGTGTGACGAATCCACCAGGAATGGCCCTAACTGCCAATAAAACAAGCGATGCGCCATCTGGTCCATGGGTGCATAAACTGCAATGACCCGAAACAAACTATTGTTCACAGCAATATCAGCTTTACTCCGATCCCTCAAGCCCCTCACATTGAAACTAGTTAACTGGAGAAACATTTTTTAAGTTTGGATCCCCTAATCACAGACTGGACGGAAAGCTGCAGCAGTCAGGACCCTGACAGATTGTCCAAGGCTCCCTGTACCCAACTCTGATGTCATCCATCCTTCCAGGACAATTCCACCGACGTCCATGGCATAGGTTAATTTAACTGCTCGATATAAGGAGGGATGGAGTATGACGGGGACCCTCCCAGCACAAAAATACCTGAATTTTTTAAATATGGGGAATCAACCACTCACACCCTAATCTTGGGAAAAGTATCCCTGACCTCATATATGTGGCTCCACACCTTGAGGTAGCCCCCAGTGTCCCTTATGCATGTGATTACCCCAGGGGCATCCAGGAAATTATGGGGATCCTCTACAGACTTGTCATCTACCGAGGTCAACTTGAATAATAAATTTAGCAAAGATTTCTTTTGCTTAGATAGAGCCTTTTCTAATTTTTTTCTATCAACTTGGGCCAGGGAAATATTTTTTCTTTTTCACCTTTTTTTCTCTTGGCAGGTGGGGTGGAGAAGAATTGGACGTCTGAGGTGGTGTGGAGACTGAACTAAGGGAAAATGTGGAGGGAGAGGGGGATGGAGCACAGGAAGGGGTGGAAGGGAGGCTCTTTGCTTTGGGTACTATGACAGTTACTTTAGGGGAAGCAGGGACGGATAGGGACCTGGTTTTATCTATGTATTTGTCTGTCCTGCTTCGTCCAGAGTGTCTTTGTTTTTGTATGTCGTCATCTTCTTCCTCCATGCTCTGCTTTAAAGATGAGGCACGAGGTGGAGGTATTTCCTCCACCCCCATCTCCACTTCTATGTTTGTTTGCTTCTTCTGTTCTTGTAGTTGTTGCTGTTGTTTTGGGGGCTGTTTTGTCTTTTGGACCTCCTGTAACAGCTTTTGCGACTGCTTGTTCTGCTTTCCGGGACTGCGCTGTATCTCTTTTGGCTGTTTCTCTTTTGACCACTTCTGCAGTTGTTTTTCCGACTTCCTGGGACTCCATTGAATCTCCTTTGACTGCTCCAGCTGTGGAGATTGCATATTCTGTTTTGGGGGAGAAGGTGTGGATTTTCTTCCTTTCACTTGTTTCCACTCCCCCATCGAGGAGCCTTCACTGATGATGCTGCTGTAACTACTGCTGCTGCTGCTGTTGTTGTTGATGCTATTGTTGTCGTTGTTGTTGGGCGGGGTGGAAGTTGCAAATCTTAAAAGCTTCTGGGCACGCCTTGGAAGCTCCACAAGGCCAACAATGTGGTCTGTGTTCCTTCACTACCATGAGTATTCGCTTGTCTTGGCATGATAAGATATTTGGTATTTCCCCAAATATTTGCCTGGTTAGTGTCACCTGCAACACCATATCTCCAGTGCCGATTCCTGATTTGATGATTATAGAAGATAATTCTTCTACTGGCCCGTATTTAAAAAAGAAGGCTCTTATTTGACCTTGACAGATGTCCACAGGCACCCCATGAACCGTAATTTTTGTTTGCCAGGTGCCCATGTACTTCATCTTGAGTTATACGGCTGCAGTTGCCAGGACACTTTCAGCCAGTTGTTTCCCCTACTGCTTTGTAGCTAGGAGAAAGTCCCAAATAGCATTTGACCTCCTAGCTAAAACTTTTGGCACTATATTGAGACTTTTTAAAGTATTTTCAATGGTCTCCCAACTGACCCCAATCAATTTCCAGCTCTTTACGTTGGAGGTCAGTAGAGAAATAATTCTTGCATTCACTGCATCTAGAGCCTCTGGAATTGTCAAGAATTCATTTCCATTTAAATACTTTTCGTACTTCGCTCTTTGTTGATCATAATAAGTGGAGTCTTTCTTTTTTGGCCTGTTTCCCACCCAGACACTTTTTTCATATGATGACGAATTTTCTGTTTGCACTGGTAAAGTCTGTAAATTTTCCGCCATGATGGTATAAACCACCACATTTGAACAAATAAATATTCGCCTTAGATAATTTTTTTCCCCCCTCAACAATGGATTAGACAATTAAAGTTGTCTACAGAAAAAATCAAAAATCAAATAAGAACATGGAAAATTAATGTTGATACGCATGCAACAACTGAAAGAGGAATAAAAACAACAAAATAAATACGAAAAAGGAAAATAAAAGTGAAGTAAAAACACGAGGAGGGTCAACAACAAAACAAGAAAATAATATAAAGAAAGAAAAAGTGAACAAATAAAAACAGGCATGCACAAAATGAATGAAAAGAACCTGCAGAATAGACTTGCCTGGGTAACAGAGTGAAATCTCCCAGGCTGTTATATAAACCACCTACCAATTTGCCCAGCAGACTTATAGTCAGTCAGACTCAACTTCAATTAGAGTTGAGTAGTCTGTTACTATTACCAAACTCTACATTAACCCTTTTCATCCGTACGCCATGTTAAATATTGTCACATCTCTCCCTCACCCATCTTGTCATTTACCCATAAATGACATTTCAAATCCCAATGCACTATTTAACATGTGCTACTTTTCATGCACTATTTCTCATGCACAGTTTCCATGCACTATAAAATATTCACATGCAATTTGAAAAGTTTCCTTTTTCTTCTTCTGTTCATACCTGCAATTTAAAAAAAGGTGAGTATATGTATATGTGTATGTGTTTTTTTTGGCTTGTTTTTCTTGGTCATTATACTTTTCTGTACAACAGGGGGTATTGGTTTGTTTTTGACAGGCATTGACTGTAACTGCTTCGTTCATCAAAGTCAACACAACTTCTTCTTCATCTTGGGTTGTCTGGTTGGACAATGAACACTGCCAGGAAACTCCCTTCCGAGCTGCTGCATACCTACCAGAGTACCATCAACCGACTTCCTTCTACATCTATTAAATTTCTATATTGCTGCTACTATTATAGCAACACGTAACAAAGTACCTATCACGGCTGACCAATTTATTATAATTTCCTTACTATCCTCCCAGGCCATACCTCCTCCTCCCAACATCTTTAGCTGGTCTTTTAACCGATTTATATTTATCCTCTCTACAGGTTCCAATAATACTGGCATCTATTTTAATGTAACGTTAGGAAATTCATTTAATATTGGCTTCCTACACTTCTTTTATAATTGTCCAAACTTCTGTTAATCAATTCTAGAACTGAATCCTTTTCCTCATATTTCTCTTGCCTCTGGTAATATGGGGGCAGGGAGATGGACACTCCAAATGCTGAGCATCCCAGGGGAAAGTTTACTAAGGATAGTGGCAGCTTCACTTTTATTGTCTCAGTGGATTCTCCTCCACATAACTTAGACAGACCAACTGATTTCTGTACTGCCACAGCCCACATGCCATTGGATACACTGATAGTCTGTGGTAGCATTGTTTTTGTTAACACTTCTACTTGGCAATTCCTCTTAATTCCTTCCCTTTTATCTTCAAACAACTCCAGTACACATATTCTGTGATTACCTGTCACATAAATGGGACTTAGTGAGGTACAGTTCCCAAGGCATCGTTCTTACACCTTCCTGCCTCGTCCGCCAACAGTACCATAAACTTTGTCCTAGCTGAATTCAAGGCTATGTATTCAGTCTCAATTCTGTATCTTGCCACCACTCCCAAACCTTGATCCACACGAAGGTAAGGAATAAGTAAGTTTATAAATTGGTATATTTCAAAAATACTTTCTCTATCCAACAATGGAATAGACATCAAAACTAACAATTTGTTATTTTCTAGCAAGGTTACACAACCTAGTACAATATTTCCATAGTTCTCTGGTGGGATTTACTGATAATCTAAAATGATGGGGTAATTCGTTCTGTATTTTTAACAAAAGTCTCTTCAAACGCGCTGTAGTTATTATGCTAGGGGACAAGTGTCCCAATGATAGCATGTCCATATGAGCTCTCGCATGCTCTAATTGTCAAGGATCAACTAGTCTGCCGCACCCTATTAGTAATGGTGATCAACTGGAAATACTGCTGAATAAACCCACTCAACCCCCACAATTCATAGCCCTCTAAAAGATTAGCTACCTTCTTATTTTAGTTCTCTCTCAGGTTGCTTATTAATCCGTTGATACTAGATCTATTCTTTGTCAATCCCAGTCTTGTAATGTTCAATATTCATACACTCTGCCATCTGGGCTAGGATTTTCTGATCCTTTTCTACCCTTCTTAGGTTCCTTCTTATGACTTTAACACCATCTTCAGTTATCATTCCAAATAGGACATTTCGCACCTTCCCAATGATGGGAACTACTGCTTGTTTTTCTCTAGTATGTAGTAGTTCAATTTCCTTCATGTAATTCCTCATATCCTTCCACTGGCCCTCCATTATAGCACTTTTCAACTCTAAAGAATATAACAGTCTGAGATACACTTCTTCTTCTGGATAATTCTGTGCTACTTTTACTCTTGCCATTCCCAGCTTCCTTATCTCATTCCTCAGTTTGTTCAGTAGCAACTCGTATGGGTTTAAGTCTATCACAAAGGTGACTACCCATCTCGATCTTGTGATTATCACTTCACTTGTCTTCTTAAATATTGTACTTCGGCTGTGTTTCCAAGCTTCTATCTTCACCATCCATCATCAGAAGTATTGGTCCTTTCATCTTGGCCATTCCTGCAAGGGTAACAAGATTTTCTTGTTTTTATTCCCCTAACCACTCATTATTCAAGTTAGTTCTTTACTTAATTATTCCGAAGTGCTCCCACTGCTTCTTTCCTAGTTTCCAATTCATACTCGTTTTTTCTTTAATTAACTTTTAGTAGGATGATTGGTTCAGACAAGTGCACGGGGCCTTTGTCCCAGAGGTCATGCTTCATCAATACTACCACCGCCCAGTCAGAAGCACTGACAAGTGATTTTCTTCCCACTGTGATGCGCTATCCACTCATCCATCCTCTCCAACTGCTGCCATTTATTCATCTGATAGGGTCTCAAATGACATCGAACTCACCAAACCCCTGTTCACAGCCATCCTTTTTTTTTTTTTTTTTTTTAATTGAGATTTCCCCTCCCATCTCAATCTCTTCTTAAGGGGTAATTCTGATTCCACCCCGACTTCTTTTCATTCTCCATTGGCTGAACTTCTAGCTTTTTTTCATTTCTCCATTTTTCTCGGAGTCGAGAGAGGGGTACCTCATCTTCATCTTCCCATTCACTTGATTCAACTTTTTGTCCATGAAGTTTCAGCTTTGATTCTTGGACTTCTTCACAAGTCTTCTTCGTCATCCTTTTATTGGGTCTTAGGGACAGAGCGGTGACATCGCGTGGTCCTTTTTGCAATGACACAGACGACAAGTAGATGCCACTGATGGACCCCACTCTGACATGCAGATTGTCCTGTCCAGACCTCTATGGTCCACTCTTATCTATCTCTCTATCTTCTTCGTCTTCGGAATCTTCATCTGTTTCCAGCTCTTCTGGCTCTACATGTTCGCTCTCCTTGTCCTTTTCTTCTTGGCTTTTGGCTCATTCCTTTCCCAATTAGCCATCTCAGCTAACTTTAGATCATTGTCATGAGCTCTTTTTGTTCAACCTGCCATCTGATCCCAAATTATATACAACACTGGATCTGTCTGCTCTATTGCTCTATAGCATGGTTCCCATCTTTGGTCCAGTTTTCCTTCTCTTAGATGAATTTTGTAGTACACAATTTTGTAGTCCCCAACCCTAAATTCTACTACCTTCCTACTTGCATTCACCCTTTCATTCCTCCTCTTTTAGGCTCTTTTTATCCACTTTCTGGCCTGTGCAAACAACCTATGCTGTTGTTCTACTATCAACTGATGATGATCTTCTCCCATATATTTCCTATGGGGTTTCAATAAATTATCTATTGGCAAAACCACATCTCTGCCAAACAACATATAATACGGTGAGAATTTAGATGTCCCATTGATTGTAAACCTCACTGCCGCGAGAGCCTGTGTCAAGTACAGGTCCCAATTCTCAACATTGTCTCTTGCTAATTTAGCCAATACGTCTCTCAAGGTCCTATGAAATCTCTCCACCTTAGCATTACCCTGAGGGTGGTAAGGAGACGTTGTTATATGCACCATATTCAAGTTTGTTACCACTTCCTTCATTATATTACTCACATTGTCAGGCCCATTATCTGTCACCAAGCACACAGGAGCATCATACCTGGACAAATTTTCACTCATGATTAAGTCTGCTACAGTTTTAGCTTTCTTATCAAGTACTGTGAATGCTTCCGCCCAATTTGTTAACCAGTCTACAAAACTCACTATGTAGACATTACCTCTGGAGGTTTTCTCAAATGGTCCTGACATATCCATGCTTATCTTCTAAAAGGGAAAATTTGGAATATCCATCTCTCCCAATGGTGCCAATTCCTGTCTTCTACTCTGCATTTGGCACACCATACAACCATTAACATAATCAGTAACCTCATTATACAGCCTAGGCCAGTAATAATTTCTTCCTATTAATTCATGGGTTTTATCAATTTCCATATAGCCTAGCTTCTCATGACAGTGTTCCAATATCTTCAGCCTTAGATTCTTGGGTATATAAAATCTGGATCTAATTTCTTCACCTCTCCCTGAAAGATAATACAGCTTCCCTTCGTGTATCGTATACTTGGAGGTTTCTCCTGCCTCCACTTTTTCTCTGATGGTAGCTATTTCTTTGTCTACCTGCTCCTATTCAACCTGTTCTATCCATTGGGGGTCAGGTATTACTTGTATATTTTCTTCCTCATCTGTCTCTAACACAGGGTGATCCTTTAACCTGTGGGAGTTGATTTCCCCTATTTGATATGCTCTGTCATCTACTCCCAGCTCTACTCTCACAGATTCTTCTTCTAACTTTTTGGGTATTCTAGAGAGTAAATCTGCACAGGTGTTATCTTTCCCTGCTAGGTATTCTATCTTAAAGTTGTATCCACTTAATTTCAGCTCCCACTGCTGTATCTTCTTGTTTGCCCAATCTATTTCCAGCAAATACTGGAGAGGTTTATGGTCAGTCTTTATGGTAAACACAGCCCCACTTAAATAATAATCCAGTTTTTGGAGGGCATACATAATAGTGTACACCTCCTTTTCTATCACTGGCTGTTTCTGCTGTCTCTGAGAGCTTATGGGATATGAAGTATATTGGTACTTCCTCTGGTATACCAGGCACTGGACCATCCTTATCAGGACATGGCTGAATAAGGAATGCTCCTATACATCGCTCACTAGCATCTGTGTATAATATCACTGGTTTGCTGAGATCTGAGTATGTTTGCAAGGGAACAGCAGTTAGTTGTTCTTTCAAGGTATCAAAGGCATTTTGACAGTCTCCTGTCAATTTAAATCTTGTATACTTTTTTGTTAAGGCTTTATCAAGGGAGTTGCTATACCAGAAAATACTGGTATAAAACGTCTGTAATATCCTATGGACCCTATAAAGTCTTTGGCTCAGGCATTTCTCATATCACCTTTACTTTATTCATGTCAGGCTTAATTCCTTCATCACTCACTATAAAGCTTAGGTACTTTGTTTCATTTCTTAAAAATTGGCATTTGGACAGTTTCAACCTGTGTCTTCTCAATCATCCAAAAACTTGTCTTAGGTGGTTAAAATGTTGTTCTGAGAATACCAGAATAATGTCCAGGTAAGCCATAGCAAAACTCTCAGTTCCTCCCAGTACTATTGACATCAATTGCTGAAAAATCCCAAGTGCATTGGCCATGCCAAATGGCATGACCTTGAATTGGAAGAGGCCCATGTGACATGCAAATGCAGCCGTTTCTCTATCAGCCTCATCAAGGGCTACCTGCCAATACCTTGACCTCAGATCTATTGTGGAAAAGCACTTAGCTTTTCCCAACAAAGCCAATATATCGTCAATCAATGCGAAGGGTACTGCTAATGGTCTGGAAACAGCATTCAGTCTCCTGAAATCTATACAAAATCTGTGCCCACCATCTTTTTTATCTACCACCACAATGGGGGGGGTCCAAGGAGATGTTGATCTTTCTGTCATGCCTGTCTCCAACATATCCTTCACTGCTTCCTCGACTAAGGGCCTTTTATGAATAGGTGTTCTGTAAGGCCTTAGCTTAATTGGAGGGTGATCACCTGTGTCAATTCTCATTTTTATGGTGTAAGTTTGGCCCAACTCTTTATCCAACTTAGCCCTTGACAGATCCCTCACCTTGGCCCTAAACCTCTCAGGAGCCATTTATTTCTTCATTTGTTATACTGTCTATCCGCTTTAAATTCTTTTTCCTTTTTATCTAACCTTATTCCCTGTATGGTCCTGAAGGATAAGGCTCTTCCTACCTCTTCCTTTACTTTAACTGTCCTGCTGGCTCCGTTTACCAACATCATGGGCACTATTTCTGCCACATTCACTACTGTTTCACACAGAACTACTTTGTTTTCTTCAGGTTTACCCTCTTCTACAGGAACTAATTGAATGATTCTTCATTTTTTTTCCATTGTCATCAGTCTTCCTCTGCCTGATACTGCAGTTCTAGCAGGTAATTTTATATCTTCTTCTGCCATTACTGTTATACATTCGTCAGGTGAATCTCCCAAGGGAATCTTTATGCCATTCACTACTAATACAGTAGGATTAAATTCAACTCCAGCCCTATGTTTATGTAGCCAATCTTCTCCTAAAATCATTCCTGCACATGGTTCCTCTGGACACTCCATGTTCCTCCTACTTTTAATGGAAGTTTCACCATCCCCTTTATCCTCATAGACTCACCATCTGCTTGGGTGATCTCTATATCAGGTTTTTTTATCCATCCCCAATTCCTCAGCTTCCTATACTCTTTTTACCCCCTCAATAATGACACTGATGCTCCAGTGTCTATTAAGGCTTTCACCACCGACACCCCCCTCACCACTACTTCACAAGAGATCTCTCACTTTTGTGTCAGCAAATAGAATATTTTAGCTCTTTTTCTCCTTCATCGTGGTTTTTCTGTCCACCCAGCCATGGGTGCTGGTAGTAATAGTCCTTCATTATTGTTACTATGAGATCTTCCTTTACTTTTGTCTCCATATCAAGACTCTTCGGACCAAATCTTTCTTGATTCTGTCAGTCTAATTCTGTAGGGGCAGTTTCTCTTCAGGTGCTCTGATTTCCCACAAAACCAGCACCTTCTACTTGGGCAGTTTACTGAAAAATGATCCATCTGCTTGCATTCCCAGCAACACATTCTTCCTCTATTTATATGGGCCACCCACCCTCTTATTTGTGGGGTGGCCCTTTGGCGTTTCCCCGGTTTGACTTTCCAGGCCTCATCTTTGCCTCTCATATCAGTGGGGCTCCCTTCTTCAACCTGCACCATTTGGCCACATGCCCTCTACCTCTGCACCTTGTGCTTTTTTCTTCCTCATGATCTGGGGGCAGCCCCCACCTTGTGGGACAGTTTGCCACACGGTGGTCTTCATACTGGTACTTCCAACACACCAAGTCGTATCTACCCAGTGTGGGTTTATAAAACCCGTGCTTTAGAGACCACACCTTTCTTCCAGGGTCCTCCTCCTATGCCTCCTCTTCTTCCTTGACCCATTCATTCAATACTGGGGAATTTCTTTTGCTTCCTTGTTTGACATCTTTCTTCAACCTAGGGTTCTTTCTTACGTCCCTCTGCTTATCTATCTGACCTAAATCTTGTGCCCTGTTATTCTTTACTTTATTTCAAACACAATGGCTCTCTCTGGCCAGTGCCACAGCTGCTGCCAACCTAACGGGACCTTCTTTTAACACATCATGTTGGATACACTCATCTTGGAGCGCTCCAACATACAGGTCTGCCAACTGGACCTGGATTGCCACATTTTCTTTAACTTCTTCTGGAAAAGCCAGAGGCTAGTCTCTCTGCTCTCTTTTCCCAGTTCTTTTGGTCCTTCATTCTTTTTGTGGACCAGTTTCATGAGGCCTCTCATGGCCTCTATTGTCATTCCTTCATCTGCATATTCTGCTATCAATAGTTCTTCTAACCTCCTCCATGTTAACTGTGGATTTCTCTCTAGTAGTTTGCCAATAAATTCTGACGGCCATCCTGTCGCAGCATCAAACACAATGCATATGTCTCTCTTTCAGTCAATTCATAGATCAATTGACTTTTGTTGACCACTACCAGCCAACCCCTCAGTTCTCCTGCATTTCCCCCAAAACTCGAAACTCTGGGCACCCCTAGTGGAACCGTCAACTCAGTGGACATCTGTTGTCCCACCTTGTCATTCTCCACCTCTTCCATCCCAATTTCCTCTTCTCTGTGATCAGACATTTAAATAAATTCAGAAAAAACAAGAGTCTATAAAAGAAAGGAAATCGATTATGGAAATGGCAAGCAACAACAAATCGGAAAAAAAAATTTCAGGGAGAAACCAAAAAGTGTCCTACCTGTCACCTGGCTCTGGGTTGGTCTCGCTCCATTTATTGAACGATGAAAATTTCTTTTTTTTTTTTCTTTCTTTCTTTCTTTATGAGCATTTCAAACGTAATGGTCAAAGTGACCAAAGTCCTTTCGGTTCTCGCTCCCTCCTTCTTGATGCAGTGGTCTCTTTGAGTTGATTCCTTTGGTCACTGCACCAGTTTATGTGGTCATTCAGGGTCAAATTCTGGTCACGGCAATCAGATTATGTGGCATGGCCAGCACAGTGGCCTGCTGTCTTTCGTCAGGATTGATCCGGGCATCAAAGAACAAGCCGTCAAACCACACTCATCAGTCATTGGCGGTGTTTGACACAGCAGATGGTCTTTAAGTTAACCTCTTTGACTATGACCTCTCTTACCCATGTTGTGATTCTTGATCATAAAAGGGTCAAGTTGAATTATCACTGGGGTATCTCAACTAAGCTAAACCAATGAGTTGAATACGCACACAAAATTGAAAATAAAATAAATGACGCTCGAATAAGCCACTAGATGATATTTATATAAAAATAAAAAAAAATATTTAGATTTTTTTTTCTTTTTCTTTTTTCAACCTGTTTCTAACATTTGGCAATGGAATGAAAATTTCAGCTAACTCCTCTAAGAATGGCCAGACTTGACAACCGGATTTCTTCAAATACTGTTGATTGTACTTTTAAGGACGGCACAAGGATACTGTCAGAGTTTTTCTTCAGTGACAACTGGATTTAACTTCAAGTACTGTTGATTGTACTTTCAAGGATGGCACAAGGATATCGTCGGAGTTTTTCTTCAGCAGATAATTATTATTAGGTTAGCAAAACAGCATAATGGCAAAATAAATCTCTTTCATGACTACTGCAACTCGCCGCAACTCCGGACCACAACTCTCTTAGCCCCTGTGGGCGCTTGTATTTATGGGTGTCCATTCTAAACTGGTATGGGGAAAGGCGCATAAGGGGATTTTAGGCAAATATCCTAAAATTCAACCAGTATCCTTCCCTCATTCTCTGTTCCACACTTTCAATTTTGGAAGGTTCCCCTCTCCTTCGAGAAGAGCCATTATATGAAGTCAGTCTTCCTGACATCTCCCACTGCCTTCACAATTGCTCATTCTGTCTTCACAATTATAATTTTTTCTCAGGGAAATTTTGGTTGATAATTTTCTCAGAACATAGACATTAACACTTTTAACAGTCGACTTTAGCCCCTGGTCCCTGAACCAGTTATGTCTCGCCGGACAGTAACCTTTGTATTTCTCAATGCCCTGGGAAAATGAGTCTCTTTATGATAAAAAAAAAAATAAAATCGTTTTTTAACCATTTTCATCCATATGCTATGTTAAATATTGTCACACTATAATTCCTTCTTTAAACATTCTTGTAATTTTTGCATCAATAAACTGCTTGTCTTCGTATACAGTCTTTATTTTATAGTTATTAGTTTGCAGTCAGGAGTTAAGCTGGTAAAGAGTGACATGTAAGGCACATTAACTGTTGTTAATCCATAGATTTTTAGGGCTAGTTTAGGTCTGCCAAATGGTATTTTGACACAAGTGTGTCCCTAAAGGAAATAATGTCCAAGTATTGCATCAGAACAGAGGTTCTTTACTATTAAGAACTTTACCCAATGGTACAAAGCCCCTTTAAATTTCAGGTCCATTAGACAGTATCTTGTTATCTAAGATCATTTGTCCTGGCTACTTAGCTGGGTCAAAAAAAGTTTGACTTTATACCCACATCGATAAGATTTTTTTGTGCTGGCAATCAGAACATTAACAGGAATAACATTGATCTTTTTTATAATTGTATTTGAAAGGCAGCTAAATGATGCCACCAAGAATGCACAAAGGGCAGAGACTTTCTTAATTTTATTTTTACATACAGTGACCCATTTTTCCACACAAACAACAATCATTGTCTCTTGCTGGGTATGACAAGTGGGGATGTAATTTGAGCCTATAGAAAAAAAAACATGTATATCTAGCTGAGGCAGTGTTTATTGGTGGTTCAAGGGAGTCCTGGATGTTGGGGTGAGGGCAGAAGTGAGAGGGGGTTTTTCTGTCATCACAGCAGCAGAACCTTGTGGTATAAAACTTTCTGTATTACACTGAGCCAGGTCTAAGATCAGTGATGTAGTGTTTTTGCCGCCTCGGGGCAGCCGTCAAGTCTGCCACCCCTCCTCAGATGGAATATAATATTACAATACACATTAACCCCATAAAATTTATATATATATATATATATATATATATATATATATATATATATATATAAAATGTAGTGAACAACAAAATTATTTGTACATTTGTTTTTGTTTATATACCCTCTATTTTATTTAAAACAAAAAATACATTGTACTTTTAATTCACAATTTATCAGTTTTTTTAATATTTATTTCAGTTCTAACAAGTGAAGAGTCATAAATTAAATGCCACGTTAACAGAAACACGGTTCATTTTCTTTTTAACCATGTAAAAAAATGCAATGCCTTTTTAAATTATTTTGTTTTATGTACTTGGAGTTATTATCAGCAAAGTAGTAGACTAAGAATTAAAAGTCTGATAAAGTTAATTTCACTTTTAAAAACTGAAATAAATGTTATTGTTTTTGCTTATTAAAACTTCAGCAAATCTAAACTAAAAAATAAAGCATTGCACTGTTTTACTACCATGAAAACTTGTAAATTGAAAAAGTGCCCATTTTTGGGACTTTAAATAAAGTTTCTGCACTTAAAAATATATATTAATTTTCAATTTTCTTTAAATTTCTGTTAAATAATTCTGGAAAAAAATCGGAATGCATGTGATATCCTTAAAGCATTGTAATTATTTCAATTAAAAATTAATTATCTATTTTATAATTTATGAAAAGTAACGATTTTATATCCATATTAAAGCCTGGCCTATGATAAGATAAAATAATTGGTTCACTTATTTAATTTTTTTCACTAACAGTTCACAGATATGAAAAATCAAAATCAAAGAACTGATGCCAAAGTCTGGACTTTTCACGTAGGTGTGAAGAATCTGTGGATTCACTAAATTCGCTTAATCCAAAGCCCTTTAATCACATCAAAGCCCTTTAAAAATGTTAAATTTTTTTCACACCTTTTGCTCATGTCTTGTAAGTGGTGTTTATGCCAGTAGCTGACAGTGAATTTTGGAGACAATTTTTTTTTTTTTTTTTGCTAGCTAGCTTTGAGCCAGCCATATCAAAGACAAATTGGCTTCATTTGAACCCTGTCTTCTTCCTTATTGCTGCTTTTTTTTGCAAAAAGTTATTGAAATTATGCTATTGTTTTTTCTTTCCTGAAAACTCACCATAGACCAAAAGTGCAGCCTGGGGTGGAACCCCCCTCCCCACACACACGCCACCACTAGCTACGCCACTGTCTAAGATCTTCGCTTGATCATAGGATTGAAAGTGAATAAGGTTTACATTTTCTAGTAGGCACTGCCAAATGTTTGCTGACAGTAACCCATTAATGAATGCATCCCTTACTCGATCTATGCACTATTGTTCAACAGTAATAGTGTGAATGTGTAATCCTTGCTATGTCTGTGTAGGTTGTGGAAAAATATGTCTATAACAGACATATTTTCACTATACTATTACTATGAGATGTCAGCAACCTTCAGAGATAATCTCTGAAGACTGCTGACATCTCATAGTGAGTAGATGACAGCTGACCATTTCGTTTTCCTTTCTAATATACACCTTTGTCAAGAGTTGCTAAGGCTTCCTCATATATGGCAGTATTTGGAAAATACCTGTAAACGCTAGGGGAGACATATTTCATTAAGCAACATAATTTGTTGAGTGCTCTGTCTCCATATTATTCAATAAAGTTTTTGAAGGTTTTTTGCCAGTAACTGTACTCCTTTTCAGCATCTATTGAAGTCAGGTCAGTAATGACTTCATCCAGGCAGAGAACACATTCCATCCTTACAGAGTGGGTAGCTCAATAAATTGTAATGAACAATGACAGAGGGTTGGAGTGGTGTTTACTAAAGCTTTATTGAGCTACAACATGACTGCCATGTAGATGCTTCATATAGTCATAAATGTAGAAGAGTTATGAAAAAGTGGGGAGGTAACTTGAACAGATTTGATCACCACAGATAGCATTGTAGTTGTGGGTAGGCCCCTTTGTCTCTTAGCAAACCAATATTTTTAGATCCAGTCTACCACTATATATTCCTACCCAAATTATTTAGCTAAAAAAAATTTAACGCAAGGTGTTTATAAATATAAATATCTTAAAAGGGGCAATATTGTGTTATGTTAGTTCATTAAATATGCAGAGTTTACACTCCTTAAAAAGAAACCTTGTTTGGCAATAATGTTATGTTTTGGAAATAAAAGTAGCCTTGAAGAATAGCCATCTTGTTACCCATGGCATCCACATGTGTGTTTGCTTCACTCTATAACCACTAGCAAAACACATAGTACAAACCAACCAAACAATGAAAAACAAGAAACTGAACAATCCATGTCACCAACACTTTCTCATAACAACCAAAATATATCTACTAAAAAAAATCACAAAGATCTCTAATTAGATCACACTCTCTACTGAAGGAACTTCCTCATCAATAATTCCAAAAGAGAGATTCCCAAAGAGCTCCTTACCAAAGATTCTAAAACAGATCCTCCAATGATCCTCCTCTATGCAAAAACTTGGAAAAAAAGCTATTTTGACATGCCCTCCAAAAAATGGAAACAGAAGACAATACTCTACCTCAAAAACTCAACCAAATAAAAAACCCACAAAAAACTCCCAAGTAATAACCCTTATTCTATGAGCCACAAAATTATCCACAGGAGGCAACTGTGAAAAAAATCTATTTCCCTTTTAAGTCATTCTTCAGAAATTTATATCACTGTATTTGGTGGTATATTTTTTTTTATATTGCTTTAACAGTTGTTAAAGGAACATTCATTATGACATTATTATTATAGCAAGAGTTATTTTCTCTTTGTTAGTAAAGAAATGTTTAAACAGTCATTTGCACCTGTTGAAGATAATTCTTGTATTTTTAATATATAGCTTCTAATTTTTAATTTGAAATTATGATCTGAAAAAATAAAATTATTTTAAAATATAAGAAATCATAAAAATATTCTTCTTGACAATTAATATAGAAAGGTTAACATTAAAACTATTAATTATGAATTTTACCCTATCATATATATTGATTTAGTTCTGGATTAAAATAAAAAAACACTGACTGATCTGAATATTAAATAACGCAAGAATTGAGACATAAAATCAACTAACCTAATATAATCTATTATTCTAACTTCATTCTGCAGGTGTTGGTGACACTTTCACCCTTTTCTTCTATATATAATCATTAATGCCTGATTTTCTTGAAAGTATTCTATGTATTTGCCATCACAGGAGGTATCAATAGTCAATCTTTTCCCTGGAAGATATATGTCAGAACCAAATTGAAAATATGTTGGTTTTACATTTGTATTAACACCCCCCCCATAAGATTATTTATTGCCAAAGAGAGAGCTTTGCTTTCTGTTTATCTCAAACCACAGATAGCCTCATCTGTGGAAAACGTTGAACAGACTCACCAAGTCAAATGTTACTACATAATTGGAATGAATGGGAATATCATTAGTTGCCTTTAAAAAGTAGGCAGAAGTCTTTCCTTAGATGGAGATAATTGAATACTTTGTTAATTACTGTAATATTGAATCAAGCGTCTCTTCATTTAATATGAAGTGATTCTTCTTCTTGATCTGTGATTGCTTTCACTCTATTTTCTTTAACTTGAAGAACTAAGTTTGCTAAATTTTCTTAGTATTTCCAACTTGTTTTTCACCGCTATTGTGTTGTCTTTATCTGCAGGCAATATATTGATACTTGTATAACTTTAAAGATTTTTGAGAGCATTTCTTATCTTGAGCTATTTTGGCAGTTTGGGTTTCTCCAGTGCTTGTTTCAATTTTCATGTTAACTCAGAAACCTGTGTTGTATGGATTTTCAAGAGTACCTCCTCAATTGGGCTCTTATATCAAGTATGGAATTACCTTGGAGGATGTAATGATTTGTTTGTTTGTTGGTTTCTATTTTATGGCATATCAATCTCTATGCTGAAAAAGGTCATTTCTGTTTGATTGTGAAAGGGTGGTGATCAAAATAATAGCTACAGGTTTGCTGGCTGGTGTTACATGTGTAAGTAGCTTACTGCCTCCAGTTATATCTCCTACATTGGGAAATCTTCCTGCTACTTGGATATACTAATTGCTTCCTTTGTAGTAACCACTGAATAAAGATGTGATGCTATTCTTAATACAGCCTGCTTTCATTCTTTAACTCTTCAGGACCCCCAGACGAAACATTCTGGCATGTTTTTGTTGAACTATGCCTCTGTACTTGTTTCACCGATCTACAGGTTATCATTTCTATTGTAAGCTACATTTTTCTGATCCCTTTTCTGTCTGAAATAGGTGACAACCACTTGAACCAAGCCTGTCAAAAGTGAAACATCTCCTAAATATATTTTACTTGAAGATTAGTAACTTGTGTGTCTACCGTTGTTTTTTGAAATTTATGTATTGTCTGATGTGTATGGTTTTATTACTGAGATGTGAAGCACTGACAACTGTGCACATTTTTACTGACTCACGTGCACAACCCTGTTGTTTGAAATTGATTTATTGTCTGACATTTATGGTTTTATTGAAGTGAAGTCCTGACTCACGTGAGCATTCTTACTGAGACACTAAAGAAAAACGAAAAACACCAGTACCAGCTAGTAAGCCTTCTTCATTACCCTCCCGGCTCACAGCGCTCTTCATGCCTAGTGTGAAAACTACTGTTTCTGGCATCTCTACTGGCATCCCAAGCCTATACATGAGCTCCCAAATGTTTGGTATTTGGCATGTACAAGGCAAAGGCATGGAAGCTCTTCTATAGACAATGGGAAAACTACTCCCTTTTGTTAGAACTAGACTGAAAAACCAGAGAAATTCAAGTGTCCATGATGAAGAATTGGTTTGGTGATGATGTCATGAAAATCTACCAAGACATACAGTTCACAACATCTGAATCTACATGCACTGTTCAAGAAATACTAGACATATGGGGAATACACCATTGGCATACTCAATGAAACATGTGAGTGCTTTGTGTTTGGACAAATTTAAATAGGAAACAAGATGAGGGTAAGTCCTTTGCCAGCAGCCTCCAAGCCTTATCAATGACTTGCAAGTTCTGTAATAAATAGAGACTTTTTAATGCAAGACCAGATTATCATTGGTATTCTTGAGCATAATATAAGAGAGGACCTGTTGATGGTACAAGACTTGAACCTACAAAAGAACATAGATATTTGCAGGGTTTCTGAAAAGGCCTGACACAGCCAAGAAATGAGGACAGTAGAGGCCCACAGGATGAAAGTGTCCACTGGCAAGAAGGGATTGCGTACACATATACGCAAATGGGATAAATGCCCTGCATATGGCAATTCATGCAAGGCCTGCAGTGGCCATTACCACTTTGAGGCCAAATGTCCCAATAAAGAACAATCATGGTCCAAGAAAAGGAAGGGCAACAAAAACACATCAGTCTTGTATGCACTACCCCAACACCATCTCAGATAAAGATGGAGAAGATATTGCACAGGGCAAAGATGCTAACTGCATTATGTTGTGAGGTAAGAAGGAAGTGGTCTTCCAAACTGACATAGATTTGACCATCAACAAGCTCCTTGCAAGATATCAGAAATCTGCATCAGCCCATACACTGCAGTTTTATTAATGTGGAACAAGACAATTGCCATTTGGTCTAAAATCTGCAGGTGAAATCTTCTAAAAAATTATGCTGGAATGTGGTGTTTGGTGACCCAACCCATTCCTAAATCAGGTGCAACACTTGGATAAGCTGGTAAATTTTGGCTTGCAAAGTTAGCAAAATTTGTTTTACTGATTTGGTAAGTTTGGCTCAAGGCTGAAGTCAGAGGTTCCTGTGTTCAGCAGGAGTTGTGGAATCTCTCATCCACCTCCACTTCCCTTCTCAGCTCTCAACTGTCTGAATGGCTTTCGTGCATTCATTTTTATGGACTCCAACTAGATGCAAGATTGGGTTTCAGTGAATTCTCTGATCTCCAACAAGAGTCCTGAGAAATTAAATTACTTCATAATTTTTGGGGAATTCTTCTTCTCTTATGAGAGATGGGTACAGACATTGCATGTCTTGTTACTTCTACTTTCTCTTATTACCATCTCCTACCAGTGCTTTCCAGTGGGCGTGGACAGCTCCTTCAACCTCCATAATGTCTTGTCCGTGCCTGCTACCCTTCAGTGGGTGCAGGCAGCCCCTCCTTCCTTGATCGCCCTTCTGTGCCTGTCACCTCCAGCATTTGGTCGAAGATTAATTTAAAAAAAAAAAATTATGGTTCCAAACGCTATCATCTCATAAGTGAATTGACACAACAATTGGCTTTCTTGCCTTTGACACAAGAGACTTTCCCAGGGAAAATTTTGCAACTCATATTATGGTGACAATTTGTTCAGCCAAAGGTCAGCATTCTGCAGGTGTTTAATTTACTGTTTTCATCCTGACATCTCTGTAAAATGAATTTATTTGGTTTAACCTAATTCCTCTCCTGTCAATCTAGGCATTGTTTGCTGAAGATTGTCAACACTTGGCCTTTTCACACAAACCAAGTATTACTTTCAGCCGGTCATTTCGTCTATTGCATAAATGAGAACCAGTTATTATCAGTCTATCATTCTGGATATTTTTTAACCTTTTTCATGCTAAGTTATCATTATTATCTAGTTTTCATTGGTATTCCAAGTTGTTGTTATTATTATTATTAATTACCAGCAACCCAAATAGTGTTATACCATCATTTTTATGGGATACTGCATCACTAGAGAGGACAATGAGGTAAACCCAGAAAAAGACATGCCCATTCCAGAAAATGTGGGGAACCTTTTTTAGATTCCTAAACTATGTAGGAAGTGTGGTCTTTACCTGAGTTCCATAATCAAGCCACTTCATGACTTGACCAAAAATGATGTTACATGTATGTGGCAAGATTCTCAGCAAGCTGCATTTGACACTGTTAAAAGGATGTTCACCAACTCGCCCATCCTGACCTACTATGAAACGGGCATTTACACACGAGACAATATTGCCTGGGAACAGCCAGGCCAATTGAGTAGCAGAAACAGCAATCAAGATTGTTAAATGCCTATGGCAAAAATGAAAAGCACCTGAAGCTGTTGATAAGCTTGCTGAGTCTCTGCAACTTGCCAAGTAAAGTGCTAAATATGAGTCCAGCACAAAGACCATTTGCACAAAATCAATGATTCCACTAACAGGGATAGATCTCAGATCACACTTACTCATACTCAAGTGAAGAAGCAGGAGAAGAAACTAAAATGACAGGACATGAGCATAGAAATGTAAAGCCTCAAGTGACAATGTGACAATGTCTGTGTCCAGCCACTAAGGACACAGGTGAGAAAGTAGGAAGAAGCAATGGCCACAGCTGACCAGCCGTTCATAGATTCCTGCACCAAACCACATGCTCCATGCACTCATTTCCCAAACAGTAACATCCAACACCAGCAAGCAACTACAGGCAGAGAAACTTACACCACTGATAGAAAGAGACATATTGGAAGATAAAACAACACAAGACCTGATGCCATCCAATAGACCAATATAAATACAATCAGGCCAAACTATCTGTTAACCTACCCAGTATAAGGATGAATGAACATCAGTGAACCAAAGTGCTAAGCAATGGACTACCCTACTACCTCTAATGCTTTCCATCCAACCTAATCTGAAATGTTTCTATCCCATTCACCTCTGTATTCCTGCCTTTTTCCACAATCCACATACATACAAAAGAGGGAGATGTTACGTAACTGCCTCCAGTTATATCCTCTATCTTGTGAACTCTTTCCTGCTCCTAGTATATTCTAATCACTTCCTGGATGTGTTACTATCCTTAATACAGCCTGCTCTTATTCATTATCTCTTCGGGACCACAAATGAAATAGGGGGGGATGATAAGAGGAAATGAGTTGAATATGTAAAGACAGACGGCAATAGAAAGAATAAAATCTGTGATACATTAAAACTATTAGGTTGGTGCAAAAATAATGACGTTTTTTTACGTTAAAAAATACGTCAAAAAACGTCATTATTTTTGCACCAACCTAATATTTATGGAGTGACACATGGAGTTAATATACAGAAAAGATGCAGTAGAAAATATTTACAATTTCTTATTACTTTTGTGTTTGCATATAAAATTCATCAATGTTTACATAAAATGGAGATAAAAATATGGATGGGTAAAAAACTGCAACAGGTGAGGAAGAGAATGAGAAGATGCAGGAAAAAGGTGAATGAAGATTGGAAAAATAAGATAATGTATAAACTTAGTTGTTAACACTTTTGAAATTTCCATGTTTTTTTTTTTCATATTGATAAAAAATTCTAAACTTGAAATTTAAAAAACTATATACAAACAGTAAAATAAAAAGTAATTTTTATACCAATTTTGCTTCAAAGTTAGCAATTTTCATGAACTGCTCATCTGTAAAAGCAATAAAACGTATTCGCTTTGTAATTGGTGTCTCTTGAAGATGAGAAATGTAATAGCACATTCCCAGACCCGCAAGAATTGTCAGCATCATCAAAATATTTTGCCAGCTCAACATCATTTTCTTCTGTTTTAATGGTAATGTCTGATACCAAAAGCGAAATTTCCTGCAAAACAAAAAAAAAAAAAAAAAAAATGACAAAAATTTACACTTAATCAAAAGAAAATTTTTTATAGTAATGTTAGAACATTACTATAAAAAAATTTAACAAATGCATGGAACAATATCAATATATTTAAGCAAAAGTAAGGAAACATATCAATATATTTAAGCAAAAGTAAGGAAACATATCAATATATTTAAGCAAAAGTAAGAAGGAAACATTACTATAGTGGATTGGTAAATAGGATTGTACCTATTTGTATATGTTAAGTAGAAGAGATATAAAGTGTATAGTAAACTAAGAGACAGGCCAGAAGTTGACTACTGATCACATGTTGTAGAACAACACAATACAACAATAAGATATTGTTGTTAGTTTGTTAAGTTGCTTGGATGAACCAGAATTTGTCAAGACTTAGATCTGGTGTTTTGCAGCACTGGCCAGAGCTAAAAATTGAAAGACAACCAAGCAAGAAAGGCAGAAAATGAAATAACTGACCTCTTTCTAGCTTTGGCAAGTTGTGAAGCTATAATGAAAATTTCTGTTATGATATACCCCAAGCAATTGGAGAATTTGAGTTTCATTGAAATTTCAGAAATTATAAAAAGTTTATGACCTAAAAAGAAACTTTTCATAGCAGAAATAACCACAGAAACAAGATGAATCATTTATGCAATATTTTCACAGATTAAGAGAAGTTAACAGATTCTGCAAATTTGAGAAACTTGAAATTCAAGATTTGACTATTGAGGATAAATTGATTCAGTTACAGTTGATTGAAGATATGGTTGATACATTTCATAAATATAAGATATTGGAACCATTACAATTGAATAATTTGTCTCTAACTACATGTGTGCAAATTATGCAACAGTTGGAATTGATGAAAGAATATAATTCTACTGAGGATAATGTTGAAATGTACAGTATAAAAAAAGCAATAGAAGAAATGCAAATACTGTAACTATGAGCATAAAACTGACAGAAAAAAATTGCCATAACTGTCAAAGAAAAAATAATTTTCAGTTGCATGCAAAGTTAAAAAGAAAACAGACAGTAAAGAAAAAGTGAAAAGAAGAGAGAATTGATGACATTTTTTTCAATACAAAGACCTAAAGAAAAGAATTCTTTCGAAAAAATTAAATTAAATGGTATGACATTTTCAATACAAGTGGAGATAGGGAGTGAAGTTACTCTGATCCCAAGAAATTTCTGGAAACAAATGGGTAAACTGAAACTGAGAAAAAGTAATCTGAAATTGAGACAATTTGATGGATCTTATAAAACCTTTGGGATACTTCAATGGAATGTTTGAAACCTGTGACCAATTTGAAATTATTCCCATTACAGTAGTGGAATGTAAAACAATTCATGGACTAGGTATAGGTGGATACGTCAAAATTATTTTAAAATAAGCATAAATCATAAAATATGCTCAGACTCTTTTCCTCTTTCCAAAATCAAAACCAATATCTAAAAACTATCAATATATTTTGCAAAAATTGATTTAAAAATCAGCCTACAATCAAATACAGATTGATGATAAATTTAAGGAAATTACCACAATAAACACCTCCATAGCATTATTAAGAAAGATGAAAATACCTTTTGGAGCAAAAATTTTTCAGAGAGCAATGGAAAACATGTTAACTGATGAAATCAGTAATATGAATATTTATCAAGATGATATTTGCCTTAGTGTCACCACTACAGACTAATTAAGACAAAAACAGAACATGTGTTAAACAAGTTAAAAAATGCAGGGGTGACATGTGAATTTGATTGTGATACAATATCATATTTAAGGTACCAAATTTCAAAAGATGGCAAAGTTAATTAAGAAAATTTCAGAGGTATCTATACCTACTAATAAAAAAGAATTAGAATCCTTTTTAGGATTGGTTAACTTTATAACAGATACCTACCAAAATATAGTGACATAATAGAACCATTTGCTGAATTGTAGAAAATGAATAGTGAGTTCAAATTGACTCAAAAACAAAGCTTAGCATTCAAAGATTTAAAAAAAATTCTTTGATCTCAGAAAGGAGGTTAAGTTAACTATGGATGCGAGTGTCAGTAATTTTATCACAAGAAGGCCATCCAGTAATGTACCTTTCAAGAAGGTTGATGGCAGCAGAAATAAATTATTCAAATATTGAAAAAGAGGCATTGGACACTATCTGGAGCACAGCGTTTGACAATTCTTATTAGGAGAGAAGTCTTATTAATGTTAAACTATAAACCTCTAGAATTTATTTTTAACCCTAGAAAGGAGCTACCAAAAGTTATTTCTTTCAGGATTCTAATATAGGCCATAAAATTTATAGCTTATGATTTTGACAGAGTATATAAAAGGAAATACAATAACACATGTCGATCTGCTGTCAAGGTTACAATATGATAAAGATCAAAAAGAAAAATGGAAATCCCAAATGAAGAAATATTACATTGGGTTGAAATTGACATTATCTCTACAAAGATTGGTATCAGAAACACTTCAGGATTAAGCAAGGTTGCTGAAAGAATAAGAAGAAACAAGTGGAGTAATTGTACCAAAGCTGAAAGACCTTATAAAGAAATAAAGCATAAATTAATGATGGAAAATAGTGTTATATGTAATGAAGATGTGATAGTACCACCATAAGCAGTAAGAAGAGATATTTTAAAAAGTGTACATGATGATGTGCATTTTGGGATAGCAGCTATGCAGAGATTAAAATTGGAGGCATGGTAGCCAGGATATTATTGTGATATAGAAAGATAAGTATACAAATGTCCAAAAATAAAGAATTTTTGACAAAAGAGACTACAAGAAATGGAACCATGATCTAAGGTCATATGGATCATGTACACATCAGACTATTTCTAATTCTAGTAGACTCCTTTTCTGGATGGCCTGAAGTCATTAAAATTAAAGATAGAAAAATGACTACAATGAAACAAATATGAAGTCATATTTTCTAGAAATGAAGTCCCTAAAACATTGATATCAGACAACACAACAGAATTTTGTGATGAAGATCTATGTAATTGGTTGAGGAGTATTGGTTGCTTCCCTTACAAAACACCACTGTATCACACACAATCTAATGTGATTGTGGAAAGAATGGGGCAGACAGTGAAAATGGAATTAAAAGCATTTTCCTCAAGTAGATATACATTTTTTTTTTACATTTTTTAATTGGTGCAAAGCAAGCAATTTTTATAATGCAGTTTGGAAGGAGGAAAAGAGGAAAGGAAAAGGAAAAAAAAAGAAAGAGAAGGAGAAGGAAGAAGGAAAAAAAAAGACGACCCCATTTTAGCAAACAGTTGGTTTTTGTTTTTTTTATTTTATTTTTTTTTTGTTTTTTTTCTTCTTAAGAGCTGAAAGTATAAATTCTGTCATGAGCACTAGCACAGTTCTTTACACGGTGGCAACCTGTAGGATAAGATAAGACAGGTCGGGGGTGGCTGTCGGAGCTGATATGATGAATAAGAACCCCGAAATCATCGATGAAGACGGCTTTCATCACTGATGACCACCTTTAAGCATTCGAATATATTTTGCGATATCTATTTCTGTTTTTAACAGTGACGACTGGGTACAGACCAGTTGGCGACTGGGGAAGAGAACTTGTGACAACTGGAGAGACAGTTGACATCTCGGAAAGACGAGTAAAAGAGGCAGGCAGGGTTAGCTACCCTGAATGCAAGCTTCTTTAGGAGCAACCCTACAATGTGCTACAAGTACTCAAAGTTTAATATACCCCTGAGAGATCCCGAGAGTGGGGGTGGAAGAGATCTCTATCAGGACTGATTCTTTGACAACGAACGGAGACGCCCAACCACACTCGGAAGAATGCATTTGTGGAAAGTTGTGCAAAAACCAAGGAGGCCTAAGAATCCACCAAGGCCGGATGAAATGCCTGGAGAGGGGGAGGCTTGAGCAACGTACAGGTACAAGCCCTGGTAAAACGAAGGAGAGGAAGGACCAGGAGTTGTACCACAGAGTCCAATCCCTCCAAGCTCAGGTTTCATCTTCTCTAGGCATGGAGTCAAGGAGAAGAATCAAATGGCCGCCTGCTGACAACAAAGGAGGCCTGGCAGAATTTCGATAACGACATTTGCGAACTATTGCAACTAGCCAGCCAAGGAAGCACCCAAAATCAGTTAAAATATATGACCACAATAATAACCAGCATGGGATCCAAAAGATTTGGCTATGTCGAATCTAAACAGCAAAGCCAAACACCACCACTAACCGAAGAGGAAAGAAAATTAAAGAGCTCAGAAAGGAGCTAAGATCCCTTAAAAAAGCTTACAGGAAAGTGAACAGTGAGGATTGCCAGCCTCTGGAGGAACTTTGTGCAATACTGAGGGAGAAGCTGAAGAATATCCGATGAGCCGAGTGGCACAGAAGAAAGGGAAAGGAAAGAGCTAGAAAGTGAGCAAGCTTCTTATCTAACCCATTCGGTTTTGCTAAGAAGTTATTAGGAGAGAATCGGAACGGACAACTAGAGGCATCTGCAGAAGAAATTAATACTTTCCTCAGGGAATCCATGAAAGATCCATTAAAGGAACAAGACCTTTATAAGAACGATAGTCTTATAATACATAAACCGCCAGTAAGTCCATTTGATTTAAGCATGCCCACTTGGAAAGGAATCCAAGAAGTGGTGAGAGCATCAAGATCTGCTTCAGCACCAGGGCCGAGCGGGGTGCCGTACACGGTCTATAAAAGATGTGGAGGGATTCTCCAGAAATTATGGAAATTAATAAGGATCATTTGGAAGAAAGGCAAGGTAGTCGAACAATGGAGATGCGCAGAAGGGGTATGGATTCCCAAGGAAGAGAAGTCCACAACACTGGACCAATTTAGAGTAATATCCCTCTTGAACACTGAAGGTAAGATCTTTTTTGGTGTATTATCAAGATGTATTACTAAATACGTATTGGCGAACAATTACATCGATAAATCTGTCCAGAAAGGTGGTATCCCAGGAATGCCAGGGTGCCTGGAACACACAGGCGTACTTACGCAGCTGATAAGAGATGCGAGAGAAAAGAAAAGCGATCTGACAGTACTGTGGTTAGACCTCGCCAATGCGTATGGTTCCATGCCTCATAAGCTCATGGAAGAAGCTCTAAAAAGGCATCACGTTCCCTCTTCAATTAGTGGTCTAATTTCAGACTATTATAACAACTTTCAGCTTAGAGTATCGGCAAGAATAGTATCGGAATGGCACACCCTGGAGAAAGGCATTATCACGGGGTGCACGTTGTCCGCAGTACTGTTCTCGCTGGCTATGAATATGCTAGTCAAAGCATCTGAAGTAGAAATCAGGAATTCGCCAGCCCCCCATTAGAGCATACATGGACGATCTAACCGTAACATGCACATCTGTAACAGGAGGAAGATGGCTCTTGAAGGGCTTAGAGAAAAACATTACATGGGCCCGAATTACTTTTAAGCCAGCTAAGTCCCGATCATTAGTCATTAAAAAAGGAAAAATAACGGAGAAATATCATTTTAAAATATCCGGTGTAACTATCCCAACCCTAAACGAAAAACCTGTTAAGAGCCTGGGTAAGTTTTTTGATGGCAGTCTAAGAGACACTGTGGCTATTGAACAGACAACTAAAGACCTTACACAGTGGCTCAATAAGATTGATAAATCAGGCTTACCAAGTCGATTTAAAGCCTGGGTATTCCAGCACGCCGTTTTACCCAGAATATTATGGCCACTTTTGATGTACGAATTCCCAATGACCAGTGTAGAAACACTGGAAAAATTAATAACTAGGCGCCTGAGAAGATGGTTGGGAGTTCCGAAGTGTCTGAGCACAGCAGCACTCTATGGCAGGAGTAATGCTCTTCAGCTTCCTTTCAATAGTCTTGTTGAGGAGTTTAAAGTCACAAGAGTAAGAGAACAGCTGCAATATAAAGAATCAAAAGACCCAAAAGTGGTAGCAGCATGTATTCAATCTTGAACGGGGAGAAAATGGCGTGCAGAAAAGGAGTTGGAGATAGCAGAGGATAGATTACAGCCTAAAGTAATTCTTGGCACTATCGCTAAAGGTAGAGTGGGTCTCGGTTATTTTCCTTGTCCCCAAATAAACAGAGCCAAAGGGAAAGAAAAACGTCAATTAATCCAAGAAGAAGTGCGAGCAGGGATTGAAGAAACGAGATACTGCAAGATGGTGGGACTTAGTTCACAAGGAGCATGGACAAAATGGCAGGGTGTCGAACAGAAAAAGATCAGCTGGTCAAACTACTGGCAGTCAAACTTTGGTGAAATAAGTTTCCTAATAAAATCGGTATACGATGTGCTACCTAGCCCATCCAATTTATGGGGCAAAAGGGATACCCCAAATTGCCAATTATGTGGGAAACGCGCTTCACTGCAACATATCCTAAGTAGCTGCGCTAAAGCCTTGAGTGACGGTAGATACTGTTGGCCCCACGACCAAGTCCTAAAGGCAATAGCACATGAAGTCAGTGAAGCAGTGAGAACTTCTAAATACAAACCGAATAAGAAGTTCATATTAATTCCCTTCGTTAAAGAGGGAGCAAAGAAGAAAAAACAAATGATCCCCAAAACAAACTTGTTATTGTCAGCAAATGATTGGCATTTGGATACAGACCTGAAGACACAACTAAAGTTCCCCAGACATATAGCGGAGACATCACTAAGACCAGACTTGATTATCTATTCCAACTCCACCAAACACTGTATAATATGGGAGATCATAATCCCCTGGGAAGAAAACCCGACATCAGCAAACGAAAGGAAACGATCAAAATATCAAGAATTGATCGAAAAGTGTCAACAAAATTCCTGGAAGGTCACATATGACTCTGTGGAAGTAGGTTGTTGTGGCTTTGCAGGCCAGTCATTATGCAAAGCTTTTAGGAAAATAGGGATTGTGGGATCAGCTAAAGCCAAAGCCGTTAAGAAAATTTCAAATGAAGCTGATGGCTTCTAAATGGATATGGCTTAAAGGATCCGAGCAGTGGGGGAATAATTCAATGGAAAACAATCCCTAAAAAGCTAGATACAAAACACCCCACAGTATTGATAAAATTTGTCTGGATTTACATTGCTTGCGAATAAATAGATTTTTTGTAGGTTTTATTAGTTAAATTCAGCTCACAAACTCTCGATAATTTTTTCATGAAACAGAAATATTGTAACTTAACATCCGATATTGTTCAGGTACTGGAACTTATCATAATTTAGAATTTATCCCTTTCATACGATAATGTTATTATATTTTAATGTAACATAATTTAAAATCAATCCACACAAATTAACATTAATAAAATTCATTTATACCATACGCCACAATATCGTCAATTTATTTTAAACATTATAATTTAGAATTAGTTCGTTTCTACCATATAAATTGTTAATTTATTTCAAATCAATATTACATCCGTCCCTATATAGTTTAATTTAATATTCCATCCGTCCCTCCCGGTACCATTGATATATTTTAACTGTAAATACGTAAAATCAATCCATTCCATACGATAATAAGAACTTTTTAATTAAGTAGTATAAGTTATTTTTGAAAAAGATTACATTTTTTTAATTGGTGCGAAGCAAGTAATTTATATAATTCAGTTTGGAAGGAGGAAAAGGGGAAAGGAAAAGGGAAAAAAAGAGAAGGACAAGGAAGAAGGAAAAAAAAAAAAGATGCCCCCTTTTTAGTGAACAGCTAAATGTATCATTAATATTTTGATTGGGACAGAGCAAGCAATTTTGGACGCTTCCATTGGTTTTTGGGGGTTTTTTTTATTTTTTTTTTTTGTTTTTTTCTTCTTAAGAGCTGAAAGTATAAATTCTGTCATGAGCACTAGCACAGTTCTTTACACGGTGGCAACCTGTAGGATAAGATAAGACAGGTCGGGGGTGGCTGTCGGAGCTGATATGATGAATAAGAACCCCGAAATCAGCGATGAAGACGGCTTTCATCACTGAGAACCACCTTTAAGCATTCGAATGTATTTTGCGATACTATAGATGATTACTTACCAAGTAGAGATACTATAGATGGTTACTTACTTTCCACGTGCAGACAGATTGCAAAGCCCATCTGCATTAATGAGAAGAGAAATAAGATCTCCATTAATAATGTCATTATTTTAAATGAAAGGATGTGGTATTGTGACATTGAATCCTCACTCCACTGGACCCATGCACTCCAACAGACTGGCCATTGGTCCAGTATTACAAGTTAGACACAAGTCTCTGGTTCCCAATATCAATTCGAAGACACCATCCAGCCATGTTGTGATATTTTTAATCCTGGAGAGTGGTCATCAGATTGTAAAAACCTGTGAGTTTGTTGGGTGAGAATCGGGTTAATAGAAAAAATAAATAACCAAGTCGATTCGATTCTGAAAGGACGAAAGTTATTTTTTAAGCAAACAAACTTTTTTTAAAAGCAAATACACACAAAAAAATTCTTGTTGCACAAGGTTGAATGTTTCATGTATGTGAACAATAACCAAACAAGCACAATACTTCAAATAATTTAGCTAAGGAGGAATGTGACCTTCATTTTAACACTTTTTGGTCTGTTATTAGCGCAACTACAACCTTCGATGTTCCCGTTATCAGCAGTCATAATCGTAGTAGTAGCAGTATTTAGATGTTAGCAGTGGTATTTGCTTTTCGCCGCCCGTTCAGCAGCACACAGCAGACGATTTCTTTACAATCTCTGGCATCACTCTGCCCAGTTCGACTGTACTTGAAGACAGACAAGCTGAAACTCTCCTTTTTTCAGCATCACACAACGGACACTTTCTTTACAATCTCTGATGTCACTCCCTCAGCCCGACTGCACCCGAAGGCAAACGAGCCAAAACTCTTTGCTTAGCAATACACAAATGACGCTTTCTTTACAATCTCCAATGTCACTCCCTCAGCCTGACTGCACCAGAAGGCAGACAAGCCAAAACTCTCTTATCTTCCAGTTGGCTTGCCTCTTTATATAGAGAACTGGTGATGTATTTGTTTTTCTAGTGTGAACGTACTGACATAATTTCAAAGTACAATTTCACTCTTTCGAGAGTAAACAGTTTACTCTGGTTTTCAAGGTCCCCGACAAGACTATTGCTATCACCTCACTAGTAATCACTCTGCTGCTCTTTGTAAACTACAGAGAGTTCGGTTTCACAAAAATAAATTCTAAATCAAAACATCCTTTATTTTAACTTGATTCTTAAAGTGTCAAAATCCATTTCTTTTTCTAAAAGTTTTAATTATCATTGTCCCAATAATTTTCTATTAGTAATCTGGTACAAACACTTACAAAAAGATTGTATTTTGTGTTCTAAATTATCTTTCTGTAATATTTTAATTTCAAAGTCAGTATTTTTAATATTGTGGTTTCAAAATCAGCATTTTTAACATCTCGGTTCTCCTGAAAATGCCCTTTTTTTCTGTTTTATATCATGATCATTGTTATTATTTCAGGAGTGATATCGCTCCCACCACAGTATAAGAAAGAAAAAGGAGCAAGTCCTGAGAGTTAATTTCATAATGCAAAGGTGACATAACACAGCCATTATTTCAAAGAAAGGAAAAAGCCTAATGGCCCATTCTAACCAATTATGACTCAGAATTGAAGAGGAAGTAATTTTGATGGAAGATCCTGACAGAGAAGAAAGGATGAGTTCTTCCTATCAGAATGATGAGTAACTCAGAAACAGAATCTCTATTTAAAAGGACAAAATATAAACCTCAACGGGGAGAGGAGGAAACAGTTTGTAGAAGTTCAAGAACAAACAAAGGCATTATATCTCTTCAGTTCAGGTAGGTGTAGTGAATTGGTAAATAGGATAGAATGACACATGGTCAATTTCTGCCTGTCTCTTACTTTATTATATAGTAAAGTAAGAGAAAAGCAAAAGTTGACCGTGTGTCATTGAACATTACAATATTTTGTCCTAAATAAAAGCAAGAATATATTATACCTGGAATGTTCTTCAGCAAACAGAAGATTCTCTTTCCTAGTTAAAAGAAATTAGGAAAACTATCTTGCATGATGACAATGGTGAGTACAGAAAAAACACTTATCGATGAAAAGTCATAAGGTATGCATTGTCCTTTTTTTATATGCTATATCATTTCAGGAAGGGGTGACCGTGGTTCTCCACAACTTCCTATTGTTTGCAGCTCTAAATGATGCTTGTCTCCTTACTATCTCTTCAAATCTATTTTCTGCCATCTCTTTATTCAAGCTCATTAGATAAGTTATCCCAGTTACTTTCAATATGTCATGTGAAAAAATATATTATGTTCATTTAAAATAAATAATATTTTAATGAGATAAGTCATATAAGAAATACTTATATTTTCAATATCATATACGACTTATTTTATTTAAAATATTACCTATTTTCTCTGACTTTTTCCAAGCTACAAGCTGAACTTATGACATTATTTTTCCCCTGCTCAACAAGTATACATTATGACTTATTCTTAGTGTTTTTTTAATTACATTTTTTAAGTAACATTTTTCATACATTTTTCTCAGCCTTGAGAGTTTTGAGGTAAGCGACCTATCAGCAAAATTGTCGTTAAAATATCAGCATAATAATCCATGTTTCTTTCTTTGTACTGTTGGAAATATAGGTAATGGGTACTTTTTTTCCACAATAAAAACAAAAAAATTAACACAAATCAGGAATTATCAGATTCAAATGAAATTTTCATGAATATTTATACTGAATAGGTTATTCTATTAAAAGATTTTGGGAAAATATTTTAGGAGGTATCTCTCACCCTAACCCCTTTTCAATATCACATACTTTTTAATTTGCGGGGGAGGGTGTTCATCCAAATTTGTAAGTTATATAAAAGAAAACCCTGAAGAATTATATTATATCGAGTGTGAACATACAAAAAATTTCTTGCCAAAAATAATTCAATAAGACTCAAAAAAAATTTTTAAGAATTGGTGCTTGCATAATTTAATAAAATAAATTATTTTCTTTCAGATTTGATAGAAAAAGAAAATCAAAACTTAGTATTTATTTTTTTAAAAAATTACAATTTTGAAATTAATCCTGTTGCTATTCATCATTTTATTAAATAAAGACATGTTTGAAGATTTAAAAAAATGTAAAGTTTAATGTCATTTTCAAGTGTGAACTTTTTAAAAGAATTTTTATTTTATTTCTTCTTTTAACAACTGTTAGATTATTTTTGATATAAATGCACAAAAAAATCAAAAAATCTGATATCTCATTTTGACAGACTATTCAGTATTAGAGGGGTATTATGCTATTAATCTAATTTCATAATTCCCATTCAGTCAGCATAAAAAATAAAATTATTCCTTATACTAAGTTTAATAAAAGCATATAAAATAAAAAATTATATTTTTAAACTTTTGGTTAAATAATGTTAAAGAAAACTTAGTTTTAAACTTAAATAAAAAATTCTCAATTATTGCACTGCTGACCTTCTTTAGGGTTTTTTTTTTTACTTTTTGCCTGTGCTTTTTTGGACAGGACTAGAATTGCAGTTTTCTACTTTGTCCTTTGACATCATAGCTTAATGTGTGTGTAAATAAAACATTATTTTCCTTCTATTTTAAGTAAAAGTTAAGCATTACTTTTTGAAAATTAGGGCTCCCAATTTTCCGTTTCAAATTTTCCTTGATTCTGTTTCCACTTTTGGTAAATTCCATTTTTTTTTTTTTTGTTTTTACTTTTGAGAAATTTCATTTTTTTTCCCATTATTATAGTATTTTATGAGAAAACTTCAATACAATATGCCATAATTATTATTAAAAATGAAAACACAAAGTTTTATTGCATATAAAGAAATAGAAAATATCTACAAATCTTTTTTTTTTAAATGTTAAAATCCAAGCTCAAAAATAGATATAAAAAGAAAAAAATGACAATAAAACAATGGAATGTTACAGTGCATATCTTTGAGGCAGAACTTTTCATCAGAGCTTCCTTCTTTAAAAACACATTCAGATTGTTTTTTTTTTAAAGGATTTAGACAGATTTATAATTATTAATTCATGATATAAAAATCACATTTAAAGCACCAACAGCAAATAACTTAAATCTTAATAATAAATATCTGAATAAAGTCAAACATTTTGACTAAAATTTTACAAAACAGTAATTAAAGCATAATAACTGAATCTTTGTAACAAAATAACAAAAAACAAATTAGACATATTAATTCAAAATTTGAGTAAAACAACTTATCCCAAGTTGAAATACTGATCAAATTTAAAATTGCTAATTTCTTAATTTGGGAAATATCTAATCTTCAAATCTCTTCTCTAAATCTCCATTGTAATACAAAATTAGGATGGGAGGTATGGTTGAGTAATGGATAGCAGCTCGGATTGAGGAATCGGAGAGCCAAGTTCGAATTCCAGTCAAATCCATTACATTCACTTATGTGCTAATACCCTTGGGAAAGGTATGAATCCTCTTCTTCTCCCCTAGCTATGGGTAAATAACAGGACAGACCAAGTTGTATAGTCTCGGATGGCAACTGGTCTACTGCAGAAAGAAATGGCAATCTACTGCAGGAAAAAATGTGCCTCGTCAGTCATGTATCGAAGGATACATGATCGCCTAAGCATGTATTACGCATGGCACATAACTGACTGAATACAAGATTGTGAGTTGCTTGGTGTTCTCAGGTATAAGACTTTCATGTTTGGTTTATGGAGTAAATTTTTATTGAGAAAACCTGCAGGTGAGCTGCCTTGTAAAAGTTATACACAGGGTGGGTATCCAGGTATTTATTCAGTTTCAAAAAAAATGTGCTGAAAAAATCTTGGAAATTTGAGATAACTATCTCCCTCTCTGTGTTTTCTAGGTCAGACAAAAGACAATCAGTTTCTAGGCCAAATGTTGATTTTGATGTACCAGGATGCAAATACTGTTTTACATCCTCCATGTTATATACAACACACGCAAGCAGAGACTTAGTCTCTTCTATGTTTGTCAAAGCTGTAATTAAATGAGTGCATTTCTCATTTATAAAATTCCGATTTAGGTGCAAATTATGGTAAGAGGCATGATTGACCATCATCTACTAATTCTAGAATCCTATCTACTGCAAGGCCATGGTTCTTTTCTTGCTTATAAGTGATGTTTGGTCGCATTAAACTGGGAATTCCATCTGATTGCCACTGGTACAGGGGGTAGTTTCACTTGTTTCTTAGGCAAGAAACCTTCAAGCCATTTTAAGTATCGCTTTTTTTCCAACTAGGCTTTTTAAAAAAGGCTGACTTAATGAAAGTAGTCAGCTGGGTGACATTATCAAATGCTCTCCAGAGTGAAAATACTTCACCAACAAGATTTAAAATATGTGCTAAGCACAACACATGTGCCTGTTAACAAAGACAACACATGTGTCTGTTAACAAAGACACTTGACAACACTTCCTTATGAGCTTTTTTGCAATAGGCTGCAAAATCTGTTACAAAGGCAATAATATCCTCAAATGCAATATCCACACGAGTTACAGCTTGGATTCATGCCTGACTTACAGTTTGATGAGTGCATTCCCGCAACATTACAACATCAATGAGAAATGACTCCTAACAAATGTTTGCAATTACATTCAAAATGCTGTGGTCATGATAGTTGTTTCACCTGTTATGATGCTGATTGATTAACATGCTTGGCTTTCAGGCCAGCAAAGTAACAAGCAAACAATTTTGGTAGATGAAGTTGCCTAACAGAATTGACACTTGCAATAGCACCACCTTCTTTACACTGTTTTAATATGAATTGTTTCATTTTGTCAATTTTGTGTAGGGGAATATCAAAGTGCAGATTTTCAAAAAATCAAAGACAAAATCATCTTGTATCTCTTTACTCTTCAACAAATTAGTGATTGTCTTCTGTTTCAGTTGAGCCAACCTTTTTTATCAAATGAGTTTTTGATTTGATATGATATGATTGATTGTGTCAACCCTAAAAATGTCAACACTATGGAGACAGAATTTTCAAAATAACATATTTTCTTCTGTATAAAAGTCATCAGGAAATTGCTCTACACTGGCTTTAGCACAAATTTTAGATACTGGGGTCATTTTCTTTTTTTTTTTAGAGGAGCAGACCCAACTTTAGGGGTTGATTCACTATATTGACTTGATTCAGTCATCTTGGCAATTTGTTGCTTATTTATGCAACTGGTTTAGATTACAAAATATAAATAAAATATGAAAAAAATAATCATTGAGAGTTAATGTTATTAAAGGATGTTTTTGTTCAATTTAAATTTGTTTACAATGGTGAAGCACTGAATATGATGCAGTTTATTAATCCGGGAGAATCATTGTGACGGTAAGGTTAGACAAGCCAGTTGTTTCATAGGATGGTGTTTTTGGAGAATTGTTTTTCTTTATTTCTAAATTGTATGGTAGGCACATTATAGCATTTAAAGGAAATGAATTTGTTAAACTTATTGGTTTGATCTTCATCTCTCTCTCTCTCTCTTTCCCCTCCAATTTTGACATTAACTAATGTCTGTCTTCCATTTCCACTTTAGCAATGGATCTTAGTGGCCACAGCCAAGCTGTGACCGGACTATCATCTTGCTTGCAACATACAATATCTTAGAAAAGTTATAAAATATTTAAAAATAGACTAGCCAACATAGTCTCAGAAAAATGATAACCCACTTTTCTTTTTTTACGTAAACATTTGTTCTTAATTATTTTGGGGGTTTTATAAGGAAAATAACTACAAAGATTTTAAGGAAATAACTATGTTATGTTATTGCTATATTTATTAAAATGTTTAAAAAAAATCAGAGACAGTTATTAAGTTTGGAAAAAATTTAAAAAATCAAAAAAAAAAAAAAAAAAAAAAAAAAAAAATATCAAGTAATTAATTTGTTATTATTGAAAATTACATTAAAAACCCAGATTCCATTTAAGACTAATGATTCCACAATTCCGGGATTGCGGAAAATTTATTCCTCTAGAAAATTCAGTTAATAAATTTTAAAAATATACTGATAGACTTTGAAACACATCTCTAGGACAAATATTGGTTTTTAAAGAGAATTTTAAATGGTGACTTGATGAGTTGAGTGACAAAAAAAGTACTAATGCTTTAAAAATGCCAAAAAGTTTATTTATATATGGAAATCAATTTTTCTTTCAATTCAGATTAGCTTTAGATTTATTTATTTCAAACAGAACCAAAGTTTAAGCTCAAAGAAGGCATTAAAACATGCTTTTGGGGGTTTATTTTTTAGAAAGTCTGTAGCAGTACATAATGAAGTAGGTAGAATTTTAAACAACAGACATACAAGGATCAGCTGAAAAGTTCATAGGTTGACCAAGATACTCTCATGGAATGTGACCAAATGAGGTTTATTTTTCAACATAGTCCCCCTTGCAGTTCAAACACTTCTTTCATTGATGTTGCAGTGCTTGGATCCCATTGGTGAAGAAGCTTTTATTCTGTTGGTTAAAAAAGTCATCAACAGCAGATATGATGTCATCATCATTGTGATATTGGTTCCCAGTCAATAGTTTTTTCATGTTGGGAAACAGACGATAGTATAATGGAGCCTATCAGGTGCATAGGAAGGGTGAGTTTAAAGCCACAGTCATGCACAGCTATCATTGAAACAAAGGTCTTGTGTACTGGAGCATTGTCCAGATGAAACAATCCCTTTCATTAGTTTTCTTGGACCGTTGGTCTTGATAGGCTTTTGTAACTGCCTCAAGAAGTTGGCATAGTACTATCCATTAATGATGTGATCCTTTTGAAGATAGTCAATAAACACAATGCCTTTTTCATCCCAAAAAGCTGATGCAGATGAAATGGCCTTCTTTGGAGCAGGTGTGGAGAGGTGTTTCCACTACATGGATTGTCTCTGGATCAAATCAACACTCGTCTAGTTTTGGAAAACATTCAAGGAAACCAGCTGGATCTGCCTCAAACAATGTCAGATTTTGTGCTAAGCCTGCTAAATTTTATCTACAAGTTACTTTTGAAGTCTTCTTTGAATGGTCAGATGTCAATTTATGAAAAGAAACAATGCAGTTGCTGACATTAATGCATGCAAGATTTCATATCTCTAGTATCAATCCTTCATTGTAAGTTTTCTGCCCATCTTCGTACGTTAAAATCATGATTCTTTTTTAAAATTTATCATTGGAAACTGGTTAATTTTAATTTGAAATAATATTCTTATTCTTTTAAACAACAAACTGGAATAAAATAGTCACTTTAAAATGTCTGATATTTTCATTAATTCATTTTTTTTTTTACTATATAAACTTCATCTGAGATTTTTTTAATGCAGAAATATTTAAAAAAAATATAACTGCTACACTTCTCTACAATAACTAAATGAACCAGGTTACTTAAAAATTTTTAAGTTAAAATAAAAAAAAAATACGTGAAAACTTGAAAAGTGTAATAGTAATCGTCTTTACAATATATAGAAGGCTTTTTATTCGACACCATCTTGTGGAGGACTTCACCACATTAATTTAACTTAGATTAGGAAACCAAACTGACGTGAAGAAAGGATAAGCCAAAGACATCATTACACATAAAATACGTATTTAACAAGATGTACAAACAAAGATGTAAAAGAAAGGCATGCATTGAGTAAAACAAGATGTACAAACAAGGATGTAAAAGAAAGGCATGCATTGAGTAAAACAAGAGTTGTCCCTCTTTAACTATTGTCTTCCAAAGTTCAATGAAAGAAAGTATGTTGTGAGAGTTTCTGGTAATAAATGTTCTCAGTAGATTTGGTGCATAAGGAAAAGATTATGTGAGTGTATAAGGAATGTTCAGCATGTGAGTGGTGGTGTGAGTGAGATTGGAAAAGTTCATAAGAGTTTGTACGTACGTAATGTAATTACATGACAGGATCACAGCACCTTAGTGGGAAACTTGACTTGGTCACATGCTGGAAAAATATATTGTGTGTGGGTGGACTGCAACGCCCACTTGTGTGTTTATTGACCAATTAGCGAGCTAGTTTTGGGGAGACCTAAGAAAGCCTCTGGGACCTGTTTCTCCCAAAAGTGCACAAAATTGAGTACATGAAAATATAGCGATTATAAATTGTCCATTACACAGTAGTGTTGAGTTATTATCCAATGAATGCTTGTTGTTGTATAATCAGAATTTGTGTAAGTATGATTGATGGAATAGTCCCCCCCGGAATAATACACCCTACCACAAAATTACCTATTAACCAATCAACACGCGAGTTTCAGTGAACTAGACTTTTCATTGGCTCAAATTGTAGCAAATTCACGCAAAATATCTTTTCGCACCTAGCCGTTTGGAGCCAATTCCTACTTCCAGAACAAAATAAAAGGAAGCTTTCAGATCAATTCAGGCAGTCAGAATTTCATCCTCGGAGTGTTGACTTCATTACTGAGTGGCGACAGTTTTGTGTGTGAAAGTTTTTGACAAGCATTCATGTTGATAAGTGTTTAATTTTTATTTTATTTTGATAAAAGCCGTTTGAACTTTTTCAGTTTTCTTTGCCTTTTTTATTTTGTTTATAGATATCTGTGCATTTTTGTTCCTTTCTTTTTTGTTTATTTCCTTTCGTATATTTTCACCCTCCCCACAGTTTAGTTTTCATTTCATTTTTATTTGTTTTCGAATTGCTTGTCTTTGGTTGTCCATGTTTTTATTTTGTTCGTGCGATGGAAAAAAAAAAGAAAAAAGAAAAAGAAAAGAAACATAAAAACATAGAAAGAGAACAATTTATTCGTTTGGTTTCGGCCAAACATGGCCGAAGACACAAATATAAACAGTTCACCGCCAGACACTTCACCGACGGTGTCAACGGAAAAAATGCATGGACCGATAATAGGCCGGTTACAAAAGATGCCACCTATTATGTCAGCCAAAAAGAAAGATTTGAGAATTCGCTTAAAGGAAACAAATTCCTTACGATAAATGAAGCTTTGGAGGAGGTTGAAAAACGAATAATATCCCTGCTGACTTCTGATAACAAGACTCGGAAACTAATTGGCGTCAACAGGGATGCAATGGAAGACGCGTTGAAAATCAACCCAAAAGTGCTGGCGAGGAGGACAAATGCCTTATGGGACATCCTCCTTCAGACTGAACAACAGGCAAAAGAGCTGGCCGGAAGTATTCTGAACACCAAGGATTTATGTCTTCAAACCGAGTACATGGGCACCCGGAGGACTAGAGTGACCATTCATGGGGGTGCCAGTGGATATTTGCCCAGATAGAATGGGGGTATTTTTTACAAGATTCAGGGAGGTGAATGAAGTCAAGGTCCTCAGGAACAAGGCGGGAATTGCCACTGGGGATATGGAGATATCTGTCACAGTGGACAGGAAGAACTTTAACGACATCGCCAATATCCTGACCTGCTGAGAGAGGAGGATGCTGGTAATCGTGGAGGGCCGAAAACCGTGTTGTTGGGTGTGCGGAGCCTCGAGGCACATGGCTAAGGAGTGCCCCGGGAAGCATACACAATCTCCACCTCGGCCAGCAATGAAGGGGAGTGGAAGGAAGAAAAAAGCCGGAAAAATACCATTAGGCCGTCCCCTTCAAAACAGGAAGTTGCTTAGAGCAAGCAACAACCAACACAGCAGGAGCAGCTGGAGAAAAGCAAACAAAAAGGGGTGCAACCTCACAAGGAGGTACCGACTCAAAAGAAGGTACAACAGAAGGAGAAAAAGCAGCAACAACAACAGAAAAGGCAGAAGAAGCAGTGAGAGGACACACCAATGGAGGTAGATAAAATGCCCCCATCTCAAGCAGCATCTCTAAAAAGGGCCAGAGAAGAGGAAAAATCAGTGCAAAGGCACTCTGGCCGTAGTAGGGCAGAGAGGGTCATAGACAAAACCAGGTCACTCTCCATCCCTGCTTTGTCAAGGGAAACTGAAGAACCTATAATAAGAATAAGGAGTCTCTCAGCTTCTCCTGTCCGTGTTTCATCCCTCACCCCCTTCAATTCTTCCCTCAGTTCTACCTCCACACCCCTGCATACATCCACTTCTTCCCCTCCTCACCTCTCAAGGGAGAAGAAGAAAAAGAAACTCTTTTCCGGTCCTGAGGAAATTTGTAAAGTAAACAGGGACGAGGTTAAGAGGGGTCTGTCCAAACCAAAAAGGGCCCTTCTAGGGCTCCTATTAAAAATGGATAGTGTTGATGGCAAGTCAGTGGAGGATCCCCGGAATTTCCCACACGCTCCCGGAGTCATTACCCTGGTGAGGGATACTGGTGGATACCTCAAGGTATGGAGCCACCTTTTTGAGGCCAAGGAGGCATACCCTAAAATAAGGGTGTTCGAATTGGACAATGATAATCTGAAGAAACTAAGACATTTTTATTCTGGGAGGGTCACTGTGCTGCTCCACCCCTCCTTATATAGGGCAGTCAAACTAAACTACTCCACAGACGTCGGCGGTATTGTCTTAGACGGTTGTATGACGACCAAACTGGGAAACAGGGAGCCTAGGACAATCCGTCGGGGTCCTGACATCTGCAGATTTCCGCCCGGTATGTGAGTAGGTTTTTTGCTTTTTCTCTTTTGATTTTTTGCAGACCTAAACCAAGTCTATTTGAATGTGAAGGGCTTGAGGGATCGGGGTAAGGCTTCCAGCCTGCTCCGGGATCTCTTGTTCCTTTGGCGTGGATGTCACCGCGATCGAAGAGACCCACTTTGTTTCTGATGTGTGTGTGTGCTAACAACTTTGTTGTCTATTCAGCATATGGGGACCGGGCTGCCAGAAGAGTTTCTTTGCTGGTGAAGCAGACTCTAGATGCGAAGGTGGACCTTGTGAATACCGATGTCAAGGGCCAGTTGATTGTGGTCGATATTGCTGTGAAAAGTGGTTCATTTCAGGTTGTTGCGGTTTATGCGCCCAACGATCAGGAGGAGTGGGTTTCTTTTTTTTGGCGGTTGGTGCCTTTTTCCTGGTGGATTCAATGCACTTAGTTCTAATGGGGGACTGGAATGCCATCCTGGACCCCAAGTTAGATTGGGGGGCGGGGTGCTAGCGGGAGAAGGGGCAATTGTAGCTTGGTTGATCTGATCAATGATTTTGGTCTCGTTGATAGGTAGCGGGTCGATTACCCCAGGGGGAAAATGTGGACGTGGGCTCTTAGCTGACTTTGTGACAAGGTGATTAGCTACCTTGACAGAATGTTAGTTAGAAGAGCTGACATAGATTTGTTAGATTGTCCCACGTTCCACTGGGTAGGCTATATGGACCACAAACATAGATCATAGGCCTAGAATGGCTGGGTACTGGAAGTTCAATCTGTCTTTACTGGACAGGCAGGACTTCCAGGAGCAGCTAACTAGCTTAGTGCAGCGGGAGCTTGTTGGGGCAGTTATCGGGAATAAGTGCTGGGACCGTCTTAAGAGTAGGATTAGGTCTTTCACCACGGATTTCAGCAAACAGCTCACCCTAAATAGAGCTGAGAAGGTGAAGACACTTAGAGCTAGTCTTTCCCAGGCAGTGGCTGGGGGAATCCCCTAGAGATAGCCTTAGCTAGGGAGGCCGTGGAGCGTTCGAATAGTGAGCGCTACATGGGCCAGGTAATTAGACATAGGTTAAGCAAGATGTCTTTTGAAGCCGTGAACATGGCCGCAGAATTGCACAAGGAAGAGGTCCGTCAAAGTGGTGATCGTTACATTCGTGAAGTCAAAACACCGGAGGGGCGTACTCTTCAGGCCACTTTGGTGGCATTTCGAGAACCAGTTTACCAAGGAGCCTGGTCTTCGTGAAGACCAGTTTCACAGCTATTTGGCTGACTTTCCTCAGCTTTCGCCGACTGAAGTGGCTAGCTGTGAGGGAGAGATCACAGAAGGCAAGGTCTACGTAGCATCGAAGGTCGGCAGAAGGTTGTTGTCCCTAACAATCCCTGCCGTAATCGAATCACCTGTCAATGCACGGCGTAGGAAAGCCAACCTTGTGGCATTCCCAGTCCCCCATGACACGTATGTTGTGCACAGACTCGTCTGTCGACCGGATTCCCGTGTCCCCTCCATAAAATGGAGGATAGCGTGCTCTCAAGCGGCTTCCTATGGTCGTCACAGAGAGGAAGTACGGACAATTGATAAAGGATAATCGGGAAAACGTAAGTGGTACATGCCTCTGCCCTGCTTTTTATGGACAACCTCTGTCGACGCAAAGTCTGACCAGCCGATTCGACCTTTGCTCATACTTCAGACCAATTTTTCTCCAGTTGGAGGTCGGGTCCAAACCACACTCCAAGAATGCGGACAGAACCGTCCGTCCAACCAAAGGGCCCCGGAAGATCAACCCCCTTCCAGGCACCTAACTGCAAGCCGGACAACTTGTCGCAGTTAATCTTGGCCCCTGTCACCTTTTCATATCGATCAAGCGCCTTCAGTACTGCCTCAATGTCGCTGCGGGATGACACGAAATCAGATACGTCATCAGCGTACGCAGAAACCCTGGCTCGAGCCCCGCCAGGAAACGGCGATTCCGTGAAGGGCTGGACTGCACGCCCTGTCCCTCAGCTGGCAAAGGAGAGGCTTCAACACCAAAGTATAAAGTAGGGGCGACAGTGGACAACCCTGACAGACTAACCTAGACAGCGCAAAAGCAACCAACAGCTTCCCGTTCACCTGTACCACAGCACTGGGGGGGCGATACAGGAGGCTAATCCAGCAGCAGAAGTCAGGTGCGAATCCGGCAGCCTGCAGGACAGTAGCAAGGTAGCTATGGTCAACCCTATCAAATGCCTAGGAATGATCCAAATTGATCAGCACGGCCTCATCATCGTCTTTTACACCCTCTATGATTGTGCGGATCAGATGCAGGTTGCTCTGAATTGTTCAGCCCCTCACAGAACAAGTCTGCTCAGGGCCCAACAGAGACTCTGCAACTGACTGCAAACACTCCTGCAGGATCTTGGCCAAAATGTTTAATCTGGGTCAAAGGCCAGCCAGCCAACAATACCAAGCTGTAAAAAATCCCATTTTTTTTTTTTTAAATCTATGTTTGAACAATGGCTTGATGTATTTTTGCTTTTTAACACCTTTTGAGCAGGGTGATGACAACAACACTTAAGGATAGAACTGAAAACAGTTTGTTTGAAATAAGAAATTCACATAAAATTGAAATAAAGATGACTCACTGAAAACTGTAAAACAACTTTAAAAAATTGAAATTGCAATGAAATATGTAAATGAAATAAATGGTACTTTTAAAAATGTAGTAATGTTGATGGTGAAAATGGCTTAGGATGATGTTCAAATTTTTTTAATGAGTAGAAAACGCTAATTCAAAATGCTCAGCATGTGTTTTGCGCAAAGAATTTGCAATAATGTAATCAACGTTCAGTGGAGAATGCTTACACTCAAGCCACGTGACGTTTTATTGCTTGTGACCTTCTGTACTTTTTAATTACAGCCATTTTAACGATTTTTATGAACACAAAATTACATTTCTTAATTACTCTGGATCTTCTGATTGGTCTAAACAATACAATTTACAAAGTGCTAAAAAATGATCTATCTCATAAGGACACTTAGGAAACCCGATGCGGCTTTTAACTAATTTTATAATATTTTAACAACTTAATGTAAAAATCTATTATAATTAAAGAAATAACAAATAATTGTATCAAAATTCAATTTTCATTGAAAAAATTTTTTGCTTTCAGAAAATATTGTCCATATTCATAAAAACAACTCAAAACAAATAAAAGCATTTAAAATTAAATAATATCTTTGTTTTATTGAGTTTTGTATGTTACAATTCAGAGCTGATTTTCAGGTACGTGTGGTCCAATTAAAAAAAAAAAAAAAAAACATGATTTGCATTCTTCTAAGCCTTGTGCTTTTAACTATTGTAATCACTAAACCCGATGCGATCAAATTTCTAGCGTTTTCATAAAATTAGTTATGGGCTGGATGTGGGGGGGGATAATAAATATAAAAAAAAATTCAGCCATGACTTTAATAAAAAAAAAAAAAAAAAAAAAAAAAAAATCATATTTATAATAATTTCGATCATCTGTGAATAGTTTATGAAAGTTTCTTTAAGATCCGACAATTACTTTTATTTTTGCAAGATTTTCCAAAAATTTTGTATGTGTCATACAAAAAAAAAAAAAAAAAAACGTGCTAAAAATTGTATGTTATTTACTAATAACCTAATTACTATTACTACTACTTCTTAACCTTAATTTGAAAGTTAACTTTCTTCTTTAAAAAAAAAGAATAACCAAAAAAAAAAAAAAAACACACCTAACCCTAAATTTGAAGGTTAACTTTATTCTTTAAAAACAAAGAATAACCAAAAAAAATACCTAGCCCTAATTTGAAAGTTAACTTTCTTCTTTAAAAAAAAAAACAAAAAAAAAACACCTAACCCTAATTTGAAAGTTAACTACAAGGAATTACTGTCAAGGGAGTAAATAGGCCCAAATTGTATACGTTCACCGACATAATTCAGCATTTAATTACTTATCAATAAGCCGGTAAGGGATGACAAAAAGAGCGAGTAGTTCGATGTTTTTCTGGTCGTTAACATCCAAAAAGGTAGGTTTCTTTAAATATCTAATTATTGATTTGAGTTCAGCATATTTGCACGGAAATAAGACTATTTGGGAAAAATTTGAAGGGATAATAATAGCGCTCGGGTGTTGAAATGAAAATTTACCCTTTGGACTTTCCTCTTCATAATAACAAGCATTTAGACGATAAAATTTTGTTTTCGTAAAGTTTGGCGTCTTTTTCATCAGACTATATGCTCTTTTTTAGCGATTTCGTAGAGGTACCTAAATTGTCAGGATTTCATCCTGGAGAAGTGCCAAATGAATCCACGCCAGTCAAAATCATCTACATCAGTTACATTTTTGCCACCCAAATTTCTCTGACTCAACACACGCAGCATTTCGTTCTACCAGGAACAATTTCTTACAATAATAAAAACTAAAAAGTGATAATAACTCACTCACTACTAACAAGTATTCGTAAATATTCAATCAAATAGCTAAACAATCCAAGGTAAACAACTCTGGAGAATTTAGACAATTTAAAAGTAAACCCTACTTTATTAACGCATACAAACTACACAGATTTCTGTAATATTTTCCACTTTGTCTGACCAGTTCTTAAACACTTGAACAATTTTGAATCAATAGGAAACCCAATTTACCAATGGTCAATTTTTTGCATTATCAAACTACAAGTTTTTTTTTCAAATTGTATAATTGTATATAAAATACATCTCATAATCGGTGTTTCTTCTTACTCAATTGCCTTGTGATTGATTCGTTTTTGAATGTCTATATTGTTGCGGATTAATATGGTGAACATACCCGTGAAAACTAACCATCTTAATATAAAAACCTTCTGATAACAACTTCAAACTCATAGCAATCCCAACATGATCATCACAATCTCATCACTAATTTTAGTTTGTTTTTTATTTCGTTTTCTTGTACGTACGACCATGACTCGTGTGTGTTACTGCGTAATTCTAGTCTCGCCCATAGTGCATTTATTAGTCGATATTAAAAAATGTCACATTTTTGCATTTCTGGAATTGCAAAAAAATACAAGTAAATCGATCTATTACTTTATCCTCTTGATGTCCTTTTTTTTAAAGCCTGACGTGAAGAATATTTACCAGTGTTCTTAAATTTTGAAAACCTAACGATACTTGTTATTAATTTTGCAAAATAAAATCCTTACATTGCCATCAGATGACGAAACGCATCGGTAAAGAAAATTTTCCTTTTTTGTCTTTATTCAAGTTCAATCAGAAGTTTAAAACAAAATTAAAGCCAAATATGGGCAATTCAAAGAACTTCTTAGGTACAATTAGAAAATAATGTTGTACAATGTATTAGGTTGGTGCAAAAATAATGACGTAATAATGTCTTTTTTTTTTACGTTAAAAAATACGTCAAAAAACGACATTATTACGTCATTATTTTTGCACCAACCTAAATACATTCATAATTTCAGTCAGTTATGTGCTATGCGTGATCATGTAACTTTCGATTTTTTTTTCTGCAGTAGTAAACCAGTTGCCATCTAAGGCTGGAGAACCCGGTCTGTCCTGCTATTTACCCATAGCTGGCGGGCAGGGGTAGAAGAAGAGGATTCATACCTTTCCCAAAGGGTATTAATTATTTATTAGCACGTAAGTGAATGTAATAAATAATGGATTCGACTGGAATTCGAACTCGGCTCTCAGATTCCTCAATCAGAGCCGTTATAACTTACGGGTTAATAATAGTGCATAAAATGTTTACTTGATCTATTTGAACGGCATTTAAAATAAAAAGAGCAACACCGATTATAACCCTTATGACCTACCTGCCTCCGAACAATGCAATCAGTTTAGCCATAGGCTTCACGACCATCCAAAGAAGTGGATGCACATATCGGGGAGGAGTTGAATGAAAGCTGCCACTACAGACGTGTACATTTCCTAGTTTTATTCGTCGCACGTTAGTTGCATTTTGTATTGTTGACAAATTCTGGAAACATGATCTATTTGAAAAAATATAATGCTTACATATTGTAAGTACAGGTTCTTTTCTAATTATTCTTTGTGGAGTAGATAGTCTCCCGTTTATTGATGAGTTACAAATAGCAGATGTCTTGTTAGCATTAATACTGTGTTTCCTGAAGGTCAACTGTGACGAAAAACTGTGTGAAATCTTTCGTAATAAGAAAAACGTCCTGTTAAAACAGGTGCAACAAAATATTTGCCGAGGGTAAATTTGCTTTATAACACGCGCGCTTACCGCCATACTGTTTTTAGTAATTTACTGCTGGATACATCCGGCCAATTTACTTCTTTTACAGACTTTCGGTGAAAAAAAAAATCACTACGCACTTTTATAAGTGTAGTTTTATTTATAACAAATAACTTTAAACAAAAACAAATTCAATCGAAACTTTTTCGGTAAATTTTGGTTTTAACATCCGCGCTAAATATCTCTTAAAATTTTCCAAAATTGTCATAATTCCGTGTAAATGTTCATGCTGAACTCAAATTAACAAGGAAATCATGAAGAAACCTACCATTTTGGAGTTAACGACAATAAAAATCGGACTTCTTGTTGCTCTTTCGTCCGCCATTACCTGCTTATTTAGAAGTAATTCACTGCGGTACACTTTGCGGCGGAGTCATAAAATTTGGCATATTTACTTCTTTTACAGAATTTCCTTGCAGAAATCAGTACGCATTTCCGTAAAGCGATTTTCTTTTTAATAAGTGTAGTTTTAATTTTTTTTAAGAAGAAAGTTAACTTTCAAATATATGAAAATTTCAAAATATTGACAAAAAAAAATAATTTTTTTTTTTTTTTTTTTTTTTGGATAAGTGTTACTGTTAACATGAGGATTTTTTTTTTTGGGGGGGGGGTAAGTGTTAACAGGAGGAAAGTTAACTTTCAAATATATGAAATTACTTAAACTTATAAATTAAAAAGAACAAAGTAGTACAGTAAATCATTTTTTTATTTTTTAAAATTGAAAATAAAACAATTAATCGTAAAACAGCAAGAAAACAATAACAATTTTTTAAAAAATGCTAGAAAGGAGATACTTAGCACTAGAGCAGGAACAAACTGTTAATTTGAGTTCACTTTCAGCATGTTTATTACACGGAATCATGACGATTTTTGAAAATTTTAAGGGATATTTAGCGCGGGTGTTAAAACCAAAATTTACCTTTTTTTTCTGTAATAACAATGACAAATTAAAAGAACAAATTAAATAATACAATGAAGCATTTTTTATATTTTAAACTTGGTAAAGTAGAAACGAAATAAGGGTTGATTCAATTGTAATGTTATTTATTTTTTTAATTTGTCCCCTTTTTATATACCCAGAAAGAAGCCAAACAAAACCCTAACCCTAAACTTAACCCATAAACATACAAAATATAAAAAAAAAATTGAAGGAAACAAAATAAGGGTTTATTGTATTATTTTTAATATTTTTTTTCAATTCGTTAGCATTCAATTTAAAAAAAAAATTTACTGATAAAATTTCACGTCTGTAATTCACAACACATTTTAAACATTTTGTTTTAAAAAGTTATTAAACTCAAAACTTTGAGGATTAAAGTAATTTAATATCTTTATAATTCACAAAACACATTAAAAAGAAAGTTGCAAAAATTTTTTAAAAATTAACTTTAAAGAAAAAAGGAATCTTTTTATAGGCATAATCTAACAATCTTTTGTTGAATTCTCTCCACTTTTCCTAAAATTGGTAATGCTTCATATTATTGTAGATTTTTGCTGATTGATTTTCTTAGATTTTCACAAGAATTTAAAATAGGTTTGGTTTTTAAAATCTTAGGTATGTGAACTACATTTTCGACCAGAGGATGTAAGGAGAAAATCATCAGCTTTTGACATAAAAACAGGTGTCACAGTTGCAGTTAAACTAAAAAAAAATATATCTTCATGATGGTGATATTCCTAGAATTTTCCCAAACTGTCCCTCATTTTTATCTTCATTGAATACTTCTAGAGAGTCATCAGATTCCAGGAGAATTCGACTAGAGAATTCTGCCCTTAAAAGTGCTTTAAATTAAAGTATTACTGATGACTTAGCATATAAAATGCAGAAGAAATTCCATAATATTAATGATTTAGAAGGGAAATTAAATTTCCTTGATAGAAATTACTGGAGTTTTGTTAGGCAGCAAGAGACACTTATTATATTCAGTATCATCAAATCCCCGTATCCAAAAATCAATCTCTCTTGTAATTGAATCTGGTTTTGCAGTACATGTGTTTTGGAAAACATATGGAAATGCATTCAATAGGGGACTGTAAGATTCCTAAACATGTGACTGATCAAAATACTCTTGAAATTCTGATAGAAAACATGAAGAAAATGGACACAGAACAACAGCAAACTGAACCTCAAAATATGATTTTTATATTAAAATTGGTAATGTCATTTCTACTTTTGGTGCAAGAAGAATCAAACAAACATTTTAATGCAATCAAATTTATATGAGCAGCTAATTTTAATGAAACAAAATAAGCTTGATTATTCAATAGAAATGATTTCTTGACCTAAACACCTATTTCTTAATTAGAAATGGGAAAATTTTCTTTTAATTTTCCTCTTAAGCACAAAAATTGGGTTGAAAATCATTCAGGGACCTCAAAAGTGACGAATGTCTACTTGGCTCTATTGTGTGGATCCAGTGTGTTGTTCAAATTTGAGCACATGAATTTCAATATAAACAATGTTTATTTGATGGCAAAGAGTGTGTGTGGGGAACATTATATGAATATATTTTTGATTTAAACGATAACTTGTGAAGGAACAAAAGATCATGCCTTTCTGGTTGTTTATTCCTATCTACATAAAACAGAAGTCTGCTTATGTTTTTATAAAATTGCTTAGATCACATCATTTTCATGAGTGGGGTGTGTTATAATGTTGTACATATCTAAAGAAATAAGTCAAACACAATTAACATTTGAATCTGCTGAGTGCCATTATAAACGCGGAGACAAGTGACCTACAATGATTCTTTATTGCAATTTTGATTGGTTAATTAGGGAATGGGCTAAGGGAGATAATGAAGTTTATATTTACTCAGTGCAGAAGGAGATATCAAATTAAAAAAGTAATTTTGAGTCATTTTTTAACAGGTAATTGGATATGTGAACTACAATCCAAATCAGTACCTATTTAACATTTATGTGATGTATCTCATCTGAACATGAATGATCATGGCTCTCTCCAACTTCCTTCATAGCTCTAAGCAACTTTTTTCTCTTTACTCTTCCTCCCAGTCCATGTTCTGCCATCCATTTACCATTGTTTCTCTCTTGCTGTCAATGCCCTGTGAGTATTCAATTTTCCAAGTTCTTTTTTCCTCATTGTGTCCCAGAAATTTCAACTGTAAATGTTCTTTTTGTTTCCATTTTCCTTAAAAACTTCCACATTGCTTACATGTTCCATCCATGGTATTCTTAGCATCTTTATGTATAACCACATCTCTGTTGCTTAATTTTTTTTTTACTTGTGACAAAGTCAAAATACAAGAGAATAACATGTGACACATGGAATGTACCAGCAGTTCTGGTCAAATATACAGGTATTAGGTTGGTGCAAAAATAATGACGTAATAATGTCGTTTTTTGACGTTATTACGTCATTATTTTTGCACCAACCTAATATTTATGCCAGAGTACACTGATGTAGGCCAATTTCAGAAATAACAATTCAACCAAATTCCACTAAAAACTAAAGTACATATGATCCAGGTTTTCACTTCTGGCATTCTACAGATCATCTTGAGGATATTCTCATGTGTTTTGTTGATGATCAACTGTGGAATGAAACTAAAAACTTTGAATTGTGTTTAATAGAAAAAATGAGGAATACATTTGACATACATTGTGAATATTCATCAACATTCAAGTATATAGGCATCAAAGTTAATCAGGGACTCAATTTCAACTGTATTAATTCAGAATATTACGTAAGAAAATTGAGAATACCCTTTTCCTGATTTTCAAATATTTTAATAAATACATCACCACAAGATTAAAATCGTCTAATTTTGATATCAAAACTGTCTCTTAATCTGAGACCTGATTTCTCCAACTGTATTAATCAGGAATATTACATAAAAAAAATGAGCTTATTAGACAGAGATTGGCAACTTAAAAAAAGAATGATGCAGTTATCCCTGAAGATAAAACTAAAGTGAAGTGTCTTGTTAGATAACTGAATTGAATTGCTGGAATGACATACCTTGACATAGGTTTTGCAGTTTACCAGTTGAGCTTAGCAATCACAAATGCTAAAATTATTCATCTATATAAGGCAAATAAGATCTTAAGGTATATGAAATATACTAGTGCCATCCAATTTGTGAGACTGAAAAATCTCAAAGATTATAGCATATTCTGATGCAAATTATGCTAATCTTCCAGATGGGATTAGTGAAGGAGGACAAATTGTTTTTCCTATTGATGAAGAAATGACAGCCTATCTACATGACAAAGAGAGTGGTCAAACTACATTAACAGCAATGACCTTATCATACTTTGAAGGGTGTGATATGTCATAGTTTATGGCTAAAACAATTGCAGAAGTTGTCTACAATGACAGGAATGCCATCTTAACCTATCCACTGCAAGATCAACAATAGAATTTTGCATGAAGCAGTGAAGACAATAAAAAGAATTAGTGACATCAGATGACAGGTGGAAATGTCAATTATTTGAGAAATGATTAAAAAAAAGAGGAAGTAACACTCTCATCGATACAGAGTAGTGAACAGGCGGCAAATGTGCTCACAAAGGATGATGGCTCATTGAATACAAATCTTTTGAAGGTGCTTCAAGAAGCAAAAATATAAAAAAAGGCTATGAGAATTAAAGCCTCTGCTGAGTTCACTTGTTGATGTATATTTGTTTCTCAGAAGAGGGAGATTGTTAGAGTGAGTGGAGTTACTCCCCATGATATGAAGATGTTATAGATAAGATTACCAAGCGGGAACAAAACATTATTGAGTTAGAAACATAGTCTTTCAACACCTTTCTCTCTTTATCTAATTAACACAAGTCTCCTCTTCATCAGTGAGAAAATCTTTCAACATTCACTGACATGTAGGAAGATATTTCATAGCAATTCAGTACTGCTTGTTTCCCTAAATTTAAAATTCATATAATTTATGAATTTTCTTGAAATATTTGATGGCCAATAATGCAACAGAAAATATAATTTTTCATAATCTGTACAAATTTCAGCAATCTGAATAAACATTTTTCAAGCTATAATTTTTAAAATATTCGTGGCACATTTATAAAACATTGGTTACAAAATTTAAAACTGTTTTGGGAAGTTTTTATTGACCCAATTATATTTCATTTATTATCTTTTGAAATGTTTAAACTTTGAACATCTTATAGATATAAACTCTGAATTTTGAATTTGTATTTGTAAAATACAGATTTTAACCTCCAAGACAAATATATGAAAATGTATGAGAGAGTTGGTGTTATTGTTGTGTGGAATCATTAATGCTAGCAATTGTAGTTTGATGGAAGATCAATCCGAGTTCAGAATTAACTTTCCTGCTGGTCATATTGAAATCAGCAGCAGATCATTTACATGGGTCATCAGTAAGGAAAGTAAAAAAAGTAAAAAAAAAAATAAAAGCCTCCTCCAACTGACTACAGGAAATTTTATCTTATATCAGAACAAATTATAAGGTGGTCAAAACAGAACCTCATTATAAATCAAGGAATAAACATATAAGCTAAGTCAATGAACTGGTTGTTGTACTCAGCAACACGACGCATTTAGAGTAATAATGTGAATATGAAACCAGAAAAAGAGAGTAAAAACATTTAATGCAACTACTTCAGTTCATTCTGATGAATAGCTTTTGAAATTTATTCTCCCCTTTCTTATTGAAATGCATGTTTGGCATTCTTGAAGAGAGTTTTGATAAACTTGTAATGTATCCTCAAATTAACTATTTATCAAGGTAGCAAGTTTAACTTCTATCAGTCTTCTTTCAGGTTTGTTCTCAATAAATACCTCTTGTCTATTTAAGTATTGTATCCCTACTTTAATCTAATCCTAACATCATCTCTTCCATTAGATTTTATCCTCACTTTAATTAGTGGTAGGATGTACTGGCCCCAAAAATGTCATTTTCAATTTTCTTAGGCCTGTGTCTTAGTTTTGATTTATTTATTTAAAAAAAATATTCAGGGTTCTTAAGAAGAATCAAAATGGAATTTTTTAAATACTTTTTCATTTTTGGCACTCCTAAGATAATTTTTCTAAAAACAGAGATACTTTCATATTAATCTTTTCATTGGTTGTAGTTGTGTCATCCTCAATCTATTGTACAGAGTTACAAAATTTCTCATTGTGGAGAAACTTATCAGTGGTTGCACAAATTTGTGGAATTGAAAGCCAAGTACAAGACAGAGAGTGGAGTGAGTGATTCCATACATTTTTAGAGATTGTCACTAACTGGGAAACAATCGTTCACAATTCTACAACATTCAAGCTAGTTTACCGATAATTAAATGCAATCATCCTATACAAAATATACTCTGCCTCCACATCACAAATATCATGGAGAGATGCATATTTCCACTTCATGTAACAATTATCATGTCTTTTCTTCTCAAACTTTAGCAAAACACATGGTCCATGTTACACATTACACCTCGTTTCATTCTTCTGCAGTGTCTCTTTTGCCAGACAATAATCAAATTTACAGCCACCCCCTTGGCAAAAACCATTAATGTATGACATTTTTAAAAAAGTACTTTCAAAACTACTTTTTCTGGCAGGAAGAAAAAAATTACCATTATTTGAACTACATAGTTTTCAATATGAACTTTTTATAGAATTTACTGTTTCTCTATCCTGAAAACTGTTAACATCAGAGCCATTCTGTTTTGTACAGACATTTACATGGAAACACAAAGACATGAGATGCATTTATTTGTGACGTTTGTTTAGGTGCTCAGATTGTGAGTGCTTTTCATTTTCTCAGTGTCGTTTAAATTAATATCCCTAGTAAGCAGTGTGGATAGCTGAACAGTGGTGGTTGTGGTTTGAACAGGGTTGTGGGGGGTGATCATCTTGGCTGATCACATGTTTGATTTTATTTCACCACGCTGAATCTCTCCCTTTGATGACAAACGAATGCTAAAATGTGGCACTCTAGATTAACACCTCTCACACATAATTGTACACTTTGATCTTAGACAAAAGGCTGAGAAGGGAGTGTAAAATCGACTCCGCTCCTCTCCCCTATCTGTTCAGACTAGAAAATCATATGGGTGATGTTCCTTCAAGATGTGAACAATAATGGCTACCTCAACTTTTGTTCTGTCTCTTGCTATAAGTCACCCCTCTCCTTTTATCATTTGTATTTGTGTTCCTTGTTTTGCCATCCATTTAAGTAGATTATTGTTTCGCCTCCTCCACCTCCTCTTTTGCCTTCAGTATGCTCCATCAGTGTTAAAATCTAGCAAGCCCTTTCTCTTCATTATGTTTTAGAAGCAGCTTCTTTGTAATTTCTATGCCTCTGAATTTCTCACATATTCTATCTATGGTATTCCCAGCAGTTGTTGGTAGAAGCATATGAAGCCTCTTTGTCTGTGAGGAAATTGACATGCATTCATTGCAGAGCAGCAGACTAACTCCTTTTCACAATTGTCTTGCAACCATTCCAACAAAAATTAAAACCATTCTGAAATCAGATTTTTAAAAAATTAAAATATGTAAGAAATAAATTAGAAAAGATAAAACATTAAAAATAGATTAGTTAATTTTTAACGTAATTTTTTTTATAAAGCTGACTTTATTTCCATTTAAACATTTTGGTTCAATCTTCCTTAATAATTTTACATGGAAATCTTAATTTTTAATTAACCTTGATGGTGCTTTATACCTTCATTTTCTATATAAAGAATATTCGTACATTCTAACTTCGAAGTTCTTCAACCTTCATTTGGATCACTTTCAACATTTTAAAAAGAAGCACTTAACTTGTGTTTGTGTGCATACTGCATTTATTAAAAGCCCACCACTATTGGTAAGAAGTGAGAATGTTATTTTTTTCATATCAAGAAATTTAGTTGCTTTTTAGAAAAATAAATATTTGATAAATATAAATTTTTAATCGCCCCCAAAAAGTCATTTCAAGTCTTTTATTTATTGGTACATAAATATTACAATCCAGTATCAAACAACTGCAAAAAAAAAAAAAACACTTTGTCGAGATATCTCTTGAAAAAACTCATTATCTGTCCGAGACATCGGTTTCAAAGTATATTCATGGATTTAATGAAAATATTAATTTTTGCTTAAAAAAAAAAAAAAGATACTTGCTTTTCAAATAATTATTATCTCCTCACACTGCCTTCTAAAATATCTGTCTTAAGTTGTTTCGAATACAGAAACTATTTACAATTAAGTAACTTGTTTTCTTTGAGGAAAAAATGGTTACAAATATTTAAATTCTTTCAAACATTGAATAAATAATGGAATCTAAGAACAATGGGAAAAAAAAGTAGTTACTGTTAATATATTTACTCTTTCTTTATTTTGATAATTTTCTTAACTACAGATGCCAAAATATTTCATTGCACTGAGAAGGTTTTTTCACTTTTTTGTTTTAATTTTTTTATATGGCAATTTATTAAAGGAAAATTGATAAAGAAATTATTGAATATTGTTTTTTAGCCATAAATAAATTGTTGTCTTTCTGCTACTTGGTCATAAACATTTGCAAGAAATCCCCAAAATGACCAATAATCAGACTTATTCACATTTCGTAAGCGATATTCGACGAACAATTTAAAAGGGAAGTGAAAAAAAACCAGTCTATTTTTGGATTGTTTATCGGGGTGAGCGCGAACGCAGACCCCACACTTAGAAATAGCGCACCCGAGTCGCCCACATTTGGGGCGATCGCAAAGGTCAACCCAACCGGAGTGCAATGGAAGGGCCTCGCTCTGGGAGAACGGCCTAGCTGATCACCGTTAACTCCTGTGCCAGGTAAGTATAAATTTTCCAGCCAGGTGCTCGTATTATCTACCTCCAAAGCACTGTCACTGCCTCCGACGGTTTTACACGGCTGAAACTTCGCTTCATGAAAATTGACAGAACAAACTAATCGAGCTCAACAAACTTTTCAAACACCAAAATCTATTAGTAAGCCTTTCATTTTAGTTTCATTTACGAAACCCATAATTTAATCTCTTAATTCATGGAAAGTTTTTATTTGCGCACTTATTACGAAGGTCAAGGTCTTTCAATCAAGAGGAAATAACTCCTTTAGAAATAGCTTCGATTTTCAAAAAAAAAAAAAAAAAAGACCGGCATTTTATTTTTACAAATCATTTATTCTAAATTTTTGTTTAGAAAAAGAACAAAAAATATTGATACTCATATCTGTTTTATTTCAATATTTTCTTAATTCGACCTAAAACGCAAATTTAGGAACAATGTAGAAACAAATTAAAATAGAATTACCTCCCCTTTTATGCATCTAAATTTCAGGCCTACCTCATTGTGGAGAGAGACAATTCAGTTTTTTCTCTCTCTCTTGCTCTCTCTCTCATGCACACCACTAATATGTCAAAAGATATTTGTTTGTATTTAAAATCTAACAATGTAATCATTTTTCTTTCTGAAGAATAAAAAGTTCAATTTTTATTTCACTCTACTAAAAGCTTTCCACAAATATTTTAAGAGAAAGAAATTAAGAAAATTTCAAAAGTAGTAGATAAAGGTTTTCATCCGGTGAACTATTTTCATTGGACCCGTCTCTTTGGTCGTCCTCTTCTCTCTACATGTCCCACCCTCCTGTGACCGCACGACCTATGAGTTGTGGTCACTTGGCGATACGGATAATCGTGTGTCAGACCCCGCATTTGTGGAGACAACGATCTAGGTGGCCGTGATATTCTTGTGCTCCATCGAAGATCTTGAGTCGCAAATGGTGGTGTGTGTTCGGTTGACATTCATCTACTTCCATGTGGTCCTCGATCCCTTCATTGCCTTCTGCTTCCATACTTTCTGGTATGGTGTGTGGTAATTCTTCAATATCTAGTGGGCTTTGCTGATGTGGTTGTGGTGTTTGGTATTCTGATCTCGGTACTATTCTTCGGAGGAATCGACAGTTACGCAGTGTAACCCGGTTGCTACCGTCTATGCGAACTCTGTACTGTCGATTGCCCAATTCTTCCGCCACTTTTCCTGTTTTCATCCACCGCCGTGGGTATGGCCCATCCTGATTCTGAATTCGTACTTGTTCGCCAACCCGGAGTTCTTGGAATGGGCGACTATATATGTTGTAATGTTCTTGGTTTCGTAAGTGTTTCTTTGACATTGCTTTTTCTCTCAGTTCCTTGATCTCTTTCCAACACCTATGTATTTTGTACTTCTTACGAAGTTTGGGGAGGTGGTCTTTTATCACCCGTCTGTATAACATTTCTGCTGGTGATATACCAGTGTCTTGATTAGGTGTGTTTCGAAGAGTTAACATGGCTCGCACCGCACGATCCTGGCAAAAGCGACCATATCCGTCAGTGCAGTCCATCAAAGTTCGTTTGGCCGTCTTTCCAGCCAGTTCTGCCAGGTCATTACTTCGAGGGTAATGGGCTGACGATATGCGTTTCTTTATACCCCAGTTCTTCAAAAATGAATTGTATTCCTGAGAATCAAATGCGGCTCCTCCATCTGAAGATATCTCTTCCGGTGCACCGTACGTGCAAAACCAATTGCGTACGGCATCGCATATTGTCTTAGCTCTGCCAGAACTCAATAAGGCTACTTTGATCCAACCTGTGTATTTATCAGCATATACTATATAATTCGTTCCATGATGGTCGAAGAGGTCTGTGACCGTTTTCTGGAATGGGAATTCTGGGTTTGAGGGTGGCATCAGGGGTTCCTTCGTCTGAGATGGGGCGATTGTGTTACACTGTCGACACTGGGCCCTTTTCTGACGGATACAGGCATCTAATCCGGGCCAAAACAACCGCTGTCGTGTGTTTGCCATCATTGCGTCAACACTCTGGTGCGCAGAGTGGAGAGCTTCTAGTATCTCCGCACGAAGCTGCTTTGAGACGAGGATTTTGTTCTCCTTTATGGGCACAATATCAAGACAATATAATTGGTCCCTCATCGGCCAAAATTGCCGAATATGTGCTGGCAATTCATGCCGTGAATCAGGGAACCCTTTCTGAATGTATCCAGCTAATGTGCGACATTCCTCGTCAGTGGCTGCAGCAGCCACAATCCTGTCCCATATTATTGCTCTCATTTTAGGGTCGTGCGTATATGAGCATATAACTGATGCTTGCATTGCACCGTCAATGTGCTTTGTGTTTTTTTGTCTCTCTACCACTTTGTCCCCAGCCCCTCAACCTCCGGCGTCTTCCTCTTTGGGTTGAGGTGTCCACACGGTCCGAACCGAACTTAGCGGTAACTGGCCGTACGCTCCCTGAGTACCCTTAGATTATTTCGACCAGTCAACTGGTCAAGTCCTGCTCGCTGCCGACGCTGTGTTAGTTTTTAGATCCAGTAAGCGGGGTGTTGTCCATACGTTCACGGTTGACTGGGGGTGTGGACACGGCTGTGAGAGTTGGTGCTAGGAAGTTTAGAATGTGGCAAAATAAGACAAGAAATAATATCTGCAGAAGCCAGACAACAATGGGGGAAATATTGACGTCTTTTATATAAGAAGATAACATCAGAACAGAGGTTACAGGGAGAATAAAAACATTTAACATAAATGAGAAAAGAAAAAGAAAAAGGCAAAATGCATCCAGCGAATTCCCAACAGAGAGAGGGTTTGTGTGTGATAAACGCGTATTGAATCGCCTGGGGTAGGTTTATGACTAACAGTCCAGTCTCAAACAGACTTCTCCGTCTTCTTTCTCTCCTTCAAAATTCTCAAGCAAATCTCTCGACTCACTGCGACGATAGTCTCGTGACTTTCTTGACTACAGTCTCTTTCCACGACTCTGCTTTATTAGCAAAATCTCGAGTTAATATAGAAAAAGGATCAGCTGATCACAATTGACCCTCGGCTCGGCACGCAGCTACCACGAGTGCCAAAAACTATCCCTTGACATGTAAACCGATTCTCCAATTATTTACCTTATCTCAATCACGAGTTCTTCTCGCTTCACCAAAATTATACTTTGGGATATCTAAACATTGATTCAACCTTTTAATCAAAACAAATACTGTTAAACAAAACCAAGTATCTCGCCCATCCCCATTGTTTACTAGTGACCCAGGTTTAAAACATCACCTCCTGCCCTGAGATCGTATTCGTCGTCGGTAAACACACATCTTAACCCAAATTGTACTTTGATATATAAACACCGTTTCCTTTTCCAGTCAATAAATGTTACGTGTGTGCGTTCATGTGTGTGTGTGTGTGCGTGTATACATGTCTCTGTTATACTTGGTGATAAGGGATATCTAGACGTACAGTCAGGTGCTGCGTTGAGTTTCCCTGGGACGTGTTTAATGCGAAATCTATACATCAATGATCGTTCCTTGAACGTTTCTAAGACCTGGTCTGAAAATATTTTTACAAGTGGTTTGTGGTCCACCGTCACTAGAACGTATGGACACCCCAATATGAACATTCTGCAAGACTCCAATCCATATACGAGAGCTAAAGCTTCTCCTTCCACGGGCGAATAGTGGCATTCTGCCTCTGTAGTGAATCGTGATCCAGCCAGGATTACTTTCCAGTGGCTATTGCCCCAGTTAGGACCGGAATCTGTTAGGCACCGACAGCGTTTTTGAAATAGGAAGTACCCAATGCCAGCCTTACTAAAATCCGTTGAGAGACAAGTTACTCTACCCATCTCAAAAGTCTTGACCCCCCCCCCTCTTCAATTTTTCGTACAGTATTTAATTTAGACTTCTTGAAGAGCTCGTCTAATGTTGTATCCCAATAAAATTTTCTGTCTAGTTCTTAACAGTTCCCGAAATGAAGCCATTATCTCTGCCTGTGAGAATGCAAACGAGACCTGATTCACTAACCCAAACCAGGATCTAATACTCATGGTGTTTGTAGGAGTAGGGAAGTTTAAAATAGCTTCTGTCAATTTTTAATGGGTTTTATGCCGTCTTCAGTTACCAAATATCCTGCAAACTATCTCATTTTCTGAAAATTGGAGCTTGTCAGGATTGAAAACTATTCCATTTCTGCCGCAGTGGGTAATATATTCGAATGTGTGCCGGAATGCCAATTCAATAGACTCATCCCAGAGGAGGGCGTCGTCAGTACACCGAGTATTTCCGGTGTGTGTCTGCCATAATATCGTCGAACCGGTGGGTGTAACCATCCCCAAATGCAGGGAACCCTTGGGCCCCCTAAGATATCGGTATCAGCCCCATTCTGTTATAAATGTGGTTGCGTCTCGTGTAACTGGAGATAATGGTAGGCTATGGTAACCGTTCCATGCGTCCAGTACAGTCTTCTTGGTTTGGGCAGGGACAATGGGCACTTTGTTGAACGGTGATGGCGTGTGATGTGTTTCCCTTTTCGTCGCAGCATTTAACTTTTGAAGGTCCACTGTCTTCCTGGGTGATCCGTCCTTCTTGGGTGCGACCATCATTCTTGAACACCAAGTCGTAGGGGTGCCAGGTGGTACCGGTCCAATAATCCCGAGTGCAACGCGGTGGTCAAGGTCCTGTTTTACCTTCCTCTTGCAGTGATGGGGGACCGGAATTGGTGTGTGCACTACTGATGGTTTTGCACCCTGTAAAAAAAATAATGTCCAATGGCTTACCTGTCATCGCCTGTAAGGGCTGGTGGGGACATGTGTTAAATGCACTCGACCTAAAATGGTCCCTTAACCAGCACCCTAAACGCTCCCTATTACTTTCTGTAGGAGTGAACGGGATACTGTCTGGCTTATCTGGAACTACCGTTCTTCGAGGGCACCCACTTGACACTTTTGCGTTGGGAGTGGCAGAGATGTTGCTCTCAGGTATCTGGTTTGGGAAGTTCTGGTGTATTAAACCCAGGTCCCTCAGAGCCGATTCCGACAGATAAAACCCAGATATGTTGTCTGAAACATAAACTACTTGGCTAGTCACTCTGGGGCCAACACTTATGTGCATAAAGAGTATGCCTCTAATCTTTAGCTGGTCGTTTGTTATACAGCATATTCTGTAGCTGGTTGGTATCAGGTGACTATTGGTGTACTTAATCATTTTTAATATTTCTGATCCACTTGAGCAGGTTTGTGCTCCAGTGTCCGCTATGGCATAGATACGGTGCACTTGATAGCTGGCTGGGTCATCTAGGCTGCACCCAAGTTTCGCATGAGGTTCTGCCACCAGGGAAACCTCTATCTTTAGAGATGCTAGTGGCTTGGGAGGACCCCTACAAAACTTGTTCCCATCCCAAGTAAGGTGTGGTACTCTTTGTGGCGTTTTTGTGTATCCCTCGAATACCCTGTCGTTCCTGTTGCTGAATATTGCCGACTGTCGCTTTGTAGGCTGACTTGTGGGCTCAACGGTGGACAACTTTCTTGATTTCCGACATACCCTTCCGAAATGGCCTATTATACCACATTTGAAACACTGTTGTTTCGCTGCAGGACAGTTCTTCCGTCCATCAGGATGTGACACACTTCCACACCCTTTGTATGCTGTACGTGGTGGGATTTCGGGGGCACCGTCAGCCTCCGACAGTTTTTCCAGCTTTGACTTCAGCGCGTCTAATGTCGTGGGCTAGGCTATTTTGTAAGTGGGGTGTTGATTTGTCCGTAGTTTCCATGGAGACCAACCTGCTGAACTTTTGCTCCAGCGAGGTAAGGATATTAGCTTCAGCTAACACTTTACTTTTCTGTTCGTCGTTGGCGAGTCCTGCCACGAGTTGACCGGCTACCATATCGTCTGAGTAGTTCACCTGACGTTTGCAGCTCTCGTTCAGACATTGAACGGTAAAATCACAGAACTTCGCTTGTGACCGTAATTTCGCCAGGAAATAAGTGACGGGTTCCCCCTCCTGTTGCCTCATGTTGTGGAATCTTTGTCAGTGCACTCCCTTGTGCACACCTTTAACAGCAACGAGTCGTATCTGACGAAAGAGCTGCTGTTTACTGGCTGTATTGAAGTCTTCCGCTCCAACCAGCTCGAACAACATCGGTAGAGCAAATGCTTCTCAGCTCATTCCGAATTTCGTCTGGCTCTGTTATTTTATACATATCCTTGTATCGATTCCACGAGTCAACAAACAACGCCCACTCGCTGTCAGTCGAACCCTGTTCTATAACTGGTCTTTCTGGTGGCTAAGAAGCCGATCTCACTTGAACCTTTCCTCGACGAAGTTCATTATTTCCCTTTTGCAGCTCTATTGACTTCTGAATGAGCTGTAAGTATTTTTTGGCATCTACGGCTTCTTGTCCTGAAGCCATTTGTAAAAATGTTACTCGATAAAGTTCCAAATATCTCTCTTCAAAAATAAAATTCGCTCACTGGTTGACCCTGTTCACAGCGCCATGTAACGTGTAGAAGACTGCTATGTCACACAGTGTGTAACCGAATGTCCGGGTGCTGTTCGTCCGAATTTATATTCTTTTACATTCACTGGGTTTTCATCCGGTGAACTATTTTCATTGGTCCCGTCTCTTTGGTCGTCGTCTTCTCTCTACATTTTCAAAACTATTTTTTTTCTGACAGGAAAAAAACTTAAAATTACCATTATTTGAACTACATAGTTTTCAATATGAACTTTTTATAGAATTTACTGTTTCTCTATCCTGAAAACTGTTAACATCAGAGCCATTCTGTTTTGTACAGACATTTACATGGAAATACAAAGACATGAGATGCATTTATTTGTGACGTTTGTTTAGGTGCTCAGATTGTGAGTGCTTTTCATTTTCTCAGTGTCATTGAAATTAATATCCCTAGTAAGCAGTGTGGATAGCTGAACAGTGATGGTTGTGGTTTGAACAGGGTTGGTGGGTGATCGTCGTGGTGATCAGTACCTATTTAACATTTATGTGATGTATCTCATCTGAACATGAGTGATCATGGCTCTCTCCAACTTCCTTCATAGCTCTAAGCAACTTTTTTCTCTTTACTCTTCCTCCCAGTCCATGTTCTGACATCCATTTACCATTGTTTCTCTCTTGCTGTCAATGTCCTGTGAGTATCCAATTTTCTAAGTCGTTTTTCCTCATTGTGTCCCAGAAATTTCAACTGTATCTAATTGTGCTGGCAGTAATAATGGCATACCTCAGACTAGAAAATCATATGGGTCATGTCCCTTCAAGATGTGAACAATAATGGCTACCTCAACTTTTGTTCTGTCTCTTGCTATAAGTCACCCCTCTCCTTTTATCATTTGTATTTGTGTTCCTTGATTTGCCATCCATTTAAGTAGATTATTGTTTCGCCTCCTCCTCCTCCTCTTTTGCCTTCAGTATGCTCCGTCAGTGTTAAAATCTAGCAAGCCCTTTCTCTTCATTATGTTTTAGAAGCAGCTTCTTTGTAATTTCTATGCCTCTGAATTTCTCACATGTTCTATCTATGGTATTCCCAGCAGTTGTTGGTAGAAGCATATGAAGCCTCTTTGTCTGTGAGGAAATTGACATGCATTCATTGCAGAGCAGCAGACTAACTCCTTTTCACAATTGTCTTGCAACCATTCCAACAAAAATTAAAACCATTCTGAAATCAGATTTTTTTAAAATTAAAATGTGTAAGAAATAAATTAAAAAAAATAAAATATTAAAAATAGATGAGTTAATTTTTAACGTAATTTTTTTATAAAGCTGACTTTATTTCCATTTAAACATTTTGGTTCAATCTTCCTTAATAATTTTACATGGAAATCTTAATTTTCATGTCCAGATTAACCTTGATGGTGCTTTATACCTTCATTTTCTATATAAAGAATATTCGTACATTCTAACTATTCACGGCCAAAAATGTATTTAATGTCTTTGTCCAAAGTTTCATTTACAAGTCCTTTTGTTGTGATTAAATTTTCCATGTTTGTTTCCATTTTTAAAATTGGAAATTGCTTATCATAAAGTAAATTTAAAATACAAAAAACATAACAGACAAATGTTAAAAAAAAGTTTTGTTTATTAAATCAAAATTAGCTCTCACACTTATAGATAAATAATACAAATATCTAACTTCGAATTTCTTCAACCTTCATTTGGGTCACTTTCAACATTTTAAAAAGAAGCACTTAACTTGTGTTTGTGTGCATACTGCATTTATTAAAAGCCCACCACTATTGGTAAGAAGTGAGAATGTTATTTTTTTCATATCAAGAAATTTAGTTGCTTTTTAGAAAAATAAATATTTGATAAATATAAATTTTTAATCACCCCCAAAAAGTAATTTCAAGCCTTTTATTTATTGGTACATAAATATTACAATCCAGTATCAAACAACTGCAAAAGAAAAAAAAAAAACACTTTGTCGAGATATCTCTTGAAAAAACTCATTATCTGTCCGAGACATCGGTTTCAAAGTAAATTCATGAAAATATTAATTTTTGCTTAAAAAAAAAAGATACTTGCTTTTCAACACTTTCAAATAATTATTATCTCCTAACACTGCCTTCTAAAATATCTGTCTTAAGTTGTTTCGAATACAGAAACTATTTACAATTAAGTAACTTGTTTTCTTTGAGGAAAAAATGGTAACAAATATTTAAATTATTTCAAATATTGAAAAAACAATGGAATCTAAGAACAATGGGAAAAAAAGTAGATACTGTTAATTTCGTAAGTGATATTCGATTCACAATTTAAAAAGAGAAGAAAAAAAAAAAAAACAGTCTATTTTTGGATTGTTTATCGGGGTGAGCGCGAACGCAGACCCCACACTTAGAAATAGCGCACCCGAGTCGCCCACATTTGGGGCGATCGCAAAGGTCAACCCAACCGGAGTGCAATGGAAGGGCCTCGCTCTGGGAGAACGGCCTAGCTGATCACCGTTAACTCCTGTGCCAGGTAAGTATAAATTTTCCAGCCAGGTGCTCGTATTATCTACCTCCAAAGCACTGTCACTGCCTCCGACGGTTTTACACGACTGAAACGTCGCTTCATGAAAATTGACAGAACAAACTAATCGAGCTCAACCAACTTTTCAAACACCAAAACCTATTAGTAAGCCTTTCATTTTAGTTTCATTTACGAAACCCATAATTTAATCTCTTAATTCATGGAAAGTTTTTATTTGCGCACTTATTACGAAGGTCAAGGTCTTTCAATCAAGAGGAAATAACTCCTTTAGAAATAGCTTCGATTTTCAAAAAAAAAAAAAAAAAAGACCGGCATTTTATTTTTACAAATCATTTATTCTAAATTTTTGTTTAGAAAAAGAACAAAAAATATTGATACTCATATCTGTTTTATTTCAATATTTTCTTAATTCGACCTAAAACGCAAATTTAGGAACAATGTAGAAACAAATTAAAATAGAATTACCTCCCCTTTTATGCATCTAAATTTCAGGCCTACCTCATTGTGGAGAGAGACAATTCAGTTTTTTCTCTCTCTCTTGCTCTTGTTCTCTCGCTCATGCACACCACTAATATGTCAAAAGATATTTGTTTGCATTTAAAATCTAATAATGTAATCATTTTTCTTTCTGAAGAATAAAAAGTTTAATTTTTATTTCACTCTACTAAAAGCTTTCCACAAATATTTTATTATAAAGAGAAAGAAATTAAGAAAATTTCAAAACCAAATATCAGCAATAAAATTCAAGCTCAGAGATTACCTCATTTCAGATCAAAATTTTAATTTTTAAAGAAGCCATGAGACTTTTTAAAGCACTTGTGTACCAAAAAGAAATATTTTATAAACTGATTTTAATAATGACTTTAAAAAATTAAAATTACGTTTTTTTTTTGTAATTATTTAAAAAAAATATTAGGCTGGAAAATAATATCCGTCTATTTTCATTATGCTAAACCTTTTTTCTTCTCAATTTTTCTTTCACGCACAGCTTAGATTTGCCTTTGGACCTGAAAAGTTTGCATTTAGTTTGATGATGAAAGTTTAAATGCCAACTTGAAAAAAATCTAAATTTATGAAAACAAGACATTTGCTCTGACACAACAAATTAAAACAAAAGATGGATTCATTTTGAACTAATGCCCTTGGGAAAGGCATGAAACCATTTCTCTTTGGTATCGTACTAGGAACAACCAGATCGACTGGGACACAGGCTGGTGGCCTCGCGGCCATAGGACGTCACATATTGGTGCTGCGAACACCAGAGAGTGCCACAGTTCATACAGGATCGCTGTTTCTGGCTGACAGAAATTAATTTGTTGAATTTATCCTTTCTTCTTTTTCTTCTGGAGTTGTCTAGTCAAACTCAATATCCGATGAATCTCCAACCCTTGCGTCTTGAATGGCTACATCAAGCCAATTTCTCACTTCTTCATTTTCTGCTGTGCACGTGTTTTTTTTTCTTCTTTGTATTGAACATAACACATCCATATTTATTTATTTTTTTTTTTTTTTTGATTTTTGGCCATATCCATGCCATTCACCATTACATTATCTACGGTTCCTATTATCATTTTTTCTGCCACCTGTCTCTCTGTTATGCTATCACTAATGCATTTATTTTTTATTTTTACGGTCTCCTTGTCGCTGCCACCAGCTTGTGTCCCGGTCGATCTGGTCGTTCCCAGTTCGATACCAACTTGTCGTTCTCAGCTCATTTCAACGTCTGGTTACCAAAGTAACTACTTTGATCTCAAGTCTAACCTACCCACGTTGTGACTTTGATCTTTGGTAGATGAAATCAATCAGGTGTCGGGCCGTAGTAGAAGCTGAATCTGAGGTGAAGGTGATATCACACGAGCATAAGTAAAAGAAACAATAAAACAAAACTCAAGAGGTTCAAATATGTTGAGGAATAACAAATTATCTTTATCCGTCTGTTATATACAGGTGTGTGTTTCTCTCCCAGCCCATTTCTATGGATTTGTGACACTTTTGCGTTTCTTAAGCGAGTTTTGGTATCTTAAGCCGTTCGTCAATCTAACTTGCTTTTGATAGGAAGCGAAGTTGAAAGGACGTGGAATCTCTCGATCAGCTTCTGCGAGGCAACACTGACTCTGTCCGGAACTGAACACCAACTGAAACTGCCGGGAGGCATTCGTTTATATGGATACCGAGCAAAACCCGGTGTGGGGCCTGACATGGTTTGGGTTCCTCGATAATTCTCGATTCCCAACAAGAATTCTCTTTGTTCTTAGGCCAGGAAAATTAATTACTTCCCATTTTTGGAAGATTAATCACTTTCCATTTCGGGAGTTTCTCCCTCGTCCATGAAGGAAGGTCAGAGGAGTGTTATCCCCCTAGACTCTTCCTCTCTCACATTGGTATCTCATACCAATCCCCTCAGTGGGTGTTAACAACTTCTCTGCCTTTCTCATACATTCACCTCCGCGTATCACCCATGCTACCACTTGACCAATGATCTCTCGTCAGTGTAGGTGTGGCTAGACTGGCCCTCTTAAAATTATTATCCAGAATTTTGTTTACAAAATCTCTTTTTTTTTTTCTTTTTCCCCATTGGCCAAAACATTTTTTTTCACAAACCTCAGATTGCCAAATAATTCTTATCACATCTTTCTTTTGGGGACGGCTAAAATTCACTTAGTCAGGTCTCTCTACTGACTCATCAATCACTGTCAAAACCTGACATCTGGCTTCTCCGCTAAGTCAACTTTTAACTGGGGGTCCGTGTTTACCTGAGAATCAAATTCTTTATTTTTCTCATGCCTTAAAATTGTCTTATCACCAGCTGCCCATTTTCAACGATGCTGTGTCTGACGTCAACAGTTTGAAAAAGTAATAATAATAATTTCTTCCATGATTTTCTTCCTCATGCCAAAATTCTAACACATACCAGATGATTTCACTTCGTTGGACCCAGGAATCAAAATTAAATGATATCTCTGAAAGATAACTAATATCGATTCTCTCAGCCCGTATTGCGGTCGTCTCAAGCCGAAATTTTTTTTATGACTGCCATGTGTCGGCCGGCTCTGTTTTTCTTTCTGAATTCTGTTTCCCTTGGCACGTCATTCCCTTACCATGACATTAATCAGTTTTGACAGAATCTCATATCTCGCTTTTTCTTACGGATTTTCTGTCTCGTGCGAAAAGTATCTTTTTTTTTTTTTTGTTAAAAAAAATAAAATGTTCTTTTTAACGTTGCTCAGTATATCTTTCGATATAGCTCTTTCTCGCCTTAAGCCTTTCCTGTTTTTAATTTCCATCGTTAATTTGTTAGCCAATTACAATAGCTAAATAGTATCACAGAACTCTCAAATCACAAAAATGACAAAGATGATAGTCACCTACTTTAACTACTGTAATCAAATGAAGTCAACAATAAAATGGTACTATAGACAGTAAATTTGGCCTTTACTTATGTATTAGCCCAACCTTCTTCTCTATATACCATAACTGAAATGAAAAATAAAATGACGATTTTAAAAAGTAAAGTAAAAAAACTGATACAAGAAAAAGGAGGACATCGATTTCAGAAACTGTTATTTTTTTTACTGTATTGTAACAAGTGCCTGCCCCTTCCAAAATGATTTTTAAAAAATCTACACTTTTCGATTGTAACATATAAATAAATGTCATGGCTTGAAAACATCGATGCTAATGTACAAAAAATAAAAAATGTCCCCTTTAGGCACCTCTATGAGATTGCTAACAATCAGCATACCGTGATGAAAATATGCTCCAAACATAATGAAAACAGTTTTATCATCAAAATCTATTATTATTATTAAGAGGAAAAATCAAAGTATTTTTTGATTATTTAAATACTTCCTTTTTTAAAACATTCAAAATTTTGATTAAAGAATTTGTTTTTCTTACATCAGATGTTGTACTAACTTTTTTTTAGCATAGCAAATTTTGGCCTCTTTTTGCGATGGCAGACACATTAATTTGAAAATTCTTGCAAAAATCAAATAATTTTTAGGATTTATTTACAAATGGATTAAATTATTTTTTTTATTTTTTTTATTAGAAAATCTTCTAAAAAGAAATATTTTTTTAAGACCCCGTCTTATCGAAAATCTGTTCTGAATTGAAAAATAAAAATACAATAAAGCTAAAATATTTTAATTAGAGGGGCTTTTAATTGCTTTTATGAATAATATATATTAAAGACAATATTTTGAAGGAAAAAAAAAAAAATTTCAATGAAAAATTAACTTTTAAAAGATTTGTTTACATTTTCTACAATTTTAAACTGAATAATTCATAAAGTTTTCAAATCTTTAAAAATTCAATTTCAATGTGATAAATTTTAGGAAATATTGTTAAGTAAAACTATATTTACTAATCATATATTGTAAAGCTTATTACAGTTTGATATTCATTTAAAGTTTTAAAATCAAATGATTTTTATGCAACATCAACTTCATGATATAAGAAATAGAACAAGTCAATTACAATTGCTACTGCATTCTGTGCAAAAATTACAGTTATCAAAGCTGCAAAATTAATTTCCAATTGTACGTATGTTTGGCATGGAAAATAATCATTAAAATGAGCACACTTGGGTGTATTCATAAAAAGGGAAAGAAATTTAGAAAATGGCTTTGTAGCAAAAAGAAGAGAAACAAAAAAGTGACTAGAGGGTTCGCCGGCAAACCAGCTGTTCTTCTTCGCCGTCGGTCGCCTCAAAGAAAATGAATTGCGAGACTCCTTTTCTCGGCCGTTACACCGGGCAGTCGTGATATCCAAAACAAACGTGCCTACTTAAACCGTCTCTTGGTCTACCAGTCTATTCGCACGTCTGGCTGTTTCACCAAGTCTGCCGAAATGGCTCGCCTTCTGCTGTGCCGCTGGTGCCTTGTCATTTTATACTAGTCCGACACTGCTCAAATTTTCATGTATACTCGTACAATCTCGTTTTTGACGAGACCGGTGCACACGAATCGCGTCCCCGACAACAGCTATGTTTCCTTTTAGATTTGTCATGCAAGCAAGACACGTTCGCACACGTTTCGAGCTCCGTGGTAAATCATCACACCCCTCCCTGATCTCATGATCACAAAGGTGGCAGCCCGGCGGCAGTCGTTTTCGACGGGTGCTTCTTCCTAAAGGCAGGGCGGAGGGCTCTGATCTCGCTCCTCCTTCGGGTGGATTGTCGGAGGGGGACTGCTTCTATTCCCTCTTCAGGTGGATCGACGCATTCCACGCCTTCTTCGCCAAGCAGCAAACTTTCCGTCCCGCTCTCAGATGTGTCGTCGGAATCTTCCTTGGATGCGCCGTAACTGTGGCGCAGGCGTAGATCCTTAACGTGGCGGGGTATTCCGTCCACCAGACCCTTGTTGACCCACACGCGATCTCCGACCTGGTAGGAGCCGTGCCCAGGGTCTAAAGACATCGTTAGGGCGTCAATCCCTTTCACCCTCAGTTCGTATCGATGGATCCTGTTGGTGGGCACAGTCTGGAGTAATGTACTGTCTTTTGGTGTGACGTTGTACCAGTAGACGGCTTCCTGTACGGAACAGCGCATTCTGGCCGCGATCCTTTTTACTGTGCGGTGGCATCACTCCGCTATACCATTCCCAGCTGGGGTATATGCGCAATGGAACTGCAAGTTGACTCCCCATACACGCGCAAAAGCTGCAGAAAGCTGGGTCGTTGTCTGTGAGTAGCTCATGGGGTGGGCCCCGCTCGAGGAACACTTCTTTCAGCTGGCGAATGACGGTCACTGAGTCTTGTCTTGCCAACTGCTTCCAGATTGAAAAACGCGACGGGTCGCAGTCCGTCGGCATTATGAAATGATGGGCACCATAGTGGGTGATGTCCATCCCCAGTCTCTGCCAGTTTCCGCTTACCTCAAGCTTTCCTTTTTTCCAGCGAGTTGGTGCGGGGGTCTATGGACTGACATTCCTATTAGTTCGTATGGCTGATCTAACGACTGCTTTTGTCGTTGACGGGCAGACTCTCCTGGCGAAGTAGGTAGTACGCCGCACTCCTGGGTGACCACTGTTCCTGTGGATGGACATGATTTGATCTGAGTCTAGTTAGTCCACATGGATGGCGCCAATCATTGGCCTGTGTCCATTACATGTCTTCATTGCATCAAACCATCGCTGCGGTACTCTTGTCAGTCCATCGGCTATATTCAGAACCGAACGGACCAGCGCCACGTCCACGGTCAGCTGATACTCTTCCATGAGATCCTTAAGAGTGCTCAACCGCCTCCTGATGAGCATTTCGTTTGCCGCCTTGGTGTGCACTCACGCTCTCCCAGTTAGAGTATCCGATACCCAATGGTACACGCAAACGGAATCCGTTTTTAGGTATAGCGTCTTGCTCTGCCACTGGAGTGCTAGATTGACGCCTTTCAACACGGCATCCAGCTCGGCCAAGTTGATGTGCTGAGCGTCATCTTTAGGTCGCAACCAGCAAGCCTCCTCCAGCACCGTCTCGTGGCTCTCTAACGCTACTGCGGTCGTCAGGGAACTTGCATCGATCCACACATTTAGCTCCTGGGCATCCACGCACCACTCCCCACAAGCTGGATCGTCCCGCCGCACAGAATCCACGGTCTCAGACAGCATGCGCTGGAGAAGGGCATCTTTTGTTTCATCGTCCCAGCCCTTCGTAACTGTACTTGCCCTACTCTTGAGCACTCTACATGCCACACGGAGCCAACCACACACTGGGAGGTGCCCAACAAGCCTTCCACACAGAGAGAACACCTTCCGTCGCGTAATGACATCAGGGGCGTTAGGAACCATGCTTCCTCGTCTCCACCGCAGTCTTCCTTGTTCCATTGCGGCCGCCAATCCTAGTACCCGTGTGCCAGCCGTTCTCGGTCCTTGCATTCCAGCCCAAACTGGGCCAGATCTTTTTTAACGTGGGTCGCGGGAACGACATCTTCATTGACATAGACGTCGTCAATGTAGGCAGATGCCGCATGACCCACAGCTTCTTCCTGGGCCAGCACCGTACTGATGATCGCCTTCATGACGAGGGGGGATGGCACGTTTAATCCAAATCCTAAACGTGTCAGGCAATATCTTCTCCCATCAATTTTCCCGGTCTGGTATGGTCAGAGTGACTCGTGAACACGTATTTGGAGGTACGCTTTCCTGAGATCCAACAAGGACACGTTGGATCCCTTTTGCTGCCATTCGCGCAGTTTAGCTGCACAGACGTCTGCATCAGCTGTGAAAGCGTCAACGTGATGGTTGAGCTCCCGGAAGTCCATCACCGGGCGTACCTTCGACTTGTTCTGCTGTAGTATGGCCATCAGGGGAATTAGCCCCTTGGGAGGCCCCAGTTTTTCTGGGTATGGTACGAGCCAGCCACTGCTGATCCACGTGCGGAGCTCCTGTTCGTAGTCCTCCCTGATTTCTGCTGCTACGGGGTACTCAGAGACTCCATTGTGCAGTCTTTCAGGTGCGCGGTTCTCCGACCACTTCCATGCCACAGTCCAGGATCGCCTCCGGTGGTTGAAGGTGGCAGTGAAGTCGGGTTCATTCACAGTAATGGCTGCGCATTTGGCTACTCGCCCATTGCTAATTTTTGCGTGTCCCGTAGGCCCAACAGTAACGCCTCCCAATGCGGTTATGGCATCAATCCCTAATAGCAGGTCAAATCCCAGTGGTTTGCCGCGCACCACCAGCACGTCGATCTTAGCAGAACCGCCTTCCTCCGTGGATACAGTTACCACTCCCACGCCGCAACATGGACAGGACACGCCTCCAATAGTCATGACATCCACCTTCACTTTCTTCCAAGACCGGCACCGATCTGCATCCACAATTGTCCGTGAACAGCCGGTATCAATCAGCGCTGTGCATGTTGTTCCACCGGGAGCGCCGTATTTACATCTTGGTTGGGGAGAAGGCTGGCGCTGATGCCCTGTCCCCTGTAACGTTTCCCGAACAGTATCGGGCCCAGTGTCCTAACTCCCCGCATTGATAGCAGCGTGTTCCGCGCTTCCGGCAGTCTTTTGCCATGTGGCCTTTAACGCTACACCTGTAGCATGTCACACTGGTGTGTGGGCCGCTCTTGGTGGGAAACGCGCCTACACTACAGGGTGGGCGCACAGCCGCAACAACGTTCTGACTTTCATCTCCAGTCGCTCTTGCTAACAACTCCCCTACAGTCAGTGCTTCAATGTTTGGTGCCTGTCGGAGTTCGAGGGAAATTGCATCAGGAAAACCCATGACGAAGCATAGTTTGGTGAGCCTTTTCATCTCGGCTCCCTCGAATCCGGCCAATTGAACAAACTGTATGACTTTATTTGCATGGTCAGTTTTCTATATGCTGAAAACGCATCGTCCGCAAATGCCTGCTTCAGTCTGGCTTCGATTTGATCAATGTCTCCCTGATCTTCCTCCTCCATTTCCATGTAGAGGGCTAGTGCGTCCCCCTCCAGGTATAATGGTAGCAGACTAGACATATCGTCCACCTGCTGAAGTCTCGCCACCAGCCTAACCTTTTTCAGCCATGCCACCACATCGTCCTGGCCAGAAAACGGTTTTATAATGTCGCTGCTTATGCGAACCTTTGCCATAATCTGCCGAAATAGCTTGTAGCAAAAAGAAGAGAAACAAAAAAGTGACTAGAGGGTTCGCCGGCAAACCAGCTGTTCTTCGCCATCGGTCGCCTCAAAGAAAATGAATTGCGAGACGCCTTTTCTCGGCCGTTACACCGGGCAGTCGTGAAACGGACATCCAAAACAAACGTGCCTACTTAAACTGCCTCTGGGTCTGCCAGTCTATTCGCATGTCTGACTTTGTTTCACCAAGTCCGCCAAAATGGCTCGCCTTCTGCTGTGCCGCTGGTGCCTTGCCTTTTTATACTAGTCCGACACTGCTCAAATTTTCCTGTATACTCGTACAATCTCGTTTTTGACGAGACCAGTGCACATGAATCGCGTCCCCAACAACAGCCATGTTTCCTTTTGGATTTGTCATGCAAGCAAGACACGTTCGCACACGTTTCGAGCTCCGTGGTAAGTCATCACAGTTCAAGAACTTAAACAAATTGTTAATTAGGTTAGATGAAATTAAACATAATGTTCCATGCAAATTTTATTTTATACAGTATGAGAAATGTTATTCAAGTTTTTACTTTTCATTTGAATTTGTAAGAAAAATCAATGATTTGAACAAGAAATTTTGCAAACATTACAAAGAAAAATGGTAAACTCCCCAAAATGCTGTTTGAAAATAATCGGTATTTAAAATAAAGGAAACCATTAGATTTCAATTTTATTTCTTAAACATTAGAAACAAAGAAAATGTTCATTTCCTTTAATGCCTATATAACAGTTATCAGAAATGAGAAAAAACTTGAAACATCAAAGATCTGGTTCTACTGATGAATGTTGATGATAGATATGACATATCAGGAAATTCTAAGATGCATATTAAGAACTCATTGATAACAACTAGAAAGAGATAGCTGAAATTATTTGGGACTTATAATGAGGAAAGAAGTTTTGGGGAATTTCACACATGTGGGACAGATGAAAGGCAAGAGAAGCCAAGAAAAATAGTAAGTGACATACTTGATAGGCTCGAACAATCGATAATGAGGCAAGTATTGTTGAAGGCAACAAAAGAAGGATGCTATTTCCTCTCAGAAAGAATAGCACATAGATAAGTCAATTTTTAGGTAAAAAAATTCACAGATCTAGGGTATTTATTGTAAAAATTTACAATTGTGGCACGTGGCCGATGAAGGGGAGGGGTAAAGGCTGGTCCAAACTAACTATCCTATACCTAGCTAATCAGATTCACGACCCATTCATACATTACAATTTACCCATTCACCACAAGAACTCATCCATCACCAATCGTTCTCTCATGCACCATAATACCACATTCTTACCAGGGGGTCCTACAAAAAACGCGCCCCACACCATAAAAATTTGATGATGAAATACATGCTATACATTAAAATTCTAATAATGATAGAATGAGAGGGGAGGGGAGATGAACCCAATAATCAAATAAATATAAACACAAAATATCAACTAAACATAACAGATGTTAGTAGGGGACCGTCCAACCCTCAAAATAGAGAGGCCGCTGTATTCTGCCCAGGGGACAGAATCAAGAAGCTCTCTCGCTAAGGGAGTGGGGAAAAGGGATAAAATATTATGCGGGAATGGGGAAATATACAGCTGACCCAGTCGAGATGAAAAGGAGGGTTAAAAACAAACTGGGGAGGTTGGGAATCTCGACTTGGATCATAACCAAAGAGTAGCCGGGTTACAGGCCAGGAACAACACTTACTCACATTAACTAGGTACACTGAAGCTTGTCTAAGTTACAGGCCAGGAACAACACTTACTCACATTAACTAGGTACACTGAAGCTTGTCTAATCCTAACCAAGGGGAGGGTTCCACAGGAAGCCACCCCGATGTGCAATAGGTTGACCTAGAAGAGAAAATCAAGGCTAGCCCCGGTCACACGAACCAAGCTCGCCTCTTTTACCCACCTTTCGCTAAAGACTGTCGAATGCAATCGTTTTCTATCAGATCTAATCTTCATCTTGAGCTGATGCTCAAAGAATAGGATTAGATGCTGATGAGAAAGATGGTTGCCCCGCAAGACTTCCTCCTTTCGCGTCGTCCAAATCACCATTCGAGCCGTGGCCAGCAGCGTCAGAAACACCATTCGTTTCACCCCGGAATACGGGGGCGACACATTGTCACACGCGTATGCGCGATCAATGGACACAAGCTGTTCGGGAGCGAGACGAGCCGTCAGCTCGCCGACATGGTCCCATAAGGGGCGGACCCGGGGGCAATGGTAGAAGGCGTGCGGAGCCGTTTCTTCTAAGCCAAGACCACACCGTTCACAGTCTGGCAAATCCGCCAAACCCCATATGAAAGCCTTGTCGTTGAGAGGCAGCCGATTCCGAGCCAATCGCCAGGTAAGCGAAAACTCAGGGTTACTGAGGTAATCCGCCGCTGGCGCCCAAGACCAGTAGGAGCGATACTCCTCCTCCGACAAGCCGAGCGTATCACGTAGGGAATCCTTCGCGGGCCCCTCCACTAATCCACGATAGAAGACCTTCCTAGGCCGTGAAAGGTCACTGGACCGGGGAATGGCCCTCAAGGCCGACCGACACTCGCGGATGAAATCCGACTCGTCCCGGGGTTTACGACGGCGCTCAACCCACGAGATGGGGGGTCTGATGGTAAGGCTAGGGAAGGCGTCCCTAACAATCCCCTCCAGGATCGGATCTCTCCCAGTCAATGCGCGGCGTAGGAAAGCCAACCTAGAGGCACGGACGTGACTCAAGAGGTGCGGCATTCCCAGCCCCCCATGACACGGACGTTTAGTGCAGACTCGTCTGTCGACCCTGTTCACGCGTCCCCTCCATAAAATGGAGGATAGATTCACAGATCTAGACCTACCCTCTCAACTTCCTGCCTCTTTCAGTGCGAGGAATGCCATTCTTACATTTCATGCTGACATTTTGAAAGGGCTTTGAAGTCAGCAATCTCTATTCAAGGCTCATTGCCCATATCTGGTGGGAAGGAGAAATGGTTTCATGCCTTTCCCAAGGGCATTAGTTCAAAATGAATCCATCTTTTGTTTTAATTTGTTGTGTCAGAGCAAATGTCTTGTTTTCATAAATTTAGATTTTTTTCAAGTTGGCATTTAAACTTTCATCATCAAACTAAATGCAAACTTTTCAGGTCCAAAGGCAAATCTAAGCTGTGCGTGAAAGAAAAATTGAGAAGAAAAAAGGTTTAGCATAATGAAAATAGACGGATATTATTTTCCAGCCTAATATTTTTTTTAAATAATTACAAAAAAAAAACGTAATTTTAATTTTTTAAAGTCATTATTAAAATCAGTTTATAAAATATTTCTTTTTGGTACACAAGTGCTTTAAAAAGTCTCATGGCTTCTTTAAAAATTAAAATTTTGATCTGAAATGAGGTAATCTCTGAGCTTGAATTTTATTGCTGATATTTGGTTTTGAAATTTTCTTAATTTCTTTCTCTTTATAATAAAATATTTGTGGAAAGCTTTTAGTAGAGTGAAATAAAAATTAAACTTTTTATTCTTCAGAAAGAAAAATGATTACATTATTAGATTTTAAATGCAAACAAATATCTTTTGACATATTAGTGGTGTGCATGAGCGAGAGAACAAGAGCAAGAGAGAGAGAAAAAACTGAATTGTCTCTCTCCACAATGAGGTAGGCCTGAAATTTAGATGCATAAAAGGGGAGGTAATTCTATTTTAATTTGTTTCTACATTGTTCCTAAATTTGCGTTTTAGGTCGAATTAAGAAAATATTGAAATAAAACAGATATGAGTATCAATATTTTTTGTTCTTTTTCTAAACAAAAATTTAGAATAAATGATTTGTAAAAATAAAATGCCGGTCTTTTTTTTTTTTTTTTTTGAAAATCGAAGCTATTTCTAAAGGAGTTATTTCCTCTTGATTGAAAGACCTTGACCTTCGTAATAAGTGCGCAAATAAAAACTTTCCATGAATTAAGAGATTAAATTATGGGTTTCGTAAATGAAACTAAAATGAAAGGCTTACTAATAGGTTTTGGTGTTTGAAAAGTTGGTTGAGCTCGATTAGTTTGTTCTGTCAATTTTCATGAAGCGACGTTTCAGTCGTGTAAAACCGTCGGAGGCAGTGACAGTGCTTTGGAGGTAGATAATACGAGCACCTGGCTGGGAAAAGGCCCTTCCATTGCACTCCGGTTGGGTTGACCTTTGCGATCGCCCCAAATGTGGGCGACTCGGGTGCGCTATTTCTAAGTGTGGGGTCTGCGTTCGCGCTCACCCCGATAAACAATCCAAAAATAGACTGTTTTTTTTTTTTTTCTTCTCTTTTTAAATTGTGAATCGAATATCACTTACGAAATTAACAGTATCTACTTTTTTTCCCATTGTTCTTAGATTCCATTGTTTTTTCAATATTTGAAATAATTTAAATATTTGTTACCATTTTTTCCTCAAAGAAAACAAGTTACTTAATTGTAAATAGTTTCTGTATTCGAAACAACTTAAGACAGATATTTTAGAAGGCAGTGTTAGGAGATAATAATTATTTGAAAGTGTTGAAAAGCAAGTATCTTTTTTTTTTAAGCAAAAATTAATATTTTCATGAATTTACTTTGAAACCGATGTCTCGGACAGATAATGAGTTTTTTCAAGAGATATCTCGACAAAGTGTTTTTTTTTTTTCTTTTGCAGTTGTTTGATACTGGATTGTAATATTTATGTACCAATAAATAAAAGGCTTGAAATTACTTTTTGGGGGTGATTAAAAATTTATATTTATCAAATATTTATTTTTCTAAAAAGCAACTAAATTTCTTGATATGAAAAAAATAACATTCTCACTTCTTACCAATAGTGGTGGGCTTTTAATAAATGCAGTATGCACACAAACACAAGTTAAGTGCTTCTTTTTAAAATGTTGAAAGTGACCCAAATGAAGGTTGAAGAAATTCGAAGTTAGATATTTGTATTATTTATCTATAAGTGTGAGAGCTAATTTTGATTTAATAAACAAAACTTTTTTTTAACATTTGTCTGTTATGTTTTTTGTATTTTAAATTTACTTTATGATAAGCAATTTCCAATTTTAAAAATGGAAACAAACATGGAAAATTTAATCACAACAAAAGGACTTGTAAATGAAACTTTGGACAAAGACATTAAATACATTTTTGGCCGTGAATAGTTAGAATGTACGAATATTCTTTATATAGAAAATGAAGGTATAAAGCACCATCAAGGTTAATCTGGACATGAAAATTAAGATTTCCATGTAAAATTATTAAGGAAGATTGAACCAAAATGTTTAAATGGAAATAAAGTCAGCTTTATAAAAAAATTACGTTAAAAATTAACTCATCTATTTTTAATATTTTATTTTTTTTAATTTATTTCTTACACATTTTAATTTTAAAAAAATCTGATTTCAGAATGGTTTTAATTTTTGTTGGAATGGTTGCAAGACAATTGTGAAAAGGAGTTAGTCTGCTGCTCTGCAATGAATGCATGTCAATTTCCTCACAGACAAAGAGGCTTCATATGCTTCTACCAACAACTGCTGGGAATACCATAGATAGAACATGTGAGAAATTCAGAGGCATAGAAATTACAAAGAAGCTGCTTCTAAAACATAATGAAGAGAAAGGGCTTGCTAGATTTTAACACTGACGGAGCATACTGAAGGCAAAAGAGGAGGAGGAGGAGGCGAAACAATAATCTACTTAAATGGATGGCAAATCAAGGAACACAAATACAAATGATAAAAGGAGAGGGGTGACTTATAGCAAGAGACAGAACAAAAGTTGAGGTAGCCATTATTGTTCACATCTTGAAGGGACATGACCCATATGATTTTCTAGTCTGAGGTATGCCATTATTACTGCCAGCACAATTAGATACAGTTGAAATTTCTGGGACACAATGAGGAAAAACGACTTAGAAAATTGGATACTCACAGGACATTGACAGCAAGAGAGAAACAATGGTAAATGGATGTCAGAACATGGACTGGGAGGAAGAGTAAAGAGAAAAAAGTTGCTTAGAGCTATGAAGGAAGTTGGAGAGAGCCATGATCACTCATGTTCAGATGAGATACATCACATAAATGTTAAATAGGTACTGATCACCACGACGATCACCCACCAACCCTGTTCAAACCACAACCATCACTGTTCAGCTATCCACACTGCTTACTAGGGATATTAATTTCAATGACACTGAGAAAATGAAAAGCACTCACAATCTGAGCACCTAAACAAACGTCACAAATAAATGCATCTCATGTCTTTGTATTTCCATGTAAATGTCTGTACAAAACAGAATGGCTCTGATGTTAACAGTTTTCAGGATAGAGAAACAGTAAATTCTATAAAAAGTTCATATTGAAAACTATGTAGTTCAAATAATGGTAATTTTAAGTTTTTTTCCTGTCAGAAAAAAAATAGTTTTGAAAATGTAGAGAGAAGACGACGACCAAAGAGACGGGACCAATGAAAATAGTTCACCGGATGAAAACCCAGTGAATGTAAAAGAATATAAATTCGGACGAACAGCACCCGGACATTCGGTTACACACTGTGTGACATAGCAGTCTTCTACACGTTACATGGCGCTGTGAACAGGGTCAACCAGTGAGCGAATTTTATTTTTGAAGAGAGATATTTGGAACTTTATCGAGTAACATTTTTACAAATGGCTTCAGGACAAGAAGCCGTAGATGCCAAAAAATACTTACAGCTCATTCAGAAGTCAATAGAGCTGCAAAAGGGAAATAATGAACTTCGTCGAGGAAAGGTTCAAGTGAGATCGGCTTCTTAGCCACCAGAAAGACCAGTTATAGAACAGGGTTCGACTGACAGCGAGTGGGCGTTGTTTGTTGACTCGTGGAATCGATACAAGGATATGTATAAAATAACAGAGCCAGACGAAATTCGGAATGAGCTGAGAAGCATTTGCTCTACCGATGTTGTTCGAGCTGGTTGGAGCGGAAGACTTCAATACAGCCAGTAAACAGCAGCTCTTTCGTCAGATACGACTCGTTGCTGTTAAAGGTGTGCACAAGGGAGTGCACTGACAAAGATTCCACAACATGAGGCAACAGGAGGGGGAACCCGTCACTTATTTCCTGGCGAAATTACGGTCACAAGCGAAGTTCTGTGATTTTACCGTTCAATGTCTGAACGAGAGCTGCAAACGTCAGGTGAACTACTCAGACGATATGGTAGCCGGTCAACTCGTGGCAGGACTCGCCAACGACGAACAGAAAAGTAAAGTGTTAGCTGAAGCTAATATCCTTACCTCGCTGGAGCAAAAGTTCAGCAGGTTGGTCTCCATGGAAACTACGGACAAATCAACACCCCACTTACAAAATAGCCTAGCCCACGACATTAGACGCGCTGAAGTCAAAGCTGGAAAAACTGTCGGAGGCTGACGGTGCCCCCGAAATCCCACCACGTACAGCATACAAAGGGTGTGGAAGTGTGTCACATCCTGATGGACGGAAGAACTGTCCTGCAGCGAAACAACAGTGTTTCAAATGTGGTATAATAGGCCATTTCGGAAGGGTATGTCGGAAATCAAGAAAGTTGTCCACCGTTGAGCCCACAAGTCAGCCTACAAAGCGACAGTCGGCAATATTCAGCAACAGGAACGACAGGGTATTCGAGGGATACACAAAAACGCCACAAAGAGTACCACACCTTACTTGGGATGGGAACAAGTTTTGTAGGGGTCCTCCCAAGCCACTAGCATCTCTAAAGATAGAGGTTTCCCTGGTGGCAGAACCTCATGCGAAACTTGGGTGCAGCCTAGATGACCCAGCCAGCTATCAAGTGCACCGTATCTATGCCATAGCGGACACTGGAGCACAAACCTGCTCAAGTGGATCAGAAATATTAAAAATGATTAAGTACACCAATAGTCACCTGATACCAACCAGCTACAGAATATGCTGTATAACAAACGACCAGCTAAAGATTAGAGGCATACTCTTTATGCACATAAGTGTTGGCCCCAGAGTGACTAGCCAAGTAGTTTATGTTTCAGACAACATATCTGGGTTTTATCTGTCGGAATCGGCTCTGAGGGACCTGGGTTTAATACACCAGAACTTCCCAAACCAGATACCTGAGAGCAACATCTCTGCCACTCCCAACGCAAAAGTGTCAAGTGGGTGCCCTCGAAGAACGGTAGTTCCAGATAAGCCAGACAGTATCCCGTTCACTCCTACAGAAAGTAATAGGGAGCGTTTAGGGTGCTGGTTAAGGGACCATTTTAGGTCGAGTGCATTTAACACATGTCCCCACCAGCCCTTACAGGCGATGACAGGTAAGCCATTGGACATTATTTTTTTTACAGGGTGCAAAACCATCAGTAGTGCACACACCAATTCCGGTCCCCCATCACTGCAAGAGGAAGGTAAAACAGGACCTTGACCACCGCGTTGCACTCGGGATTATTGGACCGGTACCACCTGGCACCCCTACGACTTGGTGTTCAAGAATGATGGTCGCACCCAAGAAGGACGGATCACCCAGGAAGACAGTGGACCTTCAAAAGTTAAATGCTGCGACGAAAAGGGAAACACATCACACGCCATCACCGTTCAACAAAGTGCCCATTGTCCCTGCCCAAACCAAGAAGACTGTACTGGACGCATGGAACGGTTACCATAGCCTACCATTATCTCCAGTTACACGAGACGCAACCACATTTATAACAGAATGGGGCTGATACCGATATCTTAGGGGGCCCAAGGGTTCCCTGCATTTGGGGATGGTTACACCCACCGGTTCGACGATATTATGGCAGACACACACCGGAAATACTCGGTGTACTGACGACGCCCTCCTCTGGGATGAGTCTATTGAATTGGCATTCCGGCACACATTCGAATATATTACCCACTGCGGCAGAAATGGAATAGTTTTCAATCCTGACAAGCTCCAATTTTCAGAAAATGAGATAGTTTGCAGGATATTTGGTAACTGAAGACGGCATAAAACCCATTAAAAATTGACAGAAGCTATTTTAAACTTCCCTACTCCTACAAACACCATGAGTATTAGATCCTGGTTTGGGTTAGTGAATCAGGTCTCGTTTGCATTCTCACAGGCAGAGATAATGGCTTCATTTCGGGAACTGTTAAGAACTAGACAGAAAATTTTATTGGGATACAACATTAGACGAGCTCTTCAAGAAGTCTAAATTAAATACTGTACGAAAAATTGAAGAGGGGGGGGGGTCAAGACTTTTGAGATGGGTAGAGTAACTTGTCTCTCAACGGATTTTAGTAAGGCTGGCATTGGGTACTTCCTATTTCAAAAACGCTGTCGGTGCCTAACAGATTCCGGTCCTAACTGGGGCAATAGCCACTGGAAAGTAATCCTGGCTGGATCACGATTCACTACAGAGGCAGAATGCCACTATTCGCCCGTGGAAGGAGAAGCTTTAGCTCTCGTATATGGATTGGAGTCTTGCAGAATGTTCATATTGGGGTGTCCATACGTTCTAGTGACGGTGGACCACAAACCACTTGTAAAAATATTTTCAGACCAGGTCTTAGAAACGTTCAAGGAACGATCATTGATGTATAGATTTCGCATTAAACACGTCCCAGGGAAACTCAACGCAGCACCTGACTGTACGTCTAGATATCCCTTATCACCAAGTATAACAGAGACATGTATACACGCACACACACACACACATGAACGCACACACGTAACATTTATTGACTGGAAAAGGAAACGGTGTTTATATATCAAAGTACAATTTGGGTTAAGATGTGTGTTTACCGACGACGAATACGATCTCAGGGCAGGAGGTGATGTTTTAAACCTGGGTCACTAGTAAACAATGGGGATGGGCGAGATACTTGGTTTTGTTTAACAGTATTTGTTTTGATTAAAAGGTTGAATCAATGTTTAGATATCCCAAAGTATAATTTTGGTGAAGCGAGAAGAACTCGTGATTGAGATAAGGTAAATAATTGGAGAATCGGTTTACATGTCAAGGGATAGTTTTTGGCACTCGTGGTAGCTGCGTGCCGAGCCGAGGGTCAATTGTGATCAGCTGATCCTTTTTCTATATTAACTCGAGATTTTGCTAATAAAGCAGAGTCGTGGAAAGAGACTGTAGTCAAGAAAGTCACGAGACTATCGTCGCAGTGAGTCGAGAGATTTGCTTGAGAATTTTGAAGGAGAGAAAGAAGACGGAGAAGTCTGTTTGAGACTGGACTGTTAGTCATAAACCTACCCCAGGCGATTCAATACGCGTTTATCACACACAAACCCTCTCTCTGTTGGGAATTCGCTGGATGCATTTTGCCTTTTTCTTTTTCTTTTCTCATTTATGTTAAATGTTTTTATTCTCCCTGTAACCTCTGTTCTGATGTTATCTTCTTATATAAAAGACGTCAATATTTCCCCCATTGTTGTCTGGCTTCTGCAGATATTATTTCTTGTCTTATTTTGCCACATTCTAAACTTCCTAGCACCAACTCTCACAGCCGTGTCCACACCCCCAGTCAACCGTGAACGTATGGACAACACCCCGCTTACTGGATCTAAAAACTAACACAGCGTCGGCAGCGAGCAGGACTTGACCAGTTGACTGGTCGAAATAATCTAAGGGTACTCAGGGAGCGTACGGCCAGTTACCGCTAAGTTCGGTTCGGACCGTGTGGACACCTCAACCCAAAGAGGAAGACGCCGGAGGTTGAGGGGCTGGGGACAAAGTGGTAGAGAGACAAAAAAACACAAAGCACATTGACGGTGCAATGCAAGCATCAGTTATATGCTCATATACGCACGACCCTAAAATGAGAGCAATAATATGGGACAGGATTGTGGCTGCTGCAGCCACTGACGAGGAATGTCGCACATTAGCTGGATACATTCAGAAAGGGTTCCCTGATTCACGGCATGAATTGCCAGCACATATTCGGCAATTTTGGCCGATGAGGGACCAATTATATTGTCTTGATATTGTGCCCATAAAGGAGAACAAAATCCTCGTCTCAAAGCAGCTTCGTGCGGAGATACTAGAAGCTCTCCACTCTGCGCACCAGAGTGTTGACGCAATGATGGCAAACACACGACAGCGGTTGTTTTGGCCCGGATTAGATGCCTGTATCCGTCAGAAAAGGGCCCAGTGTCGACAGTGTAACACAATCGCCCCATCTCAGACGAAGGAACCCCTGATGCCACCCTCAAACCCAGAATTCCCATTCCAGAAAACGGTCACAGACCTCTTCGACCATCATGGAACGAATTATATAGTATATGCTGATAAATACACAGGTTGGATCAAAGTAGCCTTATTGAGTTCTGGCAGAGCTAAGACAATATGCGATGCCGTACGCAATTGGTTTTGCACGTACGGTGCACCGGAAGAGATATCTTCAGATGGAGGAGCCGCATTTGATTCTCAGGAATACAATTCATTTTTGAAGAACTGGGGTATAAAGAAACGCATATCGTCAGCCCATTACCCTCGAAGTAATGACCTGGCAGAACTGGCTGGAAAGACGGCCAAACGAACTTTGATGGACTGCACTGACGGATATGGTCGCTTTTGCCAGGATCGTGCGGTGCGAGCCATGTTAACTCTTCGAAACACACCTAATCAAGACACTGGTATATCACCAGCAGAAATGTTATACAGACGGGTGATAAAAGACCACCTCCCCAAACTTCGTAAGAAGTACAAAATACATAGGTGTTGGAAAGAGATCAAGGAACTGAGAGAAAAAGCAATGTCAAAGAAACACTTACGAAACCAAGAACATTACAACATATATAGTCGCCCATTCCAAGAACTCCGGGTTGGCGAACAAGTACGAATTCAGAATCAGGATGGGCCATACCCACGGCGGTGGATGAAAACAGGAAAAGTGGCGGAAGAATTGGGCAATCGACAGTACAGAGTTCGCATAGACGGTAGCAACCGGGTTACACTGCGTAACTGTCGATTCCTCCGAAGAATAGTACCGAGATCAGAATACCAAACACCACAACCACATCAGCAAAGCCCACTAGATATTGAAGAATTACCACACACCATACCAGAAAGTATGGAAGCAGAAGGCAATGAAGGGATCGAGGACCACATGGAAGTAGATGAATGTCAACCGAACACACACCACCATTTGCGACTCAAGATCTTCGATGGAGCACAAGAATATCACGGCCACCTAGATCGTTGTCTCCACAAATGCGGGGTCTGACACACGATTATCCGTATCGCCAAGTGACCACAACTCATAGGTCGTGCGGTCACAGGAGGGTGGGACATGTAGAGAGAAGAGGACGACCAAAGAGACGGGTCCAATGAAAATAGTTCACCGGATGAAAACCTTTATCTACTACTTTTGAAATTTTCTTAATTTCTTTCTCTTAAAATATTTGTGGAAAGCTTTTAGTAGAGTGAAATAAAAATTGAACTTTTTATTCTTCAGAAAGAAAAATGATTACATTGTTAGATTTTAAATACAAACAAATATCTTTTGACATATTAGTGGTGTGCATGAGAGAGAGAGCAAGAGAGAGAGAAAAAACTGAATTGTCTCTCTCCACAATGAGGTAGGCCTGAAATTTAGATGCATAAAAGGGGAGGTAATTCTATTTTAATTTGTTTCTACATTGTTCCTAAATTTGCGTTTTAGGTCGAATTAAGAAAATATTGAAATAAAACAGATATGAGTATCAATATTTTTTGTTCTTTTTCTAAACAAAAATTTAGAATAAATGATTTGTAAAAATAAAATGCCGGTCTTTTTTTTTTTTTTTTTTGAAAATCGAAGCTATTTCTAAAGGAGTTATTTCCTCTTGATTGAAAGACCTTGACCTTCGTAATAAGTGCGCAAATAAAAACTTTCCATGAATTAAGAGATTAAATTATGGGTTTCGTAAATGAAACTAAAATGAAAGGCTTACTAATAGATTTTGGTGTTTGAAAAGTTTGTTGAGCTCGATTAGTTTGTTCTGTCAATTTTCATGAAGCGAAGTTTCAGCCGTGTAAAACCGTCGGAGGCAGTGACAGTGCTTTGGAGGTAGATAATACGAGCACCTGGCTGGAAAATTTATACTTACCTGGCACAGGAGTTAACGGTGATCAGCTAGGCCGTTCTCCCAGAGCGAGGCCCTTCCATTGCACTCCGGTTGGGTTGACCTTTGCGATCGCCCCAAATGTGGGCGACTCGGGTGCGCTATTTCTAAGTGTGGGGTCTGCGTTCGCGCTCACCCCGATAAACAATCCAAAAATAGACTGGTTTTTTTTCACTTCCCTTTTAAATTGTTCGTCGAATATCGCTTACGAAATGTGAATAAGTCTGATTATTGGTCATTTTGGGGATTTCTTGCAAATGTTTATGACCAAGTAGCAGAAAGACAACAATTTATTTATGGCTAAAAAACAATATTCAATAATTTCTTTATCAATTTTCCTTTAATAAATTGCCATATAAAAAAATTAAAACAAAAAAGTGAAAAAACCTTCTCAGTGCAATGAAATATTTTGGCATCTGTAGTTAAGAAAATTATCAAAATAAAGAAAGAGTAAATATATTAACAGTAACTACTTTTTTTTCCCATTGTTCTTAGATTCCATTATTTATTCAATGTTTGAAAGAATTTAAATATTTGTAACCATTTTTTCCTCAAAGAAAACAAGTTACTTAATTGTAAATAGTTTCTGTATTTGAAACAACTTAAGACAGATATTTTAGAAGGCAGTGTGAGGAGATAATAATTATTTGAAAGTGTTGAAAAGCAAGTATCTTTTTTTTTTTTTAAGCAAAAATTAATATTTTCATTAAATCCATGAATTTACTTTGAAACCGATGTCTCGGACAGATAATGAGTTTCTTCAAGAGATATCTCGACAAAGTGTTTTTTTTTTTTTTGCAGTTGTTTGATACTGGATTGTAATATTTATGTACCAATAAATAAAAGGCTTGAAATTACTTTTGGGGGGCGATTAAAAATTTATATTTATCAAATATTTATTTCTCTAAAAAGCAACTAAATTTCTTGATATGAAAAAAATAACATTCTCACTTCTTACCAATAGTGGTGGGCTTTTAATAAATGCAGTATGCACACAAGTTAAGTGCTTCTTTTTAAAATGTTGAAAGTGACCCAAATGAAGGTTGAAGAAATTCGAAGTTAGATATTTGTATTATTTATCTATAAGTGTGAGAGCTAATTTTGATTTAATAAACAAAACTTTCTTTTCTTTAACATTTGTCTGTTATGTTTTTTGTATTATGCATGTACATCAAAACAAATAAATTCAAATGTTATGTTTTGAACCATTACATTCTGTCTCGTACTTTTGCTACGTGCTATTTTACGTCAAATATAAATTGCATGTGACTGCCACATATGATGGTCACCTCCGGCGTATTTGCCTGTCCTTTTCCACGTCATTCCTAATCAAAGTTAAATAAATGTGGTGGGGTCCATTGCATCTGATTGACAATCCTTCACATTTTTATTGCTGACCCGTCATCCTTTTCGTGCTTCGCTACATTTGCACTGAATTAAGTTTTAAATAATTGAAAATAAAATTACAAATGTATATGCGAGTAGCATAGTGATTATTAATCTGGGAAGTGGAATTAATAAGCCAAGTTCAAGTTCCGCTCGGGTATGTTGCTTTCACTTTCGTATAATTTCACTTGCGAAATATTAGGTTGGTGCAAAAATAATAACGTAATAATGTCGTTTTTTGACGTTAAAAAATACGTCAAAAAACGACATTATTACGTCATTATTACGACATTATTATAAATTTCACATTAACATTGTTTGTAAAAGTATTAGTATCTGGGGTTCCCACAAAATTTCCAAAACCCAGAAGGATTCCACGTCTGAAAAAGTTTCGGAAACTCTGAACATTACATTATATAGTTTTAGAAATACCAGAATTGTATTTGGAGCAGAGCCTTGCTTAGAGTTCTTGATTTTTGTCACTGCTATAAATCAGTTATTGATTTACAGGTTGCAATTTAGGTTTAGATTCAATTTACTAACCTTTTAGCATTAGGTCTATTAAGATACTTACAACCATAGATTTTACAATTAAATGACTTTAAGATGACTTAAATACTGACTTTTAAAAGAATATCTGTATTCAAGTAATTATTTTATTCTTAGACATTCTCACAAAAAATGAAATGCCAGAAGTTATAATAAAAAGAAAAATCTTTGGTTCTCTGCTCGGAAATTGTTAAAGAATAATGATTTCTGATTAATTTTCAATGATTGTCAGAAAAAAATAAACTGACCATTAAGAAAATATTTGAAGAAGCCAGTGTTATGAATGCAAATAGAGAGAAATGATGCAGAATATTAAGAACATTGACTAAAAACATGAAAACAATCAAACTACCATATTTAAGTAAACATCACAAAGAGAAATATGTAAGTTAGTCAAAAAAAAAAAAAAAAAATACAAGAAAAATGATTCAACTCAATATTAAATTTTCACGGTGAATGTAGAGCCACATTGGATAAAAGTGATGGCTTTTTATAATCATCATTTCCAATTCAATTACAATATTAGCAATTGTAAATGAAAACATTTTTATACCAGAATCTAAGGCAGAGTGTACATTATTAGTGATATTCATATATCAAAACTTAGCTTGGTCAACCTTAATAGCAAGTATTAATTGTAAATGATAAGTAACCTTCAAAAAACTCCAGATTATGAAATTAACCAAAATATAGATACAGGTAAAAAATTAGTCAAAATAAAATTTAATTTTTTTAAAGAAAAGTTTAAGAAACTACTTATAAATGCAATAAGCAATAATTAGATATTAGAATAATGAGATGAACAAATTTTAAATTAACTATTTATATTTTAAGATTAATTTACATTTTAGACATTATGGGAAAATATTTGTTGTATCAATATGAAATAAGTCAGTGATTGTGTTGTTAATTTTTATGCAAATTTTCACAGGTTTTTTAAATAAAATATTCACAAACTATTATTAGGTTTGCCTGAAAGGAAATAACTGAAATATAACTTACTATAAGACAATAAAATACACTAAATGGTGAGTACACTTTTAGTAAGAGATATTATAAAATTAATTTTATTAGTAGTTTTGTTATGCCCAAATATATATAATGGTCAGATGAGGTGTCAATTTTCCTTTACAGTTTGGTTATTAGGTGAAATTATTGATCAATTTTGAAATGAGTGGCTCAATTTTATAATTGTAATCCTTCATACAGTTAGAAGAAAATTAATGTGGAAAACATTTAGATCTTTGATTTTAATATTTGCAAAATAAATAGATTCAGTTTGATTTAAAGGTTACTGATTTTGAAATATTGTAGGAATTTTCCCAGTTGTGTGTGTACTTGGTAGTGAGAGTGGAATGAATGAAACCCAATGCTCAAAATAACTATTTAACAGCTTTTATCCATAGTTGAAATAGATTGCAAAATAGTAGTAGTTTTGGGAAAAATATAGTTGGATTTCTCACTTAACAAAATTTTTGAGTAGATGTTTTGTAGAGAAAGATTTCTCTACTTGTTCCCACTGGAAGAATGAGAAATCTGGGTGTAAATCTGCTAGCACTGGTATGTGTCTCCTGCAGCAAGGGGTGTGTGTAGTTTTTTCATTGAGAGGAGAGATTTCTAAGCTGGTTCCCATGATGAACAAGAAAATCTGAAGACAAGCTGACTTGGTGGGAGGCATGGTGGAGTAATAGATAATGGCTTGGATAGAGGAATTGGAGAGCCGAGTTTGAATTCCAGTCAAATCCATTACATTCACTCATGTGCTAATATTCTTGGGAAAGGTATGAATCCTCTTCTTTTCCCCCAGCTATGGGTGAATAGCAGGACAGACCGGTTTCTACAGCCTTGGATGGTAACTGGTCTACTGCAGAAAGAAATGGCAACCTACTGTGGGAAAAAAATCTGCCTCGTCAGTCATGTATCGAAAGATGCATGATCGCCTAAGCATGTATCATACATGGCACATAAATGAACTGATTTGTAACAAAATAAACCTATTTACAATGTTTCATGGAAATTTTGTATATCATACACAACCATTATGTACAAATACTCAAGTCATTCCTCTTATTTTCAAGCCCTTCTGCTTAAATGATTGACAAAATGTTCCAAGGCCATAATATATATTAGAATGAAGGGAAGAAAAACTAATATAATGTACTCTATCAATTGGGTCCAAACACAATCAAAGAAAAAATATAGATTGTCATTATTAATAATTAGTATTTTATACTTTTATAACCAAAATATCTAAAAGTATTGAGTTGTAATTTCTTAAATTGAAAATACATGTTAGAACATCTCTTCAGATAGTTATGGTTTCAACAACTGAAAATTAAGTTTTCCTCATATACATTCACTGTATTAACAATCTTAGCAGAATTAATCACAAGCTGTACAATTTACAATAGAGATGAAGATTTTGTTGCTGTCTTCATATTTGAAAATGTTTAAACTCTGGGTGTTTTTTAATTTTATACTCTTTTTGTATTAAAATCTTTTATTGAGGAAGGAAGTCCAAAAAGTTAAAATAAATTAACAATCAAAGTAGAAATAGAATAATAGTAAAAATGCAATTTTTTTATCAAAGTAATCACAGACAATTTAATTGCAACAGGTTAATTAAGCACTGTTAGTCAAACGAGCCTGTAGGAATCCTTCTACTCGCTTTTTTGTTGAATGTTAAAATTTGGAGTGTCGGGATTCGATACATTAACAAAATATCATTACAGGGTTGCTTGTAATTTGACTGTCTAGAATAATCACACGCTTTTCATCGAAGGAATAAAATTCAGTAGAAAAGACAACGTAGTTTCAACAAATAAACATTAATTTAATATAGCAACAAGAATACAAACAGTTGATAATAGATTGGAAAGTAATGTATTTTTGTTTGGGTTGATAAAGTTCTGAAATAAAATATAAACTGTCTTTGTGTACGTATGTGAGAAACAATGAAATGTTGTTAGATGTGTGTTTGTATGAAAAAATCAACATGTGTGTGTGTGATTCATAGTAAAAACGGATACGGGAGATATGAATTGTTTCTTACTGTTGGCAGTGTTGCCGTAGTCTGAAGTTTGTCAATGCTGTCGTTTTTAACATGAGGTCATGATGGTCATCAGCGAGAGGTGTGTGTAGTTTGGTGACAGCTGCATGTATATTGTTTGGGAACAGATTTCATATGTTTTTACACACTTTTTCCAAACAAATTCAGCTCCAGAATTAAATTATTTAGTTATTCCTAATTGGTCCTGAAAGGACATGTGGTATGTCTTCTACTATGTCCGTACGATATTTGGTCGGTATCTACTTAAAAATAATGATGACTAATACAACAAACATTCTGATTTGCAATCTATGATTTTATTGGTGTGTTTTAAGATGTAAGTTTTTTTTTAGTGTAATTGGTTTATAAATATTGTATTTTATAGGTTAGTGGACACGACAAGCCTTTAAAATGGTTTAGAAGGAAATGTCCTAAATGTACTTGAACAAAGTATGTTACATATCTTAAGTTTGCATTTCATAAAGATTTCAAACTCTTGCGCAAGGCTGCTCTCATACCCAACACAGGCATCTATATAAGCAGTATATGAAAGCTTATACAATTTTTTCTTTCTTTTCATTAAATATAAAACAGCTTACTGCAGACATACATTGCTTATATAAACAAGGTACGAACATAGATTAGTTTTGCTCTTGCAGAGAGAGAGGGAGGAAAGTGCAATAACAAACTACAGCAATCTTCAAAACTTATGCTCACAAAATCAAATCATGTGAGAGAAGGTGAACTCAGAAACAAGGTGGGAAATTTCTATTTTTCTCTTCTTCATCATATATGTAACCTTACATACCAACCAGCATTATTTCATTCAGAATATGTTCCAGAGGGAATGGGTTTCTTTTTTTCATCAAAATGTTGATACATATACAATTGTTTTATTTAATAATGAAAGCATTTTGATCCCACTCCACTTAATAAAAAGGAAAGATATTAGGTTGGTGCAAAAATAATGACGTAATAATGTTGTTTTTTGACGTTAAAAATATGTCAAAAAACGACATTATTACGTCATTATTTTTGCACCAACCTAATATAAAGTGAAATAAATTAAATGAGGAAAAATGCAGCGTACATTTTAGAAAGTGAAAAATTTACATCTTGTCATTTGTATTTTACCTCCACAAAGTTTGCATATATTTGGAAGAAGAAAATAAAGGCTTTTTGTTTTTGCGTATATATCACTTATCAATTTAAGGCTCTTGACTGTATTTCAATCACAAAAAAAAAAAAAAAATAAGTAAAAAACTATACTTGAAGCATATTTAAGTAACTTCTCAACCCCTTACTCAGCCAAAATCTGCTTTTGAAACCATTTCAATCAATGTGCTTCATACAAAGAGACTGACTGACAGATAGAGGTCAGAGAACACAGACTATTTTAGGAGATTGTTATTAGTGTACAAAGTTAAAAGTCAAGGTTATAGAAATGCAAACGATGTAGTAGGTAGATGTACTGAATTAGATGTGAAGTTAAGCATTTGTATAAAGAAACTTTCATAATCACAGCTTTCTTATTTTTTTTAAAGATTTATAAGGTTGCCAAAACAGTGGCGATTAAAGACAAAGAAATCCAACATTGATTATATTTGATTTTAAATTGCCTTTCAAAAGTGGACAAGAGAAGGAAAGAATTTTATAATATTTATCATAATTATTCTAATTCAGAAATTCTTTACCCATTAAGAAATTTTTCTGTACAGTGTTCAGTAAATTTCAGTAATTTTATTCATTCACTTGGGACTAGAAAGTCAAAGGTAGTTTATATTTCTACATCATTGGTTAAAATTATTTCACTCTTTTTTAACATGTTTGTGTGTAGACAAATAAAATAATATTTTGCAAAAAGAATCCAATTTGACAAATTTTTATTTTACACTTTTAAGTCTAATTTTTTCTTAAATTTTCGAAATTAAATTTTTTTTTTTAAACAAGGTGGGTATGAAATGTTAGTTTTATGATCCTGTAAGACAGTTCAATCCACTGGTTCAAACTTACATAAGAAAAAAAAAAGGATTAAGTCAATACATATCTTGTAAATTTTACTCCCTTATAAATTTTTCTCCCTTATAATTTTTTTAAAAGTTGGAGTGGGATGTGGGTGTGGGGGGGCATAACAGTCTCAGTTAACTATACAACACTGGATAGTCAAGGACACTCTTGGGCTTCATTTTCAAACAAAATCTTAGATTTAACTTTTTACTAGAATTCTTTGTTTTGTCTGATTTTTGCACATCTGCATGTTTAGAGTGCTCTCCCAACTGAGAAAAAACTGGTGTTATATAGCTCTCCCAGTCCCAGACCTATGTTGACTATTGGCTAATAACTGCCCAGTATTGTTCATATGCAAATAGTCAGTGCCACTTACTGTAAGTAGAAGGTCTTCTCTCAACTACCCACTGTGGAAGAGGATGTGACCACATGTAACTGACTCAGAGTCTCTTACCAGATGAAATTTTCATATAAACAAACTTTATGGACAACAAAATAAAATTTTTACATCATGGGATGTTCTGTAGGTCCCCTGCAAATATGCCTTATTATGGTATATGCAGGATTGAGTAGTGATGTACGAGTTCTTGTGGTGAATGAACAAATTGTAATGAATTAATGGGTTGTGATTCTGATTGACTAGGACTAGGATAGCTAATGAAGACCAGCCTCTCCCCTTTTCTCCTTTGGCCTTGTGCCACAATTTTGCATTTTTACAAAATAAATAATCTTACCAGACTGACCTGATTCTCTGTTAATTGAGGCCCAGGTTTGAATTGCACCAAAATCAATTCTACTTCTGGTTGCAAACAATGCATGATGTCATGCAAATTCTTTTTTTTTGGGGGGGGGGGCAGGTGGAGGCCAATGACACCATCTCTCAGCAACTCCTTCATATACAGTATGTATTAATACAAAGGCTAATTTGAAATTTTGGAAGCATAGAGCTTGATTTTATAAATAAATTCTTATTGTCCAAATTAGAAGATTCTGATGCTTTTAAATAAATTATATTTATCTAAAATTAAAAATATAAAAACTTAATTGTTTAACATTAGGCGCTTTCATTTTTTAGCAAATGGCAAGAGGAAATCCTATGTTTCTGAAAAGACCTTGTTTTTAATTTAACTTCTACTAACATTTCTTGATTAAATTACAACAATTGGCAACATTTCATTAAAAAAAAAATGTTTTGAGGAAATTTGGCCAGTTGGAGGGTAAGGGTGGAGGAGGGTTTATGATCATAATAATTTCTAAATTTTAATTGATTTTGTGGAAAATGCTACCTTTTGAAGAAATAACTGATCATAAAAAGTAGGTAATTTAACAGCTCCCGCTCCAAATAATCTGGTTCTCAATCCTGTTAAATATAGTAAATTCCAAGGACAATAAAAAGTAACCAGCATAAAAAAATGGATGAATTTCCTGTTTTACTGTCTTTTAATAAACTGCTTTGTGTTTAGACTTATGCATGATGTATGCATATATTTTTGGTTGAATCCATTATATATATATATATATAAATATATATATATATATATAAATATATATATATATAAATAATTTACAACTTAAATTTATGGTACATGAACATATATCAATGCATCACAATCTTTTATACAGAAAGAAACAGACAGATAATTGTTTCCGGTAGTTTATTTTATGTTTCTTTTTTCATGTTAACTGTTGGTTGACAGACTTTCCCATTTTTGTTAGCAAGGAAGATAAGCAAAACAATAAACATATCATCTTTCTCCCCTAAGTTACAGAAAAGAGAGAATTATGATGGTAATAAAGACATAAATATAAGAGTTACAGTGTGATTTCCCAGAATATAGGAACAGGGAGATATAGGGGGACATTAACAGTCTTCAATTAAATTTTAAACTATATCATTTCAAGTTCAATTTGGGACAAATCAAGTTCATAACGAAATAGCTAAGTTCAAAATGGGACATAGCAAATTCAAAATGAAATAGTCAAATTCAAAATGGGACATAGCAAATTTAAAATGGAATAATCAAATTCAAAATGGGACATAGCAAATTCAAAATGGAATAATCAAATTCAAAATGGGACATAGCAAATTCAAAATGGAATAATCAAATTCAAAATGGGACATAGCAAATTCAAAATGGAATAGTCAAATTCAAAATGGGACTAAGCAAATTTGATTTGAGACTTAGCAAGTTCAAAATGGATTAGGCAAATTCAGTTTGGGACTGAGCAATTATTTGGCTAAAAAGACTTTAAAATTAAATATTTCCATGTTAAAATAATAATGTTCAACTAAACTTTACTATTGAAATGATTTATCTTCTAGAAGCAATCAATAAATGAAGAAAATTCATGAAAGGTGTGTGTTTTTTGGATACAACTTTCAACGCTTAAAATCTCTCGCTATACCTATCTTTTTTCAAACTCTGTCTTAATATATGCATTCAGTATTTCTTTGCTGCTTGTTCTTAGGAATTTCGAGATTTGCCCTGTTGTCCTCCAAATAATTTCATTTTGAATAACTCTCTCTTATTCTCTCTCTTTTTTAATACAATATAGAGTATATCCATCTCTTTCTTTCTTCTCTTCTCCCTGATTGTCTTACCAATGAAAGTGCCAGAAACTCTTTGACACAAATTTATCCATTCAAGAATAGCCTCTTGTAAAGAATTGATAGAAAAATCTATGCAATGCAGTGCTCCGATTTTTAATTATCTGATTTACCGCCCAGTTGATTTTTTAATCCATGATATTTGTTTATCGAAACATGCAGTTAAGTTTGAAACATTTTTCCATAATGAATCTACTTAGTCCCAATTCAAACATGCTTATTTCATTCTGAACTTTGCTATTTCATTTTGAATTTGATTAGTCTCAAATTGAACTTGAAATTGTATAGTTTTAACTTTATTTTTATGGTCATTTTTAAATTTATTTTTTAATCAATACCTTTTTGTACTTTTGTAAAACTTGATATAATACTTTATTTTATATATATATGTGTGTGTAATACAATAATAATAATGTAATAATTTTATATATATATGTGTGTGTGTAATACAATAATAATAATGTAATAATTTTATATATATGTGTGTGTGTGTAATACAAGTTTTTCTTATTAAAGTATTATTTTTGTTGTGTTATTTTTATTTATTTACTTATTTTTTTTAATAAAAGAGAACCAATAGCTCATTTTTCGATGACATGTTAATTCAAGGGAGAAAAAAAAACAATACATAAGAAGTTGGGGTTATAAGTGGGAGGGCTGAAATTGTGAACAATACACAATAGAGGCTCTTTAACTGCAGGGTTTGGAAATAAGAAACAATAAAACGTTTTAGATAAACAATAACTAATGTGAGTAGAAGGAATGGATAGTTTTCCAATTTTGATTTTAATTTAAGCAATCAATATTAGGAGAAAACTAAGTTTCTTTGTGTATGCTTTGTTTTTTTTCTTTTTCAAATATGATTTATTTTTAATAATGAAATTTCACAAAAGCTAATTAACTGCTGCATAACCAAGAATTCTGCTTAAATTTAAAGTCTAGAATTTTTCAACTTCAGATCTTTGAGGATTTTCCCTTGTCTACTGTAAAAGAAAATAGGAACTTTTTGAAAATCGCTTACCATCTTTGTCTTAAAGACAAAAAAATTTGTTAGAGAAATATTAGGTCGGTGCAAAAATAATGACGTAATAATGTCGTTTTTTGACGTATTTTTTAACGTCAAAAAACGACATTATTACGTCATTATTTTTGCACGAACCTAATAGATTAAGAAAGAGGAAATTCTTTAAAAATATTCAAAATCTCGAAATGAAACAAATAATACTAAAAGTTACTATTAGGGAATGGTAGTGAAAAGACTAAAAATAGACAAATAGATAAAAGGGGGAAGAGAATTTAAAATTAGCCAATTTCTCATATCAAGAAAAACAAGACTGACATTACATTTATTGAGAAAAAAGGGCAACAAAGTACAGGTTTATGCTGTTGCTAGTAACCAAAAAGATGATAGTTTATGACCTTTTATGTGTATGTGGAAGGACTTCATTGAGAGGGATATACATGGGTGTGGCTTTGCCCACATTAGATTGCTTGATAAGGATTCTTGGAAAAAAGAAGTGAGAGCTAGTCATCAAAGCGCCAGATCTTGACTTGTGAATATGAATACACATACATACACACTTTTACATGAGTAAGTATTTTACATTTTTTACATTATTCGGACTATTTTGTTGACATATTTATCATAACGTTTCAGCCAATGTATGCTCCAGCCTTCTTCAGGTGGTTGGAATGTCAAACTGAACTCTTTATTTCGCTTGCTGGGTTAGACTGTTCTAGTTCCACATGCCATGTCTAATGAATGTCAGTTATCTCCTGTTAATTACCCCTCTCCAAGTTCTCCACTGCTTTAACTAGGTATTGAACTCACAACTCTTTGGGTCCTGTCACTGGATCTAACACCTTTATCCATGGTGCCATGTGTCCTTAAGTTTTTGCAAGACAATTTTGTAACTAGATATTTGAAAGTTTGAGAACTACATTTTAAAAGGATTTATAAAATTTAGAAACACTTATTTTCTTACCTTTCTTAAATTGTATTTAAGTAAAGTTTGACTTTTTTTATATAGAATTTTGAAAAAGTTTCATAATTTTAAGTAGCCTCATGAGTTAATAAAACAGTTGAAGAACTATAGAACTGGTCTCAATGAATTTTTGAAAGCAGAAAGAAGAACAGATAAACGAACAAAGTTTTACATGCAAAAGCACTATTATTTATGATTTGAGGCGAAAATTTTAATGTTTTGGTTTCTAAATTTGATTTGTTAAATTTTACAGAGAGAGCATGAAATGAGTTAAATTATATTCTAATTTGTTTTGACGTTAACTGTAAAGTCAGCAAAAAACAAAAACAGAAATCCTTACTATCAATGGTGTGTGTTTTATTTTAAACTTAAAACAAAGAAAAAGAAAAACTACATAAACATGAGAAATTTTGAGCGCAATATAAAAGTTCTGTTCCTTAGATGGTGCATTTCCATTTTTCGTTTACGAAGGGAAGCAACTCTTGTATGTCTTTTTTGTTAGCAACGCTGTAATGGATTCACTCCCTTGTCTTTCTTAATCCTTTGCATTTCACTATAAATCAATAATCGATGGTTTTTTGTTTTCACTATACAAACAAGTGTAACGTCGGTTATATAAAAAAAAAATCAGTGCCCCGTAAATGTTTAGAACTTTTACATAAATTAAATAAAAAAGATCGATCATCACTTGGTCGGTGAACTTTATTTCCTTGAACTTTTTAATGTCTTCTGCGAACTCTATACATTTTTTTGTGTATTTCTTTTAATTACCTCATGTTTAATTCAACTTTCAGTTTCGTATTTTCGTTAAACACGAAATATTACTTAAAAAAAAATTTTTTTATAAAATAATTTTATTTATAAAATATGATTTTTTTTGTAATGGAATATTCTGATTTTATTTGTTTAAATAAGTGAAGGAAAGCAAACCATTTAAACATACCTTTTTTTTTGGCTGGGGGGGGGGGTAATGCTTCATTCTTTTGTTTTTCTTTAAATGATCAAACCAGTTAACCGAACAAACGAACTACTACCCACCTCATTTGGATAATCGACGTTACATTGTAGGGACAAGCTTATATTTTAATTAATACCACATAATTAGAATAGGGTTAAAATTGAATGGAATAACTAAAAGGAGAACATAAAAAGTGTAATACAAACAGACTTGCACTTGACGAATTTTAAATCCACTTTCCCTCATATTGCAAAAAAATGAAAGATACAATTTATTTTTGCTATATTAAAAGACATTATATATAATCGGTATTTGAAAAAAAAAATCAAAATCTATGGTTTGTATTTTAAACATGAAAAAAATCATTCATTTTAGTTTTAATTCCTAGCTAATAAATGTAATATTGTAGAGGGTGCAAAGAAGTCCCTCAAACAAATAATAAAAAGAAAATACACTACAAATAAAGTAAAATAAACTTTTGTTTATTTTCGTAAAAAAAATATATAAAAATTATTTTTTTTTTTTTTGTACACAATGGAATTGTCCGTAAAGCCGTGATGTCAGCTTGCCGCTGTACTCCCTTTGGTCTGATGAGAGTTTCTATTTTCCTTATATCTGAATGATGAGGCTCCGGGGAGTATTAAGAAATGGTTTTCTTATGTCGAGCCCTGATTGGTCAATAAATCATATTTTTGATCACGTGGTGTGCTTTCCACTACGTCCGTACTTTTGGGTGCGCCGTCCTTGTTTTTGACCCCACAGGGTATGGTAAGGAGAGAGTTCCCGCGCAATTGTATTTTTTTGGATACACGTGGTGTGAATTAATTTTTATTGTGTGTATGTGTGCGTGGAAAGTAAAATAAGAAACAGCACAATATTCCCAATAAGCAAAAGAATTTGTTGTATTTCAAAATGAATTTAAAATGATCGGCATAGCATTTTTTTAATTGCTAAAATTGGTCATATTGACAAATCTGTCAACAACATAATTCACTTTAAAATTTTCCAAAAAAATAAAGCTATACTGTCCTGAAACTTTATTTGAGAAAGATTAACTGATTTAAAGTTTAAATAATGTGAATTAAAACAAAAATTACTTTTAGTTGAAATCACAGAAAATGATTTTTTAGCATATGTTTGTATTTTCATGAAGTGTTTGACATTTATCAATCTGACGATTGCATGATTTAGGTAGTGGGGAAATAATTTTTTAACTACCCAGTAATCTTTAAAATGCTAAATATTTTAAACATTCTAATATTTTATTGTATTTTAGGTAATTAGCCATTATAATATTGCTTATAAAGATGCCTGTTAAGGAAATGTTAGAAAATTACCACATTTATTTTCTGATAATGTCGTCTATGGATGTCCGTATTTACAAAAATTGGCATGTTTATACACGCATACACAAAATTTAAATTCTTCTTAAAATACAGGGGTGGTGGGGGTGAATTGTAGTAAGCTTTTCCATTTATGATTAATACATATAGTTTTGGCTTAACAATATCACCTAACCCCTAGAAAATACAGAATTAAATGAAGGTAACAAATTTACCTGGTGATCAGTTTTTTTTACTATGTTTTCGAATATTTAATAATTATTTTAGATTTTCTTTTGGGCGCATTTTTCATGGAAACTGCTATTTTGACATACAGTGTAACCCGGATATAAGAGAGTTGTCGGGACCGGAGAAGAAGTCTCTTATATCCGAGTTTCTCGTATATCCGGGTTTCTCTTGTATCCGGGTTTGTTCTATTTTGTTTAGGTAAGTATTGGAACACTTCATATAACGCTTTTTACGTATAGAACACTAGTTTATTTAACAGTTATAGACATAAAAAACACAGACAAAAATACATTTTCAATCAGTTTTCAAAATAATTCAATCAAAAATTACTTTTTCTTAAAAAAAGTCAGTCATTTTTGATTGTACAGAAATCTCCTTGTTAACTTCATGAACACTTTCATACAGTCCGTAAATCATTTTCAATGCGCCATCAGGATTACTGCTTTTTGCTTCAAAGTAGGCTGTCAGAGTTTCAATCGCATTCAATGCAGCCAGAGAATTTGGCACTGGTTTGTCACTTTCAGAAACTTCAGAACTTACGCTTTCAGCATCATGATCTTCGTCAAAATCTTGATCATCCGATTTTATACCACGTGTGATGTCCGTGTCAGTCAGTTCTCCATAACATTGTGTACGGTCGTCGAAGCTGATAAATTCGTCAAAATCTGTTTGCTCCATGCCCGATGGTGGAGAAACTTGATCATTTTCGTCGAGTATTTCTTCCACTTCAGCCTGTGATTCAATTACAAAGCCGGCCTTTTTAAAACAATTTTGAATTGTTGACGGTTTGACCATGAAAAGTGCTCGCTTCATCATGTGCATGGCCTTCAAAACAGTTATCTGCTTGGCCACCTCGGACAGTGGCACTGGCGGTGTAGCATCGATCGCTGCGATTTAAATTCGAACAAGTTCCCGACGATAATACGCTTTGAATGAACGAATGATGCCTTGATCCAAAGGTTGATCCAAATGCTTGCGTAAACTATTGTGTAAGCGCTTCGTTAACGTCCTTGTGAACGGATTGGCGCTTTCGTTTGCGATTAGTGTTTCCGTTCATTTGCATGCAAGATCTGAGATCGTCTTCTTTCTTGAGAATTTTTGTTGCTGTTGAATAACCGATTCCGTACTTTTTGGCTGCAGCGGCCAGTTTGAGTTTCTTTACTTTGACATCGTCGATGAGCTGCAACTGTTCAGAAATGCTCAGTTTTTCGTTGAGACGCCGACATAACTAATCGCAATGATCGCAAGCAAACGGTTTTCAGTGGCAAAATTAACAAACAGACAAACTTCTGACTCAACAGAACAGTGGGTAAAGTGAAAGTGCTGTCCAGTAAATGCAACGACAAGCAAAGTCGGCAAAAAACCGGGCGGCGCTACCCTTAGACACACAAAGCAAAATCATAAGGTAGAGGGTGTCTCCTACAGACACAGATTGGACACACCGTGTCTCTAGACTAGTCAAGATTAAGTCATTGAACTTCACTCTCTCTCTGACCTCTGTTTGACCGATTTACGACATCACACTGTCACTCAAAACGAACTCTCTTATATCGGGGAGGACGGGACCAGATAAAATATCTCTTATATCCGGGTTTCTCTTATATCCGGGTTACACTGTATATGCAGTTCTTAAATAGTGTAATGAAATTTTACTGAACGTATGAAATAATTTTCATTTTTTATTTTTGTAAATTTTATATTCTATGCTTTTATCATTCTTATGTCATTTATAAATGTAAATTTATTTCAAAATTCAGGATAAGAGTGTGAGTTATCCATCTTGGATTTGCCAGAATGCCTGCTAGGGTGCGCTCTTTTAGCCTATAAAAAAGATGACCATATTTTCTATCTCGATTCCAGATGTACTTGAACGAAAACAAAGAACACTGCTAACTAGGCATGTTCGCTTCCTTAGTTCTCTGTTGACTTTTGAACAATCTCATCCATGCGCATACACGCCTATCTATCTCACAAGCTTGTTCCACACACACATAAACAAGCATATTCTTCTTACAACGAGGTTTAATGTTTTTCATTTCCTTACAATACACGTAATTCCTTTTGTTACTTTTGCTGAGTACTAAGAAATAGGATTTTTTTCTAGAAAGAAAGCTATGTGGTAAATGCAAATGTTACACTGAATTTTCTCCCTTACACTTTAACTGTAAATTCCTTTGAATATCATGTTTGTGACTGTTTTATCATAAAGCCTCTATTCCTTAACGATCGAGATTTGTGTGCGTATCTTTTTACATTTATAATGAAATCTAATGATTCGAATAAAATAATCCTCATTGCTTATCTCATATTTTGATCATTTTTATTTAATCTTTTCATGTAAAGTTTATATTTTTGTAATGATTCAAGCTTCACTTAGTAGTGTCTCCTTTCATTCATGCATCCTGTATCTCAAGACATTTTCATATGAAAAATGTATAAACTTAAAAATATAATTATCACACACACACACACACACATATATATATATATATATATATATATTACTTTTGAATCTAAATTTAAATTTAACAACATTGTTTTAGAGAGATGATTGACTTCAAAACATTTTGTCATGAAATGTAAGATTCCATCGTTTATTCGACGTTTGATAAAGTTTAAATATTTGTAACCATTTTTTTTCTCAAAGCAAACAGGGTTCTTGATTGTAATAGTTTCTGTATTTGAAATAATTTAAGACAGATATCATAGAATCAGTGTGATAAAAAAAGTAATTATTTAAACGCATTGACAAGCTTGGAAATATATTTTTAAGCAAAAATTAAGTGCTTCTTTTTTTGAGTGGTGAAAGAAATCCGAAAAAAAGGTTGAAGAATGTTTGTATTATTTATCTATAAATATAAAAACATTAAGATTTCATTGTGAGAGCTAATTTTGATTTAGTATACAAAACCATTAACTAATAACATTTGTCTGTTACATTTTCTGTTTATCATAAAGTAAATTTAAAATACAATTAAACAATTTCAAAAATGATTAGCATGAAAAATTTAGTCACAACAAAAACTTTGGATAAAGACGTTAAAAACGTTTTTGGCCATGAATAGTCAGAATGTATGAATATTGTTTATATAGAAAATGAGAGCATAAAGCACAATTCTTAAAGTATAAAAGGTTAATCTGGACATGAAAATTAATATTTCCATGTAAAATTATTGTAGGAAATTAAACCAAAATGTTTAAATAGAAAAAAAGTGGGCTTTATCAAAAATATGTTAAAAATTAATTAATTTGTTTCTGTATTTATCCATTCTTAAAATTTTAATATTTTATCGTTTTTAATTTATTTCTTACACATTTTAGTTTTAAAAAAATCTGATTTCAGAATGGTTTTAATTTTTGTTGGAATGGTTGCAAGACAATTGTGAAAAGGAGTTAGTCTGCTGCTCTGCAATGAATGCATGTCAATTTCCTCACAGACAAAGAGGCTTCATATGCTTCTACCAACAACTGCTGGGAATACCATAGATAGAACATGTGAGAAATTCAGAGGCATAGAAATTACAAAGAAACTGCTTCTAAAACATAATGAAGAGAAAGGGCTTGCTAGATTTTAACACTGACGGAGCATACTGAAGGCAAAAAAGGAGGGGGAGGAGGCGAAACAATAATCTACTTAAATGGATGGCAAAACAAGGAACACAAATACAAATGATAAAAGGAGAGGGGTGACTTATAGCAAGAGACAGAACAAAAGTTGAGGTAGCCATTATTGTTCACATCTTGAAGGGACATCACCCAAATTATTTTCTAGTCTGAGGTATGCCATTATTACTGCCAGGACTAATGATCTCTCACTAATCATGTGAGAAGGAAGACAAAAAAAATGTGAATTTTGAAGTACATTTATTGCATCACAAAATATCCACGAATTTGAGAGTGGAAAAGAGGATGCAAGACTGACGCAAGTCGTTCAAAGTGAAGCAGATGGGGGTTCTCGATTTGACACTCTCTTCTCAGCCTTTTTTAAGATCAAAGTGTACGATTATGTGTGAGAGGTCAATCTAGCATTCATGTATCATCATAGGAAGAGTCTCAGCTCCTGGGTACACTCCTTTAGGATTCTAACAGCCTAGCTAAATTAAATCAAATGCGTGATCAGCCCCACTGTTCAATCCCCACCCCCCACATGTAGTATATATAGAGTGGCTTTTTTGAAGTGGAACTTCCTTCGTGTTTTATCAGTCCAGTGGTAGTTGTTTATCTCGCATACTGAGAGCAGCTCTACCCTTACTGCTTGGCATTTATATAGTCTATACCTTAGTTAAACTAATTTGACAGTCATTTGCATATCACTATAGTGGAAGTCAACAGATGGAAGGAATATTCGCGTGCCTGGGGTGAATGTGAGAGTAGTTTCATTTTTAGTGTTAGACTTGTGCCTGACCAAACCTCTTCCCAACCTCCATTTCCCAGTCTTGTGTACCGAATTGATGTATTTTATATCAATAAAATATTAAGATGAAAGTATAGTTGATCTTCAGTTGAGATAGGAGAAGGCATCTGGTCTCGGGGATTCTAACCCAGCAGCAGCAGCAGCATCTTTTTCATTGCACTGGGATAAGTGGGACTGATGTAATATAAACACCAGCATGTTATTAGTTGCAGAGGCGGAGCAATTTCTGCATGGGATTTGTTGCTAGCAGGGGCAGAAGATTGAGGGAATGGCTACAATAACTTCTGGAGCATTACAAGTTTATGTCTGAATATCAAAGGCCAGGATAAACAAAAATCAACTGGTGGCCTTCTTTTCAAATATGTGAGAATTGAGCCAGGTAATTGGATACTCCAAAAGAAGAGCTTTTGGTCTCTCTTTAATTAGGATCTCTATTACAAATAGTGAGCTTATGGCCATATCATGTCAAAACATTGGTTCGCGTACAATCTCTGAATTTAAGCAATGTCAAGTCTGGTCAGTGCCTAGAGGGGTGACTGCTTGGGAATACCAAGTGCTGGTGGCGTAATGGATAACAGCTCAGAATTTTTTTTATTAGTGAACCGATCTCCAGTTCCAGTTAGGTTTGTTATATTGTGACGCTATTTGGCACTGGTAAATTGAGAAAAAGTGTTAATGAATAGAACGATGGACAGACTGAGAGAAAGAATGAAGATTTCTCTTTTCAAAAAAAGGTTAATTCTCTAAAACCAGAAAAACTACTTAAGGAAAGGCGATGTTACCACAAGAAGCCATGTGGCGAACTTTAAGCTGGCAACTGTTTAATGGCTTAGCTCTAAAGTAACAGTTACGAAAACATACAATAAGTAGGACGGATAGGATTTGATCTGTAACCAAAATTCAAGAATAGAGTTTCCTTATGGTTGGAGAACAATGACGATGACAGGGTTGGGAGAATGGCTGACTGGAGAACCATCTGGTAAATATCCGATTTCGAACAAGACCAGGATGGGAAATGATAATGATAATTTTTTAATTAATCACCATAAGTTAAGTCACGCCAGATGGTAGGGAGCTAGATTGGCCGAGGGATAGCCAAGGTGGAAAGCGCAGATAATATACCGAGGAAGGTGGAGGAAGTGCCCGTGGGAATTATGCGTGTGAGATGCCAATAGTAGAATGAAGATGTTATCGATGCAGATAGATACCTGTAACTGCTACCCAGAGGAAAAGCGGATCTCCCGATTTGGAAATGTAATTTCGCATGGCCCGACAACAAAAGGGGTCATGTTGGAAGATCATGTCCCATGTCGGTTTTTAGGCGAATGTCAATAAATGCAAGGAATTGAAGCGGCCGAAGTCAGTTGTTGATACGAGAGACGACCGCGTTGCCTGATATCATGTGAAATTCTGCTTGAAGAGACCCTCCGATTTAAGCCTTGTGCCAAACCAGCCGAAGTGTCACAAAAGGGCTCTTGTTGGAAGATCATGTCCCATGTCGGTTTTTAGGCGAATGTCAATAAATGCAAGGAATTGAAGCGGCCGAAGACAGTTGTTGATACGAGAGACGACCGCGTTGCCTGATATCATGTGAATTTCTGCTTGAAGAGACCCTCCGATTTAAGCCTTGTGCCAAACCAGCCGAAGTGTCACAAAAGGGCTCTTGTTGGAAGATCATGTCCCATGTCGGTTTTTAGGCGAATGTCAATAAATGCAAGGAATTGAAGCGGCCGAAGACAGTTGTTGATACGAGAGACGACCGCGTTGCCTGATATCATGTGAATTTCTGCTTGAAGAGACCCTCCGATTTAAGCCTTGTGCCAAACCAGCCGAAGTGTCACAAAAGGGCTCTTGTTGGAAGATCATGTCCCATGTCGGTTTTTAGGCGAATGTCAATAAATGCAAGGAATTGAAGCGGCCGAAGACAGTTGTTGATACGAGAGACGACCGCGTTGCCTGATATCATGTGAATTTCTGCTTGAAGAGACCCTCCGATTTAAGCCTTGTGCCAAACCAGCCGAAGTGTCACAAAAGGGCTCTTGTTGGAAGATCATGTCCCATGTCGGTTTTTAGGCGAATGTCAATAAATGCAAGGAATTGAAGCGGCCGAAGACAGTTGTTGATACGAGAGACGATCGCGTTGCCTGATATCATGTGAATTTCTGCTTGAAGAGATCCTCCGATTTAAGCCTTGTGCCAAACCAGCCGAATTGTCACAAAAGGGCTCTTGTTGGAAGATCATGTCCCATGTCGGTTTTTAGGCGAATGTAAATAAATGCAAGGAATTGAAGCGGCCGAAGACTTGTTGATAGGAGAGACGACCGCGTTGCCTGATATCATGTGAATTTCTGCTTGAAGAGACCCTCCGATTTAAGCCTTGTGCCAAACCAGCCGAAGTGTCACAAAAGGGCTCTTGTTGGAAGATCATGTTCCATGTCGCTTTTTAGGCGAATGTCAATAAATGCAAGGAATTGAAGCGGCCGAAGTCAGTTGTTGATACGAGAGACGACCGCGTTTCCTGATATCATGTGAATTTCTGCTTGAAGAGTCCCTCCGATTTAAGCCTTGTGCCAAACCAGCCGAAGTGTCACAAAAGGGCTCTTGTTGGAAGATCATGTCCCATGTCGGTTTTTAGGCGAATGTCAATAAATGCAAGGAATTGAAGCGGCCGAAGTCAGTTGTTGATACGAGAGACGACCGCGTTGCCTGATATCATGTGAATTTCTGCTTGAAGAGTCCCTCCGATTTAAGCCTTGTGCCAAACCAGCCGAAGTGTCACAAAAGGGCTCTTGTTGGAAGATCATGTCCCATGTCGGTTTTTAGGCGAATGTCAATAAATGCAAGGAATTGAAGCGGCCGAAGACAGTTGTTGATACGAGAGACGATCGCGTTGCCTGATATCATGTGAATTTCTGCTTGAAGAGACCCTCCGATTTAAGCCTTGTGCCAAACCAGCCGAAGTGTCCAAAAAGGGCTCTTGTTGGAAGATCATGTCCGATGTCGGTTTTTAGGCGAATGTCAATAAATGCAAAGAATTGAAGCGGCCGAAGACAGTTGTTGATACGAGAGACGACCCCGTTGCCTGATATCATGTGAATTTCTGCTTGAAGAGACCCTCCGATTTAAGCCTTGTGCCAAACCAGCCGAAGTGTCACAAAAGGGCTCTTGTTGGAAGATCATGTCCCATGTCGGTTTTTAGGCGAATGTCAATAAATGCAAGGAATTGAAGCGGCCGAAGTTGTTGATACGAGAGACGACCGAGAGACGACCGCGTTGCCTGATATCATGTGAATTTCTGCTTGAAGAGACCCTCCGATATAAGCCTTGTGCCAAACCAGACGAAGTGTCACATTCAACTTAAGAAGTGGGTTGGTTCAGTAATTGTCTGCATGGGAAATTGATAAATTCTAACGTCAAGACTAAGCAAGCACTGTACAAAAGAATGTATACAAAAACATTTTTTATTCAAGATATTTTTCACTTGCGTCTTCATTCTCCCTGAACCAACCCAATACGACTATTCCTGACGACGATTCGATATTTTCCAGCCTTATGATGAAAACTAAACACAACGTGGAATAGGGCAAGGTTTGAATCGAAGCGATCATTACATTGATCAGCCTGAGTAGGAGGCGACAATATTCACTTATGTGCAAATAACCCTGGGAAAAATAACCACTATGATGTCTTTTTGGTATATGAGGATGACTGTTCTCGGGGAGTTCACATTATGTTCAGTCAGGAGTTGACAGTGTACATGCAGGAGAGGACAGGCAGATGGCTGTGGCAGACTGGAGTTAGTAATGGTCCTCTCTGACATGTTGCAGATATGCACCTAACAAAAGGAAGGGAGGGTCAAACTTTCTAAAGACTACAAGGTACATTCTTTGATAGCTCTACGAAGTTTGAGATGTCATTTTCAGTCATAAGTGTAGAGGATGGAGGAGGCAAAAGATCCAAACCAGCTTCCAAAGCATTTTGGAAATTTTGACCTTTTCGACAGGTTCCGAGCAAACTGTCTGTTCTATGAAATGAGACATTACATAGCGATAATAAGCTGAGGTTAGGATCAAGAAGTCACAACTGGGTACCTATTAAATATTCATATTTTGATCTGAGAGTTTTAAAAATGATATATGATAAGCAAGAAAAGGTAATTATTATTATAATGGAAAAAAATATTGAATCTTTTCTACCTAAAACTCATTAATGCCCACTTTGTCCCGTTTGGGAAATGGTGGTAATTAACATGTTAAATAAAAAAAAAATTATATTTCCAGAAAATTCATAAATTTAATTGAGACTGTATGTATGCAGCTGCAATCAAACAAAAAAAAAGCCAAAGTTAACAAGGTGACACCTGATTAAAACTCCCCAAATAAAGTCTATGGTGATGAAGAGGCATTAGCTACTTCTTGGTCTCTGTGTCAGAAATTTAATTTCTGTATCTATCTGTCTATCTCTCTTACTTTCCTTCTTCCTCTTCTTTCCCCCTGTGTGCAGTGTAAGAACTGCTGCTGCTGCTGTGTTACGTGGCGAAATCGTGTTTAACGATTGGTCGCACGTGATTTAAGAAGTCGTCTTGTCTTGCGACGGAAAAATAACTTGCTGGAAGAGAACCTGTTGTTGCTCTGAAAGAATAAGTGTGTTCGCAGTGTGAAGACGAAGTCTTCTTGTCTTGCGACGAAAAAAACTTGCTTGAAGAGTCTGTTCCAGTAATCAAGAGGATTATAGTTTTTCTACCAAGGAACCAAAGTCTGCATTTATTCTTAACCCGGATTCTCTACCATCCTGCTTATCTTCCAAGGACAGTAACTCAAAATATCTAAAAAAAAAAAAAACCTTTCTGCCCAACTGCTAAAAAAAAAAAAATACTAAAGCCTTTTTTTTTTTTTTTTTTTTTTTTTTTTGAACTGCAAGCATAATTTTTTCCCCTCTTTCTGCTTCTCTCTACTTCTTTCACTCTCTCTGATCTGTTGTTGGAGTCCTTTTTAAGGGCTCGCCAAAGGGACGTTTTTGGCAGTCATTTTCAAATTATACCGGTGAACTTTAACATCTGACTATTTTTTTTTTTTATCCCCCCTCATTTTATTTTTTGTCTTTTCCCAACCTTGTTTGCGCCGAATTTGGCTGTTACCAAGCCAAATTTCGACAGTTGATTTTAATTGTCATGAGATGCGTTTCAAAATGTGTCACTAGAAGTGTAATGGCAATTAAAGCCTTTTCAATTTCTGTTGGGGTTTATTGGTTTTAATCAATTTAAAATTTGAACTAGTGAAAGGGAAACTTATTGAATGATGCTAAGTAATCAATTTTATTTCTATTGGAGCTATCAACACTGCTTATTAGGAATACTAATTCAAACAACACTGAGAAAATGAATGGAGGAGAAACACTTTCAAAGAGAAAAGAAAAAAAACACACACAATCTGAGCACCTAAACAAATGTCACAAATAAATGCATCCCATGTCCTTTGCATTGAAGTGTTTCTATATAATATCTGTACTTACTTTTTTTTTTCTTTCCTTATTAATGAACTGCGTAAATGATCTGCTGATTTCAATATGACCAGCAGGAAAGTTAATTCTGAACTCTGATCTTCCATCAAACTACAATTGCTAGAATTAATGATTCCCCACAACAATAACACCAACTCTCTCATACATTTTCATATATTTATTTTGTCTTGGAGGTTAAAATCTGTATTTTACAAATTCAAAATTCAGAGTTTATATCTATAAGATGTTCAAAGTTTAAACATTTCAGAAGATAATAAATGAAATATAATTAGGTCAATAAAATCTTCCCAAAACAGTTTTAAATTTTTTAACCAATGTTTTATAAATGTGCCATGAATATTATAAAAAATTATAGCTTGAAAAATGTTTATTCCAATTGCTGAAATTTGAACAGATTATGGAAAATTGTTTTCTTTTGCATTATTGGCCTTTAAATATTTCAAGAAAATTCATAAATTATATGAATTTTAAATTTAGAGAAACAAGCAGTACTGAATTGCTATGAAATATCTTCCTACATGTCAGTGAATGTTGGAAGATTTCCTCACTGATGAAGAGGAGACTTGTGTTAATTAGATAAAGAGAGAAAGGCGTTGAAAGACTGTTTCTAACTGAATAATGTCTTGTTCCCGCTTGGTAATCTTATCTATAACATCTTCATATCATGGGGAGTAACTCCACTCACTCTAACAATCTCCCTCTTTTTTTCTCTATTAAACAAATATAGATCAACAATTGAACTCAGCAAAGGCTTAAATTCATGTAGCCTTTATTTATATATATATATATATATATATATATATATATATATATATATATATATATTGGTATCACCTCAAGCAAGTCATTACAGCCACTAACACGTGAGGGGTTACATGGTATGGAGGAATTAGGAGGAGAAACATTAGTAATGAGGAAAAAGAAAAGAGCAATCAGGAGGAAAGTAGATAGAGGTTGACATTGCATTTAATTTTTTGCAGATTAAAGCTGATTGAAATGCATGGAGCCGGGCTGGAGTTCCACAAGTGAGAAGTGTGGGATAAGAAACTGTTAGCATAGAAGTTACGGTCACATCTAGCTAGCACAACTGTAAATTGATGAGATCAGGCCATCAGATTTCTCATTGAGTAGCCATTCTTTGTGAGTGTATCTGCCAACTGTTCACTATTTTGTATCGATGAAATGTTATAAAGAGGCACTGATTTAGATTGTAGTTCCCATATCCTGTTACCTTGTTTAAAAAATGACCCCCACCCCAAAGATCACTTTTTAATTGGGAATTGATATATCCCCCTCCCTGCATTGATTAAAAACAAACCTCATTATCTCCCTTTGCCTATTCTCTTATTAACCAATCAGAATTGCAATAAAGATTCACTGTTGGTCAGTCATCTCCCCATTTGTAAAGGTGCCCAGCAGATTCAAATGTTAATCGTGTTCGACTTATTTGTTTAGATGTGTACAACAACAACAACAACATCCAAACACTTCCCCCATCTATGGAAATGATGTGAACTAAATTTAGTCTGTTCTTTCTTATAACATAAACCATTAGCTGAACACAGTGCTTGATACTGTTGCCATTATTCACACTGATCATGAAAAATACTTTATACCTCAATCCTATTGTAGGAACTCACAAATCCTCGGCTACTTATACATTAGAACAAAATACGATCACCTAAATCGCCATGGCTACAGACTCTGTGCCTACATCAAGGATGGGTTTCCCTGTGGCAGGGACAGATAAAAAAACGAGGACCCTGAACTCCTGTATATGTGCTTCCACATGGAACTTATCCATAGTACCACATTTACCTTTTCTCTGTATCGTCCTGAGGATGATCGGTAATCTTCGATCGAATATCAGAGAGTATTGACAATATCCTCACCGAATTTCCCTCAGCCAGCTTTCACATATCGGTGACTTCAATGTTTACCACAAAGAGTGGTCAGTCGATTCTAACAAAACCGACGAGGAAGGCAGATATTACAAAGACTTCTCCATCGCCTATGAACTAATCCAGAACATTGAAAAACTCACCTAATTTCTGGATGTGACTGGACAACAGGCGAACCTCCTCAACATTTTTTCTAACATGTTACTGTGATAATGCTTATCAAAACTTTTACACCTCATAGCCATATCAGACCATTCCCTAGTCAGTGTCCAGATTGATTTCAAACCAATGACATCCCTTGATTTACCGTTCTATAGAATAGTTTCTCCCTATGCGAAGACAGATGGTAACAGCTTTTGGTCCTATATGACGAGTGCTCCTCTCCCAATTTTTTTCAAACGCTTCCTTCCAAAATGCTTCCCAAATCTTCGAATGGATCCTTTCTGGAACGGAGTGTATTATGCAGCAAAAACACTTCCGGCAAAAACTAAACAGTCATCCTTGGTTCACCCCTTGAATGCGATGCAGCTATAACTCACCGAAACCACTATTTTAGTATCTATCGCAAAGGGCGATGTAGTCTGGCCCTTACTTCTATCAGAACCACCCGCAATCACAGTAAAAGTGTTCTGGAAACCGCCAAGTGCATCTATGCGCAAGCTATCCAGACCAAGGTTGAAAATAAACAAATTGGATCTCGAGAATTCTGGAATTTCACCAACCAAATTCTGAACAAAAACAAAGCGGGTCTGCCAACTATTATAAATAGCCCCATGATCATATCTTCCTCGACAGACAAGGTAAAGCTCTTTAGATGACAAAGGTCATTCCGTCCCGAACTTCCAATGTCTCACTGAAAACAAGCTTAGTAATATATTCATTTCAGTAAGAAAAAAAAAAGCCTATAGACTTAACAAAAGCCTCGATCCTAAGTGTATGGTAAATTCCTTCACGCCGTATGCTTGAATTTTGGAACCGTTTGTTGTATGCAGTCGGGACGTGGAACGGGCATGTCTGTGTAAGGGTGGTGGTGGGAATACACTTATCTCGGCTCCTATATCCACAAGAAACGCGTGTCTGCTGTTCTATGTATAGAAAAAAGCCACATTTTCATCTTCCTCCAAATGCAGTCGTCGCTATTACTGGCTGGAATGGGGTTGTTACATTTCCTGGCATCGCTGCTGAACTGGAAGTGATACCAGCAAAAACCACCTGGGAGTTGTCTATGTGGCTGCATCTCTCTGCTCCTGCTTTTATGGGACCTACCCCGGGGCTGTGTATGGCTTCTCGGCTATCTGCCTTGAGTTTGGAGAACTTTCAACATAGCTTTCAGCTCGTTCATTTCATCCTTTAATTGCTGCAGCTCTTTGCGCTGATTGTTTCAGGTAGCAACTGTTGGACTTGTGTAGCCTATCGACAGAGTCTACCAGTTTTTCGATAAGGGTAGTGTCTACCATCGGGTCGAGTATTTGTGTCGTGGTGTGAGGGAGTTTGTCTAGCCACAACCACCGTAGTACTTTCTCAGACATGGTATTTTGTCCGAGTTACGCTCGCATATATCTCGCAGTAGTTGCAAAGGAGTCCCGTCGCCGAGATTGATGTTATTGAACATGTCTTGTAGCATGGACTCTTCGGACCTAATCATTCTCTTGATGATGGCATCTTTGAGAAAGTAGTATGGGTTTTATTTCTGGTACCGCGTCCAACAAGTCAGTTACTTCGTCTACGACTTCAGAGGGCAAAAACTTCCACCACGTTAGCGAACTTGGTAAATGCCTCCTTTGGGGATTTTCACATTATTTATCATCTCTCAGTAGCGTCTCTGTCCTTGGACAGAGTGCGCTCAGGGGCTTCTCTGTCAAAGGACAGAGGGGCAACTGAGGAAAATTATACTGAAGAGGTGCCCAGCACTGTGGAACAGCCCGAAGCCGAGCCCTCCCATTGCACCAGAGGGAAGGATCGGTGCTCGCACCGAGGTCAGCGCAACCGACGGTTGCAGGGGCTGAGGGGAATTTTTGACTCGCTCGGGCTGAGGGGAATTTTTGCACGCGCTCGGGTCCCCACATTAATCCGACCTTGTGTCACATCTTATTCTCGTGGGGGAATGAGTAAACACCGCGAACTTTGTTTTCTGTGTTATTTTCCTGATGGGGAATAGAATTTGTAATTGAGTAAACTAGTTCATAATATTTGAGCCGTTAAAAGGTGGTAGACATTGACTTCCTGATACATCGAAACCTTCCTCGTGAGGGGTAGATATTTTTGTTGTTTTTAGAGAAAAAGAAAGGAATAAAGGGGATGTGCTTTTTGGGTGTCTGGGAAAAGGAAGTAGTGACAAATTGTGCGTGACAGAAAAAGGAGTGGCAGACTGTGCCGGCCAGCAATCCTCTTAGGAAAGACGTGTGATGTAATGATTTCTGTGCGCAAATATGTAAAGGTTATCTAGTAGGAGATTTGGTGTTTTGCGAGGTCAGTGTAGTCAACTTAAATAGAATTTTCCATATAAAATTGTTCAGATTCAATAAATATTGCTGGTTTTTAACGTCGGGTTAGCAGCTTGCAAAGAGCTTGCAACGTCGGGGCAGCAACAAAATATCAATTAGAAACAAACACAAAACTCGGTTTAGCCAAAAAGAAAAAAATAACATTTAATCAAAAGCGACAGTATGCACTGAGTGTGTGTGATTTGGTTGTGTATGGTATTAGTGTTCGAGTATATAAGTAAAAGTAGTTTCCAAAGTCGGGCACATGGTGAGGAGATCGAAATGTCTTTATGAAAAAGTACCTAACTGGTGTCGCTAATATGGGAAGTTCCCAGTCCTTGACATGGTTACCACGGCAGTGTCGTGAAGCAGAAAATTTGTCCTTTGGCCACGGGCGTTGAAGGAGCAGAAAAAAAGAAGTGTGACTACTATAATCCATCTGCTGACATGAAGTTCAGTAAATGTCGAATTTCAGCACACTGAAAAGATAATTATTGCGTTAATAATATGTATACGAAGAGGGTGTAGGTTGTGGAAATACATGAAAACAAAATGTCGCACCTACAAGATATAAGTAATCGCAACGAAAAAAAAAAAAAAAAGAGTGAAGGAAAAGGCGTATTTTCTGACGAATCGATTTTAAGGTCCGCCAAAAGATACAAAAAATATTTCAAAAATACATAGATGAGAGGAGTCAAATACGCATGAGAAAGCCGAAAGGATTTCTAGAATGTCGTCAAAAGCTGGCGGCCACGACAACATATCGGTGCAAAGATTTTTGTTCTGTATTAGCACATAAGCTGCAAGCCTGCATCCAGTAAGCGCTAACAAAACTAGTGGCGAGAAGAGAAAGTAAATGCATTAAAAATGTAACGAAAAAATAGCCTATGGAAGTAGACCTCAGAATACCTGTTGCTGATTTTATGTCTTACAAATCTAAGGCTCTAGTGACTGAGTTATGTAGGCTGATTAGGAAAAGCATCGTATATTCAGAATATTTTAATCATTTTTCTTTATTTCTTCAGCCGTTACTCTGCAAGTAGCCAGTCAGAAGTTACGCATGTGGCGAGAAGAGAATGATAATTTAATAAAAATGAAATCAATCAGTAGCCTACATGGGGACTTGAACCCCAGATTACTAGTTCGTGAATAATTTCTTAAAAGTCTGATGCTTTACCGACGGAGCTATGCAGGCTGCTTGGGCGAAATTTCTTACATTCGGAACAATTGTTTAACACAGCCACTTGAATGAAAAATATCTCGCTTTGTTCGAGCTCGTTTCAAGTCAACGCATCTCACGGCAACGTCTACCAGTGGAAGTTTAAGACCTATGACTTTTCCCTGCAGACGAGTTTCTTCCCTTTATTCAATTTAATTCTTAACTGTTTTGTTTGTTCGTTAGTTAGTTAGTTAGTTAGTGAGAGACATACAGACAGAAAGACATATAACTAGCGAGATATGTAGCTGTCTGGATGGTTTTCAGTTGATTACACAAAAGTAAATTTGAAAAAAATTCGTCGCCGATAGGATTCAAACCTATGCGGGGAAAAACCAATTGATTTCTAGTCCAACGCCTTAACCTCTCGGCCACGACGACATATCTTCGTAATTTTTCTTTATTTCTTTAGCCGTTACTCTGCAAGTAGCCAGTCAGAAGTTACGCATGTGGCGAGAAGAGAATGATAATTTAATAAAAATGAAATCAATCAGTAGCCGACATGGGGACTTGAACCCCAGACCCTCAGATTACTGGTTCGTGAATAATTTCTTAAAAGTCTGATGCTCTACCGACTGAGCTATGCAGGATGCTTGGGCGAAATTTCTTACATTCGGAACAATTGTTTAACACAGCCACTTGAATGAAAAATATCTCGCTTTGTTCGAGCTCGTTTCAAGTCAACGCATCTCACGGCAACGTCTACCAGTGGAAGTTTAAGTCCTATGACTTTTCCCTGCAGACGAGTTTCTTCCCTTTATTCAATTTAATTCTTAACTGTTTTGTTTGTTCGTTAGTTAGTTAGTTAGTTAGTTAGTTAGTCTGAGACATACAGACAGAAAGACATATAACTAGCGAGATATGTAGCTGTCTGGATGGTTTTCAGTTGATTACACAAAAGTAAATTTGAAAAAAATTCGTCGCCGATAGGATTCGGACCTATGCGGGGAAACCCCAATGGATTTCTAGTCCATCGCCTTAACCTCTCGGTCACGACGACATATCTACGTAATTTTTCTTTATTTCTTTAGCCGTTACTCTGCAAGTAGCCTGTCAGAAGTTACGCATGTGGCGAGAAGAGAATGATAATTTAATAAAAATGAAATCAATCAGTAGCCTACATGGGGACTTGAACCCCAGACCCTCAGATTACTGGTTCGTGAATAATTTCTTAAAAGTCTGATGCTCTACCGACTGAGCTATGCAGGATGCTTGGGCGAAATTTCTTACATTCGGAACAATTGTTTAACACAGCCACTTGAATGAAAAATATCTCGCTTTGTTCGAGCTCGTTTCAAGTCAACGCATCTCACGGCAACGTCTACCAGTGGAAGTTTAAGTCCTATGACTTTTCCCTGCAGACGAGATTCTTCCCTTTATTCAATTTAATTCTTAACTGTTTTGTTTGTTCGTTAGTTAGTTAGTTAGTTAGTTAGTGAGAGACATACAGACAGAAAGACATATAACTAGCGAGATATGTAGCTGTCTGGATGGTTTTCAGTTGATTACACAAAAGTAAATTTGAAAAAAATTCGTCGCCGATAGGATTCGAACCTATGCGGGAAAACCCCAATGGATTTCTAGTCCTTCGCCTTAACCTCTCGGCCACGACGACATATCTACGTAATTTGTCTTTATTTCTTTAGCCGTTACTCTGCAAGTAGCCTGTCAGAAGTCACGCATGTGGCGAGAAGAGAATGATAATTTAATAAAAATGAAATCAATCAGTAGCCTACATGGGGACTTGAACCCCAGACCCTCAGATTACTGGTTCGTGAATTTTTTAAACGTCTGATGCTCTACCGACTGAGCTATGCATGCTGCTTTGGCGAAATTTCTTACATTCGGAACAATTGTTTAACACAGCCACTTGAATGAAAAATATCTCGCTTTGTTCGAGCTCGTTTCAAGTCAACGCATCTCACGGCAACGTCTACCAGTGGAAGTTTAAGTCCTATGACTTTTCCCTGCAGACGAGTTTCTTCCCTTTATTCAATTTAATTCTTAACTGTTTTGTTTGTTCGTTAGTTAGTTAGTTAGTTAGTTAGTGAGAGACATACAGACAGAAAGACATATAACTAGCGAGATATGTAGCTGTCTGGATGGTTTTCAGTTGATTACACAAAAGTAAATTAGAAAAAAATTCGTCGCCGATAGGATTCGAACCTATGCGGGGAAACCCCAATGGATTTCTAGTCCATCGCCTTAACCTCTCGGCCACGACGACATATCTACGTAATTTTTCTTTATTTCTTTAGCCGTTACTCTGCAAGTAGCCTGTCAGAAGTTACGCATGTGGCGAGAAGAGAATGATAATTTAATAAAAATGAAATCAATCAGTAGCCTACATGGGGACTTGAACCCTCAGATTACTGGTTCGTGAATAATTTCTTAAAAGTCTGATGCTCTACCGACTGAGCTATGCAGGCTGCTTGGGCGAAATATCTTACATTCGGAACAATTGTTTAACACAGCCACTTAAATGAAAAATATCTCGCTTTGTTCGAGCTCGTTTCAAGTCAACGCATCTCACGGCAACGTCTACCAGTGGAAGTTTAAGTCCTATGACTTTTCCCTGCAGACGAGTTTCTTCCCTTTATTCAATTTAATTCTTAACTGTTTTGTTTGTTCGTTAGTTAGTTAGTTAGTTAGTTAGTGAGAGACATACAGACAGAAAGACATATAACTAGCGAGATATGTAGCTGTCTGGATGGTTTTCAGTTGATTACACAAAAGTAAATTAAATTTGAAAAAAATTCGTCGCCGATAGGATTCGAACCTATGCGGGGAAACCCCAATGGATTTCTAGTCCATCGCCTTAACCTCTCGGCCACGACGACATATCTACGTAATTTTTCTTTATTTCTTTAGCCGTTACTCTGCAAGTAGCCTGTCAGAAGTTACGCATGTGGCGAGAAGAGAATGATAATTTAATAAAAATGAAATCAATCAGTAGCCTACATGGGGACTTGAACCCTCAGATTACTGGTTCGTGAATAATTTCTTAAAAGTCTGATGCTCTACCGACTGAGCTATGCAGGCTGCTTGGGCGAAATATCTTACATTCGGAACAATTGTTTAACACAGCCACTTGAATGAAAAATATCTCGCTTTGTTCGAGCTCGTTTCAAGTCAACGCATCTCACGGCAACGTCTACCAGTGGAAGTTTAAGTCCTATGACTTTTCCCTGCAGACGAGTTTCTTCCCTTTATTCAATTTAATTCTTAACTGTTTTTTTTTGTTTGTTTGTACGTTAGTTAGTTAGTTAGTGAGAGACATACAGACAGAAAGACATATAACTAGCGAGATATGTAGCTGTCTGGATGGTTTTCAGTTGATTACACAAAAGTAAATTAAATTTGAAAAAAATTCGTCGCCGATAGGATTCGAACCTATGCGGGGAAACCCCAATGGATTTCTAGTCCATCGCCTTAACCTCTCGGCCACGACGACATATCTACGTAATTTTTCTTTATTTCTTTAGCCGTTACTCTGCAAGTAGCCTGTCAGAAGTTACGCATGTGGCGAGAAGAGAATGATAATTTAATAAAAATGAAATCAATCAGTAGCCTACATGGGGACTTGAACCCCAGACCCTCAGATTACTGGTTCGTGAATAATTTCTTAAAAGTCTGATGCTCTACCGACTGAGCTATGCAGGCTGGTTGGGCGAAATTTCTTACATTCGGAACAATTGTTTAACACAGCCACTTGAATGAAAATTATCTCGCTCTGTTCGAGCTCGTTTCAAGTCAACGCATCTCACGGCAACGTCTACCAGTGGAAGTTTAAGTCCTATGACTTTTCCCTGCAGACGAGTTTCTTCCCTTTATTCAATTTAATTCTTAACTGTTTTGTTTGTTCGTTAGTTAGTTAGTTAGTTAGTTAGTGAGAGACATACAGACAGAAAGACATATAACTAGCGAGATATGTAGCTGTCTGGATGGTTTTCAGTTGATTACACAAAAGTAAATTTGAAAAAAATTCGTCGCCGATAGGATTCAAACCTATGCGGGGAAAAACCAATTGATTTCTAGTCCAACGCCTTAACCTCTCGGCCACGACGACATATCTTCGTAATTTTTCTTTATTTCTTTAGCCGTTACTCTGCAAGTAGCCAGTCAGAAGTTACGCATGTGGCGAGAAGAGAATGATAATTTAATAAAAATGAAATCAATCAGTAGCCGACATGGGGACTTGAACCCCAGACCCTCAGATTACTGGTTCGTGAATAATTTCTTAAAAGTCTGATGCTCTACCGACTGAGCTATGCAGGATGCTTGGGCGAAATTTCTTACATTCGGAACAATTGTTTAACACAGCCACTTGAATGAAAAATATCTCGCTTTGTTCGAGCTCGTTTCAAGTCAACGCATCTCACGGCAACGTCTACCAGTGGAAGTTTAAGTCCTATGACTTTTCCCTGCAGACGAGTTTCTTCCCTTTATTCAATTTAATTCTTAACTGTTTTGTTTGTTCGTTAGTTAGTTAGTTAGTTAGTTAGTTAGTCTGAGACATACAGACAGAAAGACATATAACTAGCGAGATATGTAGCTGTCTGGATGGTTTTCAGTTGATTACACAAAAGTAAATTTGAAAAAAATTCGTCGCCGATAGGATTCGGACCTATGCGGGGAAACCCCAATGGATTTCTAGTCCATCGCCTTAACCTCTCGGTCACGACGACATATCTACGTAATTTTTCTTTATTTCTTTAGCCGTTACTCTGCAAGTAGCCTGTCAGAAGTTACGCATGTGGCGAGAAGAGAATGATAATTTAATAAAAATGAAATCAATCAGTAGCCTACATGGGGACTTGAACCCCAGACCCTCAGATTACTGGTTCGTGAATAATTTCTTAAAAGTCTGATGCTCTACCGACTGAGCTATGCAGGATGCTTGGGCGAAATTTCTTACATTCGGAACAATTGTTTAACACAGCCACTTGAATGAAAAATATCTCGCTTTGTTCGAGCTCGTTTCAAGTCAACGCATCTCACGGCAACGTCTACCAGTGGAAGTTTAAGTCCTATGACTTTTCCCTGCAGACGAGATTCTTCCCTTTATTCAATTTAATTCTTAACTGTTTTGTTTGTTCGTTAGTTAGTTAGTTAGTTAGTTAGTGAGAGACATACAGACAGAAAGACATATAACTAGCGAGATATGTAGCTGTCTGGATGGTTTTCAGTTGATTACACAAAAGTAAATTTGAAAAAAATTCGTCGCCGATAGGATTCGAACCTATGCGGGAAAACCCCAATGGATTTCTAGTCCTTCGCCTTAACCTCTCGGCCACGACGACATATCTACGTAATTTGTCTTTATTTCTTTAGCCGTTACTCTGCAAGTAGCCTGTCAGAAGTCACGCATGTGGCGAGAAGAGAATGATAATTTAATAAAAATGAAATCAATCAGTAGCCTACATGGGGACTTGAACCCCAGATTACTGGTTCGTGAATTTTTTAAACGTCTGATGCTCTACCGACTGAGCTATGCATGCTGCTTTGGCGAAATTTCTTACATTCGGAACAATTGTTTAACACAGCCACTTGAATGAAAAATATCTCGCTTTGTTCGAGCTCGTTTCAAGTCAACGCATCTCACGGCAACGTCTACCAGTGGAAGTTTAAGTCCTATGACTTTTCCCTGCAGACGAGTTTCTTCCCTTTATTCAATTTAATTCTTAACTGTTTTGTTTGTTCGTTAGTTAGTTAGTTAGTTAGTTAGTGAGAGACATACAGACAGAAAGACATATAACTAGCGAGATATGTAGCTGTCTGGATGGTTTTCAGTTGATTACACAAAAGTAAATTAGAAAAAAATTCGTCGCCGATAGGATTCGAACCTATGCGGGGAAACCCCAATGGATTTCTAGTCCATCGCCTTAACCTCTCGGCCACGACGACATATCTACGTAATTTTTCTTTATTTCTTTAGCCGTTACTCTGCAAGTAGCCTGTCAGAAGTTACGCATGTGGCGAGAAGAGAATGATAATTTAATAAAAATGAAATCAATCAGTAGCCTACATGGGGACTTGAACCCTCAGATTACTGGTTCGTGAATAATTTCTTAAAAGTCTGATGCTCTACCGACTGAGCTATGCAGGCTGCTTGGGCGAAATATCTTACATTCGGAACAATTGTTTAACACAGCCACTTAAATGAAAAATATCTCGCTTTGTTCGAGCTCGTTTCAAGTCAACGCATCTCACGGCAACGTCTACCAGTGGAAGTTTAAGTCCTATGACTTTTCCCTGCAGACGAGTTTCTTCCCTTTATTCAATTTAATTCTTAACTGTTTTGTTTGTTCGTTAGTTAGTTAGTTAGTTAGTTAGTGAGAGACATACAGACAGAAAGACATATAACTAGCGAGATATGTAGCTGTCTGGATGGTTTTCAGTTGATTACACAAAAGTAAATTAAATTTGAAAAAAATTCGTCGCCGATAGGATTCGAACCTATGCGGGGAAACCCCAATGGATTTCTAGTCCATCGCCTTAACCTCTCGGCCACGACGACATATCTACGTAATTTTTCTTTATTTCTTTAGCCGTTACTCTGCAAGTAGCCTGTCAGAAGTTACGCATGTGGCGAGAAGAGAATGATAATTTAATAAAAATGAAATCAATCAGTAGCCTACATGGGGACTTGAACCCTCAGATTACTGGTTCGTGAATAATTTCTTAAAAGTCTGATGCTCTACCGACTGAGCTATGCAGGCTGCTTGGGCGAAATATCTTACATTCGGAACAATTGTTTAACACAGCCACTTGAATGAAAAATATCTCGCTTTGTTCGAGCTCGTTTCAAGTCAACGCATCTCACGGCAACGTCTACCAGTGGAAGTTTAAGTCCTATGACTTTTCCCTGCAGACGAGTTTCTTCCCTTTATTCAATTTAATTCTTAACTGTTTTTTTTTGTTTGTTTGTACGTTAGTTAGTTAGTTAGTGAGAGACATACAGACAGAAAGACATATAACTAGCGAGATATGTAGCTGTCTGGATGGTTTTCAGTTGATTACACAAAAGTAAATTAAATTTGAAAAAAATTCGTCGCCGATAGGATTCGAACCTATGCGGGGAAACCCCAATGGATTTCTAGTCCATCGCCTTAACCTCTCGGCCACGACGACATATCTACGTAATTTTTCTTTATTTCTTTAGCCGTTACTCTGCAAGTAGCCTGTCAGAAGTTACGCATGTGGCGAGAAGAGAATGATAATTTAATAAAAATGAAATCAATCAGTAGCCTACATGGGGACTTGAACCCCAGACCCTCAGATTACTGGTTCGTGAATAATTTCTTAAAAGTCTGATGCTCTACCGACTGAGCTATGCAGGCTGGTTGGGCGAAATTTCTTACATTCGGAACAATTGTTTAACACAGCCACTTGAATGAAAATTATCTCGCTCTGTTCGAGCTCGTTTCAAGTCAACGCATCTCACGGCAACGTCTACCAGTGGAAGTTTAAGTCCTATGACTTTTCCCTGCAGACGAGTTTCTTCCCTTTATTCAATTTAATTCTTAACTGTTTTGTTTGTTCGTTAGTTAGTTAGTTAGTTAGTTAGTGAGAGACATACAGACAGAAAGACATATAACTAGCGAGATATGTAGCTGTCTGGATGGTTTTCAGTTGATTACACAAAAGTAAATTTGAAAAAAATTCGTCGCCGATAGGATTCGAACCTACGCGGGGAAACCCCAATGGATTTCTAGTCCATCGCCTTAACCTCTCGGCCACGACGACATATCTCCGTAATTTGTCTTTATTTCTTTAGCCGTTACTCTGCAAGTAGCCTGTCAGAAGTTACGCATGTGGCGAGAAGAGAATGATAATTTAATAAAAATGAAATCAATCAGTAGCCTACATGGGGACTTGAACCCCAGGCCATCAGATTACTGGTTCGTGAATAATTTCTTAAAAGTCTGATGCTCTACCGACTGAGCTATGCAGGCGGCTTGGGCGAAATTTCTTACATTCGGAACAATTGTTTAACACAGCCACTTGAATGAAAAATATCTCGCTTTGTTCGAGCTCGTTTCAAGTCAACGCATCTCACGGCAACGTCTACCAGTGGAAGTTTAAGTCCTATGACTTTTCCCTGCAGACGAGTTTCTTCCCTTTATTCAATTTAATTCTTAACTGTTTTGTTTGTTCGTTAGTTAGTTAGTTAGTTAGTTAGTGAGAGACATACAGACAGAAAGACATATAACTAGCGAGATATGTAGCTGTCTGGATGGTTTTCAGTTGATTACACAAAAGTAAATTTGAAAAAAATTCGTCGCCGATAGGATTCGAACCTATGCGGGGAAACCCCAATGGATTTCTAGTCCATCGCCTTAACCTCTCGGCCACGACGACATATCTACGTAATTTTTCTTTATTTCTTTAGCCGTTACTCTGCAAGTAGCCAGTCAGAAGTTACGCATCTGGCGAGAAGAGAATGATAATTTAATAAAAATGAAATCAATCAGTAGCCTACATGGGGACTTGAACCCCAGACCCTCAGATTACTAGTTCGTAAATAATTTCTTAAAAGTCTGATGCTCTACCGACTGAGATATGCAGGCTGCTTGGGCGCAATTTCTTACATTCGGAACAATTGTTTAACACAGCCACTTGAATGAAAAATATCTCGCTTTGTTCGAGCTCGTTTCAAGTCAACGCATCTCACGGCAACGTCTACCAGTGGAAGTTTAAGTCCTATGACTTTTCCCTGCAGACGAGTTTCTTCCCTTTATTCAATTTAATTCTTAACTGTTTTGTTTGTTCGTTAGTTAGTTAGTTAGTTAGTTAGTTAGTGAGAGACATACAGACAGAAAGACATATAACTAGCGAGATATGTAGCTGTCTGGATGGTTTTCAGTTGATTACACAAAAGTAAATTTGAAAAAAATTCGTCGCCGATAGGATTCGAAACTATGCGGGGAAACCCCAATGGATTTCTAGTCCATCGCCTTAACCTCTCGGCCACGACGACATATCTACGTAATTTTTCTTTATTTCTTTAGCCGTTACTCTGCAAGTAGCCAGTCAGAAGTTACGCATGTGGCGAGAAGAGAATGATAATTTAATAAAAATGAAATCAATCAGTAGCCTACATGGGGACTTGAACCCCAGACCCTCAGATTACTTGTTCGTGAATAATTTCTTAAAAGTCTGATGCTCTACCGACTGAGCTATGCAGGCTGCTTGCGCGAAATTTCTTACATTCGGAACAATTGTTTAACACAGCCACTTGAATGAAAAATATCTCGCTTTGTTCGAGCTCGTTTCAAGTCAACGCATCTCACGGCAGCGTCTACCAGTGGAAGTTTAAGTCCTATGACTTTTCCCTGCAGACGAGTTTCTTCCCTTTATTCAATTTAATTCTTAACTGTTTTGTTTGTTTGTTCGTTAGTTAGTTAGTTAGTTAGTTAGTGAGTTAGTGAGAGACATACAGACAGAAAGACATATAACTAGCGAGATATGTAGCTGTCTGGATGGTTTTCAGTTGATTACACAAAAGTAAATTTGAAAAAAATTCGTCGCCGATAGGATTCGAACCTATGCGGGGAAACCCCAATGGATTTCTAGTCCATCGCCTTAACCTCTCGGCCACGACGACATATCTACGTAATTTTTCTTTATTTCTTTAGCCGTTACTCTGCAAGTAGCCAGTCAGAAGTTACGCATGTGGCGAGAAGAGAATGATAATTTAATAAAAATGAAATCAATCAGTAGCCTACATGGGGGCTTGAACCCCAGACCCTCAGATTACTGGTTCGTGAATAATTTCTTAAAAGTCTGATGCTCTACCGACTGAGCTATGCAGGCTGCTTGGGCGAAATTTCTTACATTCGGAACAATTGTTTAACACAGCCACTTGAATGAAAAATATCTCGCTTTGTTCGAGCTCGTTTCAAGTCAACGCATCTCACGGCAACGTCTACCAGTGGAAGTTTAAGTCCTATGACTTTTCCCTGCAGACGAGTTTCTTCCCTTTATTCAATTTAATTCTTAACTGTTTTGTTTGTTTGTTCGTTAGTTAGTTAGTTAGTTAGTTAGTGAGTTAGTGAGAGTCATACAGACAGAAAGACATATAACTAGCGAGATATGTAGCTGTCTGGATGGTTTTCAGTTGATTACACAAAAGTAAATTTGAAAAAAATTCGTCGCCGATAGGATTCGAACCTATGCGGGGAAACCCCAATAGATTTCTAGTCCATCGCCTTAACCTCTCGGCCACGACGACATATCTACGTAATTTTTCTTTATTTCTTTAGCTGTTACTCTGCAAGTAGCCAGTCAGAAGTTACGCATGTGGCAAGAAGAGAATGATAATTTAATAAAAATGAAATCAATCAGTAGCCTACATGGGGACTTGAACCCCAGACCCTCAAATTACTGGTTCGTGAATAATTTCTTAAAAGTCTGATGCTCTACCGACTGAGCTATGCAGGCTGCTTGGGCGAAATTTCTTACATTCGGAACAATTGTTTAACACAGCCACTTGAATGAAAAATATCTCGCTTTGTTCGAGCTCGTTTCAAGTCAACGCATCTCACGGCAACGTCTACCAGTGGAAGTTTAAGTCCTATGACTTTTCCCTGCAGACGAGTTTCTTCCCTTTATTCAATTTAATTCTTAACTGTTTTGTTTGTTTGTTTGTTAGTTAGTGAGTTAGTGAGAGACATACAGACAGAAAGACATATAACTAGCGAGATATGTAGCTGTCTGGATGGTTTTCAGTTGATTACACAAAAGTAAATTTGAAAAAAATTCGTCGCCGATAGTATTCGAACCTATGCGGGGAAACCCCAATGGATTTCTAGTCCATCGCCTTAACCTCTCGGCCACGACGACATATCTACGTAATTTTTCTTTATTTCTTTAGCCGTTACTCTGCAAGTAGCCAGTCAGAAGTTGCGCATGTGGCGAGAAGAGAATGATAATTTAATAAAAATGAAATCAATCAGTAGCCTACATGGGGACTTGAACCCCAGACCCTCAGATTACTGGTTCGTGAATAATTTCTTAAAAGTTTGTTGCTCTACCGACTGAGCTATGCAGGTTGCTTTGGCGAAATATCTTACATTCGGAACAATTGTTTAACACAGCCACTTGAATGAAAAATATCTCGCTTTGTTCGAGCTCGTTTCAAGTCAACGCATCTCACGGCAACGTCTACCAGTGGAAGTTTAAGTCCTATGACTTTTCCCTGCAGACGAGTTTCTTCCCTTTATTCAATTTAATTCTTAACTGTTTTGTTTGTTTGTTCGTTAGTTAGTTAGTTAGTTAGTTAGTTAGTTAGTGAGTTAGTGAGAGACATACAGACAGAAAGACATATAACTAGCGAGATATGTAGCTGTCTGGATGGTTTTCAGTTGATTACACAAAAGTAAATTTGAAAAAAATTCGTCGCCGATAGGATTCGAACCTATGCGGGGAAACCCCAACGGATTTCTAGTCCATCGCCTTAACCTCTCGGCCACGACGACACATCTACGTAATTTTTCTTTATTTCTTTAGCCGTTACTCTGCAAGTAGCCAGTCAGAAGTTACGCATGTGGCGAGAAGAGAATGATAATTTAATAAAAATGAAATCAATCAGTAGCCTACATGGGGACTTGAACCCCAGACCCTCAGATTACTGGTTCGTGAATAATTTCTTAAAAGTCTGATGCTCTACCGACTGAGCTATGCAGGCTGCTTGGGCGAAATTTCTTACATTCGGAACAATTGTTTAACACAGCCACTTGAATGAAAAATATCACGCTTTGTTCGAGCTCGTTTCAAGTCAACGCATCTCACGGCAACGTCTACCAGTGGAAGTTTAAGTCCTATGACTTTTCCCTGCAGACGAGTTTCTTCCCTTTATTCAATTTAATTCTTAACTGTTTTGTTTGTTTGTTCGTTACTTAGTTAGTTAGTTAGTTAGTGAGTTAGTGAGAGACATACAGACAGAAAGACATATAACTAGCGAGATATGTAGCTGTCTGGATGGTTTTCAGTTGATTACACAAAAGTAAATTTGAAAAAAATTCGTCGCCGATAGGATTCGAAACTATGCGGGGAAACCCCAATGGATTTCTAGTCCATCGCCTTAACCTCTCGGCCACGACGACATATCTACGTAATTTTTCTTTATTTCTTTAGCCGTTACTCTGCAAGTAGCCAGTCAGAAGTTACGCATGTGGCGAGAAGAGAATGATAATTTAATAAAAATGAAATCAATCAGTAGCCTACATGGGGACTTGAACCCCAGACCCTCAGATTACTGGTTCGTGAATAATTTCTTAAAAGTCTGATGCTCTACCGACTGAGCTATGCAGGCTGCTTGCGCGAAATTTCTTACATTCGGAACAATTGTTTAACACAGCCACTTGAATGAAAAATATCTCGCTTTGTTCGAGCTCGTTTCAAGTCAACGCATCTCACGGCAACGTCTACCAGTGGAAGTTTAAGTCCTATGACTTTTCCCTGCAGACGAGTTTCTTCCCTTTATTCAATTTAATTCTTAACTGTTTTGTTTGTTAGTTAGTTAGTTAGTTAGTTAGTGAGTTAGTGAGAGACATACAGACAGAAAGACATATAACTAGCGAGATATGTAGCTGTCTGGATGGTTTTCAGTTGATTACACAAAAGTAAATTTGAAAAAAATTCGTCGCCGATAGGATTCGAACCTATGCGGGGAAACCCCAATGGATTTCTAGTCCATCGCCTTAACCTCTCGGCCACGACGACATATCTACGTAATTTTTCTTTATTTCTTTAGCCGTTACTCTGCAAGTAGCCAGTCAGAAGTTACGCATGTGGCGAGAAGAGAATGATAATTTAATAAAAATGAAATCAATCAGTAGCCTACATGGGGACTTGAACCCCAGACCCTCAGATTACTGGTTCGTGAATAATTTCTTAAAAGTCTGATGCTCTACCGACAGAGCTATGCAGGCTGCTTGGGCGAAATTTCTTACATTCGGAACAATTGTTTAACACAGCCACTTGAATGAAAAATATCTCGCTTTGTTCGAGCTCGTTTCAAGTCAACGCATCTCACGGCAACGTCTACCAGTGGAAGTTTAAGTCCTATGACTTTTCCCTGCAGACGAGTTTCTTCCCTTTATTCAATTTAATTCTTAACTGTTTTGTTTGTTCGTTAGTTAGTTAGTTAGTTAGTTAGTTAGTTAGTTAGTTAGTGAGAGACATACAGACAGAAAGACATATAACTAGCGAGATATGTAGCTGTCTGGATGGTTTTCAGCTGATTACACAAAAGTAAATTTGAAAAAAATTCGTCGCCGATAGGATTCGAACCTATGCGGGGAAAGCCCAATGGATTTCTAGTCCATCGCCTTAACCTCTAGGCCACGACGACATATCTGCGTAATTTTTCTTTATTTCTTTAGCCGTTACTCTGCAAGTAGCCAGTCAGAAGTTACGTATGTGGCGAGAAGAGAATGATAATTTAATAAAAATGAAATCAATCAGTAGCCTACATGGGGACTTGAACCCCAGACCCTCAGATTACTGGTTCGTGAATAATTTCTTAAAAGTCTGATGCTCTACCGACTGAGCTATGCAGGCTGCTTGGGCGGAATTTCTTACATTCGGAACAATTGTTTAACACAGCCACTTGAATGAAAAATATCTCGCTTTGTTCGAGCTCGTTTCAAGTCAACGCATCTCACGGCAACGTCTACCAGTGGAAGTTTAAGTCCTATGACTTTTCCCTGCAGACGAGTTTCTTCCCTTTATTCAATTTAATTCTTAACTGTTTTGTTTGTTCGTTAGTTAGTTAGTTAGTTAGTTAGTTAGTTAGTTAGTTAGTTAGTTAGTTAGTGAGTTAGTGAGAGACATACAGACAGAAAGACATATAACTAGCGAGATATGTAGCTGTCTGGATCGTTTTCAGTTGATTACACAAAAGTAAATTTGAAAAAAATTCGTCGCCGATAGGATTCGAACCTATGCGGTGAAACCCCAATGGATTTCTAGTCCATCGCCTTAACCTCTCGGCCACGACGACATATCTACGTAATTTTTCTTTATTTCTTTAGCCGTTACTCTGCAAGTAGCCAGTCAGAAGTTACGTATGTGGCGAGAAGAGAATGATAATTTAATAAAAATGAAATCAATCAGTAGCCTACATGGGGACTTGAACCACAGATTACTGGTTCGTGAATAATTTCTTAAAAGTCTGATGCTCTACCGACTGAGCTATGCAGGCTGCTTGGGCGGAATTTCTTACATTCGGAACAATTGTTTAACACAGCCACTTGAATGAAAAATATCACGCTTTGTTCGAGCTCGTTTCAAGTCAACGCATCTCACGGCAACGTCTACCAGTGGAAGTTTAAGTCCTATGACTTTTCCCTGCAGACGAGTTTCTTCCCTTTATTCAATTTAATTCTTAACTGTTTTGTTTGTTTGTTCGTTACATAGTTAGTTAGTTAGTTAGTGAGTTAGTGAGAGACATACAGACAGAAAGACATATAACTAGCGAGATATGTAGCTGTCTGGATGGTTTTCAGTTGATTACACAAAAGTAAATTTGAAAAAAATTCGTCGCCGATAGGATTCGAAACTATGCGGGGAAACCCCAATGGATTTCTAGTCCATCGCCTTAACCTCTCGGCCACGACGACATATCTACGTAATTTTTCTTTATTTCTTTAGCCGTTACTCTGCAAGTAGCCAGTCAGAAGTTACGCATGTGGCGAGAAGAGAATGATAATTTAATAAAAATGAAATCAATCAGTAGCCTACATGGGGACTTGAACCCCAGACCCTCAGATTACTGGTTCGTGAATAATTTCTTAAAAGTCTGATGCTCTACCGACTGAGCTATGCAGGCTGCTTGCGCGAAATTTCTTACATTCGGAACAATTGTTTAACACAGCCACTTGAATGAAAAATATCTCGCTTTGTTCGAGCTCGTTTCAAGTCAACGCATCTCACGGCAACGTCTACCAGTGGAAGTTTAAGTCCTATGACTTTTCCCTGCAGACGAGTTTCTTCCCTTTATTCAATTTAATTCTTAACTGTTTTGTTTGTTTGTTCGTTAGTTAGTTAGTTAGTTAGTTAGTGAGTTAGTGAGAGACATACAGACAGAAAGACATATAACTAGCGAGATATGTAGCTGTCTGGATGGTTTTCAGTTGATTACACAAAAGTAAATTTGAAAAAAATTCGTCGCCGATAGGATTCGAACCTATGCGGGGAAACCCCAATGGATTTCTAGTCCATCGCCTTAACCTCTCGGCCACGACGACATATCTACGTAATTTTTCTTTATTTCTTTAGCCGTTACTCTGCAAGTAGCCAGTCAGAAGTTACGCATGTGGCGAGAAGAGAATGATAATTTAATAAAAATGAAATCAATCAGTAGCCTACATGGGGACTTGAACCCCAGACCCTCAGATTACTGGTTCGTGAATAATTTCTTAAAAGTCTGATGCTCTACCGACAGAGCTATGCAGGCTGCTTGGGCGAAATTTCTTACATTCGGAACAATTGTTTAACACAGCCACTTGAATGAAAAATATCTCGCTTTGTTCGAGCTCGTTTCAAGTCAACGCATCTCACGGCAACGTCTACCAGTGGAAGTTTAAGTCCTATGACTTTTCCCTGCAGACGAGTTTCTTCCCTTTATTCAATTTAATTCTTAACTGTTTTGTTTGTTCGTTAGTTAGTTAGTTAGTTAGTTAGTTAGTTAGTTAGTGAGAGACATACAGACAGAAAGACATATAACTAGCGAGATATGTAGCTGTCTGGATGGTTTTCAGCTGATTACACAAAAGTAAATTTGAAAAAAATTCGTCGCCGATAGGATTCGAACCTATGCGGGGAAAGCCCAATGGATTTCTAGTCCATCGCCTTAACCTCTAGGCCACGACGACATATCTGCGTAATTTTTCTTTATTTCTTTAGCCGTTACTCTGCAAGTAGCCAGTCAGAAGTTACGTATGTGGCGAGAAGAGAATGATAATTTAATAAAAATGAAATCAATCAGTAGCCTACATGGGGACTTGAACCCCAGACCCTCAGATTACTGGTTCGTGAATAATTTCTTAAAAGTCTGATGCTCTACCGACTGAGCTATGCAGGCTGCTTGGGCGGAATTTCTTACATTCGGAACAATTGTTTAACACAGCCACTTGAATGAAAAATATCTCGCTTTGTTCGAGCTCGTTTCAAGTCAACGCATCTCACGGCAACGTCTACCAGTGGAAGTTTAAGTCCTATGACTTTTCCCTGCAGACGAGTTTCTTCCCTTTATTCAATTTAATTCTTAACTGTTTTGTTTGTTCGTTAGTTAGTTAGTTAGTTAGTTAGTTAGTTAGTTAGTTAGTTAGTTAGTTAGTGAGTTAGTGAGAGACATACAGACAGAAAGACATATAACTAGCGAGATATGTAGCTGTCTGGATCGTTTTCAGTTGATTACACAAAAGTAAATTTGAAAAAAATTCGTCGCCGATAGGATTCGAACCTATGCGGTGAAACCCCAATGGATTTCTAGTCCATCGCCTTAACCTCTCGGCCACGACGACATATCTACGTAATTTTTCTTTATTTCTTTAGCCGTTACTCTGCAAGTAGCCAGTCAGAAGTTACGTATGTGGCGAGAAGAGAATGATAATTTAATAAAAATGAAATCAATCAGTAGCCTACATGGGGACTTGAACCACAGATTACTGGTTCGTGAATAATTTCTTAAAAGTCTGATGCTCTACCGACTGAGCTATGCAGGCTGCTTGGGCGGAATTTCTTACATTCGGAACAATTGTTTAACACAGCCACTTGAATGACAAATATCTCGCTTTGCTCGAGCTCGTTTCAAGTCAACGCATCTCACGGCAACGTCTACCAGTGGAAGTTTAAGTCCTATGACTTTTCCCTGCAGACGAGTTTCTTCCCTTTATTCAATTTAATTCTTAACTGTTTTGTTTGTTTCTTCGTTCGTTCGTTAGTTAGTTAGTTAGTTAGTTAGTGAGTTAGTGAGAGACATACAGACAGAAAGACATATAACTAGCGAGATATGTAGCTGTCTGGATGGTTTTCAGTTGATTACACGAAAGTAAATTTGAAAAAAAATTCGTCGCCGATAGGATTCGAACCTATGCGGGGAAACCCCAATGGATTTCTAGTCCATCGCCTTAACCTCTCGGCCACGACGACATATCTACGTAATTTTTCTTTATTTCTTTAGCCGTTACTCTGCAAGTAGCCAGTCAGAAGTTACGTCTGTGGCGAGAAGAGAATGATAATTTAATAAAAATGAAATCAATCAGTAGCCTACATGGGGACTTGAACCCCAGACCCTCAGATTACTGGTTCGTGAATAATTTCTTAAAAGTCTGATGCTCTACCGACTGAGCTATGCAGGCTGCTTGGGCGGAATTTCTTACATTCGGAACAATTGTTTAACACAGCCACTTGAATGAAAAATATCTCGCTTTGTTCGAGCTCGTTTCAAGTCAACGCATCTCACGGCAACGTCTACCAGTGGAAGTTTAAGTCCTATGACTTTTCCCTGCAGATGAGTTTCTTCCCTTTATTCAATTTAATTCTTAACTGTTTTGTTTGTTTGTTAGTTAGTTAGTTAGTTAGTTAGTTAGTGAGTTAGTGAGAGACATACAGACAGAAAGACATATAACTAGCGAGATATGTAGCTGTCTGGATGGTTTTCAGTTGATTACACAAAAGTAAATTAGAAAAAAATTCGTCGCCGATAGGATTCGAACCTATGCGGGGAAACCCCAATGGATTTCTAGTCCATCGCCTTAACCTCTCGGCCACGACGACATATCTACGTAATTTTTCTTTATTTCTTTAGCCGTTACTCTGCAAGTAGCCAGTCAGAAGTTACGCATGTGGCGAGAAGAGAATGATAATTTAATAAAAATGAAATCAATCAGTAGCCTACATGGGGACTTGACCCCAGACCCTCAGATTACTGGTTCGTGAATAATTTCTTAAAAGTCTGATGCTCTACCGACTGAGCTATGCAGGCTGCTTGGGCGAAATTTCTTACATTCGGAACAATTGTTTAACACAGCCACTTGAATGAAAAATATCTCGCTTTGTTCGAGCTCGTTTCAAGTCAACGCATCTCACGGCAACGTCTACCAGTGGAAGTTTAAGTCCTATGACTTTTCCCTGCAGACGAGATTCTTCCCTTTATTCAATTTAATTCTTAACTGTTTTGTTTGTTTGTTCGTTAGTTAGTTAGTTAGTTAGTTAGTTAGTGAGTTAGTGAGAGACATACAGACAGAAAGACATATAACTAGCGAGATATGTAGCTGTCTGGATGGTTTTCAGTTGATTACACAAAAGTAAATTTGAAAAAAATTCGTCGCCGATAGTATTCGAACCTATGCGGGGAAACCCCAATGGATTTCTAGTCCATCGCCTTAACCTCTCGGCCACGACGACATATCTACGTAATTTTTCTTTATTTCTTTAGCCGTTACTCTGCAAGTAGCCAGTCAGAAGTTGCGCATGTGGCGAGAAGAGAATGATAATTTAATAAAAATGAAATCAATCAGTAGCCTACATGGGGACTTGAACCCCAGACCCTCAGATTACTGGTTCGTGAATAATTTCTTAAAAGTCTGCTGCTCTACCGACTGAGCTATGCAGGTTGCTTTGGCGAAATATCTTACATTCGGAACAATTGTTTAACACAGCCACTTGAATGAAAAATATCTCGCTTTGTTCGAGCTCGTTTCAAGTCAACGCATCTCACGGCAACGTCTACCAGTGGAAGTTTAAGTCCTATGACTTTTCCCTGCAGACGAGTTTCTTCCCTTTATTCAATTTAATTCTTAACTGTTTTGTTTGTTTGTTCGTTAGTTAGTTAGTTAGTTAGTTAGTTAGTGAGTTAGTGAGAGACATACAGACAGAAAGACATATAACTAGCGAGATATGTAGCTGTCTGGATGGTTTTCAGTTGATTACACAAAAGTAAATTTGAAAAAAATTCGTCGCCGATAGGATTCGAACCTATGCGGGGAAACCCCAATGGATTTCTAGTCCATCGCCTTAACCTCTCGGCCACGACGACACATCTACGTAATTTTTCTTTATTTCTTTAGCCGTTACTCTGCAAGTAGCCAGTCAGAAGTTACGCATGTGGCGAGAAGAGAATGATAATTTAATAAAAATGAAATCAATCAGTAGCCTACATGGGGACTTGAACCCCAGACCCTCAGATTACTGGTTCGTGAATAATTTCTTAAAAGTCTGATGCTCTACCGACTGAGCTATGCAGGCTGCTTGGGCGAAATTTCTTACATTCGGAACAATTGTTTAACACAGCCACTTGAATGAAAAATATCACGCTTTGTTCGAGCTCGTTTCAAGTCAACGCATCTCACGGCAACGTCTACCAGTGGAAGTTTAAGTCCTATGACTTTTCCCTGCAGACGAGTTTCTTCCCTTTATTCAATTTAATTCTTAACTGTTTTGTTTGTTTGTTCGTTACTTAGTTAGTTAGTTAGTTAGTGAGTTAGTGAGAGACATACAGACAGAAAGACATATAACTAGCGAGATATGTAGCTGTCTGGATGGTTTTCAGTTGATTACACAAAAGTAAATTTGAAAAAAATTCGTCGCCGATAGGATTCGAAACTATGCGGGGAAACCCCAATGGATTTCTAGTCCATCGCCTTAACCTCTCGGCCACGACGACATATCTACGTAATTTTTCTTTATTTCTTTAGCCGTTACTGTGCAAGTAGCCAGTCAGAAGTTACGCATGTGGCGAGAAGAGAATGATAATTTAATAAAAATGAAATCAATCAGTAGCCTACATGGGGACTTGAACCCCAGACCCTCAGATTACTGGTTCGTGAATAATTTCTTAAAAGTCTGATGCTCTACCGACTGAGCTATGCAGGCTGCTTGCGCGAAATTTCTTACATTCGGAACAATTGTTTAACACAGCCACTTGAATGAAAAATATCTCGCTTTGTTCGAGCTCGTTTCAAGTCAACGCATCTCACGGCAACGTCTACCAGTGGAAGTTTAAGTCCTATGACTTTTCCCTGCAGACGAGTTTCTTCCCTTTATTCAATTTAATTCTTAACTGTTTTGTTTGTTTGTTCGTTAGTTAGTTAGTTAGTTAGTTAGTGAGTTAGTGAGAGACATACAGACAGAAAGACATATAACTAGCGAGATATGTAGCTGTCTGAAAGGTTTTCAGTTGATTACACAAAAGTAAATTTGAAAAAAATTCGTCGCCGATAGGATTCGAACCTATGCGGGGAAACCCCAATGGATTTCTAGTCCATCGCCTTAACCTCTCGGCCACGACGACATATCTACGTAATTTTTCTTTATTTCTTTAGCCGTTACTCTGCAAGTAGCCAGTCAGAAGTTACGCATGTGGCGAGAAGAGAATGATAATTTAATAAAAATGAAATCAATCAGTAGCCTACATGGGGACTTGAACCCCAGACCCTCAGATTACTGGTTCGTGAATAATTTCTTAAAAGTCTGATGCTCTACCGACAGAGCTATGCAGGCTGCTTGGGCGAAATTTCTTACATTCGGAACAATTGTTTAACACAGCCACTTGAATGAAAAATATCTCGCTTTGTTCGAGCTCGTTTCAAGTCAACGCATCTCACGGCAACGTCTACCAGTGGAAGTTTAAGTCCTATGACTTTTCCCTGCAGACGAGTTTCTTCCCTTTATTCAATTTAATTCTTAACTGTTTTGTTTGTTCGTTAGTTAGTTAGTTAGTTAGTTAGTTAGTTAGTTAGTTAGTGAGAGACATACAGACAGAAAGACATATAACTAGCGAGATATGTAGCTGTCTGGATGGTTTTCAGCTGATTACACAAAAGTAAATTTGAAAAAAATTCGTCGCCGATAGGATTCGAACCTATGCGGGGAAAGCCCAATGGATTTCTAGTCCATCGCCTTAACCTCTAGGCCACGACGACATATCTGCGTAATTTTTCTTTATTTCTTTAGCCGTTACTCTGCAAGTAGCCAGTCAGAAGTTACGTATGTGGCGAGAAGAGAATGATAATTTAATAAAAATGAAATCAATCAGTAGCCTATATGGGGACTTGAACCCCAGACCCTCAGATTACTGGTTCGTGAATAATTTCTTAAAAGTCTGATGCTCTACCGACTGAGCTATGCAGGCTGCTTGGGCGGAATTTCTTACATTCGGAACAATTGTTTAACACAGCCACTTGAATGAAAAATATCTCGCTTTGTTCGAGCTCGTTTCAAGTCAACGCATCTCACGGCAACGTCTACCAGTGGAAGTTTAAGTCCTATGACTTTTCCCTGCAGACGAGTTTCTTCCCTTTATTCAATTTAATTCTTAACTGTTTTGTTTGTTCGTTAGTTAGTTAGTTAGTTAGTTAGTTAGTTAGTTAGTTAGTTAGTTAGTGAGTTAGTGAGAGACATACAGACAGAAAGACATATAACTAGCGAGATATGTAGCTGTCTGGATCGTTTTCAGTTGATTACACAAAAGTAAATTTGAAAAAAATTCGTCGCCGATAGGATTCGAACCTATGCGGTGAAACCCCAATGGATTTCTAGTCCATCGCCTTAACCTCTCGGCCACGACGACATATCTACGTAATTTTTCTTTATTTCTTTAGCCGTTACTCTGCAAGTAGCCAGTCAGAAGTTACGTATGTGGCGAGAAGAGAATGATAATTTAATAAAAATGAAATCAATCAGTAGCCTACATGGGGACTTGAACCACAGATTACTGGTTCGTGAATAATTTCTTAAAAGTCTGATGCTCTACCGACTGAGCTATGCAGGCTGCTTGGGCGGAATTTCTTACATTCGGAACAATTGTTTAACACAGCCACTTGAATGACAAATATCTCGCTTTGCTCGAGCTCGTTTCAAGTCAACGCATCTCACGGCAACGTCTACCAGTGGAAGTTTAAGTCCTATGACTTTTCCCTGCAGACGAGTTTCTTCCCTTTATTCAATTTAATTCTTAACTGTTTTGTTTGTTTGTTCGTTCGTTCGTTAGTTAGTTAGTTAGTTAGTTAGTGAGTTAGTGAGAGACATACAGACAGAAAGACATATAACTAGCGAGATATGTAGCTGTCTGGATGGTTTTCAGTTGATTACACGAAAGTAAATTTGAAAAAAAATTCGTCGCCGATAGGATTCGAACCTATGCGGGGAAACCCCAATGGATTTCTAGTCCATCGCCTTAACCTCTCGGCCACGACGACATATCTACGTAATTTTTCTTTATTTCTTTAGCCGTTACTCTGCAAGTAGCCAGTCAGAAGTTACGTCTGTGGCGAGAAGAGAATGATAATTTAATAAAAATGAAATCAATCAGTAGCCTACATGGGGACTTGAACCCGAGACCCTCAGATTACTGGTTCGTGAATAATTTCTTAAAAGTCTGATGCTCTACCGACTGAGCTATGCAGGCTGCTTGGGCGGAATTTCTTACATTCGGAACAATTGTTTAACACAGCCACTTGAATGAAAAATATCTCGCTTTGTTCGAGCTCGTTTCAAGTCAACGCATCTCACGGCAACGTCTACCAGTGGAAGTTTAAGTCCTATGACTTTTCCCTGCAGATGAGTTTCTTCCCTTTATTCAATTTAATTCTTAACTGTTTTGTTTGTTCGTTAGTTAGTTAGTTAGTTAGTTAGTTAGTGAGTTAGTGAGAGACATACAGACAGAAAGACATATAACTAGCGAGATATGTAGCTGTCTGGATGGTTTTCAGTTGATTACACAAAAGTAAATTTGAAAAAAATTCGTCGCCGATAGGATTCGAACCTATGCGGGGAAACACCAATGGATTTCTAGTCCATCGCCTTAACCTCTCGGCCACGACGACATACCTACGTAATTTTTCTTTATTTCTTTAGCCGTTACTCTGCAAGTAGCCAGTCAGAAGTTACGTATGTGGCGAGAAGAGAATGATAATTTAATAAAAATGAAATCAATCAGTAGCCTACATGGGGACTTGAACACCAGACACTCAGATTACTGGTTCGTGAATAATTTCTTAAAAGTCTGATGCTCTACCGACTGAGCTATGCAGGCTGCTTGGGCGGAATTTCTTACATTCGGAACAATTGTTTAACACAGCCACTTGAATGAAAAATATCTTGCTTTGTTCGAGCTCGTTTCAAGTCAACGCATCTCACGGCAACGTCTACCAGTGGAAGTTTAAGTCCTATGACTTTTCCCTGCAGACGAGTTTCTTCCCTTTATTCAATTTAATTCTTAACTGTTTTGTTTGTTCGTTAGTTAGTTAGTTAGTTAGTTAGTTAGTTAGTTAGTTAGTTAGTGAGTTCGTGAGAGACATACAGACAGAAAGACATATAACTAGCGAGATATGTAGCTGTCTGGATGGTTTTCAGTTGATTACACAAAAGTAAATTTGAAAAAAATTCGTCGCCGATAGGATTCGAACCTATGCGGGGAAACCCCAATGGATTTCTAGTCCATCGCCTTAACCTCTCGGCCACGACGACATATCTACGTAATTTTTCTTTATTTCTTTAGCCGTTACTCTGCAAGTAGCCAGTCAGAAGTTACGTATGTGGCGAGAAGAGAATGATAATTTAATAAAAATGAAATCAATCAGTAGCCTACATGGGGACTTGAACCCCAGACCCTCAGATTACTGGTTCGTGAATAATTTCTTAAAAGTCTGATGCTCTACCGACTGAGCTATGCAGGCTGCTTGGGCGGAATTTCTTACATTCGGAACAATTGTTTAACACAGCCACTTGAATGAAAAATATCTCGCTTTGCTCGAGCTCGTTTCAAGTCAACGCATCTCACGGCAACGTCTACCAGTGGAAGTTTAAGTCCTATGACTTTTCCCCGCAGACGAGTTTCTTCCCTTTATTCAATTTAATTCTTAACTGTTTTGTTTGTTCGTTAGTTAGTTAGTTAGTTAGTTAGTGAGTTAGTGAGAGACATACAGACAGAAAGACATATAACTAGCGAGATATGTAGCTGTCTGGATGGTTTTCAGTTGATTACACAAAAGTAAATTTGAAAAAAATTCGTCGCCGATAGGATTCGAACCTATGCGGGGAAACCCCAATGGATTTCTAGTCCATCGCCTTAACCTCTCGGCCACGACGACATATCTACGTAATTTTTCTTTATTTCTTTAGCCGTTACTCTGCAAGTAGCCAGTCAGAAGTTACGTATATGGCGAGAAGAGAATGATAATTTAATAAAAATGAAATCAATCAGTAGCCTACATGGGGACTTGAACCCCAGACCCTCAGATTACTGGTTCGTGAATAATTTCTTAAAAGTCTGATGCTCTACCGACTGAGCTATGCAGGCTGCTTGGGCGGAATTTCTTACATTCGGAACAATTGTTTAACACAGCCACTTGAATGAAAAATATCTCGCTTTGTTCGAGCTCGTTTCAAGTCAACGCATCTCACGGCAACGTCTACCAGTGGAAGTTTAAGTCCTATGACTTTTCCCTGCAGACGAGTTTCTTCCCTTTATTCAATTTAATTCTTAACTGTTTTGTTTGTTCGTTAGTTAGTTAGTTAGTTAGTTAGTTAGTGAGTTAGTGAGAGACATACAGACAGAAAGACATATAACTAGCGAGATATGTAGCTGTCTGGATGGTTTTCAGTTGATTACACAAAAGTAAATTTGAAAAAAATTCGTCGCCGATAGGATTCGAACCTATGCGGGGAAACCCCAATGGATTTCTAGTCCATCGCCTTAACCTCTCGGCCACGACGACATATCTACGTAATTTTTCTTTATTTCTTTAGCCGTTACTCTGCAAGTAGCCAGTCAGAAGTTACGTATGTGGCGAGAAGAGAATGATAATTTAATAAAAATGAAATCAATCAGTAGCCTACATGGGGACTTGAACCCCAGACCCTCAGATTACTGGTTCGTGAATAATTTCTTAAAAGTCTGATGCTCTACCGACTGAGCTATGCAGGCTGCTTGGGCGGAATTTCTTACATTCGGAACAATTGTTTAACACAGCCACTTGAATGAAAAATATCTCGCTTTGTTCGAGCTCGTTTCAAGTCAACGCATCTCACGGCAACGTCTACCAGTGGAAGTTTAAGTCCTATGACTTTTCCCTGCAGACGAGTTTCTTCCCTTTATTCAATTTAATTCTTAACTGTTTTGTTTGTTCGTTCGTTAGTTAGTTAGTTAGTTAGTTAGTTAGTGAGTTAGTGAGAGACATACAGACAGAAAGACATATAACTAGCGAGATATGTAACTGTCTGGATGGTTTTCAGTTGATTACACAAAAGTAAATTTGAAAAAAATTCGTCGCCGATAGGATTCGAACCTATGCGGGGAAACCCCAATGGATTTCTAGTCCATCGCCTTAACCTCTCGGCCACGACGACATATCTACGTAATTTTTCTTTATTTCTTTAGCCGTTACTCTGCAAGTAGCCAGTCAGAAGTTACGTATGTGGCGAGAAGAGAATGATAATTTAATAAAAATGAAATCAATCAGTAGCCCACATAGGGACTTGAACCCCAGACCCTCAGATTACTGGTTCGTGAATAATTTCTTAAAAGTCTGATGTTCTACCGACTGAGCTATGCAGGCTGCTTGGGCGGAATTTCTTACATTCGGAACAATTGTTTAACACAGCCACTTGAATGAAAAATATCTCGCTTTGTTCGAGCTCGTTTCAAGTCAACGCATCTCACGGCAACGTCTACCAGTGGAAGTTTAAGTCCTATGACTTTTCCCTGCAGACGAGTTTCTTCCCTTTATTCAATTTAATTCTTAACTGTTTTGTTTGTTCGTTCGTTAGTTAGTTAGTTAGTTAGTTAGTTAGTGAGTTAGTGAGAGACATACAGACAGAAAGACATATAACTAGCGAGATATGTAGCTGTCTGGATGGTTTTCAGTTGATTACACAAAAGTAAATTTGAAAAAAATTCGTCGCCGATAGGATTCGAACCTATGCGGGGAAACCCCAATGGATTTCTAGTCCATCGCCTTAACCTCTCGGCCACGACGACATATCTACGTAATTTTTCTTTATTTCTTTAGCCGTTACTCTGCAAGTAGCCAGTCAGAAGTTACGTATGTGGCGAGAAGAGAATGATAATTTAATAAAAATGAAATCAATCAGTAGCCTACATGGGGACTTGAACCCCAGACCCTCAGATTACTGGTTCGTGAATAATTTCTTAAAAGTCTGATGCTCTACCGACTGAGCTATGCAGGCTGCTTGGGCGGAATTTCTTACATTCGGAACAATTGTTTAACACAGCCACTTGAATGAAAAATATCTCGCTTTGTTCGAGCTCGTTTCAAGTCAACGCATCTCACGGCAACGTCTACCAGTGGAAGTTTAAGTCCTATGACTTTTCCCTGCAGACGAGTTTCTTCCCTTTATTCAATTTAATTCTTAACTGTTTTGTTTGTTCGTTCGTTCGTTAGTTAGTTAGTTAGTTAGTTAGTGAGTTAGTGAGAGACATACAGACAGAAAGACATATAACTAGCGAGATATGTAGCTGTCTGGATGGTTTTCAGTTGATTACACAAAAGTAAATTTGAAAAAAATTCGTCGCCGATAGGATTCGAACCTATGAGGGGAAACCCCAATGGATTTCTAGTCCATCGCCTTAACCTCTCGGCCACGACGACATATCTACGTAATTTTTCTTTATTTCTTTAGCCGTTACTCTGCAAGTAGCCAGTCAGAAGTTACGTATGTAGCGAGAAGAGAATGATAATTTAATAAAAATGAAATCAATCAGTAGCCTACATGGGGACTTGAACCCCAGACCCTCAGATTACTGGTTCGTGAATAATTTCTTAAAAGTCTGATGCTCTACCGACTGAGCTATGCAGGCTGCTTGGGCGGAATTTCTTACATTCGGAACAATTGTTTAACACAGCCACTTGAATGAAAAATATCTCGCTTTGTTCGAGCTCGTTTCAAGTCAACGCATCTCACGGCAACGTCTACCAGTGGAAGTTTAAGTCCTATGACTTTTCCCTGCAGACGAGTTTCTTCCCTTTATTCAATTTAATTCTTAACTGTTTTGTTTGTTCGTTCGTTCGTTCGTTCGTTCGTTCGTTAGTTAGTTAGTTAGTGAGTTAGTGAGAGACATACAGACAGAAAGACATATAACTAGCGAGATATGTAGCTGTCTGGATGGTTTTCAGTTGATTACACAAAAGTAAATTTGAAAAAAATTCGTCGCCGATAGGATTCGAACCTATGCGGGGAAACCCCAATGGATTTCTAGTCCATCGCCTTAACCTCTCGGCCACGACGACATATCTACGTAATTTTTCTTTATTTCTTTAGCCGTTACTCTGCAAGTAGCCAGTCAGAAGTTCCGTCTGTGGCGAGAAGAGAATGATAATTTAATAAAAATGAAATCAATCAGTAGCCTATATGGGGACTTGAACCCCAGACCCTCAGATTACTGGTTCGTGAATAATTTCTTAAAAGTCTGATGCTCTACCGACTGAGCTATGCAGGCTGCTTGGGCGGAATTTCTTACATTCGGAACAATTGTTTAACACAGCCACTTGAATGAAAAATATCTCGCTTTGTTCGAGCTCGTTTCAAGTCAACGCATCTCACGGCAACGTCTACCAGTGGAAGTTTAAGTCCTATGACTTTTCCCTGCAGACGAGTTTCTTCCCTTTATTCAATTTAATTCTTAACTGTTTTGTTTGTTTGTTCGTTCGTTCGTTAGTTAGTTAGTTAGTTAGTTAGTGAGTTAGTGAGAGACATACAGACAGAAAGACATATAACTAGCGAGATATGTAGCTGTCTGGATGGTTTTCAGTTGATTACACAAAAGTAAATTTGAAAAAAATTCGTCGCCGATAGGATTCGAACCTATGCGGGGAAACCCCAATGGATTTCTAGTCCATCGCCTTAACCTCTCGGCCACGACGACATATCTACGTAATTTTTCTTTATTTCTTTAGCCGTTACTCTGCAAGTAGCCAGTCAGAAGTTACGTATGTGGCGAGAAGAGAATGATAATTTAATAAAAATGAAATCAATCAGTAGCCTACATGGGGACTTGAACCCCAGACCCTCAGATTACTGGTTCGTGAATAATTTCTTAAAAGTCTGATGCTCTACCGACTGAGCTATGCAGGCTGCTTGGGCGGAATTTCTTACATTCGGAACAATTGTTTAACACAGCCACTTGAATGAAAAATATCTCGCTTTGTTCGAGCTCGTTTCAAGTCAACGCATCTCACGGCAACGTCTACCAGTGGAAGTTTAAGTCCTATGACTTTTCCCTGCAGACGAGTTTCTTCCCTTTATTCAATTTAATTCTTAACTGTTTTGTTTGTTCGTTCGTTCGTTCGTTAGTTAGTTAGTTAGTTAGTTAGTTAGTGAGTTAGTGAGAGACATACAGACAGAAAGACATATAACTAGCGAGATATGTAGCTGTCTGGATGGTTTTCAGTTGATTACACAAAAGTAAATTTGAAAAAAATTCGTCGCCGATAGGATTCGAACCTATGCGGGGAAACCCCAATGGATTTCTAGTCCATCGCCTTAACCTCTCGGCCACGACGACATATCTACGTAATTTTTCTTTATTTCTTTAGCCGTTACTCTGCAAGTAGCCAGTCAGAAGTTCCGTCTGTGGCGAGAAGAGAATGATAATTTAATAAAAATGAAATCAATCAGTAGCCTACATGGGGACTTGAACCCCAGACCCTCAGATTACTGGTTCGTGAATAATTTCTTAAAAGTCTGAAGCTCTACCGACTGAGCTATGCAGGCTGCTTGGGCGGAATTTCTTACATTCGGAACAATTGTTTAACACAGCCACTTGAATGAAAAATATCTCGCTTTGTTCGAGCTCGTTTCAAGTCAACGCATCTCACGGCAACGTCTACCAGTGGAAGTTTAAGTCCTATGACTTTTCCCTGCAGACGAGTTTCTTCCCTTTATTCAATTTAATTCTTAACTGTTTTGTTTGTTCGTTAGTTAGTTAGTTAGTTAGTGAGTTAGTGAGAGACATACAGACAGAAAGACATATAACTAGCGAGATATGTAGCTGTCTGGATGGTTTTCAGTTGATTACACAAAAGTAAATTTGAAAAAAATTCGTCGCCGATAGGATTCGAACCTATGCGGGGAAACCCCAATGGATTTCTAGTCCATCGCCTTAACCTCTCGGCCACGACGACATATCTACGTAATTTTTCTTTATTTCTTTAGCCGTTACTCTGCAAGTAGCCAGTCAGAAGTTACGTATGTGGCGAGAAGAGAATGATAATTTAATAAAAATGAAATCAATCAGTAGCCTACATGGGGACTTGAACCCCAGACCCTCAGATTACTGGTTCGTGAATAATTTCTTAAAAGTCTGATGCTCTACCGACTGAGCTATGCAGGCTGCTTGGGCGGAATTTCTTACATTCGGAACAATTGTTTAACACAGCCACTTGAATGAAAAATATCTCGCTTTGTTCGAGCTCGTTTCAAGTCAACGCATCTCACGGCAACGTCTACCAGTGGAAGTTTAAGTCCTATGACTTTTCCCTGCAGACGAGTTTCTTCCCTTTATTCAATTTAATTCTTAACTGTTTTGTTTGTTCGTTCGTTCGTTCGTTAGTTAGTTAGTTAGTTAGTTAGTTAGTGAGTTAGTGAGAGACATACAGACAGAAAGACATATAACTAGCGAGATATGTAGCTGTCTGGATGGTTTTCAGTTGATTACACAAAAGTAAATTTGAAAAAAATTCGTCGCCGATAGGATTCGAACCTATGCGGGGAAACCCCAATGGATTTCTAGTCCATCGCCTTAACCTCTCGGCCACGACGACATATCTACGTAATTTTTCTTTATTTCTTTAGCCGTTACTCTGCAAGTAGCCAGTCAGAAGTTCCGTCTGTGGCGAGAAGAGAATGATAATTTAATAAAAATGAAATCAATCAGTAGCCTACATGGGGACTTGAACCCCAGACCCTCAGATTACTGGTTCGTGAATAATTTCTTAAAAGTCTGAAGCTCTACCGACTGAGCTATGCAGGCTGCTTGGGCGGAATTTCTTACATTCGGAACAATTGTTTAACACAGCCACTTGAATGAAAAATATCTCGCTTTGTTCGAGCTCGTTTCAAGTCAACGCATCTCACGGCAACGTCTACCAGTGGAAGTTTAAGTCCTATGACTTTTCCCTGCAGACGAGTTTCTTCCCTTTATTCAATTTAATTCTTAACTGTTTTGTTTGTTCGTTAGTTAGTTAGTTAGTTAGTGAGTTAGTGAGAGACATACAGACAGAAAGACATATAACTAGCGAGATATGTAGCTGTCTGGATGGTTTTCAGTTGATTACACAAAAGTAAATTTGAAAAAAATTCGTCGCCGATAGGATTCGAACCTATGCGGGGAAACCCCAATGGATTTCTAGTCCATCGCCTTAACCTCTCGGCCACGACGACATATCTACGTAATTTTTCTTTATTTCTTTAGCCGTTACTCTGCAAGTAGCCAGTCAGAAGTTCCGTCTGTGGCGAGAAGAGAATGATAATTTAATAAAAATGAAATCAATCAGTAGCCTACATGGGGACTTGAACCCCAGACCCTCAGATTACTGGTTCGTGAATAATTTCTTAAAAGTCTGATGCTCTACCGACTGAGCTATGCAGGCTGCTTGGGCGGAATTTCTTACATTCGGAACAATTGTTTAACACAGCCACTTGAATGAAAAATATCTCGCTTTGTTCGAGCTCGTTTCAAGTCAACGCATCTCACGGCAACGTCTACCAGTGGAAGTTTAAGTCCTATGACTTTTCCCTGCAGACGAGTTTCTTCCCTTTATTCAATTTAATTCTTAACTGTTTTGTTTGTTCTTTAGTTAGTTAGTTAGTTAGTTAGTTAGTGAGTTAGTGAGAGACATACAGACAGAAAGACATATAACTAGCGAGATATGTAGCTGTCTGGATGGTTTTCAGTTGATTACACAAAAGTAAATTTGAAAAAAATTCGTCGCCGATAGGATTCGAACCTATGCGGGGAAACCCCAATGGATTTCTAGTCCATCGCCTTAACCTCTCGGCCACGACGACATATCTACGTAATTTTTCTTTATTTCTTTAGCCGTTACTCTGCAAGTAGCCAGTCAGAAGTTCCGTCTGTGGCGAGAAGAGAATGATAATTTAATAAAAATGAAATCAATCAGTAGCCTATATGGGGACTTGAACCCCAGACCCTCAGATTACTGGTTCGTGAATAATTTCTTAAAAGTCTGATGCTCTACCGACTGAGCTATGCAGGCTGCTTGGGCGGAATTTCTTACATTCGGAACAATTGTTTAACACAGCCACTTGAATGAAAAATATCTCGCTTTGTTCGAGCTCGTTTCAAGTCAACGCATCTCACGGCAACGTCTACCAGTGGAAGTTTAAGTCCTATGACTTTTCCCTGCAGACGAGTTTCTTCCCTTTATTCAATTTAATTCTTAACTGTTTTGTTTGTTCGTTCGTTAGTTAGTTAGTTAGTGAGAGACATACAGACAGAAAGACATATAACTAGCGAGATATGTAGCTGTCTGGATGGTTTTCAGTTGATTACACAAAAGTAAATTTGAAAAAAATTCGTCGCCGATAGGATTCGAACCTATGCGGGGAAACCCCAATGGATTTCTAGTCCATCGCCTTAACCTCTCGGCCACGACGACATATCTACGTAATTTTTCTTTATTTCTTTAGCCGTTACTCTGCAAGTAGCCAGTCAGAAGTTCCGTCTGTGGCGAGAAGAGAATGATAATTTAATAAAAATGAAATCAATCAGTAGCCTACATGGGGACTTGAACCCCAGACCCTCAGATTACTGGTTCGTGAATAATTTCTTAAAAGTCTGAAGCTCTACCGACTGAGCTATGCAGGCTGCTTGGGCGGAATTTCTTACATTCGGAACAATTGTTTAACACAGCCACTTGAATGAAAAATATCTCGCTTTGTTCGAGCTCGTTTCAAGTCAACGCATCTCACGGCAACGTCTACCAGTGGAAGTTTAAGTCCTATGACTTTTCCCTGCAGACGAGTTTCTTCCCTTTATTCAATTTAATTCTTAACTGTTTTGTTTGTTTGTTCGTTAGTTAGTTAGTTAGTTAGTTAGTTAGTGAGTTAGTGAGAGACATACAGACAGAAAGACATATAACTAGCGAGATATGTAGCTGTCTGGATGGTTTTCAGTTGATTACACAAAAGTAAATTTGAAAAAAATTCGTCGCCGATAGGATTCGAACCTATGCGGGGAAACCCCAATGGATTTCTAGTCCATCGCCTTAACCTCTCGGCCACGACGACATATCTACGTAATTTTTCTTTATTTCTTTAGCCGTTACTCTGCAAGTAGCCAGTCAGAAGTTCCGTGTGTGGCGAGAAGAGAATGATAATTTAATAAAAATGAAATCAATCAGTAGCCTACATGGGGACTTGAACCCCAGACCCTCAGATTACTGGTTCGTGAATAATTTCTTAAAAGTCTGATGCTCTACCGACTGAGCTATGCAGGCTGCTTGGGCGGAATTTCTTACATTCGGAACAATTGTTTAACACAGCCACTTGAATGAAAAATATCTCGCTTTGTTCGAGCTCGTTTCAAGTCAACGCATCTCACGGCAACGTCTACCAGTGGAAGTTTAAGTCCTATGACTTTTCCCTGCAGACGAGTTTCTTCCCTTTATTCAATTTAATTCTTAACTGTTTTGTTTGTTTGTTTGTTCGTTAGTGAGTTAGTTAGTTAGTTAGTGAGTTAGTGATAGACATACAGAGAGAAAGACATATAACTAGCGAGATATGTAGCTGTCTGGATGGTTTTCAGTTGATTACACAAAAGTAAATTTGAAAAAAATTCGTCGCCGATAGGATTCGAACCTATGCGGGGAAACCCCAATGGATTTCTAGTCCATCGCCTTAACCTCTCGGCCACGACGACATATCTACGTAATTTTTCTTTATTTCTTTAGCCGTTACTCTGCAAGTAGCCAGTCAGAAGTTCCGTCTGTGGCGAGAAGAGAATGATAATTTAATAAAAATGAAATCAATCAGTAGCCTATATGGGGACTTGAACCCCAGACCCTCAGATTACTGGTTCGTGAATAATTTCTTAAAAGTCTGATGCTCTACCGACTGAGCTATGCAGGCTGCTTGGGCGGAATTTCTTACATTCGGAACCATTGTTTAACACAGCCACTTGAATGAAAAATATCTCGCTTTGTTCGAGCTCGTTTCAAGTCAACGCATCTCACGGCAACGTCTACCAGTGGAAGTTTAAGTCCTATGACTTTTCCCTGCAGACGAGTTTCTTCCCTTTATTCAATTTAATTCTTAACTGTTTTGTTTGTTTGTTCGTTAGTTAGTTAGTTAGTTAGTTAGTTAGTTAGTTAGTGAGTTAGTGAGAGACATACAGACAGAAAGACATATAACTAGCGAGATATGTAGCTGTCTGGATGGTTTTCAGTTGATTACACAAAAGTAAATTTGAAAAAAATTCGTCGCCGATAGGATTCGAACCTATGCGGGGAAACCCCAATGGATTTCTAGTCCATCGCCTTAACCTCTCGGCCACGACGACATATCTACGTAATTTTTCTTTATTTCTTTAGCCGTTACTCTGCAAGTAGCCAGTCAGAAGTTACGTATGTGGCGAGAAGAGAATGATAATTTAATAAAAATGAAATCAATCAGTAGCCTACATGGGGACTTGAACCCCAGACCCTCAGATTACTGGTTCGTGAATAATTTCTTAAAAGTCTGATGCTCTACCGACTGAGCTATGCAGGCTGCTTGGCGGAATTTCTTACATTCGGAACAATTGTTTAACACAGCCACTTGAATGAAAAATATCTCGCTTTGTTCGAGCTCGTTTCAAGTCAACGCATCTCACGGCAACGTCTACCAGTGGAAGTTTAAGTCCTATGACTTTTCCCTGCAGACGAGTTTCTTCCCTTTATTCAATTTAATTCTTAACTGTTTTGTTTGTTCGTTAGTTAGTTAGTTAGTTAGTTAGTGAGTTAGTGAGAGACATACAGACAGAAAGACATATAACTAGCGAGATATGTAGCTGTCTGGATGGTTTTCAGTTGATTACACAAAAGTAAATTTGAAAAAAATTCGTCGCCGATAGGATTCGAACCTATGCGGGGAAACCCCAATGGATTTCTAGTCCATCGCCTTAACCTCTCGGCCACGACGACATATCTACGTAATTTTTCTTTATTTCTTTAGCCGTTACTCTGCAAGTAGCCAGTCAGAAGTTACGTATGTGGCGAGAAGAGAATGATAATTTAATAAAAATGAAATCAATCAGTAACCTACATGGGGACTTGAACCCCAGACCCTCAGATTACTGGTTCGTGAATAATTTCTTAAAAGTCTGATGCTCTACCGACTGAGCTATGCAGGCTGCTTGGGCGGAATTTCTTACATTCGGAACAATTGTTTAACACAGCCACTTGAATGAAAAATATCTCGCTTTGTTCGAGCTCGTTTCAAGTCAACGCATCTCACGGCAACGTCTACCAGTGGAAGTTTAAGTCCTATGACTTTTCCCTGCAGACGAGTTTCTTCCCTTTATTCAATTTAATTCTTAACTGTTTTGTTTGTTCGTTAGTTAGTTAGTTAGTTAGTTAGTGAGTTAGTGAGAGACATACAGACAGAAAGACATATAACTAGCGAGATATGTAGCTGTCTGGATGGTTTTCAGTTGATTACACAAAAGTAAATTTGAAAAAAATTCGTCGCCGATAGGATTCGAACCTATGCGGGGAAACCCCAATGGATTTCTAGTCCATCGCCTTAACCTCTCGGCCACGACGACATATCTACGTAATTTTTCTTTATTTCTTTAGCCGTTACTCTGCAAGTAGCCAGTCAGAAGTTACGTATGTGGCGAGAAGAGAATGATAATTTAATAAAAATGAAATCAATCAGTAGCCTACATGGGGACTTGAACCCCAGACCCTCAGATTACTGGTTCGTGAATAATTTCTTAAAAGTCTGATGCTCTACCGACTGAGCTATGCAGGCTGCTTGGGCGGAATTTCTTACATTCGGAACAATTGTTTAACACAGCCACTTGAATGAAAAATATCTCGCTTTGTTCGAGCTCGTTTCAAGTCAACGCATCTCACGGCAACGTCTACCAGTGGAAGTTTAAGTCCTATGACTTTTCCCTGCAGACGAGTTTCTTCCCTTTATTCAATTTAATTCTTAACTGTTTTGTTTGTTCGTTAGTTAGTTAGTTAGTTAGTTAGTTAGTTAGTGAGTTAGTGAGAGACATACAGACAGAAAGACATATAACTAGCGAGATATGTAGCTGTCTGGATGGTTTTCAGTTGATTACACAAAAGTAAATTTGAAAAAAATTCGTCGCCGATAGGATTCGAACCTATGCGGGGAAACCCCAATGGATTTCTAGTCCATCGCCTTAACCTCTCGGCCACGACGACATATCTACGTAATTTTTCTTTATTTCTTTAGCCGTTACTCTGCAAGTAGCCAGTCAGAAGTTACGTATGTGGCGAGAAGAGAATGATAATTTAATAAAAATGAAATCAATCAGTAGCCAACATGGGGACTTGAACCCCAGACCCTCAGATTACTGGTTCGTGAATAATTTCTTAAAAGTCTGATGCTCTACCGACTGAGCTATGCAGGCTGCTTGGGCGGAATTTCTTACATTCGGAACAATTGTTTAACACAGCCACTTGAATGAAAAATATCTCGCTTTGTTCGAGGTCGTTTCAAGTCTAACCTCTCGGCCACGACGACATATCTACGTAATTTTTCTTTATTTCTTTAGCCGTTACTCTGCAAGTAGCCAGTCAGAAGTTACGTATGTGGCGAGAAGAGAATGATAATTTAATAAAAATGAAATCAATCAGTAGCCAACATGGGGACTTGAACCCCAGACCCTCAGATTACTGGTTCGTGAATAATTTCTTAAAAGTCTGATGCTCTACCGACTGAGCTATGCAGGCTGCTTGGGCGGAATTTCTTACATTCGGAACAATTGTTTAACACAGCCACTTGAATGAAAAATATCTCGCTTTGTTCGAGGTCGTTTCAAGTCAACGTATCTCACGGCAACGTCTACCAGTGGAAGTTTAAGTCCTATGACTTTTCCCTGCAGACGAGTTTCTTCCCTTTATTCAATTTAATTCTTAACTGTTTTGTTTGTTCGTTAGTTAGTTAGTTAGTTAGTTAGTTAGTGAGTTAGTGAGAGAAATACAGACAGAAAGACATATAACTAGCGAGATATGTAGCTGTCTGGATGGTTTTCAGTTGATTACACAAAAGTAAATTTGAAAAAAATTCGTCGCCGATAGGATTCGAACCTATGCGGGGAAACCCCAATGGATTTCCAGTCCATCGCCTTAACCTCTCGGCCACGACGACATATCTACGTAATTTTTCTTTATTTCTTTAGCCGTTACTCTGCAAGTAGCCAGTCAGAAGTTACGTATGTGGCGAGAAGAGAATGATAATTTAATAAAAATGAAATCAATCAGTAGCCTACATGGGGACTTGAACCCCAGACCCTCAGATTACTGGTTCGTGAATAATTTCTTAAAAGTCTGATGCTCTACCGACTGAGCTATGCAGGCTGCTTGGGCGGAATTTCTTACATTCGGAACAATTGTTTAACACGGCCACTTGAATGAAAAATATCTCGCTTTGTTCGAGCTCGTTTCAAGTCAACGCATCTCACGGCAACGTCTACCAGTGGAAGTTTAAGTCCTATGACTTTTCCCTGCAGACGAGTTTCTTCCCTTTATTCAATTTAATTCTTAACTGTTTTGTTTGTTCGTTAGTTAGTTAGTTAGTTAGTTAGTGAGTTAGTTAGTTAGTGAGAGACATACAGACAGAAAGACATATAACTAGCGAGATATGTAGCTGTCTGGATGGTTTTCAGTTGATTACACAAAAGTAAATTTGAAAAAAATTCGTCGCCGATAGGATTCGAACCTATGCGGGGAAACCCCAATGGATTTCTAGTCCATCGCCTTAACCTCTCGGCCACGACGACATATCTACGTAATTTATCTTTATTTCTTTAGCCGTTACTCTGCAAGTAGCCAGTCAGAAGTTACGTATGTGGCGAGAAGAGAATGATAATTTAATAAAAATGAAATCAATCAGTAGCCTACATGGGGACTTGAACCCCAGACCCTCAGATTACTGGTTCGTGAATAATTTCTTAAAAGTCTGATGCTCTACCGACTGAGCTATGCAGGCTGCTTGGGCGGAATTTCTTACATTCGGAACAATTGTTTAACACAGCCACTTGAATGAAAAATATCTCGCTTTGTTCGAGCTCGTTTCAAGTCAACGCATCTCACGGCAACGTCTACCAGTGGAAGTTTAAGTCCTATGACTTTTCCCTGCAGACGAGTTTCTTCCCTTTATTCAATTTAATTCTTAACTGTTTTGTTTGTTCGTTAGTTAGTTAGTTAGTTAGTTAGTTAGTTAGTTAGTGAGTTAGTGAGAGACATACAGACAGAAAGACATATAACTAGCGAGATATGTAGCTGTCTGGATGGTTTTCAGTTGATTACACAAAAGTAAATTTGAAAAAAATTCGTCGCCGATAGGATTCGAACCTATGCGGGGAAACCCCAATGGATTTCTAGTCCATCGCCTTAACCTCTCGGCCACGACGACATATCTACGTAATTTTTCTTTATTTCTTTAGCCGTTACTCTGCAAGTAGCCAGTCAGAAGTTTCGTATGTGGTGAGAAGAGAATGATAATTTAATAAAAATGAAATCAATCAGTAGCCTACATGGGGACTTGAACCCCAGACCCTCAGATTACTGGTTCGTGAATAATTTCTTAAAAGTCTGATGCTCTACCGACTGAGCTATGCAGGCTGCTTGGGCGGAATTTCTTACATTCGGAACAATTGTTTAACACAGCCACTTGAATGAAAAATATCTCGCTTTGTTCGAGCTCGTTTCAAGTCAACGCATCTCACGGCAACGTCTACCAGTGGAAGTTTAAGTCCTATGACTTTTCCCTGCAGACGAGTTTCTTCCCTTTATTCAATTTAATTCTTAACTGTTTTGTTTGTTTGTTCGTTCGTTAGTTAGTTAGTTAGTTAGTTAGTTAGTTAGTTAGTTAGTTAGTGAGTTAGTGAGAGACATACAGACAGAAAGACATATAACTAGCGAGATATGTAGCTGTCTGGATGGTTTTCAGTTGATTACACAAAAGTAAATTTGAAAAAAATTCGTCGCCGATAGGATTCGAACCTATGCGGGGAAACCCCAATGGATTTCTAGTCCATCGCCTTAACCTCTCGGCCACGACGACATATCTACGTAATTTTTCTTTATTTCTTTAGCCGTTACTCTGCAAGTAGCCAGTCAGAAGTTACGTATGTGGTGAGAAGAGAATGATAATTTAATAAAAATGAAATCAATCAGTAGCCTACATGGGGACTTGAACCCCAGACCCTCAGATTACTGGTTCGTGAATAATTTCTTAAAAGTCTGATGCTCTACCGACTGAGCTATGCAGGCTGCTTGGGCAGAATTTCTTACATTCGGAACAATTGTTTAACACAGCCACTTGAATGAAAAATATCTCGCTTTGTTCGAGCTCGTTTCAAGTCAACGCATCTCACGGCAACGTCTACCAGTGGAAGTTTAAGTCCTATGACTTTTCCCTGCAGACGAGTTTCTTCCCTTTATTCAATTTAATTCTTAACTGTTTTGTTTGTTTTTTCGTTAGTTAGTTAGTTAGTTAGTTAGTTAGTTAGTGAGAAACATACAGACAGAAAGACATATAACTAGCGAGATATGTAGCTGTCTGGATGGTTTTCAGTTGATTACACAAAAGTAAATTTGAAAAAAATTCGTCGCCGATAGGATTCGAACCTATGCGGGGAAACCCCAATGGATTTCTAGTCCATCGCCTTAACCTCTCGGCCACGACGACATATCTACGTAATTTTTCTTTATTTCTTTAGCCGTTACTCTGCAAGTAGCCAGTCAGAAGTTACGTATGTGGTGAGAAGAGAATGATAATTTAATAAAAATGAAATCAATCAGTAGCCTACATGGGGACTTGAACCCCAGACCCTCAGATTACTGGTTCGTGAATAATTTCTTAAAAGTCTGATGCTCTACCGACTGAGCTATGCAGGCTGCTTGGGCGGAATTTCTTACATTCGGAACAATTGTTTAACACAGCCACTTGAATGAAAAATATCTCGCTTTGTTCGAGCTCGTTTCAAGTCAACGCATCTCACGGCAACGTCTACCAGTGGAAGTTTAAGTCCTATGACTTTTCCCTGCAGACGAGTTTCTTCCCTTTATTCAATTTAATTCTTAACTGTTTTGTTTGTTTGTTTGTTCGTTCGTTCGTTCGTTCGTTCGTTAGTTAGTTAGTTAGTTAGTTAGTTAGTGAGTTAGTGAGAGACATACAGACAGAAAGACATATAACTAGCGAGATATGTAGCTGTCTGGATGGTTTTCAGTTGATTACACAAAAGTAAATTTGAAAAAAATTCGTCGCCGATAGGATTCGAACCTATGCGGGGAAACCCCAATGGATTTCTAGTCCATCGCCTTAACCTCTCGGCCACGACGACATATCTACGTAATTTTTCTTTATTTCTTTAGCCGTTACTCGGCAAGTAGCCAGTCAGAAGTTACGTATGTGGCGAGAAGAGAATGATAATTTAATAAAAATGATATCAATCAGTAGCCTACATGGGGACTTGAACCCCAGACCCTCAGATTACTGGTTCGTGAATAATTTCTTAAAAGTCTGATGCTCTACCGACTGAGCTATGCAGGCTGCTTGGGCGGAATTTCTTACATTCGGAACAATTGTTTAACACAGCCACTTGAATGAAAAATATCTCGCTTTGTTCGAGCTCGTTTCAAGTCAACGCATCTCACGGCAACGTCTACCAGTGGAAGTTTAAGTCCTATGACTTTTCCCTGCAGACGAGTTTCTTCCCTTTATTCAATTTAATTCTTAACTGTTTTGTTTGTTCGTTAGTTAGGTAGTTAGTTAGTGAGTTCGTGAGAGACATACAGACAGAAAGACATATAACTAGCGAGATATGTAGCTGTCTGGATGGTTTTCAGTTGATTACACAAAAGTAAATTTGAAAAAAATTCGTCGCCGATAGGATTCGAACCTATGCGGGGAAACCCCAATGGATTTCTAGTCCATCGCCTTAACCTCTCGGCCACGACGACATATCTACGTAATTTTTCTTTATTTCTTTAGCCGTTACTCTGCAAGTAGCCAGTCAGAAGTTACGTATGTGGCGAGAAGAGAATGATAATTTAATAAAAATGAAATCAATCAGTAGCCTACATGGGGACTTGAACCCCAGACCCTCAGATTACTGGTTCGTGAATAATTTCTTAAAAGTCTGATGCTCTACCGACTGAGCTATGCAGGCTGCTTGGGCGGAATTTCTTACATTCGGAACAATTGTTTAACACAGCCACTTGAATGAAAAATATCTCGCTTTGTTCGAGCTCGTTTCAAGTCAACGCATCTCACGGCAACGTCTACCAGTGGAAGTTTAAGTCCTATGACTTTTCCCTGCAGACGAGTTTCTTCCCTTTATTCAATTTAATTCTTAACTGTTTTGTTTGTTCGTTAGTTAGTTAGTTAGTTAGTTAGTTAGTGAGTTAGTGAGAGACATACAGACAGAAAGACATATAACTCGCGAGATATGTAGCTGTCTGGATGGTTTTCAGTTGATTACACAAAAGTAAATTTGAAAAAAAATTCGTCGCCGATAGGATTCGAACCTATGCGGGGAAACTCCAATGGATTTCTAGTCCATCGCCTTAACCTCTCGGCCACGACGACATATCTACGTAATTTTTCTTTATTTCTTTAGCCGTTACTCTGCAAGTAGCCAGTCAGAAGTAACGTATGTGGCGAGAAGAGAATGATAATTTAATAAAAATGAAATCAATCAGTAGCCTACATGGGGACTTGAACCCCAGACCCTCAGATTACTGGTTCGTGAATAATTTCTTAAAAGTCTGATGCTCTACCGACTGAGCTATGCAGGCTGCTTGGGAGGAATTTCTTACATTCGGAACAATTGTTTAACACAGCCACTTGAATGAAAAATATCTCGCTTTGTTCGAGCTCGTTTCAAGTCAACGCATCTCACGGCAACGTCTACCAGTGGAAGTTTAAGTCCTATGACTATTCCCTGCAGACGAGTTTCTTCCCTTTATTCAATTTAATTCTTAACTGTTTTGTTTGTTCGTTAGTTAGTTAGTTAGTTAGTTAGTGAGAGACATACAGACAGAAAGACATATAACTAGCGAGATATGTAGCTGTCTGGATGGTTTTCAGTTGATTACACAAAAGTAAATTTGAAAAAAATTCGTCGCCGATAGGATTCGAACCTATGCGGGGAAACCCCAATGGATTTCTAGTCCATCGCCTTAACCTCTCGGCCACGACGACATATCTACGTAATTTATCTTTATTTCTTTAGCCGTTACTCTGCAAGTAGCCAGTCAGAAGTTACGTATGTGGCGAGAAGAGAATGATAATTTAATAAAAATGAAATCAATCAGTAGCCTACATGGGGACTTGAACCCCAGACCCTCAGATTACTGGTTCGTGAATAATTTCTTAAAAGTCTGATGCTCTACCGACTGAGCTATGCAGGCTGCTTGGGCGGAATTTCTTACATTCGGAACAATTGTTTAACACAGCCACTTGAATGAAAAATATCTCGCTTTGTTCGAGCTCGTTTCAAGTCAACGCATCTCACGGCAACGTCTACCAGTGGAAGTTTAAGTCCTATGACTTTTCCCTGCAGACGAGTTTCTTCCCTTTATTCAATTTAATTCTTAACTGTTTTGTTTGTTCGTTAGTTAGTTAGTTAGTTAGTTAGTTAGTGAGTTAGTGAGAGACATACAGACAGAAAGACATATAACTAGCGAGATATGTAGCTGTCTGGATGGTTTTCAGTTGATTACACAAAAGTAAATTTGAAAAAAATTCGTCGCCGATAGGATTCGAACCTATGCGGGGAAACCCCAATGGATTTCTAGTCCATCGCCTTAACCTCTCGGCCACGACGACATATCTACGTAATTTTTCTTTATTTCTTTAGCCGTTACTCTGCAAGTAGCCAGTCAGAAGTTACGTATGTGGTGAGAAGAGAATGATAATTTAATAAAAATGAAATCAATCAGTAGCCTACATGGGGACTTGAACCCCAGACCCTCAGATTACTGGTTCGTGAATAATTTCTTAAAAGTCTCTATGCTCTACCGACTGAGCTATGCAGGCTGCTTGGGCGGAATTTCTTACATTCGGAACAATTGTTTAACACAGCCACTTGAATGAAAAATATCTCGCTTTGTTCGAGCTCGTTTCAAGTCAACGCATCTCACGGCAACGTCTACCAGTGGAAGTTTAAGTCCTATGACTTTTCCCTGCAGACGAGTTTCTTCCCTTTATTCAATTTAATTCTTAACTGTTTTGTTTGTTCGTTAGTTAGTTAGTTAGTTAGTGAGTTCGTGAGAGACATACAGACAGAAAGACATATAACTAGCGAGATATGTAGCTGTCTGGATGGTTTTCAGTTGATTACACAAAAGTAAATTTGAAAAAAATCGTCGCCGATAGGATTCGAACCTATGCGGGGAAACCCCAATGGATTTCTAGTCCATCGCCTTAACCTCTCGGCCACGACGACATATCTACGTAATTTTTCTTTATTTCTTTAGCCGTTACTCTGCAAGTAGCCAGTCAGAAGTTACGTATGTGGCGAGAAGAGAATGATAATTTAATAAAAATGAAATCAATCAGTAGCCTACATGGGGACTTGAACCCCAGACCCTCAGATTACTGGTTCGTGAATAATTTCTTAAAAGTCTGATGCTCTACCGACTGAGCTATGCAGGCTGCTTGGGCGGAATTTCTTACATTCGGAACAATTGTTTAACACAGCCACTTGAATGAAAAATATCTCGCTTTGTTCGAGCTCGTTTCAAGTCAACGCATCTCACGGCAACGTCTACCAGTGGAAGTTTAAGTCCTATGACTTTTCCCTGCAGACGAGTTTCTTCCCTTTATTCAATTTAATTCTTAACTGTTTTGTTTGTTTGTTCGTTAGTTAGTTAGTTAGTTAGTTAGTTAGTTAGTGAGTTAGTGAGAGACATACAGACAGAAAGACATATAACTCGCGAGATATGTAGCTGTCTGGATGGTTTTCAGTTGATTACACAAAAGTAAATTTGAAAAAAAATTCGTCGCCGATAGGATTCGAACCTATGCGGGGAAACTCCAATGGATTTCTAGTCCATCGCCTTAACCTCTCGGCCACGACGACATATCTACGTAATTTTTCTTTATTTCTTTAGCCGTTACTCTGCAAGTAGCCAGTCAGAAGTTACGTATGTGGCGAGAAGAGAATGATAATTTAATAAAAATGAAATCAATCAGTAGCCTACATGGGGACTTGAACCCCAGACCCTCAGATTACTGGTTCGTGAATAATTTCTTAAAAGTCGGATGCTCTACCGACTGAGCTATGCAGGCTGCTTGGGAGGAATTTCTTACATTCGGAACAATTGTTTAACACAGCCACTTGAATGAAAAATATCTCGCTTTGTTCGAGCTCGTTTCAAGTCAACGCATCTCACGGCAACGTCTACCAGTGGAAGTTTAAGTCCTATGACTATTCCCTGCAGACGAGTTTCTTCCCTTTATTCAATTTAATTCTTAACTGTTTTGTTTGTTCGTTAGTTAGTTAGTTAGTTAGTTAGTGAGAGACATACAGACAGAAAGACATATAACTAGCGAGATATGTAGCTGTCTGGATGGTTTTCAGTTGATTACACAAAAGTAAATTTGAAAAAAATTCGTCGCCGATAGGATTCGAACCTATGCGGGGAAACCCCAATGGATTTCTAGTCCATCGCCTTAACCTCTCGGCCACGACGACATATCTACGTAATTTATCTTTATTTCTTTAGCCGTTACTCTGCAAGTAGCCAGTCAGAAGTTACGTATGTGGCGAGAAGAGAATGATAATTTAATAAAAATGAAATCAATCAGTAGCCTACATGGGGACTTGAACCCCAGACCCTCAGATTACTGGTTCGTGAATAATTTCTTAAAAGTCTGATGCTCTACCGACTGAGCTATGCAGGCTGCTTGGGCGGAATTTCTTACATTCGGAACAATTGTTTAACACAGCCACTTGAATGAAAAATATCTCGCTTTGTTCGAGCTCGTTTCAAGTCAACGCATCTCACGGCAACGTCTACCAGTGGAAGTTTAAGTCCTATGACTTTTCCCTGCAGACGAGTTTCTTCCCTTTATTCAATTTAATTCTTAACTGTTTTGTTTGTTCGTTAGTTAGTTAGTTAGTTAGTTAGTTAGTGAGTTAGTGAGAGACATACAGACAGAAAGACATATAACTAGCGAGATATGTAGCTGTCTGGATGGTTTTCAGTTGATTACACAAAAGTAAATTTGAAAAAAATTCGTCGCCGATAGGATTCGAACCTATGCGGGGAAACCCCAATGGATTTCCAGTCCATCGCCTTAACCTCTCGGCCACGACGACATATCTACGTAATTTTTCTTTATTTCTTTAGCCGTTACTCTGCAAGTAGCCAGTCAGAAGTTACGTATGTGGCGAGAAGAGAATGATAATTTAATAAAAATGAAATCAATCAGTAGCCTACATGGGGACTTGAACCCCAGACCCTCAGATTACTGGTTCGTGAATAATTTCTTAAAAGTCTGATGCTCTACCGACTGAGCTATGCAGGCTGCTTGGGCGGAATTTCTTACATTCGGAACAATTGTTTAACACGGCCACTTGAATGAAAAATATCTCGCTTTGTTCGAGCTCGTTTCAAGTCAACGCATCTCACGGCAACGTCTACCAGTGGAAGTTTAAGTCCTATGACTTTTCCCTGCAGACGAGTTTCTTCCCTTTATTCAATTTAATTCTTAACTGTTTTGTTTGTTCGTTAGTTAGTTAGTTAGTTAGTTAGTGAGTTAGTTAGTTAGTGAGAGACATACAGACAGAAAGACATATAACTAGCGAGATATGTAGCTGTCTGGATGGTTTTCAGTTGATTACACAAAAGTAAATTTGAAAAAAATTCGTCGCCGATAGGATTCGAACCTATGCGGGGAAACCCCAATGGATTTCTAGTCCATCGCCTTAACCTCTCGGCCACGACGACATATCTACGTAATTTATCTTTATTTCTTTAGCCGTTACTCTGCAAGTAGCCAGTCAGAAGTTACGTATGTGGCGAGAAGAGAATGATAATTTAATAAAAATGAAATCAATCAGTAGCCTACATGGGGACTTGAACCCCAGACCCTAAGATTACTGGTTCGTGAATAATTTCTTAAAAGTCTGATGCTCTACCGACTGAGCTATGCAGGCTGCTTGGGCGGAATTTCTTACATTCGGAACAATTGTTTAACACAGCCACTTGAATGAAAAATATCTCGCTTTGTTCGAGCTCGTTTCAAGTCAACGCATCTCACGGCAACGTCTACCAGTGGAAGTTTAAGTCCTATGACTTTTCCCTGCAGACGAGTTTCTTCCCTTTATTCAATTTAATTCTTAACTGTTTTGTTTGTTCGTTAGTTAGTTAGTTAGTTAGTTAGTTAGTGAGTTAGTGAGAGACATACAGACAGAAAGACATATAACTAGCGAGATATGTAGCTGTCTGGATGGTTTTCAGTTGATTACACAAAAGTAAATTTGAAAAAAATTCGTCGCCGATAGGATTCGAACCTATGCGGGGAAACCCCAATGGATTTCTAGTCCATCGCCTTAACCTCTCGGCCACGACGACATATCTACGTAATTTTTCTTTATTTCTTTAGCCGTTACTCTGCAAGTAGCCAGTCAGAAGTTACGTATGTGGTGAGAAGAGAATGATAATTTAATAAAAATGAAATCAATCAGTAGCCTACATGGGGACTTGAACCCCAGACCCTCAGATTACTGGTTCGTGAATAATTTCTTAAAAGTCTGATGCTCTACCGACTGAGCTATGCAGGCTGCTTGGGCGGAATTTCTTACATTCGGAACAATTGTTTAACACAGCCACTTGAATGAAAAATATCTCGCTTTGTTCGAGCTCGTTTCAAGTCAACGCATCTCACGGCAACGTCTACCAGTGGAAGTTTAAGTCCTATGACTTTTCCCTGCAGACGAGTTTCTTCCCTTTATTCAATTTAATTCTTAACTGTTTTGTTTGTTCGTTAGTTAGTTAGTTAGTTAGTTAGTTAGTGAGTTAGTGAGAAACATACAGACAGAAAGACATATAACTAGCGAGATATGTAGCTGTCTGGATGGTTTTCAGTTGATTACACAAAAGTAAATTTGAAAAAAATTCGTCGCCGATAGGATTCGAACCTATGCGGGGAAACCCCAATGGATTTCTAGTCCATCGCCTTAACCTCTCGGCCACGACGACATATCTACGTAATTTTTCTTTATTTCTTTAGCCGTTACTCTGCAAGTAGCCAGTCAGAAGTTACGTATGTGGTGAGAAGAGAATGATAATTTAATAAAAATGAAATCAATCAGTAGCCTACATGGGGACTTGAACCCCAGACCCTCAGATTACTGGTTCGTGAATAATTTCTTAAAAGTCTGATGCTCTACCGACTGAGCTATGCAGGCTGCTTGGGCGGAATTTCTTACATTCGGAACAATTGTTTAACACAGCCACTTGAATGAAAAATATCTCGCTTTGTTCGAGCTCGTTTCAAGTCAACGCATCTCACGGCAACGTCTACCAGTGGAAGTTTAAGTCCTATGACTTTTCCCTGCAGACGAGTTTCTTCCCTTTATTCAATTTAATTCTTAACTGTTTTGTTTGTTTGTTCGTTCGTTCGTTCGTTAGTTAGTTAGTTAGTTAGTTAGTTAGTTAGTTAGTTAGTGAGTTAGTGAGAGACATACAGACAGAAAGACATATAACTAGCGAGATATGTAGCTGTCTGGATGGTTTTCAGTTGATTACACAAAAGTAAATTTGAAAAAAATTCGTCGCCGATAGGATTCGAACCTATGCGGGGAAACCCCAATGGATTTCTAGTCCATCGCCTTAACCTCTCGGCCACGACGACATATCTACGTAATTTTTCTTTATTTCTTTAGCCGTTACTCGGCAAGTAGCCAGTCAGAAGTTACGTATGTGGCGAGAAGAGAATGATAATTTAATAAAAATGATATCAATCAGTAGCCTACATGGGGACTTGAACCCCAGACCCTCAGATTACTGGTTCGTGAATAATTTCTTAAAAGTCTGATGCTCTACCGACTGAGCTATGCAGGCTGCTTGGGCGGAATTTCTTACATTCGGAACAATTGTTTAACACAGCCACTTGAATGAAAAATATCTCGCTTTGTTCGAGCTCGTTTCAAGTCAACGCATCTCACGGCAACGTCTACCAGTGGAAGTTTAAGTCCTATGACTTTTCCCTGCAGACGAGTTTCTTCCCTTTATTCAATTTAATTCTTAACTGTTTTGTTTGTTCGTTAGTTAGTTAGTTAGTTAGTGAGTTCGTGAGAGACATACAGACAGAAAGACATATAACTAGCGAGATATGTAGCTGTCTGGATGGTTTTCAGTTGATTACACAAAAGTAAATTTGAAAAAAATTCGTCGCCGATAGGATTCGAACCTATGCGGGGAAACCCCAATGGATTTCTAGTCCATCGCCTTAACCTCTCGGCCACGACGACATATCTACGTAATTTTTCTTTATTTCTTTAGCCGTTACTCTGCAAGTAGCCAGTCAGAAGTTACGTATGTGGCGAGAAGAGAATGATAATTTAATAAAAATGAAATCAATCAGTAGCCTACATGGGGACTTGAACCCCAGACCCTCAGATTACTGGTTCGTGAATAATTTCTTAAAAGTCTGATGCTCTACCGACTGAGCTATGCAGGCTGCTTGGGCGGAATTTCTTACATTCGGAACAATTGTTTAACACAGCCACTTGAATGAAAAATATCTCGCTTTGTTCGAGCTCGTTTCAAGTCAACGCATCTCACGGCAACGTCTACCAGTGGAAGTTTAAGTCCTATGACTTTTCCCTGCAGACGAGTTTCTTCCCTTTATTCAATTTAATTCTTAACTGTTTTGTTTGTTCGTTAGTTAGTTAGTTAGTTAGTTAGTTAGTGAGTTAGTGAGAGACATACAGACAGAAAGACATATAACTCGCGAGATATGTAGCTGTCTGGATGGTTTTCAGTTGATTACACAAAAGTAAATTTGAAAAAAAATTCGTCGCCGATAGGATTCGAACCTATGCGGGGAAACTCCAATGGATTTCTAGTCCATCGCCTTAACCTCTCGGCCACGACGACATATCTACGTAATTTTTCTTTATTTCTTTAGCCGTTACTCTGCAAGTAGCCAGTCAGAAGTTACGTATGTGGCGAGAAGAGAATGATAATTTAATAAAAATGAAATCAATCAGTAGCCTACATGGGGACTTGAACCCCAGACCCTCAGATTACTGGTTCGTGAATAATTTCTTAAAAGTCTGATGCTCTACCGACTGAGCTATGCAGGCTGCTTGGGAGGAATTTCTTACATTCGGAACAATTGTTTAACACAGCCACTTGAATGAAAAATATCTCGCTTTGTTCGAGCTCGTTTCAAGTCAACGCATCTCACGGCAACGTCTACCAGTGGAAGTTTAAGTCCTATGACTATTCCCTGCAGACGAGTTTCTTCCCTTTATTCAATTTAATTCTTAACTGTTTTGTTTGTTCGTTAGTTAGTTAGTTAGTTAGTTAGTGAGAGACATACAGACAGAAAGACATATAACTAGCGAGATATGTAGCTGTCTGGATGGTTTTCAGTTGATTACACAAAAGTAAATTTGAAAAAAATTCGTCGCCGATAGGATTCGAACCTATGCGGGGAAACCCCAATGGATTTCTAGTCCATCGCCTTAACCTCTCGGCCACGACGACATATCTACGTAATTTATCTTTATTTCTTTAGCCGTTACTCTGCAAGTAGCCAGTCAGAAGTTACGTATGTGGCGAGAAGAGAATGATAATTTAATAAAAATGAAATCAATCAGTAGCCTACATGGGGACTTGAACCCCAGACCCTCAGATTACTGGTTCGTGAATAATTTCTTAAAAGTCTGATGCTCTACCGACTGAGCTATGCAGGCTGCTTGGGCGGAATTTCTTACATTCGGAACAATTGTTTAACACAGCCACTTGAATGAAAAATATCTCGCTTTGTTCGAGCTCGTTTCAAGTCAACGCATCTCACGGCAACGTCTACCAGTGGAAGTTTAAGTCCTATGACTTTTCCCTGCAGACGAGTTTCTTCCCTTTATTCAATTTAATTCTTAACTGTTTTGTTTGTTCGTTAGTTAGTTAGTTAGTTAGTTAGTTAGTGAGTTAGTGAGAGACATACAGACAGAAAGACATATAACTAGCGAGATATGTAGCTGTCTGGATGGTTTTCAGTTGATTACACAAAAGTAAATTTGAAAAAAATTCGTCGCCGATAGGATTCGAACCTATGCGGGGAAACCCCAATGGATTTCTAGTCCATCGCCTTAACCTCTCGGCCACGACGACATATCTACGTAATTTTTCTTTATTTCTTTAGCCGTTACTCTGCAAGTAGCCAGTCAGAAGTTACGTATGTGGTGAGAAGAGAATGATAATTTAATAAAAATGAAATCAATCAGTAGCCTACATGGGGACTTGAACCCCAGACCCTCAGATTACTGGTTCGTGAATAATTTCTTAAAAGTCTGATGCTCTACCGACTGAGCTATGCAGGCTGCTTGGGCGGAATTTCTTACATTCGGAACAATTGTTTAACACAGCCACTTGAATGAAAAATATCTCGCTTTGTTCGAGCTCGTTTCAAGTCAACGCATCTCACGGCAACGTCTACCAGTGGAAGTTTAAGTCCTATGACTTTTCCCTGCAGACGAGTTTCTTCCCTTTATTCAATTTAATTCTTAACTGTTTTGTTTGTTCGTTAGTTAGTTAGTTAGTTAGTTAGTTAGTTAGTTAGTGAGTGAGTTAGTGAGAGACATACAGACAAAAAGACATATAACTAGCGAGATATGTAGCTGTCTGGATGGTTTTCAGTTGATTACACAAAAGTAAATTTGAAAAAAATTCGTCGCCGATAGGATTCGAACCTATGCGGGGAAACCCCAATGGATTTCTAGTCCATCGCCTTAACCTCTCGGCCACGACGACATATCTACGTAATTTTTCTTTATTTCTTTAGCCGTTACTCTGCAAGTAGCCAGTCAGAAGTTACGTATGTGGCGAGAAGAGAATGATAATTTAATAAAAATGAAATCAAACTGTAGCCTACATGGGGACTTGAACCCCAGACCCTCAGATTACTGGTTCGTGAATAATTTCTTAAAAGTCTGATGCTCTACCGACTGAGCTATGCAGGCTGCTTGGGCGGAATTTCTTACATTCGGAACAATTGTTTAACACAGCCACTTGAATGAAAAATATCTCGCTTTGTTCGAGCTCGTTTCAAGTCAACGCATCTCACGGCAACGTCTACCAGTGGAAGTTTAAGTCCTATGACTTTTCCCTGCAGACGAGTTTCTTCCCTTTATTCAATTTAATTCTTAACTGTTTTGTTTGTTCGTTAGTTAGTTAGTTAGTTAGTGAGTTAGTGAGAGACATACAGACAGAAAGACATATAACTAGCGAGATATGTAGCTGTCTGGATGGTTTTCAGTTGATTACACAAAAGTAAATTTGAAAAAAATTCGTCGCCGATAGGATTCGAACCTATGCGGGGAAACCCCAATGGATTTCTAGTCCATCGCCTTAACCTCTCGGCCACGACGACATATCTACGTAATTTTTCTTTATTTCTTTAGCCGTTACTCTGCAAGTAGCCAGTCAGAAGTTACGTATGTGGCGAGAAGAGAATGATAATTTAATAAAAATGAAATCAATCAGTAGCCTACATGGGGACTTGAACCCCAGACCCTCAGATTACTGGTTCGTGAATAATTTCTTAAAAGTCTGATGCTCTACCGACTGAGCTATGCAGGCTGCTTGGGCGGAATTTCTTACATTCGGAACAATTGTTTAACACAGCCACTTGAATGAAAAATATCTCGCTTTGTTCGAGCTCGTTTCAAGTCAACGCATCTCACGGCAACGTCTACCAGTGGAAGTTTAAGTCCTATGACTTTTCCCTGCAGACGAGTTTCTTCCCTTTATTCAATTTAATTCTTAACTGTTTTGTTTGTTCGTTAGTTAGTTAGTTAGTTAGTTAGTTAGTTAGTGAGTTAGTGAGAGACATACAGACAGAAAGACATATAACTAGCGAGATATGTAGCTGTCTGGATGGTTTTCAGTTGATTACACAAAAGTAAATTTGAAAAAAATTCGTCGCCGATAGGATTCGAACCTATGCGGGGAAACCCCAATGGATTTCTAGTCCATCGCCTTAACCTCTCGGCCACGACGACATATCTACGTAATTTTTCTTTATTTCTTTAGCCGTTACTCTGCAAGTAGCCAGTCAGAAGTTACGTATGTGGCGAGAAGAGAATGATAATTTAATGAAAATGAAATCAATCAGTAGCCTACATGGGGACTTGAACCCCAGACACTCAGATTACTGGTTCGTGAATAATTTCTTAAAAGTCTGATGCTCTACCGACTGAGCTATGCAGGCTGCTTGGGCGGAATTTCTTACATTCGGAACAATTGTTTAACACAGCCACTTGAATGAAAAATATCTCGCTTTGTTCGAGCTCGTTTCAAGTCAACGCATCTCACGGCAACGTCTACCAGTGGAAGTTTAAGTCCTATGACTTTTCCCTGCAGACGAGTTTCTTCCCTTTATTCAATTTAATTCTTAACTGTTTTGTTTGTTCGTTAGTTAGTTAGTTAGTTAGTTAGTTAGTTAGTTAGTTAGTTAGTGAGAGACATACAGACAGAAAGACATATAACTAGCGAGATATGTAGCTGTCTGGATGGTTTTCAGTTGATTACACAAAAGTAAATTTGAAAAAAATTCGTCGCCGATAGGATTCGAACCTATGCGAGGAAACCCCAATGGATTTCTAGTCCATCGCCTTAACCTCTCGGCCACGACGACATATCTACGTAATTTTTCTTTATTTCTTTAGCCGTTACTCTGCAAGTAGCCAGTCAGAAGTTACGTATGTGGCGAGAAGAGAATGATAATTTAATAAAAATGAAATCAATCAGTAGCCTACATGGGGACTTGAACCCCAGACCCTCAGATTACTGGTTCGTGAATAATTTCTTAAAAGTCTGATGCTCTACCGACTGAGCTATGCAGGCTGCTTGGGCGGAATTTCTTACATTCGGAACAATTGTTTAACACAGCCACTTGAATGAAAAATATCTCGCTTTGTTCGAGCTCGTTTCAAGTCAACGCATCTCACGGCAACGTCTACCAGTGGAAGTTTAAGTCCTATGACTTTTCCCTGCAGACGAGTTTCTTCCCTTTATTCAATTTAATTCTTAACTGTTTTGTTTGTTCGTTAGTTAGTTAGTTAGTTAGTTAGTGAGTTAGTGAGAGACATACAGACAGAAAGACATATAACTAGCGAGATATGTAGCTGTCTGGATGGTTTTCAGTTGATTACACAAAAGTAAATTTGAAAAAAATTCGTCGCCGATAGGATTCGAACCTATGCGGGGAAACCCCAATGGATTTCTAGTCCATCGCCTTAACCTCTCGGCCACGACGACATATCTACGTAATTTTTCTTTATTTCTTTAGCCGTTACTCTGCAAGTAGCCAGTCAGAAGTTACGTATGTGGCGAGAAGAGAATGATAATTTAATAAAAATGAAATCAAACAGTAGCCTACATGGGGACTTGAACCCCAGACCCTCAGATTACTCGTTCGTGAATAATTTCTTAAAAGTCTGATGCTCTACCGACTGAGCTATGCAGGCTGTTTGGGCGGAATTTCTTACATTCGGAACAATTGTTTAACACAGCCACTTGAATGAAAAATATCTCGCTTTGTTCGAGCTCGTTTCAAGTCAACGCATCTCACGGCAACGTCTACCAGTGGAAGTTTAAGTCCTATGACTTTTCCCTGCAGACGAGTTTCTTCCCTTTATTCAATTTAATTCTTAACTGTTTTGTTTGTTCGTTAGTTAGTTAGTTAGTTAGTTAGTTAGTGAGTTAGTGAGAGACATACAGACAGAAAGACATATAACTAGCGAGATATGTAGCTGTCTGGATGGTTTTCAGTTGATTACACAAAAGTAAATTTGAAAAAAATTCGTCGCCGATAGGATTCGAACCTATGCGGGGAAACCCCAATAGATTTCTAGTCCATCGCCTTAACCTCTCGGCCACGACGACATATCTACGTAATTTTTCTTTATTTCTTTAGCCGTTACTCTGCAAGTAGCCAGTCAGAAGTTACGTATGTGGCGAGAAGAGAATGATAATTTAATGAAAATGAAATCAATCAGTAGCCTACATGGGGACTTGAACCCCAGACCCTCAGATTACTGGTTCGTGAATAATTTCTTAAAAGTCTGATGCTCTACCGACTGAGCTATGCAGGCTGCTTGGGCGTAATTTCTTACATTCGGAACAATTGTTTAACACAGCCACTTGAATGAAAAATATCTCGCTTTGTTCGAGCTCGTTTCAAGTCAACGCATCTCACGGCAACGTCTACCAGTGGAAGTTTAAGTCCTATGACTTTTCCCTGCAGACGATTTTCTTCCCTTTATTCAATTTAATTCTTAACTGTTTTGTTTGTTCGTTAGTTAGTTAGTTAGTTAGTTAGTGAGTTAGTGAGAGACATACAGACAGAAAGACATATAACTAGCGAGATATGTAGCTGTCTGGATGGTTTTCAGTTGATTACACAAAAGTAAATTTGAAAAAAATTCGTCGCCGATAGGATTCGAACCTATGCGGGGAAACCCCAATGGATTTCTAGTCCATCGCCTTAACCTCTCGGCCACGACGACATATCTACGTAATTTTTCTTTATTTCTTTAGCCGTTACTCTGCAAGTAGCCAGTCAGAAGTTACGTATGTGGCGAGAAGAGAATGATAATTTAATAAAAATGAAATCAATCAGTAGCCTACATGGGGACTTGAACCCCAGACCCTCAGATTACTGGTTCGTGAATAATTTCTTAAAAGTCTGATGCTCTACCGACTGAGCTATGCAGGCTGCTTGGGCGGAATTTCTTACATTCGGAACAATTGTTTAACACAGCCACTTGAATGAAAAATATCTCGCTTTGTTCGAGCTCGTTTCAAGTCAACGCATCTCACGGCAACGTCTACCAGTGGAAGTTTAAGTCCTATGACTTTTCCCTGCAGACGAGTTTCTTCCCTTTATTCAATTTAATTCTTAACTGTTTTGTTTGTTTGTTTGTTTGTTCGTTCGTTCGTTCGTTCGTTCGTTAGTTAGTTAGTTAGTTAGTGAGTTAGTGAGAGACATACAGACAGAAAGACATATAACTAGCGAGATATGTAGCTGTCTCGATGGTTTTCAGTTGATTACACAAAAGTAAATTTGAAAAAAATTCGTCGCCGATAGGATTCGAACCTATGCGGGGAAACCCCAATGGATTTCTAGTCCATCGCCTTAACCTCTCGGCCACGACGACATATCTACGTAATTTTTCTTTATTTCTTTAGCCGTTACTCTGCAAGTAGCCAGTCAGAAGTTACGTATGTGACGAGAAGAGAATGATAATTTAATAAAAATGAAATCAATCAGTAGCCTACATGGGGACTTGAACCCCAGACCCTCAGATTACTGGTTCGTGAATAATTTCTTAAAAGTCTGATGCTCTACCGACTGATCTATGCAGGCTGCTTGGGCGGAATTTCTTACATTCGGAACAATTGTTTAACACAGCCACTTGAATGAAAAATATCTCGCTTTGTTCGAGCTCGTTTCAAGTCAACGCATCTCACGGCAACGTCTACCAGTGGAAGTTTAAGTCCTATGACTTTTCCCTGCAGACGAGTTTCTTCCCTTTATTCAATTTAATTCTTAACTGTTTTGTTTGTTCGTTAGTTAGTTAGTTAGTTAGTGAGTTAGTGAGAGACATACAGACAGAAAGACATATAACTAGCGAGATATGTAGCTGTCTGGATGGTTTTCAGTTGATTACACAAAAGTAAATTTGAAAAAAATTCGTCGCCGATAGGATTCGAACCTATGCGGGGAAACCCCAATGGATTTCTAGTCCATCGCCTTAACCTCTCGGCCACGACGACATATCTACGTAATTTTTCTTTATTTCTTTAGCCGTTACTCTGCAAGTAGCCAGTCAGAAGTTACGTATGTGGCGAGAAGAGAATGATAATTTAATAAAAATGAAATCAAACAGTAGCCTACATGGGGACTTGAACCCCAGACCCTCAGATTACTGGTTCGTGAATAATTTCTTAAAAGTCTGATGCTCTACCGACTGAGCTATGCAGGCTGCTTGGGCGGAATTTCTTACATTCGGAACAATTGTTTAACACAGCCACTTGAATGAAAAATATCTCGCTTTGTTCGAGCTCGTTTCAAGTCAACGCATCTCACGGCAACGTCTACCAGTGGAAGTTTAAGTCCTATGACTTTTCCCTGCAGACGAGTTTCTTCCCTTTATTCAATTTAATTCTTAACTGTTTTGTTTGTTCGTTAGTTAGTTAGTTAGTTAGTTAGTTAGTGAGTTAGTGAGAGACATACAGACAGAAAGACATATAACTAGCGAGATATGTAGCTGTCTGGATGGTTTTCAGTTGATTACACAAAAGTAAATTTGAAAAAAATTCGTCGCCGATAGGATTCGAACCTATGCGGGGAAACCCCAATGGATTTCTAGTCCATCGCCTTAACCTCTCGGCCACGACGACATATCTACGTAATTTTTCTTTATTTCTTTAGCCGTTACTCTGCAAGTAGCCAGTCAGAAGTTACGTATGTGGCGAGAAGAGAATGATAATTTAATGAAAATGAAATCAATCAGTAGCCTACATGGGGACTTGAACCCCAGACCCTCAGATTACTGGTTCGTGAATAATTTCTTAAAAGTCTGATGCTCTACCGACTGAGCTATGCAGGCTGCTTGGGCGGAATTTCTTACATTCGGAACAATTGTTTAACACAGCCACTTGAATGAAAAATATCTCGCTTTGTTCGAGCTCGTTTCAAGTCAACGCATCTCACGGCAACGTCTACCAGTGGAAGTTTAAGTCCTATGACTTTTCCCTGCAGACGAGTTTCTTCCATTTATTCAATTTAATTCTTAACTGTTTTGTTTGTTCGTTAGTTAGTTAGTTAGTTAATTAGTTAGTTAGTTAGTTAGTTAGTTAGTTAGTTAGTGAGTTAGTGAGAGACATACAGACAGAAAGACATATAACTAGCGAGATATGTAGCTGTCTGGATGGTTTTCAGTTGATTACACAAAAGTAAATTTGAAAAAAATTCGTCGCCGATAGGATTCGAACCTATGCGGGGAAACCCCAATGGATTTCTAGTCCATCGCCTTAACCTCTCGGCCACGACGACATATCTACGTAATTTTTCTTTATTTCTTTAGCCGTTACTCTGCAAGTAGCCAGTCAGAAGTTACTTATGTGGCGAGAAGAGAATGATAATTTAATAAAAATGAAATCAATCAGTAGCCTACATGGGGACTTGAACCCCAGACCCTCAGATTACTGGTTCGTGAATAATTTCTTAAAAGTCTGATGCTCTACCGACTGAGCTATGCAGGCTGCTTGGGCGGAATTTCTTACATTCGGAACAATTGTTTAACACAGCCACTTGAATGAAAAATATCTCGCTTTGTTCGAGCTCGTTTCAAGTCAACGCATCTCACGGCAACGTCTACCAGTGGAAGTTTAAGTCCTATGACTTTTCCCTGCAGACGAGTTTCTTCCCTTTATTCAATTTAATTCTTAACTGTTTTGTTTGTTCGTTAGTTAGTTAGTTAGTTAGTTAGTTAGTTAGTGAGTTAGTGAGAGACATACAGACAGAAAGACATATAACTAGCGAGATATGTAGCTGTCTGGATGGTTTTCAGTTGATTACACAAAAGTAAATTTGAAAAAAATTCGTCGCCGATAGGATTCGAACCTATGCGGGGAAACCCCAATGGATTTCTAGTCCATCGCCTTAACCTCTCGGCCACGACGACATATCTACGTAATTTTTCTTTATTTCTTTAGCCGTTACTCTGCAAGTAGCCAGTCAGAAGTTACGTATGTGGCGAGAAGAGAATGATAATTTAATAAAAATGAAATCAATCAGTAGCCTACATGGGGACTTGAACCCCAGACCCTCAGATTACTGGTTCGTGAATAATTTCTTAAAAGTCTGATGCTCTACCGACTGAGCTATGCAGGCTGCTTGGGCGGAATTTCTTACATTCGGAACAATTGTTTAACACAGCCACTTGAATGAAAAATATCTCGCTTTGTTCGAGCTCGTTTCAAGTCAACGCATCTCACGGCAACGTCTACCAGTGGAAGTTTAAGTCCTATGACTTTTCCCTGCAGACGAGTTTCTTCCCTTTATTCAATTTAATTCTTAACTGTTTTGTTTGTTCGTTCGTTAGGTAGTTAGTTAGTTAGTTAGTTAGTGAGTTAGTGAGAGACATACAGACAGAAAGACATATAACTAGCGAGATATGTAGCTGTCTGGATGGTTTTCAGTTGATTACACAAAAGTAAATTTGAAAAAAATTCGTCGCCGATAGGATTCGAACCTATGCGGGGAAACCCCAATGGATTTCTAGTCCATCGCCTTAACCTCTCGGCCACGACGACATATCTACGTAATTTTTCTTTATTTCTTTAGCCGTTACTCTGCAAGTAGCCAGTCAGAAGTTACGTATGTGGCGAGAAGAGAATGATAATTTAATAAAAATGAAATCAATCAGTAGCCTACATGGGGACTTGAACCCCAGACCCTCAGATTACTGGTTCGTGAATAATTTCTTAAAAGTCTGATGCTCTACCGACTGAGCTATGCAGGCTGTTTGGGCGGAATTTCTTACATTCGGAACAATTGTTTAACACAGCCACTTGAATGAAAAATATCTCGCTTTGTTCGAGCTCGTTTCAAGTCAACGCATCTCACGGCAACGTCTACCAGTGGAAGTTTAAGTCCTATGACTTTTCCCTGCAGACGAGTTTCTTCCCTTTATTCAATTTAATTCTTAACTGTTTTGTTTGTTAATTAGTTAGTTAGTTAGTTAGTTAGTTAGTTAGTGAGAGACATACTGACAGAAAGACATATAACTAGCGAGATATGTAGCTGTCTGGATGGTTTTCAGTTGATTACACAAAAGTAAATTTGAAAAAAATTCGTCGCCGATAGGATTCGAACCTATGCGGGGAAACCCCAATGGATTTCTAGTCCATCGCCTTAACCTCTCGGCCACGACGACATATCTACGTAATTTTTCTTTATTTCTTTAGCCGTTACTCTGCAAGTAGCCAGTCAGAAGTTACGTATGTGGCGAGAAGAGAATGATAATTTAATAAAAATGAAATCAATCAGTAGCCTACATGGGGACTTGAACCCCAGACCCTCAGATTACTGGTTCGTGAATAATTTCTTAAAAGTCTGATGCTCTACCGACTGAGCTATGCAGGCTGCTTGGGCGGAATTTCTTACATTCGGAACAATTGTTTAACACAGCCACTTGAATGAAAAATATCTCGCTTTGTTCGAGCTCGTTTCAAGTCAACGCATCTCACGGCAACGTCTACCAGTGGAAGTTTAAGTCCTATGACTTTTCCCTGCAGACGAGTTTCTTCCCTTTATTCAATTTAATTCTTAACTGTTTTGTTTGTTTGTTTGTTCGTTCGTTCGTTCGTTCGTTCGTTCGTTAGTTAGTTAGTTAGTTAGTGAGTTAGTGAGAGACATACAGACAGAAAGACATATAACTAGCGAGATATGTAGCTGTCTGGATGGTTTTCAGTTGATTACACAAAAGTAAATTTGAAAAAAATTCGTCGCCGATAGGATTCGAACCTATGCGGGGAAACCCCAATGGATTTCTAGTCCATCGCCTTAACCTCTCGGCCACGACGACATATCTACGTAATTTTTCTTTATTTCTTTAGCCGTTACTCTGCAAGTAGCCAGTCAGAAGTTACGTATGTGGCGAGAAGAGAATGATAATTTAATAAAAATGAAATCAATCAGTAGCCTACATGGGGACTTGAACCCCAGACCCTCAGATTACTGGTTCGTGAATAATTTCTTAAAAGTCTGATGCTCTACCGACTGAGCTATGCAGGCTGCTTGGGCGGAATTTCTTACATTCGGAACAATTGTTTAACACAGCCACTTGAATGAAAAATATCTCGCTTTGTTCGAGCTCGTTTCAAGTCAACGCATCTCACGGCAACGTCTACCAGTGGAAGTTTAAGTCCTATGACTTTTCCCTGCAGACGAGTTTCTTCCCTTTATTCAATTTAATTCTTAACTGTTTTGTTTGTTTGTTCGTTAGTTAGTTAGTTAGTTAGTTAGTTAGTGAGTTAGTGAGAGACATACAGACAGAAAGACATATAACTAGCGAGATATGTAGCTGTCTGGATGGTTTTCAGTTGATTACACAAAAGTAAATTTGAAAAAAATTCGTCGCCGATAGGATTCGAACCTATGCGGGGAAACCCCAATGGATTTCTAGTCCATCGCCTTAACCTCTCGGCCACGACGACATATCTACGTAATTTTTCTTTATTTCTTTAGCCGTTACTCTGCAAGTAGCCAGTCAGAAGTTACGTATGTGGCGAGAAGAGAATGATAATTTAATAAAAATGAAATCAATCAGTAGCCTACATGGAGACTTGAACCCCAGACCCTCAGATTACTGGTTCGTGAATAATTTCTTAAAAGTCTGATGCTCTACCGACTGAGCTATGCAGGCTGCTTGGGCGGAATTTCTTACATTCGGAACAATTGTTTAACACAGCCACTTGAATGAAAAATATCTCGCTTTGTTCGAGCTCGTTTCAAGTCAACGCATCTCACGGCAACGTCTACCAGTGGAAGTTTAAGTCCTATGACTTTTCCCTGCAGACGAGTTTCTTCCCTTTATTCAATTTAATTCTTAACTGTTTTGTTTGTTTGTTCGTTCGTTCGTTCGTTAGTTAGTTAGTTAGTTAGTTAGTTAGTGAGTTAGTGAGAGACATACAGACAGAAAGACATATAACTAGCGAGATATGTAGCTGTCTGGATGGTTTTCAGTTGATTACACAAAAGTAAATTTGAAAAAAATTCGTCGCCGATAGGATTCGAACCTATGCGGGGAAACCCCAATGGATTTCTAGTCCATCGCCTTAACCTCTCGGCCACGACGACATATCTACGTAATTTTTCTTTATTTCTTTAGCCGTTACTCTGCAAGTAGCCAGTCAGAAGTTACGTATGTGGCGAGAAGAGAATGATAATTTAATAAAAATGAAATCAATCAGTAGCCTACATGGGGACTTGAACCCCAGACCCTCAGATTACTGGTTCGTGAATAATTTCTTAAAAGTCTGATGCTCTACCGACTGAGCTATGCAGGCTGCTTGGGCGGAATTTCTTACATTCGGAACAATTGTTTAACACAGCCACTTGAATGAAAAATATCTCGCTTTGTTCGAGCTCGTTTCAAGTCAACGCATCTCACGGCAACGTCTACCAGTGGAAGTTTAAGTCCTATGACTTTTCCCTGCAGACGAGTTTCTTCCCTTTATTCAATTTAATTCTTAACTGTTTTGTTTGTTTGTTCGTTCGTTCGTTCGTTCGTTCGTTCGTTAGTTAGTTAGTTAGTTAGTGAGTTAGTGAGAGACATACAGACAGAAAGACATATAACTAGCGAGATATGTAGCTGTCTGGATGGTTTTCAGTTGATTACACAAAAGTAAATTTGAAAAAAATTCGTCGCCGATAGGATTCGAACCTATGCGGGGAAACCCCAATGGATTTCTAGTCCATCGCCTTAACCTCTCGGCCACGACGACATATCTACGTAATTTTTCTTTATTTCTTTAGCCGTTACTCTGCAAGTAGCCAGTCAGAAGTTACGTATGTGGCGAGAAGAGAATGATAATTTAATAAAAATGAAATCAATCAGTAGCCTACATGGGGACTTGAACCCCAGACCCTCAGATTACTGGTTCGTGAATAATTTCTTAAAAGTCTGATGCTCTACCGACTGAGCTATGCAGGCTGCTTGGGCGGAATTTCTTACATTCGGAACAATTGTTTAACACAGCCACTTGAATGAAAAATATCTCGCTTTGTTCGAGCTCGTTTCAAGTCAACGCATCTCACGGCAACGTCTACCAGTGGAAGTTTAAGTCCTATGACTTTTCCCTGCAGACGAGTTTCTTCCCTTTATTCAATTTAATTCTTAACTGTTTTGTTTGTTTGTTCGTTAGTTAGTTAGTTAGTTAGTTAGTTAGTGAGTTAGTGAGAGACATACAGACAGAAAGACATATAACTAGCGAGATATGTAGCTGTCTGGATGGTTTTCAGTTGATTACACAAAAGTAAATTTGAAAAAAATTCGTCGCCGATAGGATTCGAACCTATGCGGGGAAACCCCAATGAATTTCTAGTCCATCGCCTTAACCTCTCGGCCACGACGACATATCTACGTAATTTTTCTTTATTTCTTTAGCCGTTACTCTGCAAGTAGCCAGTCAGAAGTTACGTATGTGGCGAGAAGAGAATGATAATTTAATAAAAATGAAATCAATCAGTAGCCTACATGGGGACTTGAACCCCAGACCCTCAGATTACTGGTTCGTGAATAATTTCTTAAAAGTCTGATGCTCTACCGACTGAGCTATGCAGGCTGCTTGGGCGGAATTTCTTACATTCGGAACAATTGTTTAACACAGCCACTTGAATGAAAAATATCTCGCTTTGTTCGAGCTCGTTTCAAGTCAACGCATCTCACGGCAACGTCTACCAGTGGAAGTTTAAGTCCTATGACTTTTCCCTGCAGACGAGTTTCTTCCCTTTATTCAATTTAATTCTTAACTGTTTTGTTTGTTTGTTCGTTCGTTAGTTAGTTAGTTAGTTAGTTAGTTAGTTAGTTAGTTAGTGAGTTAGTGAGAGACATACAGACAGAAAGACATATAACTAGCGAGATATGTAGCTGTCTGGATGGTTTTCAGTTGATTACACAAAAGTAAATTTGAAAAAAATTCGTCGCCGATAGGATTCGAACCTATGCGGGGAAACCCCAATGGATTTCTAGTCCATCGCCTTAACCTCTCGGCCACGACGACATATCTACGTAATTTTTCTTTATTTCTTTAGCCGTTACTCTGCAAGTAGCCAGTCAGAAGTTACGTATGTGGCGAGAAGAGAATGATAATTTAATAAAAATGAAATCAATCAGTAGCCTACATGGGGACTTGAACCCCAGACCCTCAGATTACTGGTTCGTGAATAATTTCTTAAAAGTCTGATGCTCTACCGACTGAGCTATGCAGGCTGCTTGGGCGGAATTTCTTACATTCGGAACAATTGTTTAACACAGCCACTTGAATGAAAAATATCTCGCTTTGTTCGAGCTCGTTTCAAGTCAACGCATCTCACGGCAACGTCTACCAGTGGAAGTTTAAGTCCTATGACTTTTCCCTGCAGACGAGTTTCTTCCCTTTATTCAATTTAATTCTTAACTGTTTTGTTTGTTTGTTTGTTTGTTTGTTTGTTTGTTAGTTAGTTAGTTAGTTAGTTAGTTAGTTAGTTAGTTAGTGAGTTAGTGAGAGACATACAGACAGAAAGACATATAACTAGCGAGATATGTAGCTGTCTGGATGGTTTTCAGTTGATTACACAAAAGTAAATTTGAAAAAAATTCGTCGCCGATAGGATTCGAACCTATGCGGGGAAACCCCAATGGATTTCTAGTCCATCGCCTTAACCTCTCGGCCACGACGACATATCTACGTAATTTTTCTTTATTTCTTTAGCCGTTACTCTGCAAGTAGCCAGTCAGAAGTTACGTATGTGGCGAGAAGAGAATGATAATTTAATAAAAATGAAATCAATCAGTAGCCTACATGGGGACTTGAACCCCAGACCCTCAGATTACTGGTTCGTGAATAATTTCTTAAAAGTCTGATGCTCTACCGACTGAGCTATGCAGGCTGCTTGGGCGGAATTTCTTACATTCGGAACAATTGTTTAACACAGCCACTTGAATGAAAAATATCTCGCTTTGTTCGAGCTCGTTTCAAGTCAACGCATCTCACGGCAACGTCTACCAGTGGAAGTTTAAGTCCTATGACTTTTCCCTGCAGACGAGTTTCTTCCCTTTATTCAATTTAATTCTTAACTGTTTTGTTTGTTTGTTCGTTCGTTAGTTAGTTAGTTAGTTAGTTAGTTAGTGAGTTAGTGAGAGACATACAGACAGAAAGACATATAACTAGCGAGATATGTAGCTGTCTGGATGGTTTTCAGTTGATTACACAAAAGTAAATTTGAAAAAAATTCGTCGCCGATAGGATTCGAACCTATGCGGGGAAACCCCAATGGATTTCTAGTCCATCGCCTTAACCTCTCGGCCACGACGACATATCTACGTAATTTTTCTTTATTTCTTTAGCCGTTACTCTGCAAGTAGCCAGTCAGAAGTTACGTATGTGGCGAGAAGAGAATGATAATTTAATAAAAATGAAATCAATCAGTAGCCTACATGGGGACTTGAACCCCAGACCCTCAGATTACTGGTTCGTGAATAATTTCTTAAAAGTCTGATGCTCTACCGACTGAGCTATGCAGGCTGCTTGGGCGGAATTTCTTACATTCGGAACAATTGTTTAACACAGCCACTTGAATGAAAAATATCTCGCTTTGTTCGAGCTCGTTTCAAGTCAACGCATCTCACGGCAACGTCTACCAGTGGAAGTTTAAGTCCTATGACTTTTCCCTGCAGACGAGTTTCTTCCCTTTATTCAATTTAATTCTTAACTGTTTTGTTTGTTTGTTCGTTCGTTAGTTAGTTAGTTAGTTAGTTAGTTAGTTAGTTAGTTAGTGAGTTAGTGAGAGACATACAGACAGAAAGACATATAACTAGCGAGATATGTAGCTGTCTGGATGGTTTTCAGTTGATTACACAAAAGTAAATTTGAAAAAAATTCGTCGCCGATAGGATTCGAACCTATGCGGGGAAACCCCAATGGATTTCTAGTCCATCGCCTTAACCTCTCGGCCACGACGACATATCTACGTAATTTTTCTTTATTTCTTTAGCCGTTACTCTGCAAGTAGCCAGTCAGAAGTTACGTATGTGGCGAGAAGAGAATGATAATTTAATAAAAATGAAATCAATCAGTAGCCTACATGGGGACTTGAACCCCAGACCCTCAGATTACTGGTTCGTGAATAATTTCTTAAAAGTCTGATGCTCTACCGACTGAGCTATGCAGGCTGCTTGGGCGGAATTTCTTACATTCGGAACAATTGTTTAACACAGCCACTTGAATGAAAAATATCTCGCTTTGTTCGAGCTCGTTTCAAGTCAACGCATCTCACGGCAACGTCTACCAGTGGAAGTTTAAGTCCTATGACTTTTCCCTGCAGACGAGTTTCTTCCCTTTATTCAATTTAATTCTTAACTGTTTTGTTTGTTTGTTCGTTAGTTAGTTAGTTAGTTAGTTAGTTAGTGAGTTAGTGAGAGACATACAGACAGAAAGACATATAACTAGCGAGATATGTAGCTGTCTGGATGGTTTTCAGTTGATTACACAAAAGTAAATTTGAAAAAAATTCGTCGCCGATAGGATTCGAACCTATGCGGGGAAACCCCAATGGATTTCTAGTCCATCGCCTTAACCTCTCGGCCACGACGACATATCTACGTAATTTTTCTTTATTTCTTTAGCCGTTACTCTGCAAGTAGCCAGTCAGAAGTTACGTATGTGGCGAGAAGAGAATGATAATTTAATAAAAATGAAATCAATCAGTAGCCTACATGGGGACTTGAACCCCAGACCCTCAGATTACTGGTTCGTGAATAATTTCTTAAAAGTCTGATGCTCTACCGACTGAGCTATGCAGGCTGCTTGGGCGGAATTTCTTACATTCGGAACAATTGTTTAACACAGCCACTTGAATGAAAAATATCTCGCTTTGTTCGAGCTCGTTTCAAGTCAACGCATCTCACGGCAACGTCTACCAGTGGAAGTTTAAGTCCTATGACTTTTCCCTGCAGACGAGTTTCTTCCCTTTATTCAATTTAATTCTTAACTGTTTTGTTTGTTTGTTTGTTCGTTCGTTCGTTCGTTAGTTAGTTAGTTAGTTAGTTAGTTAGTGAGTTAGTGAGAGACATACAGACAGAAAGACATATAACTAGCGAGATATGTAGCTGTCTGGATGGTTTTCAGTTGATTACACAAAAGTAAATTTGAAAAAAATTCGTCGCCGATAGGATTCGAACCTATGCGGGGAAACCCCAATGGATTTCTAGTCCATCGCCTTAACCTCTCGGCCACGACGACATATCTACGTAATTTTTCTTTATTTCTTTAGCCGTTACTCTGCAAGTAGCCAGTCAGAAGTTACGTATGTGGCGAGAAGAGAATGATAATTTAATAAAAATGAAATCAATCAGTAGCCTACATGGGGACTTGAACCCCAGACCCTCAGATTACTGGTTCGTGAATAATTTCTTAAAAGTCTGATGCTCTACCGACTGAGCTATGCAGGCTGCTTGGGCGGAATTTCTTACATTCGGAACAATTGTTTAACACAGCCACTTGAATGAAAAATATCTCGCTTTGTTCGAGCTCGTTTCAAGTCAACGCATCTCACGGCAACGTCTACCAGTGGAAGTTTAAGTCCTATGACTTTTCCCTGCAGACGAGTTTCTTCCCTTTATTCAATTTAATTCTTAACTGTTTTGTTTGTTTGTTCGTTAGTTAGTTAGTTAGTTAGTTAGTTAGTTAGTTAGTTAGTGAGTTAGTGAGAGACATACAGACAGAAAGACATATAACTAGCGAGATATGTAGCTGTCTGGATGGTTTTCAGTTGATTACACAAAAGTAAATTTGAAAAAAATTCGTCGCCGATAGGATTCGAACCTATGCGGGGAAACCCCAATGGATTTCTAGTCCATCGCCTTAACCTCTCGGCCACGACGACATATCTACGTAATTTTTCTTTATTTCTTTAGCCGTTACTCTGCAAGTAGCCAGTCAGAAGTTACGTATGTGGCGAGAAGAGAATGATAATTTAATAAAAATGAAATCAATCAGTAGCCTACATGGGGACTTGAACCCCAGACCCTCAGATTACTGGTTCGTGAATAATTTCTTAAAAGTCTGATGCTCTACCGACTGAGCTATGCAGGCTGCTTGGGCGGAATTTCTTACATTCGGAACAATTGTTTAACACAGCCACTTGAATGAAAAATATCTCGCTTTGTTCGAGCTCGTTTCAAGTCAACGCATCTCACGGCAACGTCTACCAGTGGAAGTTTAAGTCCTATGACTTTTCCCTGCAGACGAGTTTCTTCCCTTTATTCAATTTAATTCTTAACTGTTTTGTTTGTTTGTTCGTTAGTTAGTTAGTTAGTTAGTTAGTTAGTTAGTTAGTGAGTTAGTGAGAGACATACAGACAGAAAGACATATAACTAGCGAGATATGTAGCTGTCTGGATGGTTTTCAGTTGATTACACAAAAGTAAATTTGAAAAAAATTCGTCGCCGATAGGATTCGAACCTATGCGGGGAAACCCCAATGGATTTCTAGTCCATCGCCTTAACCTCTCGGCCACGACGACATATCTACGTAATTTTTCTTTATTTCTTTAGCCGTTACTCTGCAAGTAGCCAGTCAGAAGTTACGTATGTGGCGAGAAGAGAATGATAATTTAATAAAAATGAAATCAATCAGTAGCCTACATGGGGACTTGAACCCCAGACCCTCAGATTACTGGTTCGTGAATAATTTCTTAAAAGTCTGATGCTCTACCGACTGAGCTATGCAGGCTGCTTGGGCGGAATTTCTTACATTCGGAACAATTGTTTAACACAGCCACTTGAATGAAAAATATCTCGCTTTGTTCGAGCTCGTTTCAAGTCAACGCATCTCACGGCAACGTCTACCAGTGGAAGTTTAAGTCCTATGACTTTTCCCTGCAGACGAGTTTCTTCCCTTTATTCAATTTAATTCTTAACTGTTTTGTTTGTTTGTTCGTTCGTTAGTTAGTTAGTTAGTTAGTTAGTTAGTGAGTTAGTGAGAGACATACAGACAGAAAGACATATAACTAGCGAGATATGTAGCTGTCTGGATGGTTTTCAGTTGATTACACAAAAGTAAATTTGAAAAAAATTCGTCGCCGATAGGATTCGAACCTATGCGGGGAAACCCCAATGGATTTCTAGTCCATCGCCTTAACCTCTCGGCCACGACGACATATCTACGTAATTTTTCTTTATTTCTTTAGCCGTTACTCTGCAAGTAGCCAGTCAGAAGTTACGTATGTGGCGAGAAGAGAATGATAATTTAATAAAAATGAAATCAATCAGTAGCCTACATGGGGACTTGAACCCCAGACCCTCAGATTACTGGTTCGTGAATAATTTCTTAAAAGTCTGATGCTCTACCGACTGAGCTATGCAGGCTGCTTGGGCGGAATTTCTTACATTCGGAACAATTGTTTAACACAGCCACTTGAATGAAAAATATCTCGCTTTGTTCGAGCTCGTTTCAAGTCAACGCATCTCACGGCAACGTCTACCAGTGGAAGTTTAAGTCCTATGACTTTTCCCTGCAGACGAGTTTCTTCCCTTTATTCAATTTAATTCTTAACTGTTTTGTTTGTTTGTTCGTTAGTTAGTTAGTTAGTTAGTTAGTTAGTGAGTTAGTGAGAGACATACAGACAGAAAGACATATAACTAGCGAGATATGTAGCTGTCTGGATGGTTTTCAGTTGATTACACAAAAGTAAATTTGAAAAAAATTCGTCGCCGATAGGATTCGAACCTATGCGGGGAAACCCCAATGGATTTCTAGTCCATCGCCTTAACCTCTCGGCCACGACGACATATCTACGTAATTTTTCTTTATTTCTTTAGCCGTTACTCTGCAAGTAGCCAGTCAGAAGTTACGTATGTGGCGAGAAGAGAATGATAATTTAATAAAAATGAAATCAATCAGTAGCCTACATGGGGACTTGAACCCCAGACCCTCAGATTACTGGTTCGTGAATAATTTCTTAAAAGTCTGATGCTCTACCGACTGAGCTATGCAGGCTGCTTGGGCGGAATTTCTTACATTCGGAACAATTGTTTAACACAGCCACTTGAATGAAAAATATCTCGCTTTGTTCGAGCTCGTTTCAAGTCAACGCATCTCACGGCAACGTCTACCAGTGGAAGTTTAAGTCCTATGACTTTTCCCTGCAGACGAGTTTCTTCCCTTTATTCAATTTAATTCTTAACTGTTTTGTTTGTTTGTTTGTTCGTTCGTTCGTTCGTTCGTTCGTTCGTTCGTTCGTTAGTTAGTTAGTTAGTTAGTGAGTTAGTGAGAGACATACAGACAGAAAGACATATAACTAGCGAGATATGTAGCTGTCTGGATGGTTTTCAGTTGATTACACAAAAGTAAATTTGAAAAAAATTCGTCGCCGATAGGATTCGAACCTATGCGGGGAAACCCCAATGGATTTCTAGTCCATCGCCTTAACCTCTCGGCCACGACGACATATCTACGTAATTTTTCTTTATTTCTTTAGCCGTTACTCTGCAAGTAGCCAGTCAGAAGTTACGTATGTGGCGAGAAGAGAATGATAATTTAATAAAAATGAAATCAATCAGTAGCCTACATGGGGACTTGAACCCCAGACCCTCAGATTACTGGTTCGTGAATAATTTCTTAAAAGTCTGATGCTCTACCGACTGAGCTATGCAGGCTGCTTGGGCGGAATTTCTTACATTCGGAACAATTGTTTAACACAGCCACTTGAATGAAAAATATCTCGCTTTGTTCGAGCTCGTTTCAAGTCAACGCATCTCACGGCAACGTCTACCAGTGGAAGTTTAAGTCCTATGACTTTTCCCTGCAGACGAGTTTCTTCCCTTTATTCAATTTAATTCTTAACTGTTTTGTTTGTTTGTTCGTTCGTTAGTTAGTTAGTTAGTTAGTTAGTTAGTTAGTTAGTTAGTTAGTTAGTGAGTTAGTGAGAGACATACAGACAGAAAGACATATAACTAGCGAGATATGTAGCTGTCTGGATGGTTTTCAGTTGATTACACAAAAGTAAATTTGAAAAAAATTCGTCGCCGATAGGATTCGAACCTATGCGGGGAAACCCCAATGGATTTCTAGTCCATCGCCTTAACCTCTCGGCCACGACGACATATCTACGTAATTTTTCTTTATTTCTTTAGCCGTTACTCTGCAAGTAGCCAGTCAGAAGTTACGTATGTGGCGAGAAGAGAATGATAATTTAATAAAAATGAAATCAATCAGTAGCCTACATGGGGACTTGAACCCCAGACCCTCAGATTACTGGTTCGTGAATAATTTCTTAAAAGTCTGATGCTCTACCGACTGAGCTATGCAGGCTGCTTGGGCGGAATTTCTTACATTCGGAACAATTGTTTAACACAGCCACTTGAATGAAAAATATCTCGCTTTGTTCGAGCTCGTTTCAAGTCAACGCATCTCACGGCAACGTCTACCAGTGGAAGTTTAAGTCCTATGACTTTTCCCTGCAGACGAGTTTCTTCCCTTTATTCAATTTAATTCTTAACTGTTTTGTTTGTTTGTTCGTTCGTTAGTTAGTTAGTTAGTTAGTTAGTGAGTTAGTGAGAGACATACAGACAGAAAGACATATAACTAGCGAGATATGTAGCTGTCTGGATGGTTTTCAGTTGATTACACAAAAGTAAATTTGAAAAAAATTCGTCGCCGATAGGATTCGAACCTATGCGGGGAAACCCCAATGGATTTCTAGTCCATCGCCTTAACCTCTCGGCCACGACGACATATCTACGTAATTTTTCTTTATTTCTTTAGCCGTTACTCTGCAAGTAGCCAGTCAGAAGTTACGTATGTGGCGAGAAGAGAATGATAATTTAATAAAAATGAAATCAATCAGTAGCCTACATGGAGACTTGAACCCCAGACCCTCAGATTACTGGTTCGTGAATAATTTCTTAAAATTCTGATGCTCTACCGACTGAGCTATGCAGGCTGCTTGGGCGGAATTTCTTACATTCGGAACAATTGTTTAACACAGCCACTTGAATGAAAAATATCTCGCTTTGTTCGAGCTCGTTTCAAGTCAACGCATCTCACGGCAACGTCTACCAGTGGAAGTTTAAGTCCTATGACTTTTCCCTGCAGACGAGTTTCTTCCCTTTATTCAATTTAATTCTTAACTGTTTTGTTTGTTTGTTCGTTCGTTAGTTAGTTAGTTAGTTAGTTAGTTAGTGAGTTAGTGAGAGACATACAGACAGAAAGACATATAACTAGCGAGATATGTAGCTGTCTGGATGGTTTTCAGTTGATTACACAAAAGTAAATTTGAAAAAAATTCGTCGCCGATAGGATTCGAACCTATGCGGGGAAACCCCAATGGATTTCTAGTCCATCGCCTTAACCTCTCGGCCACGACGACATATCTACGTAATTTTTCTTTATTTCTTTAGCCGTTACTCTGCAAGTAGCCAGTCAGAAGTTACGTATGTGGCGAGAAGAGAATGATAATTTAATAAAAATGAAATCAATCAGTAGCCTACATGGGGACTTGAACCCCAGACCCTCAGATTACTGGTTCGTGAATAATTTCTTAAAAGTCTGATGCTCTACCGACTGAGCTATGCAGGCTGCTTGGGCGGAATTTCTTACATTCGGAACAATTGTTTAACACAGCCACTTGAATGAAAAATATCTCGCTTTGTTCGAGCTCGTTTCAAGTCAACGCATCTCACGGCAACGTCTACCAGTGGAAGTTTAAGTCCTATGACTTTTCCCTGCAGACGAGTTTCTTCCCTTTATTCAATTTAATTCTTAACTGTTTTGTTTGTTTGTTCGTTAGTTAGTTAGTTAGTTAGTTAGTTAGTTAGTTAGTTAGTGAGTTAGTGAGAGACATACAGACAGAAAGACATATAACTAGCGAGATATGTAGCTGTCTGGATGGTTTTCAGTTGATTACACAAAAGTAAATTTGAAAAAAATTCGTCGCCGATAGGATTCGAACCTATGCGGGGAAACCCCAATGGATTTCTAGTCCATCGCCTTAACCTCTCGGCCACGACGACATATCTACGTAATTTTTCTTTATTTCTTTAGCCGTTACTCTGCAAGTAGCCAGTCAGAAGTTACGTATGTGGCGAGAAGAGAATGATAATTTAATAAAAATGAAATCAATCAGTAGCCTACATGGGGACTTGAACCCCAGACCCTCAGATTACTGGTTCGTGAATAATTTCTTAAAAGTCTGATGCTCTACCGACTGAGCTATGCAGGCTGCTTGGGCGGAATTTCTTACATTCGGAACAATTGTTTAACACAGCCACTTGAATGAAAAATATCTCGCTTTGTTCGAGCTCGTTTCAAGTCAACGCATCTCACGGCAACGTCTACCAGTGGAAGTTTAAGTCCTATGACTTTTCCCTGCAGACGAGTTTCTTCCCTTTATTCAATTTAATTCGTAACTGTTTTGTTTGTTTGTTCGTTAGTTAGTTAGTTAGTTAGTTAGTTAGTGAGTTAGTGAGAGACATACAGACAGGAAGACATATAACTAGCGAGATATGTAGCTGTCTGGATGGTTTTCAGTTGATTACACAAAAGTAAATTTGAAAAAAATTCGTCGCCGATAGGATTCGAACCTATGCGGGGAAACCCCAATGGATTTCTAGTCCATCGCCTTAACCTCTCGGCCACGACGACATATCTACGTAATTTTTCTTTATTTCTTTAGCCGTTACTCTGCAAGTAGCCAGTCAGAAGTTACGTATGTGGCGAGAAGAGAATGATAATTTAATAAAAATGAAATCAATCAGTAGCCTACATGGGGACTTGAACCCCAGACCCTCAGATTACTGGTTCGTGAATAATTTCTTAAAAGTCTGATGCTCTACCGACTGAGCTATGCAGGCTGCTTGGGCGGAATTTCTTACATTCGGAACAATTGTTTAACACAGCCACTTGAATGAAAAATATCTCGCTTTGTTCGAGCTCGTTTCAAGTCAACGCATCTCACGGCAACGTCTACCAGTGGAAGTTTAAGTCCTATGACTTTTCCCTGCAGACGAGTTTCTTCCCTTTATTCAATTTAATTCTTAACTGTTTTGTTTGTTTGTTCGTTCGTTCGTTCGTTCGTTAGTTAGTTAGTTAGTTAGTTAGTTAGTTAGTTAGTGAGTTAGTGAGAGACATACAGACAGGAAGACATATAACTAGCGAGATATGTAGCTGTCTGGATGGTTTTCAGTTGATTACACAAAAGTAAATTTGAAAAAAATTCGTCGCCGATAGGATTCGAACCTATGCGGGGAAACCCCAATGGATTTCTAGTCCATCGCCTTAACCTCTCGGCCACGACGACATATCTACGTAATTTTTCTTTATTTCTTTAGCCGTTACTCTGCAAGTAGCCAGTCAGAAGTTACGTATGTGGCGAGAAGAGAATGATAATTTAATAAAAATGAAATCAATCAGTAGCCTACATGGGGACTTGAACCCCAGACCCTCAGATTACTGGTTCGTGAATAATTTCTTAAAAGTCTGATGCTCTACCGACTGAGCTATGCAGGCTGCTTGGGCGGAATTTCTTACATTCGGAACAATTGTTTAACACAGCCACTTGAATGAAAAATATCTCGCTTTGTTCGAGCTCGTTTCAAGTCAACGCATCTCACGGCAACGTCTACCAGTGGAAGTTTAAGTCCTATGACTTTTCCCTGCAGACGAGTTTCTTCCCTTTATTCAATTTAATTCTTAACTGTTTTGTTTGTTTGTTCGTTAGTTAGTTAGTTAGTTAGTTAGTTAGTTAGTTAGTTAGTGAGTTAGTGAGAGACATACAGACAGAAAGACATATAACTAGCGAGATATGTAGCTGTCTGGATGGTTTTCAGTTGATTACACAAAAGTAAATTTGAAAAAAATTCGTCGCCGATAGGATTCGAACCTATGCGGGGAAACCCCAATGGATTTCTAGTCCATCGCCTTAACCTCTCGGCCACGACGACATATCTACGTAATTTTTCTTTATTTCTTTAGCCGTTACTCTGCAAGTAGCCAGTCAGAAGTTACGTATGTGGCGAGAAGAGAATGATAATTTAATAAAAATGAAATCAATCAGTAGCCTACATGGGGACTTGAACCCCAGACCCTCAGATTACTGGTTCGTGAATAATTTCTTAAAAGTCTGATGCTCTACCGACTGAGCTATGCAGGCTGCTTGGGCGGAATTTCTTACATTCGGAACAATTGTTTAACACAGCCACTTGAATGAAAAATATCTCGCTTTGTTCGAGCTCGTTTCAAGTCAACGCATCTCACGGCAACGTCTACCAGTGGAAGTTTAAGTCCTATGACTTTTCCCTGCAGACGAGTTTCTTCCCTTTATTCAATTTAATTCTTAACTGTTTTGTTTGTTTGTTCGTTCGTTAGTTAGTTAGTTAGTTAGTTAGTTAGTTAGTGAGTTAGTGAGAGACATACAGACAGAAAGACATATATCTAGCGAGATATGTAGCTGTCTGGATGGTTTTCAGTTGATTACACAAAAGTAAATTTGAAAAAAATTCGTCGCCGATAGGATTCGAACCTATGCGGGGAAACCCCAATGGATTTCTAGTCCATCGCCTTAACCTCTCGGCCACGACGACATATCTACGTAATTTTTCTTTATTTCTTTAGCCGTTACTCTGCAAGTAGCCAGTCAGAAGTTACGTATGTGGCGAGAAGAGAATGATAATTTAATAAAAATGAAATCAATCAGTAGCCTACATGGGGACTTGAACCCCAGACCCTCAGATTACTGGTTCGTGAATAATTTCTTAAAAGTCTGATGCTCTACCGACTGAGCTATGCAGGCTGCTTGGGCGGAATTTCTTACATTCGGAACAATTGTTTAACACAGCCACTTGAATGAAAAATATCTCGCTTTGTTCGAGCTCGTTTCAAGTCAACGCATCTCACGGCAACGTCTACCAGTGGAAGTTTAAGTCCTATGACTTTTCCCTGCAGACGAGTTTCTTCCCTTTATTCAATTTAATTCTTAACTGTTTTGTTTGTTTGTTCGTTAGTTAGTTAGTTAGTTAGTTAGTTAGTGAGTTAGTGAGAGACATACAGACAGAAAGACATATAACTAGCGAGATATGTAGCTGTCTGGATGGTTTTCAGTTGATTACACAAAAGTAAATTTGAAAAAAATTCGACGCCGATAGGATTCGAACCTATGCGGGGAAACCCCAATGGATTTCTAGTCCATCGCCTTAACCTCTCGGCCACGACGACATATCTACGTAATTTTTCTTTATTTCTTTAGCCGTTACTCTGCAAGTAGCCAGTCAGAAGTTACGTATGTGGCGAGAAGAGAATGATAATTTAATAAAAATGAAATCAATCAGTAGCCTACATGGGGACTTGAACCCCAGACCCTCAGATTACTGGTTCGTGAATAATTTCTTAAAAGTCTGATGCTCTACCGACTGAGCTATGCAGGCTGCTTGGGCGGAATTTCTTACATTCGGAACAATTGTTTAACACAGCCACTTGAATGAAAAATATCTCGCTTTGTTCGAGCTCGTTTCAAGTCAACGCATCTCACGGCAACGTCTACCAGTGGAAGTTTAAGTCCTATGACTTTTCCCTGCAGACGAGTTTCTTCCCTTTATTCAATTTAATTCTTAACTGTTTTGTTTGTTCGTTCGTTCGTTAGTTAGTTAGTTAGTTAGTTAGTTAGTTAGTGAGTTAGTGAGAGACATACAGACAGAAAGACATATAACTAGCGAGATATGTAGCTGTCTGGATGGTTTTCAGTTGATTACACAAAAGTAAATTTGAAAAAAATTCGTCGCCGATAGGATTCGAACCTATGCGTGGAAACCCCAATGGATTTCTAGTCCATCGCCTTAACCTCTCGGCCACGACGACATATCTACGTAATTTTTCTTTATTTCTTTAGCCGTTACTCTGCAAGTAGCCAGTCAGAAGTTACGTATGTGGCGAGAAGAGAATGATAATTTAATAAAAATGAAATCAATCAGTAGCCTACATGGGGACTTGAACCCCAGACCCTCAGATTACTGGTTCGTGAATAATTTCTTAAAAGTCTGATGCTCTACCGACTGAGCTATGCAGGCTGCTTGGGCGGAATTTCTTACATTCGGAACAATTGTTTAACACAGCCACTTGAATGAAAAATATCTCGCTTTGTTCGAGCTCGTTTCAAGTCAACGCATCTCACGGCAACGTCTACCAGTGGAAGTTTAAGTCCTATGACTTTTCCCTGCAGACGAGTTTCTTCCCTTTATTCAATTTAATTCTTAACTGTTTTGTTTGTTTGTTTGTTCGTTCGTTCGTTAGTTAGTTAGTTAGTTAGTTAGTGAGTTAGTGAGAGACATACAGACAGAAAGACATATAACTAGCGAGATATGTAGCTGTCTGGATGGTTTTCAGTTGATTACACAAAAGTAAATTTGAAAAAAATTCGTCGCCGATAGGATTCGAACCTATGCGGGGAAACCCCAATGGATTTCTAGTCCATCGCCTTAACCTCTCGGCCACGACGACATATCTACGTAATTTTTCTTTATTTCTTTAGCCGTTACTCTGCAAGTAGCCAGTCAGAAGTTACGTATGTGGCGAGAAGAGAATGATAATTTAATAAAAATGAAATCAATCAGTAGCCTACATGGGGACTTGAACCCCAGACCCTCAGATTACTGGTTCGTGAATAATTTCTTAAAAGTCTGATGCTCTACCGACTGAGCTATGCAGGCTGCTTGGGCGGAATTTCTTACATTCGGAACAATTGTTTAACACAGCCACTTGAAAGAAAAATATCTCGCTTTGTTCGAGCTCGTTTCAAGTCAACGCATCTCACGGCAACGTCTACCAGTGGAAGTTTAAGTCCTATGACTTTTCCCTGCAGACGAGTTTCTTCCCTTTATTCAATTTAATTCTTAACTGTTTTGTTTGTTTGTTCGTTCGTTAGTTAGTTAGTTAGTTAGTGAGTTAGTGAGAGACATACAGACAGAAAGACATATAACTAGCGAGATATGTAGCTGTCTGGATGGTTTTCAGTTGATTACACAAAAGTAAATTTGAAAAAAATTCGTCGCCGATAGGATTCGAACCTATGCGGGGAAACCCCAATGGATTTCTTGTCCATCGCCTTAACCTCTCGGCCACGACGACATATCTACGTAATTTTTCTTTATTTCTTTAGCCGTTACTCTGCAAGTAGCCAGTCAGAAGTTACGTATGTGGCGAGAAGAGAATGATAATTTAATAAAAATGAAATCAATCAGTAGCCTACATGGGGACTTGAACCCCAGACCCTCAGATTACTGGTTCGTGAATAATTTCTTAAAAGTCTGATGCTCTACCGACTGAGCCATGCAGGCTGCTTGGGCGGAATTTCTTACATTCGGAACAATTGTTTAACACAGCCACTTGAATGAAAAATATCTCGCTTTGTTCGAGCTCGTTTCAAGTCAACGCATCTCACGGCAACGTCTACCAGTGGAAGTTTAAGTCCTATGACTTTTCCCTGCAGACGAGTTTCTTCCCTTTATTCAATTTAATTCTTAACTGTTTTGTTTGTTTGTTCGTTAGTTAGTTAGTTAGTTAGTTAGTGAGTTAGTGAGAGACATACAGACAGAAAGACATATAACTAGCGAGATATGTAGCTGTCTGGATGGTTTTCAGTTGATTACACAAAAGTAAATTTGAAAAAAATTCGTCGCCGATAGGATTCGAACCTATGCGGGGAAACCCCAATGGATTTCTAGTCCATCGCCTTAACCTCTCGGCCACGACGACATATCTACGTAATTTTTCTTTATTTCTTTAGCCGTTACTCTGCAAGTAGCCAGTCAGAAGTTACGTATGTGGCGAGAAGAGAATGATAATTTAATAAAAATGAAATCAATCAGTAGCCTACATGGGGACTTGAACCCCAGACCCTCAGATTACTGGTTCGTGAATAATTTCTTAAAAGTCTGATGCTCTACCGACTGAGCTATGCAGGCTGCTTGGGCGGAATTTCTTACATTCGGAACAATTGTTTAACACAGCCACTTGAATGAAAAATATCTCGCTTTGTTCGAGCTCGTTTCAAGTCAACGCATCTCACGGCAACGTCTACCAGTGGAAGTTTAAGTCCTATGACTTTTCCCTGCAGACGAGTTTCTTCCCTTTATTCAATTTAATTCTTAACTGTTTTGTTTGTTTGTTTGTTCGTTAGTTAGTTAGTTAGTTAGTTAGTTAGTGAGTTAGTGAGAGACATACAGACAGAAAGACATATAACTAGCGAGATATGTAGCTGTCTGGATGGTTTTCAGTTGATTACACAAAAGTAAATTTGAAAAAAATTCGTCGCCGATAGGATTCGAACCTATGCGGGGAAACCCCAATGGATTTCTAGTCCATCGCCTTAACCTCTCGGCCACGACGACATATCTACGTAATTTTTCTTTATTTCTTTAGCCGTTACTCTGCAAGTAGCCAGTCAGAAGTTACGTATGTGGCGAGAAGAGAATGATAATTTAATAAAAATGAAATCAATCAGTAGCCTACATGGGGACTTGAACCCCAGACCCTCAGATTACTGGTTCGTGAATAATTTCTTAAAAGTCTGATGCTCTACCGACTGAGCTATGCAGGCTGCTTGGGCGGAATTTCTTACATTCGGAACAATTGTTTAACACAGCCACTTGAATGAAAAATATCTCGCTTTGTTCGAGCTCGTTTCAAGTCAACGCATCTCACGGCAACGTCTACCAGTGGAAGTTTAAGTCCTATGACTTTTCCCTGCAGACGAGTTTCTTCCCTTTATTCAATTTAATTCTTAACTGTTTTGTTTGTTTGTTCGTTCGTTAGTTAGTTAGTTAGTTAGTTAGTTAGTTAGTTAGTTAGTGAGTTAGTGAGAGACATACAGACAGAAAGACATATAACTAGCGAGATATGTAGCTGTCTGGATGGTTTTCAGTTGATTACACAAAAGTAAATTTGAAAAAAATTCGTCGCCGATAGGATTCGAACCTATGCGGGGAAACCCCAATGGATTTCTAGTCCATCGCCTTAACCTCTCGGCCACGACGACATATCTACGTAATTTTTCTTTATTTCTTTAGCCGTTACTCTGCAAGTAGCCAGTCAGAAGTTACGTATGTGGCGAGAAGAGAATGATAATTTAATAAAAATGAAATCAATCAGTAGCCTACATGGGGACTTGAACCCCAGACCCTCAGATTACTGGTTCGTGAATAATTTCTTAAAAGTCTGATGCTCTACCGACTGAGCTATGCAGGCTGCTTGGGCGGAATTTCTTACATTCGGAACAATTGTTTAACACAGCCACTTGAATGAAAAATATCTCGCTTTGTTCGAGCTCGTTTCAAGTCAACGCATCTCACGGCAACGTCTACCAGTGGAAGTTTAAGTCCTATGACTTTTCCCTGCAGACGAGTTTCTTCCCTTTATTCAATTTAATTCTTAACTGTTTTGTTTGTTCGTTAGTTAGTTAGTTAGTTAGTGAGTTAGTGAGAGACATACAGACAGAAAGACATATAACTAGCGAGATATGTAGCTGTCTGGATGGTTTTCAGTTGATTACACAAAAGTAAATTTGAAAAAAATTCGTCGCCGATAGGATTCGAACCTATGCGGGGAAACCCCAATGGATTTCTAGTCCATCGCCTTAACCTCTCGGCCACGACGACATATCTACGTAATTTTTCTTTATTTCTTTAGCCGTTACTCTGCAAGTAGCCAGTCAGAAGTTACGTATGTGGCGAGAAGAGAATGATAATTTAATAAAAATGAAATCAATCAGTAGCCTACATGGGGACTTGAACCCCAGACCCTCAGATTACTGGTTCGTGAATAATTTCTTAAAAGTCTGATGCTCTACCGACTGAGCTATGCAGGCTGCTTGGGCGGAATTTCTTACATTCGGAACAATTGTTTAACACAGCCACTTGAATGAAAAATATCTCGCTTTGTTCGAGCTCGTTTCAAGTCAACGCATCTCACGGCAACGTCTACCAGTGGAAGTTTAAGTCCTATGACTTTTCCCTGCAGACGAGTTTCTTCCCTTTATTCAATTTAATTCTTAACTGTTTTGTTTGTTTGTTCGTTAGTTAGTTAGTTAGTTAGTTAGTGAGTTAGTGAGAGACATACAGACAGAAAGACATATAACTAGCGAGATATGTAGCTGTCTGGATGGTTTTCAGTTGATTACACAAAAGTAAATTTGAAAAAAATTCGTCGCCGATAGGATTCGAACCTATGCGGGGAAACCCCAATGGATTTCTAGTCCATCGCCTTAACCTCTCGGCCACGACGACATATCTACGTAATTTTTCTTTATTTCTTTAGCCGTTACTCTGCAAGTAGCCAGTCAGAAGTTACGTATGTGGCGAGAAGAGAATGATAATTTAATAAAAATGAAATCAATCAGTAGCCTACATGGGGACTTGAACCCCAGACCCTCAGATTACTGGCTCGTGAATAATTTCTTAAAAGTCTGATGCTCTACCGACTGAGCTATGCAGGCTGCTTGGGCGGAATTTCTTACATTCGGAACAATTGTTTAACACAGCCACTTGAATGAAAAATATCTCGCTTTGTTCGAGCTCGTTTCAAGTCAACGCATCTCACGGCAACGTCTACCAGTGGAAGTTTAAGTCCTATGACTTTTCCCTGCAGACGAGTTTCTTCCCTTTATTCAATTTAATTCTTAACTGTTTTGTTTGTTTGTTTGTTTGTTTGTTTGTTCGTTAGTTAGTTAGTTAGTTAGTTAGTTAGTGAGTTAGTGAGAGACATACAGACAGAAAGACATATAACTAGCGAGATATGTAGCTGTCTGGATGGTTTTCAGTTGATTACACAAAAGTAAATTTGAAAAAAATTCGTCGCCGATAGGATTCGAACCTATGCGGGGAAACCCCAATGGATTTCTAGTCCATCGCCTTAACCTCTCGGCCACGACGACATATCTACGTAATTTTTCTTTATTTCTTTAGCCGTTACTCTGCAAGTAGCCAGTCAGAAGTTACGTATGTGGCGAGAAGAGAATGATAATTTAATAAAAATGAAATCAATCAGTAGCCTACATGGGGACTTGAACCCCAGACCCTCAGATTACTGGTTCGTGAATAATTTCTTAAAAGTCTGATGCTCTACCGACTGAGCTATGCAGGCTGCTTGGGCGGAATTTCTTACATTCGGAACAATTGTTTAACACAGCCACTTGAATGAAAAATATCTCGCTTTGTTCGAGCTCGTTTCAAGTCAACGCATCTCACGGCAACGTCTACCAGTGGAAGTTTAAGTCCTATGACTTTTCCCTGCAGACGAGTTTCTTCCCTTTATTCAATTTAATTCTTAACTGTTTTGTTTGTTTGTTTGTTTGTTAGTTAGTTAGTTAGTTAGTTAGTTAGTGAGTTAGTGAGAGACATACAGACAGAAAGACATATAACTAGCGAGATATGTAGCTGTCTGGATGGTTTTCAGTTGATTACACAAAAGTAAATTTGAAAAAAATTCGTCGCCGATAGGATTCGAACCTATGCGGGGAAACCCCAATGGATTTCTAGTCCATCGCCTTAACCTCTCGGCCACGACGACATATCTACGTAATTTTTCTTTATTTCTTTAGCCGTTACTCTGCAAGTAGCCAGTCAGAAGTTACGTATGTGGCGAGAAGAGAATGATAATTTAATAAAAATGAAATCAATCAGTAGCCTACATGGGGACTTGAACCCCAGACCCTCAGATTACTGGTTCGTGAATAATTTCTTAAAAGTCTGATGCTCTACCGACTGAGCTATGCAGGCTGCTTGGGCGGAATTTCTTACATTCGGAACAATTGTTTAACACAGCCACTTGAATGAAAAATATCTCGCTTTGTTCGAGCTGGTTTCAAGTCAACGCATCTCACGGCAACGTCTACCAGTGGAAGTTTAAGTCCTATGACTTTTCCCTGCAGACGAGTTTCTTCCCTTTATTCAATTTAATTCTTAACTGTTTTGTTTGTTCGTTAGTTAGTTAGTTAGTTAGTGAGTTAGTGAGAGACATACAGACAGAAAGACATATAACTAGCGAGATATGTAGCTGTCTGGATGGTTTTCAGTTGATTACACAAAAGTAAATTTGAAAAAAATTCGTCGCCGATAGGATTCGAACCTATGCGGGGAAACCCCAATGGATTTCTAGTCCATCGCCTTAACCTCTCGGCCACGACGACATATCTACGTAATTTTTCTTTATTTCTTTAGCCGTTACTCTGCAAGTAGCCAGTCAGAAGTTACGTATGTGGCGAGAAGAGAATGATAATTTAATAAAAATGAAATCAATCAGTAGCCTACATGGGGACTTGAACCCCAGACCCTCAGATTACTGGTTCGTGAATAATTTCTTAAAAGTCTGATGCTCTACCGACTGAGCTATGCAGGCTGCTTGGGCGGAATTTCTTACATTCGGAACAATTGTTTAACACAGCCACTTGAATGAAAAATATCTCGCTTTGTTCGAGCTCGTTTCAAGTCAACGCATCTCACGGCAACGTCTACCAGTGGAAGTTTAAGTCCTATGACTTTTCCCTGCAGACGAGTTTCTTCCCTTTATTCAATTTAATTCTTAACTGTTTTGTTTGTTTGTTCGTTAGTTAGTTAGTTAGTTAGTTAGTGAGTTAGTGAGAGACATACAGACAGAAAGACATATAACTAGCGAGATATGTAGCTGTCTGGATGGTTTTCAGTTGATTACACAAAAGTAAATTTGAAAAAAATTCGTCGCCGATAGGATTCGAACCTATGCGGGGAAACCCCAATGGATTTCTAGTCCATCGCCTTAACCTCTCGGCCACGACGACATATCTACGTAATTTTTCTTTATTTCTTTAGCCGTTACTCTGCAAGTAGCCAGTCAGAAGTTACGTATGTGGCGAGAAGAGAATGATAATTTAATAAAAATGAAATCAATCAGTAGCCTACATGGGGACTTGAACCCCAGACCCTCAGATTACTGGTTCGTGAATAATTTCTTAAAAGTCTGATACTCTACCGACTGAGCTATGCAGGCTGCTTGGGCGGAATTTCTTACATTCGGAACAATTGTTTAACACAGCCACTTGAATGAAAAATATCTCGCTTTGTTCGAGCTCGTTTCAAGTCAACGCATCTCACGGCAACGTCTACCAGTGGAAGTTTAAGTCCTATGACTTTTCCCTGCAGACGAGTTTCTTCCCTTTATTCAATTTAATTCTTAACTGTTTTGTTTGTTCGTTCGTTCGTTAGTTAGTTAGTTAGTTAGTTAGTTAGTTAGTGAGTTAGTGAGAGACATACAGACAGAAAGACATATAACTAGCGAGATATGTAGCTGTCTGGATGGTTTTCAGTTGATTACACAAAAGTAAATTTGAAAAAAATTCGTCGCCGATAGGATTCGAACCTATGCGTGGAAACCCCAATGGATTTCTAGTCCATCGCCTTAACCTCTCGGCCACGACGACATATCTACGTAATTTTTCTTTATTTCTTTAGCCGTTACTCTGCAAGTAGCCAGTCAGAAGTTACGTATGTGGCGAGAAGAGAATGATAATTTAATAAAAATGAAATCAATCAGTAGCCTACATGGGGACTTGAACCCCAGACCCTCAGATTACTGGTTCGTGAATAATTTCTTAAAAGTCTGATGCTCTACCGACTGAGCTATGCAGGCTGCTTGGGCGGAATTTCTTACATTCGGAACAATTGTTTAACACAGCCACTTGAATGAAAAATATCTCGCTTTGTTCGAGCTCGTTTCAAGTCAACGCATCTCACGGCAACGTCTACCAGTGGAAGTTTAAGTCCTATGACTTTTCCCTGCAGACGAGTTTCTTCCCTTTATTCAATTTAATTCTTAACTGTTTTGTTTGTTCGTTAGTTAGTTAGTTAGTTAGTGAGTTAGTGAGAGACATACAGACAGAAAGACATATAACTAGCGAGATATGTAGCTGTCTGGATGGTTTTCAGTTGATTACACAAAAGTAAATTTGAAAAAAATTCGTCGCCGATAGGATTCGAACCTATGCGGGGAAACCCCAATGGATTTCGAGTCCATCGCCTTAACCTCTCGGCCACGACGACATATCTACGTAATTTTTCTTTATTTCTTTAGCCGTTACTCTGCAAGTAGCCAGTCAGAAGTTACGTATGTGGCGAGAAGAGAATGATAATTTAATAAAAATGAAATCAATCAGTAGCCTACATGGGGACTTGAACCCCAGACCCTCAGATTACTGGTTCGTGAATAATTTCTTAAAAGTCTGATGCTCTACCGACTGAGCTATGCAGGCTGCTTGGGCGGAATTTCTTACATTCGGAACAATTGTTTAACACAGCCACTTGAATGAAAAATATCTCGCTTTGTTCGAGCTCGTTTCAAGTCAACGCATCTCACGGCAACGTCTACCAGTGGAAGTTTAAGTCCTATGACTTTTCCCTGCAGACGAGTTTCTTCCCTTTATTCAATTTAATTCTTAACTGTTTTGTTTGTTTGTTCGTTAGTTAGTTAGTTAGTGAGTTAGTGAGAGACATACAGACAGAAAGACATATAACTAGCGAGATATGTAGCTGTCTGGATGGTTTTCAGTTGATTACACAAAAGTAAATTTGAAAAAAATTCGTCGCCGATAGGATTCGAACCTATGCGGGGAAACCCCAATGGATTTCTAGTCCATCGCCTTAACCTCTCGGCCACGACGACATATCTACGTAATTTTTCTTTATTTCTTTAGCCGTTACTCTGCAAGTAGCCAGTCAGAAGTTACGTATGTGGCGAGAAGAGAATGATAATTTAATAAAAATGAAATCAAACAGTAGCCTACATGGGGACTTGAACCCCAGACCCTCAGATTACTGGTGAATAATTTCTTAAAAGTCTGATGCTCTACCGACTGAGCTATGCAGGCTGCTTGGGCGGAATTTCTTACATTCGGAACAATTGTTTAACACAGCCACTTGAATGAAAAATATCTCGCTTTGTTCGAGCTCGTTTCAAGTCAACGCATCTCACGGCAACGTCTACCAGTGGAAGTTTAAGTCCTATGACTTTTCCCTGCAGACGAGTTTCTTCCCTTTATTCAATTTAATTCTTAACTGTTTTGTTTGTTTGTTTGTTTGTTTGTTCGTTAGTTAGTTAGTTAGTTAGTTAGTTAGTTAGTTAGTGAGTTAGTGAGAGACATACAGACAGAAAGACATATAACTAGCGAGATATGTAGCTGTCTGGATGGTTTTCAGTTGATTACACAAAAGTAAATTTGAAAAAAATTCGTCGCCGATAGGATTCGAACCTATGCGGGGAAACCCCAATGGATTTCTAGTCCATCGCCTTAACCTCTCGGCCACGACGACATATCTACGTAATTTTTCTTTATTTCTTTAGCCGTTACTCTGCAAGTAGCCAGTCAGAAGTTACGTATGTGGCGAGAAGAGAATGATAATTTAATAAAAATGAAATCAATCAGTAGCCTACATGGGGACTTGAACCCCAGACCCTCAGATTACTGGTTCGTGAATAATTTCTTAAAAGTCTGATGCTCTACCGACTGAGCTATGCAGGCTGCTTGGGCGGAATTTCTTACATTCGGAACAATTGTTTAACACAGCCACTTGAATGAAAAATATCTCGCTTTGTTCGAGCTCGTTTCAAGTCAACGCATCTCACGGCAACGTCTACCAGTGGAAGTTTAAGTCCTATGACTTTTCCCTGCAGACGAGTTTCTTCCCTTTATTCAATTTAATTCTTAACTGTTTTGTTTGTTTGTTTGTTTGTTAGTTAGTTAGTTAGTTAGTTAGTTAGTGAGTTAGTGAGAGACATACAGACAGAAAGACATATAACTAGCGAGATATGTAGCTGTCTGGATGGTTTTCAGTTGATTACACAAAAGTAAATTTGAAAAAAATTCGTCGCCGATAGGATTCGAACCTATGCGGGGAAACCCCAATGGATTTCTAGTCCATCGCCTTAACCTCTCGGCCACGACGACATATCTACGTAATTTTTCTTTATTTCTTTAGCCGTTACTCTGCAAGTAGCCAGTCAGAAGTTACGTATGTGGCGAGAAGAGAATGATAATTTAATAAAAATGAAATCAATCAGTAGCCTACATGGGGACTTGAACCCCAGACCCTCAGATTACTGGTTCGTGAATAATTTCTTAAAAGTCTGATGCTCTACCGACTGAGCTATGCAGGCTGCTTGGGCGGAATTTCTTACATTCGGAACAATTGTTTAACACAGCCACTTGAATGAAAAATATCTCGCTTTGTGCGAGCTCGTTTCAAGTCAACGCATCTCACGGCAACGTCTACCAGTGGAAGTTTAAGTCCTATGACTTTTCCCTGCAGACGAGTTTCTTCCCTTTATTCAATTTAATTCTTAACTGTTTTGTTTGTTTGTTTGTTTGTTTGTTCGTTAGTTAGTTAGTTAGTTAGTTAGTTAGTTAGTGAGTTAGTGAGAGACATACAGACAGAAAGACATATAACTAGCGAGATATGTAGCTGTCTGGATGGTTTTCAGTTGATTACACAAAAGTAAATTTGAAAAAAATTCGTCGCCGATAGGATTCGAACCTATGCGGGGAAACCCCAATGGATTTCTAGTCCATCGCCTTAACCTCTCGGCCACGACGACATATCTACGTAATTTTTCTTTATTTCTTTAGCCGTTACTCTGCAAGTAGCCAGTCAGAAGTTACGTATGTGGCGAGAAGAGAATGATAATTTAATAAAAATGAAATCAATCAGTAGCCTACATGGGGACTTGAACCCCAGACCCTCAGATTACTGGTTCGTGAATAATTTCTTAAAAGTCTGATGCTCTACCGACTGAGCTATGCAGGCTGCTTGGGCGGAATTTCTTACATTCGGAACAATTGTTTAACACAGCCACTTGAATGAAAAATATCTCGCTTTGTTCGAGCTCGTTTCAAGTCAACGCATCTCACGGCAACGTCTACCAGTGGAAGTTTAAGTCCTATGACTTTTCCCTGCAGACGAGTTTCTTCCCTTTATTCAATTTAATTCTTAACTGTTTTGTTTGTTTGTTTGTTTGTTAGTTAGTTAGTTAGTTAGTTAGTTAGTGAGTTAGTGAGAGACATACAGACAGAAAGACATATAACTAGCGAGATATGTAGCTGTCTGGATGGTTTTCAGTTGATTACACAAAAGTAAATTTGAAAAAAATTCGTCGCCGATAGGATTCGAACCTATGCGGGGAAACCCCAATGGATTTCTAGTCCATCGCCTTAACCTCTCGGCCACGACGACATATCTACGTAATTTTTCTTTATTTCTTTAGCCGTTACTCTGCAAGTAGCCAGTCAGAAGTTACGTATGTGGCGAGAAGAGAATGATAATTTAATAAAAATGAAATCAATCAGTAGCCTACATGGGGACTTGAACCCCAGACCCTCAGATTACTGGTTCGTGAATAATTTCTTAAAAGTCTGATGCTCTACCGACTGAGCTATGCAGGCTGCTTGGGCGGAATTTCTTACATTCGGAACAATTGTTTAACACAGCCACTTGAATGAAAAATATCTCGCTTTGTTCGAGCTGGTTTCAAGTCAACGCATCTCACGGCAACGTCTACCAGTGGAAGTTTAAGTCCTATGACTTTTCCCTGCAGACGAGTTTCTTCCCTTTATTCAATTTAATTCTTAACTGTTTTGTTTGTTCGTTAGTTAGTTAGTTAGTTAGTGAGTTAGTGAGAGACATACAGACAGAAAGACATATAACTAGCGAGATATGTAGCTGTCTGGATGGTTTTCAGTTGATTACACAAAAGTAAATTTGAAAAAAATTCGTCGCCGATAGGATTCGAACCTATGCGGGGAAACCCCAATGGATTTCTAGTCCATCGCCTTAACCTCTCGGCCACGACGACATATCTACGTAATTTTTCTTTATTTCTTTAGCCGTTACTCTGCAAGTAGCCAGTCAGAAGTTACGTATGTGGCGAGAAGAGAATGATAATTTAATAAAAATGAAATCAATCAGTAGCCTACATGGGGACTTGAACCCCAGACCCTCAGATTACTGGTTCGTGAATAATTTCTTAAAAGTCTGATGCTCTACCGACTGAGCTATGCAGGCTGCTTGGGCGGAATTTCTTACATTCGGAACAATTGTTTAACACAGCCACTTGAATGAAAAATATCTCGCTTTGTTCGAGCTCGTTTCAAGTCAACGCATCTCACGGCAACGTCTACCAGTGGAAGTTTAAGTCCTATGACTTTTCCCTGCAGACGAGTTTCTTCCCTTTATTCAATTTAATTCTTAACTGTTTTGTTTGTTTGTTCGTTAGTTAGTTAGTTAGTTAGTTAGTGAGTTAGTGAGAGACATACAGACAGAAAGACATATAACTAGCGAGATATGTAGCTGTCTGGATGGTTTTCAGTTGATTACACAAAAGTAAATTTGAAAAAAATTCGTCGCCGATAGGATTCGAACCTATGCGGGGAAACCCCAATGGATTTCTAGTCCATCGCCTTAACCTCTCGGCCACGACGACATATCTACGTAATTTTTCTTTATTTCTTTAGCCGTTACTCTGCAAGTAGCCAGTCAGAAGTTACGTATGTGGCGAGAAGAGAATGATAATTTAATAAAAATGAAATCAATCAGTAGCCTACATGGGGACTTGAACCCCAGACCCTCAGATTACTGGTTCGTGAATAATTTCTTAAAAGTCTGATGCTCTACCGACTGAGCTATGCAGGCTGCTTGGGCGGAATTTCTTACATTCGGAACAATTGTTTAACACAGCCACTTGAATGAAAAATATCTCGCTTTGTTCGAGCTCGTTTCAAGTCAACGCATCTCACGGCAACGTCTACCAGTGGAAGTTTAAGTCCTATGACTTTTCCCTGCAGACGAGTTTCTTCCCTTTATTCAATTTAATTCTTAACTGTTTTGTTTGTTCGTTCGTTCGTTAGTTAGTTAGTTAGTTAGTTAGTTAGTTAGTGAGTTAGTGAGAGACATACAGACAGAAAGACATATAACTAGCGAGATATGTAGCTGTCTGGATGGTTTTCAGTTGATTACACAAAAGTAAATTTGAAAAAAATTCGTCGCCGATAGGATTCGAACCTATGCGTGGAAACCCCAATGGATTTCTAGTCCATCGCCTTAACCTCTCGGCCACGACGACATATCTACGTAATTTTTCTTTATTTCTTTAGCCGTTACTCTGCAAGTAGCCAGTCAGAAGTTACGTATGTGGCGAGAAGAGAATGATAATTTAATAAAAATGAAATCAATCAGTAGCCTACATGGGGACTTGAACCCCAGACCCTCAGATTACTGGTTCGTGAATAATTTCTTAAAAGTCTGATGCTCTACCGACTGAGCTATGCAGGCTGCTTGGGCGGAATTTCTTACATTCGGAACAATTGTTTAACACAGCCACTTGAATGAAAAATATCTCGCTTTGTTCGAGCTCGTTTCAAGTCAACGCATCTCACGGCAACGTCTACCAGTGGAAGTTTAAGTCCTATGACTTTTCCCTGCAGACGAGTTTCTTCCCTTTATTCAATTTAATTCTTAACTGTTTTGTTTGTTCGTTAGTTAGTTAGTTAGTTAGTGAGTTAGTGAGAGACATACAGACAGAAAGACATATAACTAGCGAGATATGTAGCTGTCTGGATGGTTTTCAGTTGATTACACAAAAGTAAATTTGAAAAAAATTCGTCGCCGATAGGATTCGAACCTATGCGGGGAAACCCCAATGGATTTCGAGTCCATCGCCTTAACCTCTCGGCCACGACGACATATCTACGTAATTTTTCTTTATTTCTTTAGCCGTTACTCTGCAAGTAGCCAGTCAGAAGTTACGTATGTGGCGAGAAGAGAATGATAATTTAATAAAAATGAAATCAATCAGTAGCCTACATGGGGACTTGAACCCCAGACCCTCAGATTACTGGTTCGTGAATAATTTCTTAAAAGTCTGATGCTCTACCGACTGAGCTATGCAGGCTGCTTGGGCGGAATTTCTTACATTCGGAACAATTGTTTAACACAGCCACTTGAATGAAAAATATCTCGCTTTGTTCGAGCTCGTTTCAAGTCAACGCATCTCACGGCAACGTCTACCAGTGGAAGTTTAAGTCCTATGACTTTTCCCTGCAGACGAGTTTCTTCCCTTTATTCAATTTAATTCTTAACTGTTTTGTTTGTTTGTTCGTTAGTTAGTTAGTTAGTTAGTTAGTGAGTTAGTGAGAGACATACAGACAGAAAGACATATAACTAGCGAGATATGTAGCTGTCTGGATGGTTTTCAGTTGATTACACAAAAGTAAATTTGAAAAAAATTCGTCGCCGATAGGATTCGAACCTATGCGGGGAAACCCCAATGGATTTCTAGTCCATCGCCTTAACCTCTCGGCCACGACGACATATCTACGTAATTTTTCTTTATTTCTTTAGCCGTTACTCTGCAAGTAGCCAGTCAGAAGTTACGTATGTGGCGAGAAGAGAATGATAATTTAATAAAAATGAAATCAAACAGTAGCCTACATGGGGACTTGAACCCCAGACCCTCAGATTACTGGCTCGTGAATAATTTCTTAAAAGTCTGATGCTCTACCGACTGAGCTATGCAGGCTGCTTGGGCGGAATTTCTTACATTCGGAACAATTGTTTAACACAGCCACTTGAATGAAAAATATCTCGCTTTGTTCGAGCTCGTTTCAAGTCAACGCATCTCACGGCAACGTCTACCAGTGGAAGTTTAAGTCCTATGACTTTTCCCTGCAGACGAGTTTCTTCCCTTTATTCAATTTAATTCTTAACTGTTTTGTTTGTTTGTTTGTTTGTTTGTTCGTTAGTTAGTTAGTTAGTTAGTTAGTTAGTTAGTGAGTTAGTGAGAGACATACAGACAGAAAGACATATAACTAGCGAGATATGTAGCTGTCTGGATGGTTTTCAGTTGATTACACAAAAGTAAATTTGAAAAAAATTCGTCGCCGATAGGATTCGAACCTATGCGGGGAAACCCCAATGGATTTCTAGTCCATCGCCTTAACCTCTCGGCCACGACGACATATCTACGTAATTTTTCTTTATTTCTTTAGCCGTTACTCTGCAAGTAGCCAGTCAGAAGTTACGTATGTGGCGAGAAGAGAATGATAATTTAATAAAAATGAAATCAATCAGTAGCCTACATGGGGACTTGAACCCCAGACCCTCAGATTACTGGTTCGTGAATAATTTCTTAAAAGTCTGATGCTCTACCGACTGAGCTATGCAGGCTGCTTGGGCGGAATTTCTTACATTCGGAACAATTGTTTAACACAGCCACTTGAATGAAAAATATCTCGCTTTGTTCGAGCTCGTTTCAAGTCAACGCATCTCACGGCAACGTCTACCAGTGGAAGTTTAAGTCCTATGACTTTTCCCTGCAGACGAGTTTCTTCCCTTTATTCAATTTAATTCTTAACTGTTTTGTTTGTTTGTTTGTTTGTTAGTTAGTTAGTTAGTTAGTTAGTTAGTGAGTTAGTGAGAGACATACAGACAGAAAGACATATAACTAGCGAGATATGTAGCTGTCTGGATGGTTTTCAGTTGATTACACAAAAGTAAATTTGAAAAAAATTCGTCGCCGATAGGATTCGAACCTATGCGGGGAAACCCCAATGGATTTCTAGTCCATCGCCTTAACCTCTCGGCCACGACGACATATCTACGTAATTTTTCTTTATTTCTTTAGCCGTTACTCTGCAAGTAGCCAGTCAGAAGTTACGTATGTGGCGAGAAGAGAATGATAATTTAATAAAAATGAAATCAATCAGTAGCCTACATGGGGACTTGAACCCCAGACCCTCAGATTACTGGTTCGTGAATAATTTCTTAAAAGTCTGATGCTCTACCGACTGAGCTATGCAGGCTGCTTGGGCGGAATTTCTTACATTCGGAACAATTGTTTAACACAGCCACTTGAATGAAAAATATCTCGCTTTGTTCGAGCTGGTTTCAAGTCAACGCATCTCACGGCAACGTCTACCAGTGGAAGTTTAAGTCCTATGACTTTTCCCTGCAGACGAGTTTCTTCCCTTTATTCAATTTAATTCTTAACTGTTTTGTTTGTTCGTTAGTTAGTTAGTTAGTTAGTGAGTTAGTGAGAGACATACAGACAGAAAGACATATAACTAGCGAGATATGTAGCTGTCTGGATGGTTTTCAGTTGATTACACAAAAGTAAATTTGAAAAAAATTCGTCGCCGATAGGATTCGAACCTATGCGGGGAAACCCCAATGGATTTCTAGTCCATCGCCTTAACCTCTCGGCCACGACGACATATCTACGTAATTTTTCTTTATTTCTTTAGCCGTTACTCTGCAAGTAGCCAGTCAGAAGTTACGTATGTGGCGAGAAGAGAATGATAATTTAATAAAAATGAAATCAATCAGTAGCCTACATGGGGACTTGAACCCCAGACCCTCAGATTACTGGTTCGTGAATAATTTCTTAAAAGTCTGATGCTCTACCGACTGAGCTATGCAGGCTGCTTGGGCGGAATTTCTTACATTCGGAACAATTGTTTAACACAGCCACTTGAATGAAAAATATCTCGCTTTGTTCGAGCTCGTTTCAAGTCAACGCATCTCACGGCAACGTCTACCAGTGGAAGTTTAAGTCCTATGACTTTTCCCTGCAGACGAGTTTCTTCCCTTTATTCAATTTAATTCTTAACTGTTTTGTTTGTTTGTTCGTTAGTTAGTTAGTTAGTTAGTTAGTGAGTTAGTGAGAGACATACAGACAGAAAGACATATAACTAGCGAGATATGTAGCTGTCTGGATGGTTTTCAGTTGATTACACAAAAGTAAATTTGAAAAAAATTCGTCGCCGATAGGATTCGAACCTATGCGGGGAAACCCCAATGGATTTCTAGTCCATCGCCTTAACCTCTCGGCCACGACGACATATCTACGTAATTTTTCTTTATTTCTTTAGCCGTTACTCTGCAAGTAGCCAGTCAGAAGTTACGTATGTGGCGAGAAGAGAATGATAATTTAATAAAAATGAAATCAATCAGTAGCCTACATGGGGACTTGAACCCCAGACCCTCAGATTACTGGCTCGTGAATAATTTCTTAAAAGTCTGATGCTCTACCGACTGAGCTATGCAGGCTGCTTGGGCGGAATTTCTTACATTCGGAACAATTGTTTAACACAGCCACTTGAATGAAAAATATCTCGCTTTGTTCGAGCTCGTTTCAAGTGAACGCATCTCACGGCAACGTCTACCAGTGGAAGTTTAAGTCCTATGACTTTTCCCTGCAGACGAGTTTCTTCCCTTTATTCAATTTAATTCTTAACTGTTTTGTTTGTTTGTTTGTTCGTTCGTTCGTTAGTTAGTTAGTTAGTTAGTTAGTTAGTGAGTTAGTGAGAGACATACAGACAGAAAGACATATAACTAGCGAGATATGTAGCTGTCTGGATGGTTTTCCGTTGATTACACAAAAGTAAATTTGAAAAAAATTCGTCGCCGATAGGATTCGAACCTATGCGGGGAAACCCCAATGGATTTCTAGTCCATCGCCTTAACCTCTCGGCCACGACGACATATCTACGTAATTTTTCTTTATTTCTTTAGCCGTTACTCTGCAAGTAGCCAGTCAGAAGTTACGTATGTGGCGAGAAGAGAATGATAATTTAATAAAAATGAAATCAATCAGTAGCCTACATGGGGACTTGAACCCCAGACCCTCAGATTACTGGTTCGTGAATAATTTCTTAAAAGTCTGATGCTCTACCGACTGAGCTATGCAGGCTGCTTGGGCGGAATTTCTTACATTCGGAACAATTGTTTAACACAGCCACTTGAATGAAAAATATCTCGCTTTGTTCGAGCTCGTTTCAAGTCAACGCATCTCACGGCAACGTCTACCAGTGGAAGTTTAAGTCCTATGACTTTTCCCTGCAGACGAGTTTCTTCCCTTTATTCAATTTAATTCTTAACTGTTTTGTTTGTTTGTTCGTTCGTTCGTTAGTTAGTTAGTTAGTTAGTTAGTTAGTTAGTTAGTTAGTGAGTTAGTGAGAGACATACAGACAGAAAGACATATAACTAGCGAGATATGTAGCTGTCTGGATGGTTTTCAGTTGATTACACAAAAGTAAATTTGAAAAAAATTCGTCGCCGATAGGATTCGAACCTATGCGGGGAAACCCCAATGGATTTCTAGTCCATCGCCTTAACCTCTCGGCCACGACGACATATCTACGTAATTTTTCTTTATTTCTTTAGCCGTTACTCTGCAAGTAGCCAGTCAGAAGTTACGTATGTGGCGAGAAGAGAATGATAATTTAATAAAAATGAAATCAATCAGTAGCCTACATGGGGACTTGAACCCCAGACCCTCAGATTACTGGTTCGTGAATAATTTCTTAAAAGTCTGATGCTCTACCGACTGAGCTATGCAGGCTGCTTGGGCGGAATTTCTTACATTCGGAACAATTGTTTAACACAGCCACTTGAATGAAAAATATCTCGCTTTGTTCGAGCTCGTTTCAAGTCAACGCATCTCACGGCAACGTCTACCAGTGGAAGTTTAAGTCCTATGACTTTTCCCTGCAGACGAGTTTCTTCCCTTTATTCAATTTAATTCTTAACTGTTTTGTTTGTTTGTTTGTTCGTTCGTTCGTTAGTTAGTTAGTTAGTTAGTTAGTTAGTTAGTGAGTTAGTGAGAGACATACAGACAGAAAGACATATAACTAGCGAGATATGTAGCTGTCTGGATGGTTTTCAGTTGATTACACAAAAGTAAATTTGAAAAAAATTCGTCGCCGATAGGATTCGAACCTATGCGGGGAAACCCCAATGGATTTCTAGTCCATCGCCTTAACCTCTCGGCCACGACGACATATCTACGTAATTTTTCTTTATTTCTTTAGCCGTTACTCTGCAAGTAGCCAGTCAGAAGTTACGTATGTGGCGAGAAGAGAATGATAATTTAATAAAAATGAAATCAATCAGTAGCCTACATGGGGACTTGAACCCCAGACCCTCAGATTACTGGTTCGTGAATAATTTCTTAAAAGTCTGATGCTCTACCGACTGAGCTATGCAGGCTGCTTGGGCGGAATTTCTTACATTCGGAACAATTGTTTAACACAGCCACTTGAATGAAAAATATCTCGCTTTGTTCGAGCTCGTTTCAAGTCAACGCATCTCACGGCAACGTCTACCAGTGGAAGTTTAAGTCCTATGACTTTTCCCTGCAGACGAGTTTCTTCCCTTTATTCAATTTAATTCTTAACTGTTTTGTTTGTTTGTTCGTTCGTTAGTTAGTTAGTTAGTTAGTTAGTTAGTGAGTTAGTGAGAGACATACAGACAGAAAGACATATAACTAGCGAGATATGTAGCTGTCTGGATGGTTTTCAGTTGATTACACAAAAGTAAATTTGAAAAAAATTCGTCGCCGATAGGATTCGAACCTATGCGGGGAAACCCCAATGGATTTCTAGTCCATCGCCTTAACCTCTCGGCCACGACGACATATCTACGTAATTTTTCTTTATTTCTTTAGCCGTTACTCTGCAAGTAGCCAGTCAGAAGTTACGTATGTGGCGAGAAGAGAATGATAATTTAATAAAAATGAAATCAATCAGTAGCCTACATGGGGACTTGAACCCCAGACCCTCAGATTACTGGTTCGTGAATAATTTCTTAAAAGTCTGATGCTCTACCGACTGAGCTATGCAGGCTGCTTGGGCGGAATTTCTTACATTCGGAACAATTGTTTAACACAGCCACTTGAATGAAAAATATCTCGCTTTGTTCGAGCTCGTTTCAAGTCAACGCATCTCACGGCAACGTCTACCAGTGGAAGTTTAAGTCCTATGACTTTTCCCTGCAGACGAGTTTCTTCCCTTTATTCAATTTAATTCTTAACTGTTTTGTTTGTTTGTTCGTTCGTTCGTTCGTTCGTTCGTTCGTTAGTTAGTTAGTTAGTGAGTTAGTGAGAGACATACAGACAGAAAGACATATAACTAGCGAGATATGTAGCTGTCTGGATGGTTTTCAGTTGATTACACAAAAGTAAATTTGAAAAAAATTCGTCGCCGATAGGATTCGAACCTATGCGGGGAAACCCCAATGGATTTCTAGTCCATCGCCTTAACCTCTCGGCCACGACGACATATCTACGTAATTTTTCTTTATTTCTTTAGCCGTTACTCTGCAAGTAGCCAGTCAGAAGTTACGTATGTGGCGAGAAGAGAATGATAATTTAATAAAAATGAAATCAATCAGTAGCCTACATGGGGACTTGAACCCCAAACCCTCAGATTACTGGTTCGTGAATAATTTCTTAAAAGTCTGATGCTCTACCGACTGAGCTATGCAGGCTGCTTGGGCGGAATTTCTTACATTCGGAACAATTGTTTAACACAGCCACTTGAATGAAAAATATCTCGCTTTGTTCGAGCTCGTTTCAAGTCAACGCATCTCACGGCAACGTCTACCAGTGGAAGTTTAAGTCCTATGACTTTTCCCTGCAGACGAGTTTCTTCCCTTTATTCAATTTAATTCTTAACTGTTTTGTTTGTTTGTTCGTTAGTTAGTTAGTTAGTTAGTTAGTTAGTGAGTTAGTGAGAGACATACAGACAGAAAGACATATAACTAGCGAGATATGTAGCTGTCTGGATGGTTTTCAGTTGATTACACAAAAGTAAATTTGAAAAAAATTCGTCGCCGATAGGATTCGAACCTATGCGGGGAAACCCCAATGGATTTCTAGTCCATCGCCTTAACCTCTCGGCCACGACGACATATCTTCGTAATTTTTCTTTATTTCTTTAGCCGTTACTCTGCAAGTAGCCAGTCAGAAGTTACGTATGTGGCGAGAAGAGAATGATAATTTAATAAAAATGAAATCAATCAGTAGCCTACATGGGGACTTGAACCCCAGACCCTCAGATTACTGGTTCGTGAATAATTTCTTAAAAGTCTGATGCTCTACCGACTGAGCTATGCAGGCTGCTTGGGCGGAATTTCTTACATTCGGAACAATTGTTTAACACAGCCACTTGAATGAAAAATATCTCGCTTTGTTCGAGCTCGTTTCAAGTCAACGCATCTCACGGCAACGTCTACCAGTGGAAGTTTAAGTCCTATGACTTTTCCCTGCAGACGAGTTTCTTCCCTTTATTCAATTTAATTCTTAACTGTTTTGTTTGTTTGTTCGTTCGTTAGTTAGTTAGTTAGTTAGTTAGTTAGTTAGTGAGTTAGTGAGAGACATACAGACAGAAAGACATATAACTAGCGAGATATGTAGCTGTCTGGATGGTTTTCAGTTGATTACACAAAAGTAAATTTGAAAAAAATTCGTCGCCGATAGGATTCGAACCTATGCGGGGAAACCCCAATGGATTTCTAGTCCATCGCCTTAACCTCTCGGCCACGACGACATATCTACGTAATTTTTCTTTATTTCTTTAGCCGTTACTCTGCAAGTAGCCAGTCAGAAGTTACGTATGTGGCGAGAAGAGAATGATAATTTAATAAAAATGAAATCAATCAGTAGCCTACATGGGGACTTGAACCCCAGACCCTCAGATTACTGGTTCGTGAATAATTTCTTAAAAGTCTGATGCTCTACCGACTGAGCTATGCAGGCTGCTTGGGCGGAATTTCTTACATTCGGAACAATTGTTTAACACAGCCACTTGAATGAAAAATATCTCGCTTTGTTCGAGCTCGTTTCAAGTCAACGCATCTCACGGCAACGTCTACCAGTGGAAGTTTAAGTCCTATGACTTTTCCCTGCAGACGAGTTTCTTCCCTTTATTCAATTTAATTCTTAACTGTTTTGTTTGTTTGTTCGTTCGTTAGTTAGTTAGTTAGTTAGTTAGTTAGTTAGTGAGTTAGTGAGAGACATACAGACAGAAAGACATATAACTAGCGAGATATGTAGCTGTCTGGATGGTTTTCAGTTGATTACACAAAAGTAAATTTGAAAAAAATTCGTCGCCGATAGGATTCGAACCTATGCGGGGAAACCCCAATGGATTTCTAGTCCATCGCCTTAACCTCTCGGCCACGACGACATATCTACGTAATTTTTCTTTATTTCTTTAGCCGTTACTCTGCAAGTAGCCAGTCAGAAGTTACGTATGTGGCGAGAAGAGAATGATAATTTAATAAAAATGAAATCAATCAGTAGCCTACATGGGGACTTGAACCCCAGACCCTCAGATTACTGGTTCGTGAATAATTTCTTAAAAGTCTGATGCTCTACCGACTGAGCTATGCAGGCTGCTTGGGCGGAATTTCTTACATTCGGAACAATTGTTTAACACAGCCACTTGAATGAAAAATATCTCGCTTTGTTCGAGCTCGTTTCAAGTCAACGCATCTCACGGCAACGTCTACCAGTGGAAGTTTAAGTCCTATGACTTTTCCCTGCAGACGAGTTTCTTCCCTTTATTCAATTTAATTCTTAACTGTTTTGTTTGTTTGTTTGTTTGTTTGTTCGTTCGTTCGTTCGTTCGTTCGTTAGTTAGTTAGTTAGTTAGTTAGTTAGTTAGTGAGTTAGTGAGAGACATACAGACAGAAAAACATATAACTAGCGAGATATGTAGCTGTCTGGATGGTTTTCAGTTGATTACACAAAAGTAAATTTGAAAAAAATTCGTCGCCGATAGGATTCGAACCTATGCGGGGAAACCCCAATGGATTTCTAGTCCATCGCCTTAACCTCTCGGCCACGACGACATATCTACGTAATTTTTCTTTATTTCTTTAGCCGTTACTCTGCAAGTAGCCAGTCAGAAGTTACGTATGTGGCGAGAAGAGAATGATAATTTAATAAAAATGAAATCAATCAGTAGCCTACATGGGGACTTGAACCCCAGACCCTCAGATTACTGGTTCGTGAATAATTTCTTAAAAGTCTGATGCTCTACCGACTGAGCTATGCAGGCTGCTTGGGCGGAATTTCTTACATTCGGAACAATTGTTTAACACAGCCACTTGAATGAAAAATATCTCGCTTTGTTCGAGCTCGTTTCAAGTCAACGCATCTCACGGCAACGTCTACCAGTGGAAGTTTAAGTCCTATGACTTTTCCCTGCAGACGAGTTTCTTCCCTTTATTCAATTTAATTCTTAACTGTTTTGTTTGTTTGTTCGTTAGTTAGTTAGTTAGTTAGTTAGTTAGTTAGTGAGTTAGTGAGAGACATACAGACAGAAAGACATATAACTAGCGAGATATGTAGCTGTCTGGATGGTTTTCAGTTGATTACACAAAAGTAAATTTGAAAAAAATTCGTCGCCGATAGGATTCGAACCTATGCGGGGAAACCCCAATGGATTTCTAGTCCATCGCCTTAACCTCTCGGCCACGACGACATATCTACGTAATTTTTCTTTATTTCTTTAGCCGTTACTCTGCAAGTAGCCAGTCAGAAGTTACGTATGTGGCGAGAAGAGAATGATAATTTAATAAAAATGAAATCAATCAGTAGCCTACATGGGGACTTGAACCCCAGACCCTCAGATTACTGGTTCGTGAATAATTTCTTAAAAGTCTGATGCTCTACCGACTGAGCTATGCAGGCTGCTTGGGCGGAATTTCTTACATTCGGAACAATTGTTTAACACAGCCACTTGAATGAAAAATATCTCGCTTTGTTCGAGCTCGTTTCAAGTCAACGCATCTCACGGCAACGTCTACCAGTGGAAGTTTAAGTCCTATGACTTTTCCCTGCAGACGAGTTTCTTCCCTTTATTCAATTTAATTCTTAACTGTTTTGTTTGTTTGTTCGTTCGTTCGTTAGTTAGTTAGTTAGTGAGTTAGTGAGTTAGTGAGAGACATACAGACAGAAAGACATATAACTAGCGAGATATGTAGCTGTCTGGATGGTTTTCAGTTGATTACACAAAAGTAAATTTGAAAAAAATTCGTCGCCGATAGGATTCGAACCTATGCGGGGAAACCCCAATGGATTTCTAGTCCATCGCCTTAACCTCTCGGTCACGACGACATATCTACGTAATTTTTCTTTATTTCTTTAGCCGTTACTCTGCAAGTAGCCAGTCAGAAGTTACGTATGTGGCGAGAAGAGAATGATAATTTAATAAAAATGAAATCAATCAGTAGCCTACATGGGGACTTGAACCCCAGACCCTCAGATTACTGGTTCGTGAATAATTTCTTAAAAGTCTGATGCTCTACCGACTGAGCTATGCAGGCTGCTTGGGCGGAATTTCTTACATTCGGAACAATTGTTTAACACAGCCACTTGAATGAAAAATATCTCGCTTTGTTCGAGCTCGTTTCAAGTCAACGCATCTCACGGCAACGTCTACCAGTGGAAGTTTAAGTCCTATGACTTTTCCCTGCAGACGAGTTTCTTCCCTTTATTCAATTTAATTCTTAACTGTTTTGTTTGTTTGTTCGTTAGTTAGTTAGTTAGTTAGTTAGTTAGTTAGTTAGTTAGTTAGTTAGTTAGTTAGTTAGTTAGTTAGTGAGTTAGTGAGAGACATACAGACAGAAAGACATATAACTAGCGAGATATGTAGCTGTCTGGATGGTTTTCAGTTGATTACACAAAAGTAAATTTGAAAAAAATTCGTCGCCGATAGGATTCGAACCTATGCGGGGAAACCCCAATGGATTTCTAGTCCATCGCCTTAACCTCTCGGCCACGACGACATATCTACGTAATTTTTCTTTATTTCTTTAGCCGTTACTCTGCAAGTAGCCAGTCAGAAGTTACGTATGTGGCGAGAAGAGAATGATAATTTAATAAAAATGAAATCAATCAGTAGCCTACATGGGGACTTGAACCCCAGACCCTCAGATTACTGGTTCGTGAATAATTTCTTAAAAGTCTGATGCTCTACCGACTGAGCTATGCAGGCTGCTTGGGCGGAATTTCTTACATTCGGAACAATTGTTTAACACAGCCACTTGAATGAAAAATATCTCGCTTTGTTCGAGCTCGTTTCAAGTCAACGCATCTCACGGCAACGTCTACCAGTGGAAGTTTAAGTCCTATGACTTTTCCCTGCAGACGAGTTTCTTCCCTTTATTCAATTTAATTCTTAACTGTTTTGTTTGTTTGTTCGTTCGTTCGTTAGTTAGTTAGTTAGTTAGTTAGTTAGTTAGTTAGTTAGTTAGTGAGTTAGTGAGAGACATACAGACAGAAAAACATATAACTAGCGAGATATGTAGCTGTCTGGATGGTTTTCAGTTGATTACACAAAAGTAAATTTGAAAAAAATTCGTCGCCGATAGGATTCGAACCTATGCGGGGAAACCCCAATGGATTTCTAGTCCATCGCCTTAACCTCTCGGCCACGACGACATATCTACGTAATTTTTCTTTATTTCTTTAGCCGTTACTCTGCAAGTAGCCAGTCAGAAGTTACGTATGTGGCGAGAAGAGAATGATAATTTAATAAAAATGAAATCAATCAGTAGCCTACATGGGGACTTGAACCCCAGACCCTCAGATTACTGGTTCGTGAATAATTTCTTAAAAGTCTGATGCTCTACCGACTGAGCTATGCAGGCTGCTTGGGCGGAATTTCTTACATTCGGAACAATTGTTTAACACAGCCACTTGAATGAAAAATATCTCGCTTTGTTCGAGCTCGTTTCAAGTCAACGCATCTCACGGCAACGTCTACCAGTGGAAGTTTAAGTCCTATGACTTTTCCCTGCAGACGAGTTTCTTCCCTTTATTCAATTTAATTCTTAACTGTTTTGTTTGTTTGTTCGTTCGTTAGTTAGTTAGTTAGTTAGTTAGTGAGTTAGTGAGAGACATACAGACAGAAAGACATATAACTAGCGAGATATGTAGCTGTCTGGATGGTTTTCAGTTGATTACACAAAAGTAAATTTGAAAAAAATTCGTCGCCGATAGGATTCGAACCTATGCGGGGAAACCCCAATGGATTTCTAGTCCATCGCCTTAACCTCTCGGCCACGACGACATATCTACGTAATTTTTCTTTATTTCTTTAGCCGTTACTCTGCAAGTAGCCAGTCAGAAGTTACGTATGTGGCGAGAAGAGAATGATAATTTAATAAAAATGAAATCAATCAGTAGCCTACATGGGGACTTGAACCCCAGACCCTCAGATTACTGGTTCGTGAATAATTTCTTAAAAGTCTGATGCTCTACCGACTGAGCTATGCAGGCTGCTTGGGCGGAATTTCTTACATTCGGAACAATTGTTTAACACAGCCACTTGAATGAAAAATATCTCGCTTTGTTCGAGCTCGTTTCAAGTCAACGCATCTCACGGCAACGTCTACCAGTGGAAGTTTAAGTCCTATGACTTTTCCCTGCAGACGAGTTTCTTCCCTTTATTCAATTTAATTCTTAACTGTTTTGTTTGTTTGTTCGTTCGTTCGTTCGTTAGTTAGTTAGTTAGTTAGTTAGTTAGTTAGTGAGTTAGTGAGAGACATACAGACAGAAAGACATATAACTAGCGAGATATGTAGCTGTCTGGATGGTTTTCAGTTGATTACACAAAAGTAAATTTGAAAAAAATTCGTCGCCGATAGGATTCGAACCTATGCGGGGAAACCCCAATGGATTTCTAGTCCATCGCCTTAACCTCTCGGCCACGACGACATATCTACGTAATTTTTCTTTATTTCTTTAGCCGTTACTCTGCAAGTAGCCAGTCAGAAGTTACGTATGTGGCGAGAAGAGAATGATAATTTAATAAAAATGAAATCAATCAGTAGCCTACATGGGGACTTGAACCCCAGACCCTCAGATTACTGGTTCGTGAATAATTTCTTAAAAGTCTGATGCTCTACCGACTGAGCTATGCAGGCTGCTTGGGCGGAATTTCTTACATTCGGAACAATTGTTTAACACAGCCACTTGAATGAAAAATATCTCGCTTTGTTCGAGCTCGTTTCAAGTCAACGCATCTCACGGCAACGTCTACCAGTGGAAGTTTAAGTCCTATGACTTTTCCCTGCAGACGAGTTTCTTCCCTTTATTCAATTTAATTCTTAACTGTTTTGTTTGTTTGTTCGTTCGTTCGTTAGTTAGTTAGTTAGTTAGTTAGTTAGTTAGTGAGTTAGTGAGAGACATACAGACAGAAAGACATATAACTAGCGAGATATGTAGCTGTCTGGATGGTTTTCAGTTGATTACACAAAAGTAAATTTGAAAAAAATTCGTCGCCGATAGGATTCGAACCTATGCGGGGAAACCCCAATGGATTTCTAGTCCATCGCCTTAACCTCTCGGCCACGACGACATATCTACGTAATTTTTCTTTATTTCTTTAGCCGTTACTCTGCAAGTAGCCAGTCAGAAGTTACGTATGTGGCGAGAAGAGAATGATAATTTAATAAAAATGAAATCAATCAGTAGCCTACATGGGGACTTGAACCCCAGACCCTCAGATTACTGGTTCGTGAATAATTTCTTAAAAGTCTGATGCTCTACCGACTGAGCTATGCAGGCTGCTTGGGCGGAATTTCTTACATTCGGAACAATTGTTTAACACAGCCACTTGAATGAAAAATATCTCGCTTTGTTCGAGCTCGTTTCAAGTCAACGCATCTCACGGCAACGTCTACCAGTGGAAGTTTAAGTCCTATGACTTTTCCCTGCAGACGAGTTTCTTCCCTTTATTCAATTTAATTCTTAACTGTTTTGTTTGTTTGTTCGTTAGTTAGTTAGTTAGTTAGTTAGTTAGTTAGTTAGTGAGTTAGTGAGAGACATACAGACAGAAAGACATATAACTAGCGAGATATGTAGCTGTCTGGATGGTTTTCAGTTGATTACACAAAAGTAAATTTGAAAAAAATTCGTCGCCGATAGGATTCGAACCTATGCGGGGAAACCCCAATGGATTTCTAGTCCATCGCCTTAACCTCTCGGCCACGACGACATATCTACGTAATTTTTCTTTATTTCTTTAGCCGTTACTCTGCAAGTAGCCAGTCAGAAGTTACGTATGTGGCGAGAAGAGAATGATAATTTAATAAAAATGAAATCAATCAGTAGCCTACATGGGGACTTGAACCCCAGACCCTCAGATTACTGGTTCGTGAATAATTTCTTAAAAGTCTGATGCTCTACCGACTGAGCTATGCAGGCTGCTTGGGCGGAATCTCTTACATTCGGAACAATTGTTTAACACAGCCACTTGAATGAAAAATATCTCGCTTTGTTCGAGCTCGTTTCAAGTCAACGCATCTCACGGCAACGTCTACCAGTGGAAGTTTAAGTCCTATGACTTTTCCCTGCAGACGAGTTTCTTCCCTTTATTCAATTTAATTCTTAACTGTTTTGTTTGTTTGTTTGTTCGTTCGTTAGTTAGTTAGTTAGTTAGTTAGTTAGTTAGTGAGTTAGTGAGTTAGTGAGAGACATACAGACAGAAAGACATATAACTAGCGAGATATGTAGCTGTCTGGATGGTTTTCAGTTGATTACACAAAAGTAAATTTGAAAAAAATTCGTCGCCGATAGGATTCGAACCTATGCGGGGAAACCCCAATGGATTTCTAGTCCATCGCCTTAACCTCTCGGCCACGACGACATATCTACGTAATTTTTCTTTATTTCTTTAGCCGTTACTCTGCAAGTAGCCAGTCAGAAGTTACGTATGTGGCGAGAAGAGAATGATAATTTAATAAAAATGAAATCAATCAGTAGCCTACATGGGGACTTGAACCCCAGACCCTCAGATTACTGGTTCGTGAATAATTTCTTAAAAGTCTGATGCTCTACCGACTGAGCTATGCAGGCTGCTTGGGCGGAATTTCTTACATTCGGAACAATTGTTTAACACAGCCACTTGAATGAAAAATATCTCGCTTTGTTCGAGCTCGTTTCAAGTCAACGCATCTCACGGCAACGTCTACCAGTGGAAGTTTAAGTCCTATGACTTTTCCCTGCAGACGAGTTTCTTCCCTTTATTCAATTTAATTCTTAACTGTTTTGTTTGTTTGTTCGTTAGTTAGTTAGTTAGTTAGTTAGTTAGTGAGTTAGTGAGAGACATTCAGACAGAAAGACATATAACTAGCGAGATATGTAGCTGTCTGGATGGTTTTCAGTTGATTACACAAAAGTAAATTTGAAAAAAATTCGTCGCCGATAGGATTCGAACCTATGCGGGGAAACCCCAATGGATTTCTAGTCCATCGCCTTAACCTCTCGGCCACGACGACATATCTACGTAATTTTTCTTTATTTCTTTAGCCGTTACTCTGCAAGTAGCCAGTCAGAAGTTACGTATGTGGCGAGAAGAGAATGATAATTTAATAAAAATGAAATCAATCAGTAGCCTACATGGGGACTTGAACCCCAAACCCTCAGATTACTGGTTCGTGAATAATTTCTTAAAAGTCTGATGCTCTACCGACTGAGCTATGCAGGCTGCTTGGGCGGAATTTCTTACATTCGGAACAATTGTTTAACACAGCCACTTGAATGAAAAATATCTCGCTTTGTTCGAGCTCGTTTCAAGTCAACGCATCTCACGGCAACGTCTACCAGTGGAAGTTTAAGTCCTATGACTTTTCCCTGCAGACGAGTTTCTTCCCTTTATTCAATTTAATTCTTAACTGTTTTGTTTGTTTGTTTGTTCGTTCGTTAGTTAGTTAGTTAGTTAGTTAGTTAGTTAGTTAGTGAGTTAGTGAGAGACATACAGACAGAAAGACATATAACTAGCGAGATATGTAGCTGTCTGGATGGTTTTCAGTTGATTACACAAAAGTAAATTTGAAAAAAATTCGTCGCCGATAGGATTCGAACCTATGCGGGGAAACCCCAATGGATTTCTAGTCCATCGCCTTAACCTCTCGGCCACGACGACATATCTACGTAATTTTTCTTTATTTCTTTAGCCGTTACTCTGCAAGTAGCCAGTCAGAAGTTACGTATGTGGCGAGAAGAGAATGATAATTTAATAAAAATGAAATCAATCAGTAGCCTACATGGGGACTTGAACCCCAGACCCTCAGATTACTGGTTCGTGAATAATTTCTTAAAAGTCTGATGCTCTACCGACTGAGCTATGCAGGCTGCTTGGGCGGAATTTCTTACATTCGGAACAATTGTTTAACACAGCCACTTGAATGAAAAATATCTCGCTTTGTTCGAGCTCGTTTCAAGTCAACGCATCTCACGGCAACGTCTACCAGTGGAAGTTTAAGTCCTATGACTTTTCCCTGCAGACGAGTTTCTTCCCTTTATTCAATTTAATTCTTAACTGTTTTGTTTGTTTGTTCGTTCGTTCGTTAGTTAGTTAGTTAGTTAGTTAGTTAGTTAGTGAGTTAGTGAGAGACATACAGACAGAAAGACATATAACTAGCGAGATATGTAGCTGTCTGGATGGTTTTCAGTTGATTACACAAAAGTAAATTTGAAAAAAATTCGTCGCCGATAGGATTCGAACCTATGCGGGGAAACCCCAATGGATTTCTAGTCCATCGCCTTAACCTCTCGGCCACGACGACATATCTACGTAATTTTTCTTTATTTCTTTAGCCGTTACTCTGCAAGTAGCCAGTCAGAAGTTACGTATGTGGCGAGAAGAGAATGATAATTTAATAAAAATGAAATCAATCAGTAGCCTACATGGGGACTTGAACCCCAGACCCTCAGATTACTGGTTCGTGAATAATTTCTTAAAAGTCTGATGCTCTACCGACTGAGCTATGCAGGCTGCTTGGGCGGAATCTCTTACATTCGGAACAATTGTTTAACACAGCCACTTGAATGAAAAATATCTCGCTTTGTTCGAGCTCGTTTCAAGTCAACGCATCTCACGGCAACGTCTACCAGTGGAAGTTTAAGTCCTATGACTTTTCCCTGCAGACGAGTTTCTTCCCTTTATTCAATTTAATTCTTAACTGTTTTGTTTGTTTGTTCGTTCGTTAGTTAGTTAGTTAGTTAGTTAGTTAGTGAGTTAGTGAGAGACATACAGACAGAAAGACATATAACTAGCGAGATATGTAGCTGTCTGGATGGTTTTCAGTTGATTACACAAAAGTAAATTTGAAAAAAATTCGTCGCCGATAGGATTCGAACCTATGCGGGGAAACCCCAATGGATTTCTAGTCCATCGCCTTAACCTCTCGGCCACGACGACATATCTACGTAATTTTTCTTTATTTCTTTAGCCGTTACTCTGCAAGTAGCCAGTCAGAAGTTACGTATGTGGCGAGAAGAGAATGATAATTTAATAAAAATGAAATCAATCAGTAGCCTACATGGGGACTTGAACCCCAGACCCTCAGATTACTGGTTCGTGAATAATTTCTTAAAAGTCTGATGCTCTACCGACTGAGCTATGCAGGCTGCTTGGGCGGAATTTCTTACATTCGGAACAATTGTTTAACACAGCCACTTGAATGAAAAATATCTCGCTTTGTTCGAGCTCGTTTCAAGTCAACGCATCTCACGGCAACGTCTACCAGTGGAAGTTTAAGTCCTATGACTTTTCCCTGCAGACGAGTTTCTTCCCTTTATTCAATTTAATTCTTAACTGTTTTGTTTGTTTGTTCGTTCGTTCGTTCGTTAGTTAGTTAGTTAGTTAGTTAGTTAGTGAGTGAGTTAGTGAGAGACATACAGACAGAAAGACATATAACTAGCGAGATATGTAGCTGTCTGGATGGTTTTCAGTTGATTACACAAAAGTAAATTTGAAAAAAATTCGTCGCCGATAGGATTCGAACCTATGCGGGGAAACCCCAATGGATTTCTAGTCCATCGCCTTAACCTCTCGGCCACGACGACATATCTACGTAATTTTTCTTTATTTCTTTAGCCGTTACTCTGCAAGTAGCCAGTCAGAAGTTACGTATGTGGCGAGAAGAGAATGATAATTTAATAAAAATGAAATCAATTAGTAGCCTACATGGGGACTTGAACCCCTGACCCTCAGATTACTGGTTCGTGAATAATTTCTTAAAAGTCTGATGCTCTACCGACTGAGCTATGCAGGCTGCTTGGGCGGAATTTCTTACATTCGGAACAATTGTTTAACACAGCCACTTGAATGAAAAATATCTCGCTTTGTTCGAGCTCGTTTCAAGTCAACGCATCTCACGGCAACGTCTACCAGTGGAAGTTTAAGTCCTATGACTTTTCCCTGCAGACGAGTTTCTTCCCTTTATTCAATTTAATTCTTAACTGTTTTGTTTGTTTGTTCGTTAGTTAGTTAGTTAGTTAGTTAGTTAGTTAGTTAGTGAGTTAGTGAGAGACATACAGACAGAAAGACATATAACTAGCGAGATATGTAGCTGTCTGGATGGTTTTCAGTTGATTACACAAAAGTAAATTTGAAAAAAATTCGTCGCCGATACTATTCGAACCTATGCGGGGAAACCCCAATGGATTTCTAGTCCATCGCCTTAACCTCTCGGCCACGACGACATATCTACGTAATTTTTCTTTATTTCTTTAGCCGTTACTCTGCAAGTAGCCAGTCAGAAGTTACGTATGTGGCGAGAAGAGAATGATAATTTAATAAAAATGAAATCAATCAGTAGCCTACATGGGGACTTGAACCCCAGACCCTCAGATTACTGGTTCGTGAATAATTTCTTAAAAGTCTGATGCTCTACCGACTGAGCTATGCAGGCTGCTTGGGCGGAATCTCTTACATTCGGAACAATTGTTTAACACAGCCACTTGAATGAAAAATATCTCGCTTTGTTCGAGCTCGTTTCAAGTCAACGCATCTCACGGCAACGTCTACCAGTGGAAGTTTAAGTCCTATGACTTTTCCCTGCAGACGAGTTTCTTCCCTTTATTCAATTTAATTCTTAACTGTTTTGTTTGTTTGTTCGTTCGTTCGTTCGTTCGTTCGTTCGTTAGTTAGTTAGTTAGTTAGTTAGTGAGTTAGTGAGAGACATACAGACAGAAAGACATATAACTAGCGAGATATGTAGCTGTCTGGATGGTTTTCAGTTGATTACACAAAAGTAAATTTGAAAAAAATTCGTCGCCGATAGGATTCGAACCTATGCGGGGAAACCCCAATGGATTTCTAGTCCATCGCCTTAACCTCTCGGCCACGACGACATATCTACGTAATTTTTCTTTATTTCTTTAGCCGTTACTCTGCAAGTAGCCAGTCAGAAGTTACGTATGTGGCGAGAAGAGAATGATAATTTAATAAAAATGAAATCAATCAGTAGCCTACATGGGGACTTGAACCCCAGACCCTCAGATTACTGGTTCGTGAATAATTTCTTAAAAGTCTGATGCTCTACCGACTGAGCTATGCAGGCTGCTTGGGCGGAATTTCTTACATTCGGAACAATTGTTTAACACAGCCACTTGAATGAAAAATATCTCGCTTTGTTCGAGCTCGTTTCAAGTCAACGCATCTCACGGCAACGTCTACCAGTGGATGTTTAAGTCCTATGACTTTTCCCTGCAGACGAGTTTCTTCCCTTTATTCAATTTAATTCTTAACTGTTTTGTTTGTTTGGTTGTTCGTTCGTTCGTTCGTTCGTTCGTTCGTTCGTTCGTTCGTTCGTTAGTTAGTTAGTTAGTTAGTTAGTGAGTTAGTGAGAGACATACAGACAGAAAGACATATAACTAGCGAGATATGTAGCTGTCTGGATGGTTTTCAGTTGATTACACAAAAGTAAATTTGAAAAAAATTCGTCGCCGATAGGATTCGAACCTATGCGGGGAAACCCCAATGGATTTCTAGTCCATCGCCTTAACCTCTCGGCCACGACGACATATCTACGTAATTTTTCTTTATTTCTTTAGCCGTTACTCTGCAAGTAGCCAGTCAGAAGTTACGTATGTGGCGAGAAGAGAATGATAATTTAATAAAAATGAAATCAATCAGTAGCCTACATGGGGACTTGAACCCCAGACCCTCAGATTACTGGTTCGTGAATAATTTCTTAAAAGTCTGATGCTCTACCGACTGAGCTATGCAGGCTGCTTGGGCGGAATCTCTTACATTCGGAACAATTGTTTAACACAGCCACTTGAATGAAAAATATCTCGCTTTGTTCGAGCTCGTTTCAAGTCAACGCATCTCACGGCAACGTCTACCAGTGGAAGTTTAAGTCCTATGACTTTTCCCTGCAGACGAGTTTCTTCCCTTTATTCAATTTAATTCTTAACTGTTTTGTTTGTTTGTTCGTTCGTTCGTTCGTTCGTTAGTTCGTTAGTTAGTTAGTTAGTTAGTTAGTGAGTTAGTGAGAGACATACAGACAGAAAGACATATAACTAGCGAGATATGTAGCTGTCTGGATGGTTTTCAGTTGATTACACAAAAGTAAATTTGAAAAAAATTCGTCGCCGATAGGATTCGAACCTATGCGGGGAAACCCCAATGGATTTCTAGTCCATCGCCTTAACCTCTCGGCCACGACGACATATCTACGTAATTTTTCTTTATTTCTTTAGCCGTTACTCTGCAAGTAGCCAGTCAGAAGTTACGTATGTGGCGAGAAGAGAATGATAATTTAATAAAAATGAAATCAATCAGTAGCCTACATGGGGACTTGAACCCCAGACCCTCAGATTACTGGTTCGTGAATAATTTCTTAAAAGTCTGATGCTCTACCGACTGAGCTATGCAGGCTGCTTGGGCGGAATTTCTTACATTCGGAACAATTGTTTAACACAGCCACTTGAATGAAAAATATCTCGCTTTGTTCGAGCTCGTTTCAAGTCAACGCATCTCACGGCAACGTCTACCAGTGGAAGTTTAAGTCCTATGACTTTTCCCTGCAGACGAGTTTCTTCCCTTTATTCAATTTAATTCTTAACTGTTTTGTTTGTTTGTTCGTTCGTTCGTTCGTTCGTTCGTTCGTTAGTTAGTTAGTTAGTTAGTTAGTTAGTGAGTTAGTGAGAGACATACAGACAGAAAGACATATAACTAGCGAGATATGTAGCTGTCTGGATGGTTTTCAGTTGATTACACAAAAGTAAATTTGAAAAAAATTCGTCGCCGATAGGATTCGAACCTATGCGGGGAAACCCCAATGGATTTCTAGTCCATCGCCTTAACCTCTCGGCCACGACGACATATCTACGTAATTTTTCTTTATTTCTTTAGCCGTTACTCTGCAAGTAGCCAGTCAGAAGTTACGTATGTGGCGAGAAGAGAATGATAATTTAATAAAAATGAAATCAATCAGTAGCCTACATGGGGACTTGAACCCCAGACCCTCAGATTACTGGTTCGTGAATAATTTCTTAAAAGTCTGATGCTCTACCGACTGAGCTATGCAGGCTGCTTGGGCGGAATTTCTTACATTCGGAACAATTGTTTAACACAGCCACTTGAATGAAAAATATCTCGCTTTGTTCGAGCTCGTTTCAAGTCAACGCATCTCACGGCAACGTCTACCAGTGGAAGTTTAAGTCCTATGACTTTTCCCTGCAGACGAGTTTCTTCCCTTTATTCAATTTAATTCTTAACTGTTTTGTTTGTTTGTTCGTTCGTTAGTTAGTTAGTTAGTTAGTTAGTTAGTTAGTTTGTTAGTTAGTTAGTTAGTTAGTGAGTTAGTGAGAGACATACAGACAGAAAGACATATAACTAGCGAGATATGTAGCTGTCTGGATGGTTTTCAGTTGATTACACAAAAGTAAATTTGAAAAAAATTCGTCGCCGATAGGATTCGAACCTATGCGGGGAAACCCCAATGGATTTCTAGTCCATCGCCTTAACCTCTCGGCCACGACGACATATCTACGTAATTTTTCTTTATTTCTTTAGCCGTTACTCTGCAAGTAGCCAGTCAGAAGTTACGTATGTGGCGAGAAGAGAATGATAATTTAATAAAAATGAAATCAATCAGTAGCCTACATGGGGACTTGAACCCCAGACCCTCAGATTACTGGTTCGTGAATAATTTCTTAAAAGTCTGATGCTCTACCGACTGAGCTATGCAGGCTGCTTGGGCGGAATTTCTTACATTCGGAACAATTGTTTAACACAGCCACTTGAATGAAAAATATCTCGCTTTGTTCGAGCTCGTTTCAAGTCAACGCATCTCACGGCAACGTCTACCAGTGGAAGTTTAAGTCCTATGACTTTTCCCTGCAGACGAGTTTCTTCCCTTTATTCAATTTAATTCTTAACTGTTTTGTTTGTTTGTTCGTTCGTTAGTTAGTTAGTTAGTTAGTTAGTGAGTTAGTGAGAGACATACAGACAGAAAGACATATAACTAGCGAGATATGTAGCTGTCTGGATGGTTTTCAGTTGATTACACAAAAGTAAATTTGAAAAAAATTCGTCGCCGATAGGATTCGAACCTATGCGGGGAAACCCCAATGGATTTCTAGTCCATCGCCTTAACCTCTCGGCCACGACGACATATCTACGTAATTTTTCTTTATTTCTTTAGCCGTTACTCTGCAAGTAGCCAGTCAGAAGTTACGTATGTGGCGAGAAGAGAATGATAATTTAATAAAAATGAAATCAATCAGTAGCCTACATGGAGACTTGAACCCCAGACCCTCAGATTACTGGTTTGTGAATAATTTCTTAAAATTCTGATGCTCTACCGACTGAGCTATGCAGGCTGCTTGGGCGGAATTTCTTACATTCGGAACAATTGTTTAACACAGCCACTTGAATGAAAAATATCTCGCTTTGTTCGAGCTCGTTTCAAGTCAACGCATCTCACGGCAACGTCTACCAGTGGAAGTTTAAGTCCTATGACTTTTCCCTGCAGACGAGTTTCTTCCCTTTATTCAATTTAATTCTTAACTGTTTTGTTTGTTTGTTCGTTCGTTAGTTAGTTAGTTAGTTAGTTAGTTAGTGAGTTAGTGAGAGACATACAGACAGAAAGACATATAACTAGCGAGATATGTAGCTGTCTGGATGGTTTTCAGTTGATTACACAAAAGTAAATTTGAAAAAAATTCGTCGCCGATAGGATTCGAACCTATGCGGGGAAACCCCAATGGATTTCTAGTCCATCGCCTTAACCTCTCGGCCACGACGACATATCTACGTAATTTTTCTTTATTTCTTTAGCCGTTACTCTGCAAGTAGCCAGTCAGAAGTTACGTATGTGGCGAGAAGAGAATGATAATTTAATAAAAATGAAATCAATCAGTAGCCTACATGGGGACTTGAACCCCAGACCCTCAGATTACTGGTTCGTGAATAATTTCTTAAAAGTCTGATGCTCTACCGACTGAGCTATGCAGGCTGCTTGGGCGGAATTTCTTACATTCGGAACAATTGTTTAACACAGCCACTTGAATGAAAAATATCTCGCTTTGTTCGAGCTCGTTTCAAGTCAACGCATCTCACGGCAACGTCTACCAGTGGAAGTTTAAGTCCTATGACTTTTCCCTGCAGACGAGTTTCTTCCCTTTATTCAATTTAATTCTTAACTGTTTTGTTTGTTTGTTCGTTAGTTAGTTAGTTAGTTAGTTAGTTAGTTAGTTAGTTAGTGAGTTAGTGAGAGACATACAGACAGAAAGACATATAACTAGCGAGATATGTAGCTGTCTGGATGGTTTTCAGTTGATTACACAAAAGTAAATTTGAAAAAAATTCGTCGCCGATAGGATTCGAACCTATGCGGGGAAACCCCAATGGATTTCTAGTCCATCGCCTTAACCTCTCGGCCACGACGACATATCTACGTAATTTTTCTTTATTTCTTTAGCCGTTACTCTGCAAGTAGCCAGTCAGAAGTTACGTATGTGGCGAGAAGAGAATGATAATTTAATAAAAATGAAATCAATCAGTAGCCTACATGGGGACTTGAACCCCAGACCCTCAGATTACTGGTTCGTGAATAATTTCTTAAAAGTCTGATGCTCTACCGACTGAGCTATGCAGGCTGCTTGGGCGGAATTTCTTACATTCGGAACAATTGTTTAACACAGCCACTTGAATGAAAAATATCTCGCTTTGTTCGAGCTCGTTTCAAGTCAACGCATCTCACGGCAACGTCTACCAGTGGAAGTTTAAGTCCTATGACTTTTCCCTGCAGACGAGTTTCTTCCCTTTATTCAATTTAATTCTTAACTGTTTTGTTTGTTTGTTTGTTCGTTCGTTCGTTCGTTCGTTCGTTCGTTAGTTAGTTAGTTAGTTAGTTAGTTAGTTAGTGAGTTAGTGAGAGACATACAGACAGAAAGACATATAACTAGCGAGATATGTAGCTGTCTGGATGGTTTTCAGTTGATTACACAAAAGTAAATTTGAAAAAAATTCGTCGCCGATAGGATTCGAACCTATGCGGGGAAACCCCAATGGATTTCTAGTCCATCGCCTTAACCTCTCGGCCACGACGACATATCTACGTAATTTTTCTTTATTTCTTTAGCCGTTACTCTGCAAGTAGCCAGTCAGAAGTTACGTATGTGGCGAGAAGAGAATGATAATTTAATAAAAATGAAATCAATCAGTAGCCTACATGGGGACTTGAACCCCAGACCCTCAGATTACTGGTTCGTGAATAATTTCTTAAAAGTCTGATGCTCTACCGACTGAGCTATGCAGGCTGCTTGGGCGGAATTTCTTACATTCGGAACAATTGTTTAACACAGCCACTTGAATGAAAAATATCTCGCTTTGTTCGAGCTCGTTTCAAGTCAACGCATCTCACGGCAACGTCTACCAGTGGAAGTTTAAGTCCTATGACTTTTCCCTGCAGACGAGTTTCTTCCCTTTATTCAATTTAATTCTTAACTGTTTTGTTTGTTTGTTCGTTCGTTAGTTAGTTAGTTAGTTAGTTAGTTAGTGAGTTAGTGAGAGACATACAGACAGAAAGACATATAACTAGCGAGATATGTAGCTGTCTGGATGGTTTTCAGTTGATTACACAAAAGTAAATTTGAAAAAAATTCGTCGCCGATAGGATTCGAACCTATGCGGGGAAACCCCAATGGATTTCTAGTCCATCGCCTTAACCTCTCGGTCACGACGACATATCTACGTAATTTTTCTTTATTTCTTTAGCCGTTACTCTGCAAGTAGCCAGTCAGAAGTTACGTATGTGGCGAGAAGAGAATGATAATTTAATAAAAATGAAATCAATCAGTAGCCTACATGGGGACTTGAACCCCAGACCCTCAGATTACTGGTTCGTGAATAATTTCTTAAAAGTCTGATGCTCTACCGACTGAGCTATGCAGGCTGCTTGGGCGGAATTTCTTACATTCGGAACAATTGTTTAACACAGCCACTTGAATGAAAAATATCTCGCTTTGTTCGAGCTCGTTTCAAGTCAACGCATCTCACGGCAACGTCTACCAGTGGAAGTTTAAGTCCTATGACTTTTCCCTGCAGACGAGTTTCTTCCCTTTATTCAATTTAATTCTTAACTGTTTTGTTTGTTTGTTCGTTAGTTAGTTAGTTAGTTAGTTAGTTAGTTAGTTAGTTAGTTAGTGAGTTAGTGAGAGACATACAGACAGAAAGACATATAACTAGCGAGATATGTAGCTGTCTGGATGGTTTTCAGTTGATTACACAAAAGTAAATTTGAAAAAAATTCGTCGCCGATAGGATTCGAACCTATGCGGGGAAACCCCAATGGATTTCTAGTCCATCGCCTTAACCTCTCGGCCACGACGACATATCTACGTAATTTTTCTTTATTTCTTTAGCCGTTACTCTGCAAGTAGCCAGTCAGAAGTTACGTATGTGGCGAGAAGAGAATGATAATTTAATAAAAATGAAATCAATCAGTAGCCTACATGGGGACTTGAACCCCAGACCCTCAGATTACTGGTTCGTGAATAATTTCTTAAAAGTCTGATGCTCTACCGACTGAGCTATGCAGGCTGCTTGGGCGGAATTTCTTACATTCGGAACAATTGTTTAACACAGCCACTTGAATGAAAAATATCTCGCTTTGTTCGAGCTCGTTTCAAGTCAACGCATCTCACGGCAACGTCTACCAGTGGAAGTTTAAGTCCTATGACTTTTCCCTGCAGACGAGTTTCTTCCCTTTATTCAATTTAATTCTTAACTGTTTTGTTTGTTTGTTCGTTCGTTAGTTAGTTAGTTAGTTAGTTAGTTAGTGAGTTAGTGAGAGACATACAGACAGAAAGACATATAACTAGCGAGATATGTAGCTGTCTGGATGGTTTTCAGTTGATTACACAAAAGTAAATTTGAAAAAAATTCGTCGCCGATAGGATTCGAACCTATGCGGGGAAACCCGAATGGATTTCTAGTCCATCGCCTTAACCTCTCGGCCACGACGACATATCTACGTAATTTTTCTTTATTTCTTTAGCCGTTACTCTGCAAGTAGCCAGTCAGAAGTTACGTATGTGGCGAGAAGAGAATGATAATTTAATAAAAATGAAATCAATCAGTAGCCTACATGGGGACTTGAACCCCAGACCCTCAGATTACTGGTTCGTGAATAATTTCTTAAAAGTCTGATGCTCTACCGACTGAGCTATGCAGGCTGCTTGGGCGGAATTTCTTACATTCGGAACAATTGTTTAACACAGCCACTTGAATGAAAAATATCTCGCTTTGTTCGAGCTCGTTTCAAGTCAACGCATCTCACGGCAACGTCTACCAGTGGAAGTTTAAGTCCTATGACTTTTCCCTGCAGACGAGTTTCTTCCCTTTATTCAATTTAATTCTTAACTGTTTTGTTTGTTTGTTCGTTAGTTAGTTAGTTAGTTAGTTAGTTAGTTAGTTAGTTAGTTAGTTAGTTAGTTAGTGAGTTAGTGAGAGACATACAGACAGAAAGACATATAACTAGCGAGATATGTAGCTGTCTGGATGGTTTTCAGTTGATTACACAAAAGTAAATTTGAAAAAAATTCGTCGCCGATAGGATTCGAACCTATGTGGGGAAACCCCAATGGATTTCTAGTCCATCGCCTTAACCTCTCGGCCACGACGACATATCTACGTAATTTTTCTTTATTTCTTTAGCCGTTACTCTGCAAGTAGCCAGTCAGAAGTTACGTATGTGGCGAGAAGAGAATGATAATTTAATAAAAATGAAATCAATCAGTAGCCTACATGGGGACTTGAACCCCAGACCCTCAGATTACTGGTTCGTGAATAATTTCTTAAAAGTCTGATGCTCTACCGACTGAGCTATGCAGGCTGCTTGGGCGGAATTTCCTACATTCGGAACAATTGTTTAACACAGCCACTTGAATGAAAAATATCTCGCTTTGTTCGAGCTCGTTTCAAGTCAACGCATCTCACGGCAACGTCTACCAGTGGAAGTTTAAGTCCTATGACTTTTCCCTGCAGACGAGTTTCTTCCCTTTATTCAATTTAATTCTTAACTGTTTTGTTTGTTTGTTCGTTCGTTAGTTAGTTAGTTAGTTAGTTAGTTAGTGAGTTAGTGAGAGACATACAGACAGAAAGACATATAACTAGCGAGATATGTAGCTGTCTGGATGGTTTTCAGTTGATTACACAAAAGTAAATTTGAAAAAAATTCGTCGCCGATAGGATTCGAACCTATGCGGGGAAACCCCAATGGATTTCTAGTCCATCGCCTTAACCTCTCGGCCACGACGACATATCTACGTAATTTTTCTTTATTTCTTTAGCCGTTACTCTGCAAGTAGCCAGTCAGAAGTTACGTATGTGGCGAGAAGAGAATGATAATTTAATAAAAATGAAATCAATCAGTAGCCTACATGGGGACTTGAACCCCAGACCCTCAGATTACTGGTTCGTGAATAATTTCTTAAAAGTCTGATGCTCTACCGACTGAGCTATGCAGGCTGCTTGGGCGGAATTTCTTACATTCGGAACAATTGTTTAACACAGCCACTTGAATGAAAAATATCTCGCTTTGTTCGAGCTCGTTTCAAGTCAACGCATCTCACGGCAACGTCTACCAGTGGAAGTTTAAGTCCTATGACTTTTCCCTGCAGACGAGTTTCTTCCCTTTATTCAATTTAATTCTTAACTGTTTTGTTTGTTTGTTCGTTCGTTAGTTAGTTAGTTAGTTAGTTAGTTAGTTAGTTAGTTAGTTAGTTAGTTAGTGAGTTAGTGAGAGACATACAGACAGAAAGACATATAACTAGCGAGATATGTAGCTGTCTGGATGGTTTTCAGTTGATTACACAAAAGTAAATTTGAAAAAAATTCGTCGCCGATAGGATTCGAACCTATGCGGGGAAACCCCAATGGATTTCTAGTCCATCGCTTTAACCTCTCGGCCACGACGACATATCTACGTAATTTTTCTTTATTTCTTTAGCCGTTACTCTGCAAGTAGCCAGTCAGAAGTTACGTATGTGGCGAGAAGAGAATGATAATTTAATAAAAATGAAATCAATCAGTAGCCTACATGGGGACTTGAACCCCAGACCCTCAGATTACTGGTTCGTGAATAATTTCTTAAAAGTCTGATGCTCTACCGACTGAGCTATGCAGGCTGCTTGGGCGGAATTTCTTACATTCGGAACAATTGTTTAACACAGCCACTTGAATGAAAAATATCTCGCTTTGTTCGAGCTCGTTTCAAGTCAACGCATCTCACGGCAACGTCTACCAGTGGAAGTTTAAGTCCTATGACTTTTCCCTGCAGACGAGTTTCTTCCCTTTATTCAATTTAATTCTTAACTGTTTTGTTTGTTTGTTCGTTCGTTCGTTAGTTAGTTAGTTAGTTAGTTAGTTAGTTAGTTAGTTAGTGAGTTAGTGAGAGACATACAGACAGAAAGACATATAACTAGCGAGATATGTAGCTGTCTGGATGGTTTTCAGTTGATTACACAAAAGTAAATTTGAAAAAAATTCGTCGCCGATAGGATTCGAACCTATGCGGGGAAACCCCAATGGATTTCTAGTCCATCGCCTTAACCTCTCGGCCACGACGACATATCTACGTAATTTTTCTTTATTTCTTTAGCCGTTACTCTGCAAGTAGCCAGTCAGAAGTTACGTATGTGGCGAGAAGAGAATGATAATTTAATAAAAATGAAATCAATCAGTAGCCTACATGGGGACTTGAACCCCAGACCCTCAGATTACTGGTGCGTGAATAATTTCTTAAAAGTCTGATGCTCTACCGACTGAGCTATGCAGGCTGCTTGGGCGGAATTTCTTACATTCGGAACAATTGTTTAACACAGCCACTTGAATGAAAAATATCTCGCTTTGTTCGAGCTCGTTTCAAGTCAACGCATCTCACGGCAACGTCTACCAGTGGAAGTTTAAGTCCTATGACTTTTCCCTGCAGACGAGTTTCTTCCCTTTATTCAATTTAATTCTTAACTGTTTTGTTTGTTTGTTCGTTCGTTAGTTAGTTAGTTAGTTAGTTAGTTAGTGAGTTAGTGAGAGACATACAGACAGAAAGACATATAACTAGCGAGATATGTAGCTGTCTGGATGGTTTTCAGTTGATTACACAAAAGTAAATTTGAAAAAAATTCGTCGCCGATAGGATTCGAACCTATGCGGGGAAACCCCAATGGATTTCTAGTCCATCGCCTTAACCTCTCGGCCACGACGACATATCTACGTAATTTTTCTTTATTTCTTTAGCCGTTACTCTGCAAGTAGCCAGTCAGAAGTTACGTATGTGGCGAGAAGAGAATGATAATTTAATAAAAATGAAATCAATCAGTAGCCTACATGGGGACTTGAACCCCAGACCCTCAGATTACTGGTTCGTGAATAATTTCTTAAAAGTCTGATGCTCTACCGACAGAGCTATGCAGGCTGCTGGGGCGGAATTTCTTACATTCGGAACAATTGTTTAACACAGCCACTTGAATGAAAAATATCTCGCTTTGTTCGAGCTCGTTTCAAGTCAACGCATCTCACGGCAACGTCTACCAGTGGAAGTTTAAGTCCTATGACTTTTCCCTGCAGACGAGTTTCTTCCCTTTATTCAATTTAATTCTTAACTGTTTTGTTTGTTTGTTTGTTCGTTCGTTCGTTAGTTAGTTAGTTAGTTAGTTAGTTAGTTAGTTAGTTAGTGAGTTAGTGAGAGACATACAGACAGAAAGACATATAACTAGCGAGATATGTAGCTGTCTGGATGGTTTTCAGTTGATTACACAAAAGTAAATTTGAAAAAAATTCGTCGCCGATAGGATTCGAACCTATGCGGGGAAACCCCAATGGATTTCTAGTCCATCGCCTTAACCTCTCGGCCACGACGACATATCTACGTAATTTTTCTTTATTTCTTTAGCCGTTACTCTGCAAGTAGCCAGTCAGAAGTTACGTATGTGGCGAGAAGAGAATGATAATTTAATAAAAATGAAATCAATCAGTAGCCTACATGGGGACTTGAACCCCAGACCCTCAGATTACTGGTTCGTGAATAATTTCTTAAAAGTCTGATGCTCTACCGACTGAGCTATGCAGGCTGCTTGGGCGGAATTTCTTACATTCGGAACAATTGTTTAACACAGCCACTTGAATGAAAAATATCTCGCTTTGTTCGAGCTCGTTTCAAGTCAACGCATCTCACGGCAACGTATCTCACGGCAACGTCTACCAGTGGAAGTTTAAGTCCTATGACTTTTCCCTGCAGACGAGTTTCTTCCCTTTATTCAATTTAATTCTTAACTGTTTTGTTTGTTTGTTCGTTCGTTAGTTAGTTAGTTAGTTAGTGAGTTAGTGAGAGACATACAGACAGAAAGACATATAACTAGCGAGATATGTAGCTGTCTGGATGGTTTTCAGTTGATTACACAAAAGTAAATTTGAAAAAAATTCGTCGCCGATAGGATTCGAACCTATGCGGGGAAACCCCAATGGATTTCTAGTCCATCGCCTTAACCTCTCGGCCACGACGACATATCTACGTAATTTTTCTTTATTTCTTTAGCCGTTACTCTGCAAGTAGCCAGTCAGAAGTTACGTATGTGGCGAGAAGAGAATGATAATTTAATAAAAATGAAATCAATCAGTAGCCTACAAGGGGACTTGAACCCCAGACCATCAGATTACTGGTTCGTGAATAATTTCTTAAAAGTCTGATGCTCTACCGACTGAGCTATGCAGGCTGCTTGGGCGGAATTTCTTACATTCGGAACAATTGTTTAACACAGCCACTTGAATGAAAAATATCTCGCTTTGTTCGAGCTCGTTTCAAGTCAACGCATCTCACGGCAACGTCTACCAGTGGAAGTTTAAGTCCTATGACTTTTCCCTGCAGACGAGTTTCTTCCCTTTATTCAATTTAATTCTTAACTGTTTTGTTTGTTTGTTCGTTCGTTAGTTAGTTAGTTAGTTAGTTAGTTAGTTAGTTAGTTAGTGAGTTAGTGAGAGACATACAGACAGAAAGACATATAACTAGCGAGATATGTAGCTGTCTGGATGGTTTTCAGTTGATTACACAAAAGTAAATTTGAAAAAAATTCGTCGTCGATAGGATTCGAACCTATGCGGGGAAACCCCAATGGATTTCTAGTCCATCGCCTTAACCTCTCGGCCACGACGACATATCTACGTAATTTTTCTTTATTTCTTTAGCCGTTACTCTGCAAGTAGCCAGTCAGAAGTTACGTATGTGGCGAGAAGAGAATGATAATTTAATAAAAATGAAATCAATCAGTAGCCTACATGGGGACTTGAACCCCAGACCCTCAGATTACTGGTTCGTGAATAATTTCTTAAAAGTCTGATGCTCTACCGACTGAGCTATGCAGGCTGCTTGGGCGGAATTTCTTACATTCGGAACAATTGTTTAACACAGCCACTTGAATGAAAAATATCTCGCTTTGTTCGAGCTCGTTTCAAGTCAACGCATCTCACGGCAACGTCTACCAGTGGAAGTTTAAGTCCTATGACTTTTCCCTGCAGACGAGTTTCTTCCCTTTATTCAATTTAATTCTTAACTGTTTTGTTTGTTTGTTTGTTCGTTCGTTAGTTAGTTAGTTAGTTAGTTAGTTAGTTAGTGAGTTAGTGAGAGACATACAGACAGAAAGACATATAACTAGCGAGATATGTAGCTGTCTGGATGGTTTTCAGTTGATTACACAAAAGTAAATTTGAAAAAAATTCGTCGCCGATAGGATTCGAACCTATGCGGGGAAACCCCAATGGATTTCTAGTCCATCGCCTTAACCTCTCGGCCACGACGACATATCTACGTAATTTTTCTTTATTTCTTTAGCCGTTACTCTGCAAGTAGCCAGTCAGAAGTTACGTATGTGGCGAGAAGAGAATGATAATTTAATAAAAATGAAATCAATCAGTAGCCTACATGGGGACTTGAACCCCAGACCCTCAGATTACTGGTTCGTGAATAATTTCTTAAAAGTCTGATGCTCTACCGACTGAGCTATGCAGGCTGCTTGGGCGGAATTTCTTACATTCGGAACAATTGTTTAACACAGCCACTTGAATGAAAAATATCTCGCTTTGTTCGAGCTCGTTTCAAGTCAACGCATCTCACGGCAACGTCTACCAGTGGAAGTTTAAGTCCTATGACTTTTCCCTGCAGACGAGTTTCTTCCCTTTATTCAATTTAATTCTTAACTGTTTTGTTTGTTTGTTCGTTCGTTAGTTAGTTAGTTAGTTAGTTAGTTAGTTAGTTAGTTAGTTAGTTAGTTAGTTAGTTAGTTAGTGAGTTAGTGAGAGACATACAGACAGAAAGACATATAACTAGCGAGATATGTAGCTGTCTGGATGGTTTTCAGTTGATTACACAAAAGTAAATTTGAAAAAAATTCGTCGCCGATAGGATTCGAACCTATGCGGGGAAACACCAATGGATTTCTAGTCCATCGCCTTAACCTCTCTGTCACGACGACATATCTACGTAATTTTTCTTTATTTCTTTAGCCGTTACTCTGCAAGTAGCCAGTCAGAAGTTACGTATGTGGCGAGAAGAGAATGATAATTTAATAAAAATGAAATCAATCAGTAGCCTACATAGGGACTTGAACCCCAGACCCTCAGATTACTGGTTCGTGAATAATTTCTTAAAAGTCTGATGCTCTACCGACTGAGCTATGCAGGCTGCTTGGGCGGAATTTCTTACATTCGGAACAATTGTTTAACACAGCCACTTGAATGAAAAATATCTCGCTTTGTTCGAGCTCGTTTCAAGTCAACGCATCTCACGGCAACGTCTACCAGTGGAAGTTTAAGTCCTATGACTTTTCCCTGCAGACGAGTTTCTTCCCTTTATTCAATTTAATTCTTAACTGTTTTGTTTGTTTGTTCGTTCGTTCGTTCGTTCGTTAGTTAGTTAGTTAGTTAGTTAGTGAGTTAGTGAGAGACATACAGACAGAAAGACATATAACTAGCGAGATATGTAGCTGTCTGGATGGTTTTCAGTTGATTACACAAAAGTAAATTTGAAAAAAATTCGTCGCCGATAGGATTCGAACCTATGCGGGGAAACCCCAATGGATTTCTAGTCCATCGCCTTAACCTCTCGGCCACGACGACATATCTACGTAATTTTTCTTTATTTCTTTAGCCGTTACTCTGCAAGTAGCCAGTCAGAAGTTACGTATGTGGCGAGAAGAGAATGATAATTTAATAAAAATGAAATCAATCAGTAGCCTACATGGGGACTTGAACCCCAGACCCTCAGATTACTGGTTCGTGAATAATTTCTTAAAAGTCTGATGCTCTACCGACTGAGCTATGCAGGCTGCTTGGGCGGAATTTCTTACATTCGGAACAATTGTTTAACACAGCCACTTGAATGAAAAATATCTCGCTTTGTTCGAGCTCGTTTCAAGTCAACGCATCTCACGGCAACGTCTACCAGTGGAAGTTTAAGTCCTATGACTTTTCCCTGCAGACGAGTTTCTTCCCTTTATTCAATTTAATTCTTAACTGTTTTGTTTGTTTGTTTGTTCGTTAGTTAGTTAGTTAGTTAGTTAGTTAGTTAGTGAGTTAGTGAGAGACATACAGACAGAAAGACATATAACTAGCGAGATATGTAGCTGTCTGGATGGTTTTCAGTTGATTACACAAAAGTAAATTTGAAAAAAATTCGTCGCCGATAGGATTCGAACCTATGCGGGGAAACCCCAATGGATTTCTAGTCCATCGCCTTAACCTCTCGGCCACGACGACATATCTACGTAATTTTTCTTTATTTCTTTAGCCGTTACTCTGCAAGTAGCCAGTCAGAAGTTACGTATGTGGCGAGAAGAGAATGATAATTTAATAAAAATGAAATCAATCAGTAGCCTACATGGGGACTTGAACCCCAGACCCTCAGATTACTGGTTCGTGAATAATTTCTTAAAAGTCTGATGCTCTACCGACTGAGCTATGCAGGCTGCTTGGGCGGAATTTCTTACATTCGGAACAATTGTTTAACACAGCCACTTGAATGAAAAATATCTCGCTTTGTTCGAGCTCGTTTCAAGTCAACGCATCTCACGGCAACGTCTACCAGTGGAAGTTTAAGTCCTATGACTTTTCCCTGCAGACGAGTTTCTTCCCTTTATTCAATTTAATTCTTAACTGTTTTGTTTGTTTGTTCGTTAGTTAGTTAGTTAGTTAGTTAGTTAGTTAGTTAGTGAGTTAGTGAGAGACATACAGACAGAAAGACATATAACTAGCGAGATATGTAGCTGTCTGGATGGTTTTCAGTTGATTACACAAAAGTAAATTTGAAAAAAATTCGTCGCCGATAGGATTCGAACCTATGCGGGGAAACCCCAATGGATTTCTAGTCCATCGCCTTAACCTCTCGGCCACGACGACATATCTACGTAATTTTTCTTTATTTCTTTAGCCGTTACTCTGCAAGTAGCCAGTCAGAAGTTACGTATGTGGCGAGAAGAGAATGATATTTTAATAAAAATGAAATCAATCAGTAGCCTACATGGGGACTTGAACCCCAGACCCTCAGATTACTGGTTCGTGAATAATTTCTTAAAAGTCTGATGCTCTACCGACTGAGCTATGCAGGCTGCTTGGGCGGAATTTCTTACATTCGGAACAATTGTTTAACACAGCCACTTGAATGAAAAATATCTCGCTTTGTTCGAGCTCGTTTCAAGTCAACGCATCTCACGGCAACGTCTACCAGTGGAAGTTTAAGTCCTATGACTTTTCCCTGCAGACGAGTTTCTTCCCTTTATTCAATTTAATTCTTAACTGTTTTGTTTGTTTGTTCGTTAGTTAGTTAGTTAGTTAGTTAGTTAGTTAGTTAGTTAGTTAGTGAGTTAGTGAGAGACATACAGACAGAAAGACATATAACTAGCGAGATATGTAGCTGTCTGGATGGTTTTCAGTTGATTACACAAAAGTAAATTTGAAAAAAATTCGTCGCCGATAGGATTCGAACCTATGCGGGGAAACCCCAATGGATTTCTAGTCCATCGCCTTAACCTCTCGGCCACGACGACATATCGACGTAATTTTTCTTTATTTCTTTAGCCGTTACTCTGCAAGTAGCCAGTCAGAAGTTACGTATGTGGCGAGAAGAGAATGATAATTTAATAAAAATGAAATCAATCAGTAGCCTACATGGGGACTTGAACCCCAGACCCTCAGATTACTGGTTCGTGAATAATTTCTTAAAAGTCTGATGCTCTACCGACTGAGCTATGCAGGCTGCTTGGGCGGAATTTCTTACATTCGGAACAATTGTTTAACACAGCCACTTGAATGAAAAATATCTCGCTTTGTTCGAGCTCGTTTCAAGTCAACGCATCTCACGGCAACGTCTACCAGTGGAAGTTTAAGTCCTATGACTTTTCCCTGCAGACGAGTTTCTTCCCTTTATTCAATTTAATTCTTTACTGTTTTGTTTGTTTGTTTGTTCGTTAGTTAGTTAGTTAGTTAGTTAGTTAGTTAGTGAGTTAGTGAGAGACATACAGACAGAAAGACATATAACTAGCGAGATATGTAGCTGTCTGGATGGTTTTCAGTTGATTACACAAAAGTAAATTTGAAAAAAATTCGTCGCCGATAGGATTCGAACCTATGCGGGGAAACCCCAATGGATTTCTAGTCCATCGCCTTAACCTCTCGGCCACGACGACATATCTACGTAATTTTTCTTTATTTCTTTAGCCGTTACTCTGCAAGTAGCCAGTCAGAAGTTACGTATGTGGCGAGAAGAGAATGATAATTTAATAAAAATGAAATCAATCAGTAGCCTACATGGGGACTTGAACCCCAGACCCTCAGATTACTGGTTCGTGAATAATTTCTTAAAAGTCTGATGCTCTACCGACTGAGCTATGCAGGCTGCTTGGGCGGAATTTCTTACATTCGGAACAATTGTTTAACACAGCCACTTGAATGAAAAATATCTCGCTTTGTTCGAGCTCGTTTCAAGTCAACGCATCTCACGGCAACGTCTACCAGTGGAAGTTTAAGTCCTATGACTTTTCCCTGCAGACGAGTTTCTTCCCTTTATTCAATTTAATTCTTAACTGTTTTGTTTGTTTGTTCGTTAGTTAGTTAGTTAGTTAGTTAGTTAGTTAGTTAGTTAGTTAGTGAGTTAGTGAGAGACATACAGACAGAAAGACATATAACTAGCGAGATATGTAGCTGTCTGGATGGTTTTCAGTTGATTACACAAAAGTAAATTTGAAAAAAATTCGTCGCCGATAGGATTCGAACCTATGCGGGGAAACCCCAATGGATTTCTAGTCCATCGCCTTAACCTCTCGGCCACGACGACATATCTACGTAATTTTTCTTTATTTCTTTAGCCGTTACTCTGCAAGTAGCCAGTCAGAAGTTACGTATGTGGCGAGAAGAGAATGATAATTTAATAAAAATGAAATCAATCAGTAGCCTACATGGGGACTTGAACCCCAGACCCTCAGATTACTGGTTCGTGAATAATTTCTTAAAAGTCTGATGCTCTACCGACTGAGCTATGCAGGCTGCTTGGGCGGAATTTCTTACATTCGGAACAATTGTTTAACACAGCCACTTGAATGAAAAATATCTCGCTTTGTTCGAGCTCGTTTCAAGTCAACGCATCTCACGGCAACGTCTACCAGTGGAAGTTTAAGTCCTATGACTTTTCCCTGCAGACGAGTTTCTTCCCTTTATTCAATTTAATTCTTAACTGTTTTGTTTGTTTGTTTGTTCGTTCGTTAGTTAGTTAGTTAGTTAGTTAGTTAGTGAGTTAGTGAGAGACATACAGACAGAAAGACATATAACTAGCGAGATATGTAGCTGTCTGGATGGTTTTCAGTTGATTACACAAAAGTAAATTTGAAAAAAATTCGTCGCCGATAGGATTCGAACCTATGCGGGGAAACCCCAATGGATTTCTAGTCCATCGCCTTAACCTCTCGGCCACGACGACATATCTACGTAATTTTTCTTTATTTCTTTAGCCGTTACTCTGCAAGTAGCCAGTCAGAAGTTACGTATGTGGCGAGAAGAGAATGATAATTTAATAAAAATGAAATCAATCAGTAGCCTACATGGGGACTTGAACCCCAGACCCTCAGATTACTGGTTCGTGAATAATTTCTTAAAAGTCTGATGCTCTACCGACTGAGCTATGCAGGCTGCTTGGGCGGAATTTCTTACATTCGGAACAATTGTTTAACACAGCCACTTGAATGAAAAATATCTCGCTTTGTTCGAGCTCGTTTCAAGTCAACGCATCTCACGGCAACGTCTACCAGTGGAAGTTTAAGTCCTATGACTTTTCCCTGCAGACGAGTTTCTTCCCTTTATTCAATTTAATTCTTAACTGTTTTGTTTGTTTGTTCGTTCGTTAGTTAGTTAGTTAGTTAGTTAGTTAGTTAGTTAGTTAGTTAGTGAGTTAGTGAGAGACATACAGACAGAAAGACATATAACTAGCGAGATATGTAGCTGTCTGGATGGTTTTCAGTTGATTACACAAAAGTAAATTTGAAAAAAATTCGTCGCCGATAGGATTCGAACCTATGCGGGGAAACCCCAATGGATTTCTAGTCCATCGCCTTAACCTCTCGGCCACGACGACATATCTACGTAATTTTTCTTTATTTCTTTAGCCGTTACTCTGCAAGTAGCCAGTCAGAAGTTACGTATGTGACGAGAAGAGAATGATAATTTAATAAAAATGAAATCAATCAGTAGCCTACATGGGGACTTGAACCCCAGACCCTCAGATTACTGGTTCGTGAATAATTTCTTAAAAGTCTGATGCTCTACCGACTGAGCTATGCAGGCTGCTTGGGCGGAATTTCTTACATTCGGAACAATTGTTTAACACAGCCACTTGAATGAAAAATATCTCGCTTTGTTCGAGCTCGTTTCAAGTCAACGCATCTCACGGCAACGTCTACCAGTGGAAGTTTAAGTCCTATGACTTTTCCCTGCAGACGAGTTTCTTCCCTTTATTCAATTTAATTCTTAACTGTTTTGTTTGTTTGTTCGTTAGTTAGTTAGTTAGTTAGTTAGTTAGTGAGTTAGTGAGAGACATACAGACAGAAAGACATATAACTAGCGAGATATGTAGCTGTCTGGATGGTTTTCAGTTGATTACACAAAAGTAAATTTGAAAAAAATTCGTCGCCGATAGGATTCGAACCTATGCGGGGAAACCCCAATGGATTTCTAGTCCATCGCCTTAACCTCTCGGCCACGACGACATATCTACGTAATTTTTCTTTATTTCTTTAGCCGTTACTCTGCAAGTAGCCAGTCAGAAGTTACGTATGTGGCGAGAAGAGAATGATAATTTAATAAAAATGAAATCAATCAGTAGCCTACATGGGGACTTGAACCCCAGACCCTCAGATTACTGGTTCGTGAATAATTTCTTAAAAGTCTGATGCTCTACCGACTGAGCTATGCAGGCTGCTTGGGCGGAATTTCTTACATTCGGAACAATTGTTTAACACAGCCACTTGAATGAAAAATATCTCGCTTTGTTCGAGCTCGTTTCAAGTCAACGCATCTCACGGCAACGTCTACCAGTGGAAGTTTAAGTCCTATGACTTTTCCCTGCAGACGAGTTTCTTCCCTTTATTCAATTTAATTCTTAACTGTTTTGTTTGTTTGTTCGTTAGTTAGTTAGTTAGTTAGTTAGTTAGTTAGTGAGTTAGTGAGTTAGTGAGAGACATACAGACAGAAAGACATATAACTAGCGAGATATGTAGCTGTCTGGATGGTTTTCAGTTGATTACACAAAAGTAAATTTGAAAAAAATTCGTCGCCGATAGGATTCGAACCTATGCGGGGAAACCCCAATGGATTTCTAGTCCATCGCCTTAACCTCTCGGCCACGACGACATATCTACGTAATTTTTCTTTATTTCTTTAGCCGTTACTCTGCAAGTAGCCAGTCAGAAGTTACGTATGTGGCGAGAAGAGAATGATAATTTAATAAAAATGAAATCAATCAGTAGCCTACATGGGGACTTGAACCCCAGACCCTCAGATTACTGGTTCGTGAATAATTTCTTAAAAGTCTGATGCTCTACCGACTGAGCTATGCAGGCTGCTTGGGCGGAATTTCTTACATTCGGAACAATTGTTTAACACAGCCACTTGAATGAAAAATATCTCGCTTTGTTCGAGCTCGTTTCAAGTCAACGCATCTCACGGCAACGTCTACCAGTGGAAGTTTAAGTCCTATGACTTTTCCCTGCAGACGAGTTTCTTCCCTTTATTCAATTTAATTCTTAACTGTTTTGTTTGTTTGTTCGTTCGTTCGTTCGTTAGTTAGTTAGTTAGTTAGTTAGTTAGTGAGTTAGTGAGAGACATACAGACAGAAAGACATATAACTAGCGAGATATGTAGCTGTCTGGATGGTTTTCAGTTGATTACACAAAAGTAAATTTGAAAAAAATTCGTCGCCGATAGGATTCGAACCTATGCGGGGAAACCCCAATGGATTTCTAGTCCATCGCCTTAACCTCTCGGCCACGACGACATATCTACGTAATTTTTCTTTATTTCTTTAGCCGTTACTCTGCAAGTAGCCAGTCAGAAGTTACGTATGTGGCGAGAAGAGAATGATAATTTAATAAAAATGAAATCAATCAGTAGCCTACATGGGGACTTGAACCCCAGACCCTCAGATTACTGGTTCGTGAATAATTTCTTAAAAGTCTGATGCTCTACCGACTGAGCTATGCAGGCTGCTTGGGCGGAATTTCTTACATTCGGAACAATTGTTTAACACAGCCACTTGAATGAAAAATATCTCGCTTTGTTCGAGCTCGTTTCAAGTCAACGCATCTCACGGCAACGTCTACCAGTGGAAGTTTAAGTCCTATGACTTTTCCCTGCAGACGAGTTTCTTCCCTTTATTCAATTTAATTCTTAACTGTTTTGTTTGTTTGTTTGTTCGTTAGTTAGTTAGTTAGTTAGTTAGTTAGTTAGTGAGTTAGTGAGAGACATACAGACAGAAAGACATATAACTAGCGAGATATGTAGCTGTCTGGATGGTTTTCAGTTGATTACACAAAAGTAAATTTGAAAAAAATTCGTCGCCGATAGGATTCGAACCTATGCGGGGAAACCCCAATGGATTTCTAGTCCATCGCCTTAACCTCTCGGCCACGACGACATATCTACGTAATTTTTCTTTATTTCTTTAGCCGTTACTCTGCAAGTAGCCAGTCAGAAGTTACGTATGTGGCGAGAAGAGAATGATAATTTAATAAAAATGAAATCAATCAGTAGCCTACATGGGGACTTGAACCCCAGACCCTCAGATTACTGGTTCGTGAATAATTTCTTAAAAGTCTGATGCTCTACCGACTGAGCTATGCAGGCTGCTTGGGCGGAATTTCTTACATTCGGAACAATTGTTTAACACAGCCACTTGAATGAAAAATATCTCGCTTTGTTCGAGCGCGTTTCAAGTCAACGCATCTCACGGCAACGTCTACCAGTGGAAGTTTAAGTCCTATGACTTTTCCCTGCAGACGAGTTTCTTCCCTTTATTCAATTTAATTCTTAACTGTTTTGTTTGTTTGTTCGTTCGTTAGTTAGTTAGTTAGTTAGTTAGTTAGTTAGTTAGTGAGTTAGTGAGAGACATACAGACAGAAAGACATATAACTAGCGAGATATGTAGCTGTCTGGATGGTTTTCAGTTGATTACACAAAAGTAAATTTGAAAAAAATTCGTCGCCGATAGGATTCGAACATATGCGGGGAAACCCCAATGGATTTCTAGTCCATCGCCTTAACCTCTCGGCCACGACGACATATCTACGTAATTTTTCTTTATTTCTTTAGCCGTTACTCTGCAAGTAGCCAGTCAGAAGTTACGTATGTGACGAGAAGAGAATGATAATTTAATAAAAATGAAATCAATCAGTAGCCTACATGGGGACTTGAACCCCAGACCCTCAGATTACTGGTTCGTGAATAATTTCTTAAAAGTCTGATGCTCTACCGACTGAGCTATGCAGGCTGCTTGGGCGGAATTTCTTACATTCGGAACAATTGTTTAACACAGCCACTTGAATGAAAAATATCTCGCTTTGTTCGAGCTCGTTTCAAGTCAACGCATCTCACGGCAACGTCTACCAGTGGAAGTTTAAGTCCTATGACTTTTCCCTGCAGACGAGTTTCTTCCCTTTATTCAATTTAATTCTTAACTGTTTTGTTTGTTTGTTCGTTAGTTAGTTAGTTAGTTAGTTAGTTAGTTAGTGAGTTAGTGAGAGACATACAGACAGAAAGACATATAACTAGCGAGATATGTAGCTGTCTGGATGGTTTTCAGTTGATTACACAAAAGTAAATTTGAAAAAAATTCGTCGCCGATAGGATTCGAACCTATGCGGGGAAACCCCAATGGATTTCTAGTCCATCGCCTTAACCTCTCGGCCACGACGACATATCTACGTAATTTTTCTTTATTTCTTTAGCCGTTACTCTGCAAGTAGCCAGTCAGAAGTTACGTATGTGGCGAGAAGAGAATGATAATTTAATAAAAATGAAATCAATCAGTAGCCTACATGGGGACTTGAACCCCAGACCCTCAGATTACTGGTTCGTGAATAATTTCTTAAAAGTCTGATGCTCTACCGACTGAGCTATGCAGGCTGCTTGGGCGGAATTTCTTACATTCGGAACAATTGTTTAACACAGCCACTTGAATGAAAAATATCTCGCTTTGTTCGAGCTCGTTTCAAGTCAACGCATCTCACGGCAACGTCTACCAGTGGAAGTTTAAGTCCTATGACTTTTCCCTGCAGACGAGTTTCTTCCCTTTATTCAATTTAATTCTTAACTGTTTTGTTTGTTTGTTCGTTAGTTAGTTAGTTAGTTAGTTAGTTAGTTAGTGAGTTAGTGAGAGACATACAGACAGAAAGACATATAACTAGCGAGATATGTAGCTGTCTGGATGGTTTTCAGTTGATTACACAAAAGTAAATTTGAAAAAAATTCGTCGCCGATAGGATTCGAACCTATGCGGGGAAACCCCAATGGATTTCTAGTCCATCGCCTTAACCTCTCGGCCACGACGACATATCTACGTAATTTTTCTTTATTTCTTTAGCCGTTACTCTGCAAGTAGCCAGTCAGAAGTTACGTATGTGGCGAGAAGAGAATGATAATTTAATAAAAATGAAATCAATCAGTAGCCTACATGGGGACTTGAACCCCAGACCCTCAGATTACTGGTTCGTGAATAATTTCTTAAAAGTCTGATGCTCTACCGACTGAGCTATGCAGGCTGCTTGGGCGGAATTTCTTACATTCGGAACAATTGTTTAACACAGCCACTTGAATGAAAAATATCTCGCTTTGTTCGAGCTCGTTTCAAGTCAACGCATCTCACGGCAACGTCTACCAGTGGAAGTTTAAGTCCTATGACTTTTCCCTGCAGACGAGTTTCTTCCCTTTATTCAATTTAATTCTTAACTGTTTTGTTTGTTTGTTCGTTAGTTAGTTAGTTAGTTAGTTAGTTAGTTAGTTAGTTAGTGAGTTAGTGAGAGACATACAGACAGAAAGACATATAACTAGCGAGATATGTAGCTGTCTGGATGGTTTTCAGTTGATTACACAAAAGTAAATTTGAAAAAAATTCGTCGCCGATAGGATTCGAACCTATGCGGGGAAACCCCAATGGATTTCTAGTCCATCGCCTTAACCTCTCGGCCACGACGACATATCTACGTAATTTTTCTTTATTTCTTTAGCCGTTACTCTGCAAGTAGCCAGTCAGAAGTTACGTATGTGGCGAGAAGAGAATGATAATTTAATAAAAATGAAATCAATCAGTAGCCTACATGGGGACTTGAACCCCAGACCCTCAGATTACTGGTTCGTGAATAATTTCTTAAAAGTCTGATGCTCTACCGACTGAGCTATGCAGGCTGCTTGGGCGGAATTTCTTACATTCGGAACAATTGTTTAACACAGCCACTTGAATGAAAAATATCTCGCTTTGTTCGAGCTCGTTTCAAGTCAACGCATCTCACGGCAACGTCTACCAGTGGAAGTTTAAGTCCTATGACTTTTCCCTGCAGACGAGTTTCTTCCCTTTATTCAATTTAATTCTTAACTGTTTTGTTTGTTTGTTCGTTAGTTAGTTAGTTAGTTAGTTAGTGAGTTAGTGAGAGACATACAGACAGAAAGACATATAACTAGCGAGATATGTAGCTGTCTGGATGGTTTTCAGTTGATTACACAAAAGTAAATTTGAAAAAAATTCGTCGCCGATAGGATTCGAACCTATGCGGGGAAACCCCAATGGATTTCTAGTCCATCGCCTTAACCTCTCGGCCACGACGACATATCTACGTAATTTTTCTTTATTTCTTTAGCCGTTACTCTGCAAGTAGCCAGTCAGAAGTTACGTATGTGGCGAGAAGAGAATGATAATTTAATAAAAATGAAATCAATCAGTAGCCTACATGGGGACTTGAACCCCAGACCCTCAGATTACTGGTTCGTGAATAATTTCTTAAAAGTCTGATGCTCTACCGACTGAGCTATGCAGGCTGCTTGGGCGGAAATTCTTACATTCGGAACAATTGTTTAACACAGCCACTTGAATGAAAAATATCTCGCTTTGTTCGAGCTCGTTTCAAGTCAACGCATCTCACGGCAACGTCTACCAGTGGAAGTTTAAGTCCTATGACTTTTCCCTGCAGACGAGTTTCTTCCCTTTATTCAATTTAATTCTTAACTGTTTTGTTTGTTTGTTCGTTAGTTAGTTAGCTAGTTAGTTAGTTAGTTAGTTAGTTAGTGAGTTAGTGAGAGACATACAGACAGAAAGACATATAACTAGCGAGATATGTAGCTGTCTGGATGGTTTTCAGTTGATTACACAAAAGTAAATTTGAAAAAAATTCGTCGCCGATAGGATTCGAACCTATGCGGGGAAACCCCAATGGATTTCTAGTCCATCGCCTTAACCTCTCGGCCACGACGACATATCTACGTAATTTTTCTTTATTTCTTTAGCCGTTACTCTGCAAGTAGCCAGTCAGAAGTTACGTATGTGGCGAGAAGAGAATGATAATTTAATAAAAATGAAATCAATCAGTAGCCTACATGGGGACTTGAACCCCAGACCCTCAGATTACTGGTTCGTGAATAATTTCTTAAAAGTCTGATGCTCTACCGACTGAGCTATGCAGGCTGCTTGGGCGGAATTTCTTACATTCGGAACAATTGTTTAACACAGCCACTTGAATGAAAAATATCTCGCTTTGTTCGAGCTCGTTTCAAGTCAACGCATCTCACGGCAACGTCTACCAGTGGAAGTTTAAGTCCTATGACTTTTCCCTGCAGACGAGTTTCTTCCCTTTATTCAATTTAATTCTTAACTGTTTTGTTTGTTTGTTCGTTCGTTCGTTCGTTAGTTAGTTAGTTAGTTAGTTAGTTAGTTAGTTAGTTAGTTAGTTAGTTAGTTAGTTAGTGAGTTAGTGAGAGACATACAGACAGAAAGACATATAACTAGCGAGATATGTAGCTGTCTGGATGGTTTTCAGTTGATTACACAAAAGTAAATTTGAAAAAAATTCGTCGCCGATAGGATTCGAACCTATGCGGGGAAACCCCAATGGATTTCTAGTCCATCGCCTTAACCTCTCGGCCACGACGACATATCTACGTAATTTTTCTTTATTTCTTTAGCCGTTACTCTGCAAGTAGCCAGTCAGAAGTTACGTATGTGGCGAGAAGAGAATGATAATTAAATAAAAATGAAATCAATCAGTAGCCTACATGGGGACTTGAACCCCAGACCCTCAGATTACTGGTTCGTGAATAATTTCTTAAAAGTCTGATGCTCTACCGACTGAGCTATGCAGGCTGCTTGGGCGGAATTTCTTACATTCGGAACAATTGTTTAACACAGCCACTTGAATGAAAAATATCTCGCTTTGTTCGAGCTCGTTTCAAGTCAACGCATCTCACGGCAACGTCTACCAGTGGAAGTTTAAGTCCTATGACTTTTCCCTGCAGACGAGTTTCTTCCCTTTATTCAATTTAATTCTTAACTGTTTTGTTTGTTTGTTCGTTCGTTAGTTAGTTAGTTAGTTAGTTAGTTAGTGAGTTAGTGAGAGACATACAGACAGAAAGACATATAACTAGCGAGATATGTAGCTGTCTGGATGGTTTTCAGTTGATTACACAAAAGTAAATTTGAAAAAAATTCGTCGCCGATAGGATTCGAACCTATGCGGGGAAACCCCAATGGATTTCTAGTCCATCGCCTTAACCTCTCGGCCACGACGACATATCTACGTAATTTTTCTTTATTTCTTTAGCCGTTACTCTGCAAGTAGCCAGTCAGAAGTTACGTATGTGGCGAGAAGAGAATGATAATTTAATAAAAATGAAATCAATCACTAGCCTACATGGGGACTTGAACCCCAGACCCTCAGATTACTGGTTCGTGAATAATTTCTTAAAAGTCTGATGCTCTACCGACTGAGCTATGCAGGCTGCTTGGGCGGAATTTCTTACATTCGGAACAATTGTTTAACACAGCCACTTGAATGAAAAATATCTCGCTTTGTTCGAGCTCGTTTCAAGTCAACGCATCTCACGGCAACGTCTACCAGTGGAAGTTTAAGTCCTATGACTTTTCCCTGCAGACGAGTTTCTTCCCTTTATTCAATTTAATTCTTAACTGTTTTGTTTGTTTGTTCGTTAGTTAGTTAGTTAGTTAGTTAGTTAGTTAGTTAGTGAGTTAGTGAGAGACATACAGACAGAAAGACATATAACTAGCGAGATATGTAGCTGTCTGGATGGTTTTCAGTTGATTACACAAAAGTAAATTTGAAAAAAATTCGTCGCCGATAGGATTCGAACCTATGCGGGGAAACCCCAATGGATTTCTAGTCCATCGCCTTAACCTCTCGGCCACGACGACATATCTACGTAATTTTTCTTTATTTCTTTAGCCGTTACTCTGCAAGTAGCCAGTCAGAAGTTACGTATGTGGCGAGAAGAGAATGATAATTTAATAAAAATGAAATCAATCAGTAGCCTACATGGGGACTTGAACCCCAAACCCTCAGATTACTGGTTCGTGAATAATTTCTTAAAACTCTGATGCTCTACCGACTGAGCTATGCAGGCTGCTTGGGCGGAATTTCTTACATTCGGAACAATTGTTTAACACAGCCACTTGAATGAAAAATATCTCGCTTTGTTCGAGCTCGTTTCAAGTCAACGCATCTCACGGCAACGTCTACCAGTGGAAGTTTAAGTCCTATGACTTTTCCCTGCAGACGAGTTTCTTCCCTTTATTCAATTTAATTCTTAACTGTTTTGTTTGTTTGTTCGTTCGTTCGTTCGTTCGTTCGTTCGTTCGTTAGTTAGTTAGTTAGTTAGTTAGTGAGTTAGTGAGAGACATACAGACAGAAAGACATATAACTAGCGAGATATGTAGCTGTCTGGATGGTTTTCAGTTGATTACACAAAAGTAAATTTGAAAAAAATTCGTCGCCGATAGGATTCGAACCTATGCGGGGAAACCCCAATGGATTTCTAGTCCATCGCCTTAACCTCTCGGCCACGACGACATATCTACGTAATTTTTCTTTATTTCTTTAGCCGTTACTCTGCAAGTAGCCAGTCAGAAGTTACGTATGTGGCGAGAAGAGAATGATAATTTAATAAAAATGAAATCAATCAGTAGCCTACATGGGGACTTGAACCCCAGACCCTCAGATTACTGGTTCGTGAATAATTTCTTAAAAGTCTGATGCTCTACCGACTGAGCTATGCAGGCTGCTTGGGCGGAATTTCTTACATTCGGAACAATTGTTTAACACAGCCACTTGAATGAAAAATATCTCGCTTTGTTCGAGCTCGTTTCAAGTCAACGCATCTCACGGCAACGTCTACCAGTGGAAGTTTAAGTCCTATGACTTTTCCCTGCAGACGAGTTTCTTCCCTTTATTCAATTTAATTCTTAACTGTTTTGTTTGTTTGTTCGTTAGTTAGTTAGTTAGTTAGTTAGTTAGTGAGTTAGTGAGAGACATACAGACAGAAAGACATATAACTAGCGAGATATGTAGCTGTCTGGATGGTTTTCAGTTGATTACACAAAAGTAAATTTGAAAAAAATTCGTCGCCGATAGGATTCGAACCTATGCGGGGAAACCCCAATGGATTTCTAGTCCATCGCCTTAACCTCTCGGCCACGACGACATATCTACGTAATTTTTCTTTATTTCTTTAGCCGTTACTCTGCAAGTAGCCAGTCAGAAGTTACGTATGTGGCGAGAAGAGAATGATAATTTAATAAAAATGAAATCAATCAGTAGCCTACATGGGGACTTGAACCCCAGACCCTCAGATTACTGGTTCGTGAATAATTTCTTAAAAGTCTGATGCTCTACCGACTGAGCTATGCAGGCTGCTTGGGCGGAATTTCTTACATTCGGAACAATTGTTTAACACAGCCACTTGAATGAAAAATATCTCGCTTTGTTCGAGCTCGTTTCAAGTCAACGCATCTCACGGCAACGTCTACCAGTGGAAGTTTAAGTCCTATGACTTTTCCCTGCAGACGAGTTTCTTCCCTTTATTCAATTTAATTCTTAACTGTTTTGTTTGTTTGTTCGTTCGTTAGTTAGTTAGTTAGTTAGTTAGTTAGTTAGTGAGTTAGTGAGAGACATACAGACAGAAAGACATATAACTAGCGAGATATGTAGCTGTCTGGATGGTTTTCAGTTGATTACACAAAAGTAAATTTGAAAAAAATTCGTCGCCGATAGGATTCGAACCTATGCGGGGAAACCCCAATGGATTTCTAGTCCATCGCCTTAACCTCTCGGCCACGACGACATATCTACGTAATTTTTCTTTATTTCTTTAGCCGTTACTCTGCAAGTAGCCAGTCAGAAGTTACGTATGTGGCGAGAAGAGAATGATAATTTAATAAAAATGAAATCAATCAGTAGCCTACATGGGGACTTGAACCCCAGACCCTCAGATTACTGGTTCGTGAATAATTTCTTAAAAGTCTGATGCTCTACCGACTGAGCTATGCAGGCTGCTTGGGCGGAATTTCTTACATTCGGAACAATTGTTTAACACAGCCACTTGAATGAAAAATATCTCGCTTTGTTCGAGCTCGTTTCAAGTCAACGCATCTCACGGCAACGTCTACCAGTGGAAGTTTAAGTCCTATGACTTTTCCCTGCAGACGAGTTTCTTCCCTTTATTCAATTTAATTCTTAACTGTTTTGTTTGTTTGTTCGTTAGTTAGTTAGTTAGTTAGTTAGTTAGTTAGTTAGTTAGTGAGTTAGTGAGAGACATACAGACAGAAAGACATATAACTAGCGAGATATGTAGCTGTCTGGATGGTTTTCAGTTGATTACACAAAAGTAAATTTGAAAAAAATTCGTCGCCGATAGGATTCGAACCTATGCGGGGAAACCCCAATGGATTTCTAGTCCATCGCCTTAACCTCTCGGCCACGACGACATATCTACGTAATTTTTCTTTATTTCTTTAGCCGTTACTCTGCAAGTAGCCAGTCAGAAGTTACGTATGTGGCGAGAAGAGAATGATAATTTAATAAAAATGAAATCAATCAGTAGCCTACATGGGGACTTGAACCCCAGACCCTCAGATTACTGGTTCGTGAATAATTTCTTAAAAGTCTGATGCTCTACCGACTGAGCTATGCAGGCTGCTTGGGCGGAATTTCTTACATTCGGAACAATTGTTTAACACAGCCACTTGAATGAAAAATATCTCGCTTTGTTCGAGCTCGTTTCAAGTCAACGCATCTCACGGCAACGTCTACCAGTGGAAGTTTAAGTCCTATGACTTTTCCCTGCAGACGAGTTTCTTCCCTTTATTCAATTTAATTCTTAACTGTTTTGTTTGTTTGTTCGTTAGTTAGTTAGTTAGTTAGTTAGTTAGTTAGTTAGTTAGTGAGTTAGTGAGAGACATACAGACAGAAAGACATATAACTAGCGAGATATGTAGCTGTCTGGATGGTTTTCAGTTGATTACACAAAAGTAAATTTGAAAAAAATTCGTCGCCGATAGGATTCGAACCTATGCGGGGAAACCCCAATGGATTTCTAGTCCATCGCCTTAACCTCTCGGCCACGACGACATATCTACGTAATTTTTCTTTATTTCTTTAGCCGTTACTCTGCAAGTAGCCAGTCAGAAGTTACGTATGTGGCGAGAAGAGAATGATAATTTAATAAAAATGAAATCAATCAGTAGCCTACATGGGGACTTGAACCCCAGACCCTCAGATTACTGGTTCGTGAATAATTTCTTAAAAGTCTGATGCTCTACCGACTGAGCTATGCAGGCTGCTTGGGCGGAATTTCTTACATTCGGAACAATTGTTTAACACAGCCACTTGAATGAAAAATATCTCGCTTTGTTCGAGCTCGTTTCAAGTCAACGCATCTCACGGCAACGTCTACCAGTGGAAGTTTAAGTCCTATGACTTTTCCCTGCAGACGAGTTTCTTCCCTTTATTCAATTTAATTCTTAACTGTTTTGTTTGTTTGTTCGTTCGTTCGTTAGTTAGTTAGTTAGTTAGTTAGTTAGTTAGTGAGTTAGTGAGAGACATACAGACAGAAAGACATATAACTAGCGAGATATGTAGCTGTCTGGATGGTTTTCAGTTGATTACACAAAAGTAAATTTGAAAAAAATTCGTCGCCGATAGGATTCGAACCTATGCGGGGAAACCCCAATGGATTTCTAGTCCATCGCCTTAACCTCTCGGCCACGACGACATATCTACGTAATTTTTCTTTATTTCTTTAGCCGTTACTCTGCAAGTAGCCAGTCAGAAGTTACGTATGTGGCGAGAAGAGAATGATAATTTAATAAAAATGAAATCAATCAGTAGCCTACATGGGGACTTGAACCCCAGACCCTCAGATTACTGGTTCGTGAATAATTTCTTAAAAGTCTGATGCTCTACCGACTGAGCTATGCAGGCTGCTTGGGCGGAATTTCTTACATTCGGAACAATTGTTTAACACAGCCACTTGAATGAAAAATATCTCGCTTTGTTCGAGCTCGTTTCAAGTCAACGCATCTCACGGCAACGTCTACCAGTGGAAGTTTAAGTCCTATGACTTTTCCCTGCAGACGAGTTTCTTCCCTTTATTCAATTTAATTCTTAACTGTTTTGTTTGTTTGTTCGTTAGTTAGTTAGTTAGTTAGTGAGTTAGTGAGAGACATACAGACAGAAAGACATATAACTAGCGAGATATGTAGCTGTCTGGATGGTTTTCAGTTGATTACACAAAAGTAAATTTGAAAAAAATTCGTCGCCGATAGGATTCGAACCTATGCGGGGAAACCCCAATGGATTTCTAGTCCATCGCCTTAACCTCTCGGCCACGACGACATATCTACGTAATTTTTCTTTATTTCTTTAGCCGTTACTCTGCAAGTAGCCAGTCAGAAGTTACGTATGTGGCGAGAAGAGAATGATAATTTAATAAAAATGAAATCAATCAGTAGCCTACATGGGGACTTGAACCCCAGACCCTCAGATTACTGGTTCGTGAATAATTTCTTAAAAGTCTGATGCTCTACCGACTGAGCTATGCAGGCTGCTTGGGCGGAATTTCTTACATTCGGAACAATTGTTTAACACAGCCACTTGAATGAAAAATATCTCGCTTTGTTCGAGCTCGTTTCAAGTCAACGCATCTCACGGCAACGTCTACCAGTGGAAGTTTAAGTCCTATGACTTTTCCCTGCAGACGAGTTTCTTCCCTTTATTCAATTTAATTCTTAACTGTTTTGTTTGTTTGTTCGTTCGTTCGTTAGTTAGTTAGTTAGTTAGTGAGTTAGTGAGAGACATACAGACAGAAAGACATATAACTAGCGAGATATGTAGCTGTCTGGATGGTTTTCAGTTGATTACACAAAAGTAAATTTGAAAAAAATTCGTCGCCGATAGGATTCGAACCTATGCGGGGAAACCCCAATGGATTTCTAGTCCATCGCCTTAACCTCTCGGCCACGACGACATATCTACGTAATTTTTCTTTATTTCTTTAGCCGTTACTCTGCAAGTAGCCAGTCAGAAGTTACGTATATGGCGAGAAGAGAATGATAATTTAATAAAAATGAAATCAATCAGTAGCCTACATGGGGACTTGAACCCCAGACCCTCAGATTACTGGTTCGTGAATAATTTCTTAAAAGTCTGATGCTCTACCGACTGAGCTATGCAGGCTGCTTGGGCGGAATTTCTTACATTCGGAACAATTGTTTAACACAGCCACTTGAATGAAAAATATCTCGCTTTGTTCGAGCTCGTTTCAAGTCAACGCATCTCACGGCAACGTCTACCAGTGGAAGTTTAAGTCCTATGACTTTTCCCTGCAGACGAGTTTCTTCCCTTTATTCAATTTAATTCTTAACTGTTTTGTTTGTTTGTTCGTTAGTTAGTTAGTTAGTTAGTTAGTTAGTGAGTTAGTGAGAGACATACAGACAGAAAGACATATAACTAGCGAGATATGTAGCTGTCTGGATGGTTTTCAGTTGATTACACAAAAGTAAATTTGAAAAAAATTCGTCGCCGATAGGATTCGAACCTATGCGGGGAAACCCCAATGGATTTCTAGTCCATCGCCTTAACCTCTCGGCCACGACGACATATCTACGTAATTTTTCTTTATTTCTTTAGCCGTTACTCTGCAAGTAGCCAGTCAGAAGTTACGTATGTGGCGAGAAGAGAATGATAATTTAATAAAAATGAAATCAATCAGTAGCCTACATGGGGACTTGAACCCCAGACCCTCAGATTACTGGTTCGTGAATAATTTCTTAAAAGTCTGATGCTCTACCGACTGAGCTATGCAGGCTGCTTGGGCGGAATTTCTTACATTCGGAACAATTGTTTAACACAGCCACTTGAATGAAAAATATCTCGCTTTGTTCGAGCTCGTTTCAAGTCAACGCATCTCACGGCAACGTCTACCAGTGGAAGTTTAAGTCCTATGACTTTTCCCTGCAGACGAGTTTCTTCCCTTTATTCAATTTAATTCTTAACTGTTTTGTTTGTTTGTTCGTTAGTTAGTTAGTTAGTTAGTTAGTTAGTTAGTTAGTTAGTGAGTTAGTGAGAGACATACAGACAGAAAGACATATAACTAGCGAGATATGTAGCTGTCTGGATGGTTTTCAGTTGATTACACAAAAGTAAATTTGAAAAAAATTCGTCGCCGATAGGATTCGAACCTATGCGGGGAAACCCCAATGGATTTCTAGTCCATCGCCTTAACCTCTCGGCCACGACGACATATCTACGTAATTTTTCTTTATTTCTTTAGCCGTTACTCTGCAAGTAGCCAGTCAGAAGTTACGTATGTGGCGAGAAGAGAATGATAATTTAATAAAAATGAAATCAATAAGTAGCCTACATGGGGACTTGAACCCCAGACCCTCAGATTACTGGTTCGTGAATAATTTCTTAAAAGTCTGATGCTCTACCGACTGAGCTATGCAGGCTGCTTGGGCGGAATTTCTTACATTCGGAACAATTGTTTAACACAGCCACTTGAATGAAAAATATCTCGCTTTGTTCGAGCTCGTTTCAAGTCAACGCATCTCACGGCAACGTCTACCAGTGGAAGTTTAAGTCCTATGACTTTTCCCTGCAGACGAGTTTCTTCCCTTTATTCAATTTAATTCTTAACTGTTTTGTTTGTTTGTTCGTTAGTTAGTTAGTTAGTTAGTTAGTTAGTTAGTGAGTTAGTGAGAGACATACAGACAGAAAGACATATAACTAGCGAGATATGTAGCTGTCTGGATGGTTTTCAGTTGATTACACAAAAGTAAATTTGAAAAAAATTCGTCGCCGATAGGATTCGAACCTATGCGGGGAAACCCCAATGGATTTCTAGTCCATCGCCTTAACCTCTCGGCCACGACGACATATCTACGTAATTTTTCTTTATTTCTTTAGCCGTTACTCTGCAAGTAGCCAGTCAGAAGTTACGTATGTGGCGAGAAGAGAATGATAATTTAATAAAAATGAAATCAATCAGTAGCCTACATGGGGACTTGAACCCCAGACCCTCAGATTACTGGTTCGTGAATAATTTCTTAAAAGTCTGATGCTCTACCGACTGAGCTATGCAGGCTGCTTGGGCGGAATTTCTTACATTCGGAACAATTGTTTAACACAGCCACTTGAATGAAAAATATCTCGCTTTGTTCGAGCTCGTTTCAAGTCAACGCATCTCACGGCAACGTCTACCAGTGGAAGTTTAAGTCCTATGACTTTTCCCTGCAGACGAGTTTCTTCCCTTTATTCAATTTAATTCTTAACTGTTTTGTTTGTTTGTTCGTTAGTTAGTTAGTTAGTTAGTTAGTTAGTTAGTGAGTTAGTGAGAGACATACAGACAGAAAGACATATAACTAGCGAGATATGTAGCTGTCTGGATGGTTTTCAGTTGATTACACAAAAGTAAATTTGAAAAAAATTCGTCGCCGATAGGATTCGAACCTATGCGGGGAAACCCCAATGGATTTCTAGTCCATCGCCTTAACCTCTCGGCCACGACGACATATCTACGTAATTTTTCTTTATTTCTTTAGCCGTTACTCTGCAAGTAGCCAGTCAGAAGTTACGTATGTGGCGAGAAGAGAATGATAATTTAATAAAAATGAAATCAATCAGTAGCCTACATGGGGACTTGAACCCCAGACCCTCAGATTACTGGTTCGTGAATAATTTCTTAAAAGTCTGATGCTCTACCGACTGAGCTATGCAGGCTGCTTGGGCGGAATTTCTTACATTCGGAACAATTGTTTAACACAGCCACTTGAATGAAAAATATCTCGCTTTGTTCGAGCTCGTTTCAAGTCAACGCATCTCACGGCAACGTCTACCAGTGGAAGTTTAAGTCCTATGACTTTTCCCTGCAGACGAGTTTCTTCCCTTTATTCAATTTAATTCTTAACTGTTTTGTTTGTTTGTTCGTTAGTTAGTTAGTTAGTTAGTTAGTTAGTTAGTGAGTTAGTGAGAGACATACAGACAGAAAGACATATAACTAGCGAGATATGTAGCTGTCTGGATGGTTTTCAGTTGATTACACAAAAGTAAATTTGAAAAAAATTCGTCGCCGATAGGATTCGAACCTATGCGGGGAAACCCCAATGGATTTCTAGTCCATCGCCTTAACCTCTCGGCCACGACGACATATCTACGTAATTTTTCTTTATTTCTTTAGCCGTTACTCTGCAAGTAGCCAGTCAGAAGTTACGTATGTGGCGAGAAGAGAATGATAATTTAATAAAAATGAAATCAATCAGTAGCCTACATGGGGACTTGAACCCCAGACCCTCAGATTACTGGTTCGTGAATAATTTCTTAAAAGTCTGATGCTCTACCGACTGAGCTATGCAGGCTGCTTGGGCGGAATTTCTTACATTCGGAACAATTGTTTAACACAGCCACTTGAATGAAAAATATCTCGCTTTGTTCGAGCTCGTTTCAAGTCAACGCATCTCACGGCAACGTCTACCAGTGGAAGTTTAAGTCCTATGACTTTTCCCTGCAGACGAGTTTCTTCCCTTTATTCAATTTAATTCTTAACTGTTTTGTTTGTTTGTTCGTTAGTTAGTTAGTTAGTTAGTTAGTTAGTTAGTGAGTTAGTGAGAGACATACAGACAGAAAGACATATAACTAGCGAGATATGTAGCTGTCTGGATGGTTTTCAGTTGATTACACAAAAGTAAATTTGAAAAAAATTCGTCGCCGATAGGATTCGAACCTATGCGGGGAAACCCCAATGGATTTCTAGTCCATCGCCTTAACCTCTCGGACACGACGACATATCTACGTAATTTTTCTTTATTTCTTTAGCCGTTACTCTGCAAGTAGCCAGTCAGAAGTTACGTATGTGGCGAGAAGAGAATGATAATTTAATAAAAATGAAATCAATCAGTAGCCTACATGGGGACTTGAACCCCAGACCCTCAGATTACTGGTTCGTGAATAATTTCTTAAAAGTCTGATGCTCTACCGACTGAGCTATGCAGGCTGCTTGGGCGGAATTTCTTACATTCGGAACAATTGTTTAACACAGCCACTTGAATGAAAAATATCTCGCTTTGTTCGAGCTCGTTTCAAGTCAACGCATCTCACGGCAACGTCTACCAGTGGAAGTTTAAGTCCTATGACTTTTCCCTGCAGACGAGTTTCTTCCCTTTATTCAATTTAATTCTTAACTGTTTTGTTTGTTTGTTCGTTAGTTAGTTAGTTAGTTAGTTAGTTAGTTAGTTAGTTAGTGAGAGACATACAGACAGAAAGACATATAACTAGCGAGATATGTAGCTGTCTGGATGGTTTTCAGTTGATTACACAAAAGTAAATTTGAAAAAAATTCGTCGCCGATAGGATTCGAACCTATGCGGGGAAACCCCAATGGATTTCTAGTCCATCGCCTTAACCTCTCGGCCACGACGACATATCTACGTAATTTTTCTTTATTTCTTTAGCCGTTACTCTGCAAGTAGCCAGTCAGAAGTTACGTATGTGGCGAGAAGAGAATGATAATTTAATAAAAATGAAATCAATCAGTAGCCTACATGGGGACTTGAACCCCAGACCCTCAGATTACTGGTTCGTGAATAATTTCTTAAAAGTCTGATGCTCTACCGACTGAGCTATGCAGGCTGCTTGGGCGGAATTTCTTACATTCGGAACAATTGTTTAACACAGCCACTTGAATGAAAAATATCTCGCTTTGTTCGAGCTCGTTTCAAGTCAACGCATCTCACGGCAACGTCTACCAGTGGAAGTTTAAGTCCTATGACTTTTCCCTGCAGACGAGTTTCTTCCCTTTATTCAATTTAATTCTTAACTGTTTTGTTTGTTTGTTCGTTCGTTAGTTAGTTAGTTAGTTAGTTAGTTAGTTAGTTAGTGAGTTAGTGAGAGACATACAGACAGAAAGACATATAACTAGCGAGATATGTAGCTGTCTGGATGGTTTTCAGTTGATTACACAAAAGTAAATTTGAAAAAAATTCGTCGCCGATAGGATTCGAACCTATGCGGGGAAACCCCAATGGATTTCTAGTCCATCGCCTTAACCTCTCGGCCACGACGACATATCTACGTAATTTTTCTTTATTTCTTTAGCCGTTACTCTGCAAGTAGCCAGTCAGAAGTTACGTATGTGGCGAGAAGAGAATGATAATTTAATAAAAATGAAATCAATCAGTAGCCTACATGGGGACTTGAACCCCAGACCCTCAGATTACTGGTTCGTGAATAATTTCTTAAAAGTCTGATGCTCTACCGACTGAGCTATGCAGGCTGCTTGGGCGGAATTTCTTACATTCGGAACAATTGTTTAACACAGCCACTTGAATGAAAAATATCTCGCTTTGTTCGAGCTCGTTTCAAGTCAACGCATCTCACGGCAACGTCTACCAGTGGAAGTTTAAGTCCTATGACTTTTCCCTGCAGACGAGTTTCTTCCCTTTATTCAATTTAATTCTTAACTGTTTTGTTTGTTTGTTTGTTCGTTAGTTAGTTAGTTAGTTAGTTAGTTAGTTAGTTAGTGAGTTAGTGAGAGACATACAGACAGAAAGACATATAACTAGCGAGATATGTAGCTGTCTGGATGGTTTTCAGTTGATTACACAAAAGTAAATTTGAAAAAAATTCGTCGCCGATAGGATTCGAACCTATGCGGGGAAACCCCAATGGATTTCTAGTCCATCGCCTTAACCTCTCGGCCACGACGACATATCTACGTAATTTTTCTTTATTTCTTTAGCCGTTACTCTGCAAGTAGCCAGTCAGAAGTTACGTATGTGGCGAGAAGAGAATGATAATTTAATAAAAATGAAATCAATCAGTAGCCTACATGGGGACTTGAACCCCAGACCCTCAGATTACTGGTTCGTGAATAATTTCTTAAAAGTCTGATGCTCTACCGACTGAGCTATGCAGGCTGCTTGGGCGGAATTTTTTACATTCGGAACAATTGTTTAACACAGCCACTTGACTGAAAAATATCTCGCTTTGTTCGAGCTCGTTTCAAGTCAACGCATCTCACGGCAACGTCTACCAGTGGAAGTTTAAGTCCTATGACTTTTCCCTGCAGACGAGTTTCTTCCCTTTATTCAATTTAATTCTTAACTGTTTTGTTTGTTTGTTCGTTAGTTAGTTAGTTAGTTAGTTAGTTAGTTAGTTAGTGAGTTAGTGAGAGACATACAGACAGAAAGACATATAACTAGCGAGATATGTAGCTGTCTGGATGGTTTTCAGTTGATTACACAAAAGTAAATTTGAAAAAAATTCGTCGCCGATAGGATTCGAACCTATGCGGGGAAACCCCAATGGATTTCTAGTCCATCGCCTTAACCTCTCGGCCACGACGACATATCTACGTAATTTTTCTTTATTTCTTTAGCCGTTACTCTGCAAGTAGCCAGTCAGAAGTTACGTATGTGGCGAGAAGAGAATGATAATTTAATAAAAATGAAATCAATCAGTAGCCTACATGGGGACTTGAACCCCAGACCCTCAGATTACTGGTTCGTGAATAATTTCTTAAAAGTCTGATGCTCTACCGACTGAGCTATGCAGGCTGCTTGGGCGGAATTTCTTACATTCGGAACAATTGTTTAACACAGCCACTTGAATGAAAAATATCTCGCTTTGTTCGAGCTCGTTTCAAGTCAACGCATCTCACGGCAACGTCTACCAGTGGAAGTTTAAGTCCTATGACTTTTCCCTGCAGACGAGTTTCTTCCCTTTATTCAATTTAATTCTTAACTGTTTTGTTTGTTTGTTCGTTAGTTAGTTAGTTAGTTAGTTAGTTAGTTAGTTAGTGAGTTAGTGAGAGACATACAGACAGAAAGACATATAACTAGCGAGATATGTAGCTGTCTGGATGGTTTTCAGTTGATTACACAAAAGTAAATTTGAAAAAAATTCGTCGCCGATAGGATTCGAACCTATGCGGGGAAACCCCAATGGATTTCTAGTCCATCGCCTTAACCTCTCGGCCACGACGACATATCTACGTAATTTTTCTTTATTTCTTTAGCCGTTACTCTGCAAGTAGCCAGTCAGAAGTTACGTATGTGGCGAGAAGAGAATGATAATTTAATAAAAATGAAATCAATCAGTAGCCTACATGGGGACTTGAACCCCAGACCCTCAGATTACTGGTTCGTGAATAATTTCTTAAAAGTCTGATGCTCTACCGACTGAGCTATGCAGGCTGCTTGGGCGGAATTTCTTACATTCGGAACAATTGTTTAACACAGCCACTTGAATGAAAAATATCTCGCTTTGTTCGAGCTCGTTTCAAGTCAACGCATCTCACGGCAACGTCTACCAGTGGAAGTTTAAGTCCTATGACTTTTCCCTGCAGACGAGTTTCTTCCCTTTATTCAATTTAATTCTTAACTGTTTTGTTTGTTTGTTCGTTAGTTAGTTAGTTAGTTAGTTAGTTAGTTAGTTAGTGAGTTAGTGAGAGACATACAGACAGAAAGACATATAACTAGCGAGATATGTAGCTGTCTGGATGGTTTTCAGTTGATTACACAAAAGTAAATTTGAAAAAAATTCGTCGCCGATAGGATTCGAACCTATGCGGGGAAACCCCAATGGATTTCTAGTCCATCGCCTTAACCTCTCGGCCACGACGACATATCTACGTAATTTTTCTTTATTTCTTTAGCCGTTACTCTGCAAGTAGCCAGTCAGAAGTTACGTATGTGGCGAGAAGAGAATGATAATTTAATAAAAATGAAATCAATCAGTAGCCTACATGGGGACTTGAACCCCAGACCCTCAGATTACTGGTTCGTGAATAATTTCTTAAAAGTCTGATGCTCTACCGACTGAGCTATGCAGGCTGCTTGGGCGGAATTTCTTACATTCGGAACAATTGTTTAACACAGCCACTTGAATGAAAAATATCTCGCTTTGTTCGAGCTCGTTTCAAGTCAACGCATCTCACGGCAACGTCTACCAGTGGAAGTTTAAGTCCTATGACTTTTCCCTGCAGACGAGTTTCTTCCCTTTATTCAATTTAATTCTTAACTGTTTTGTTTGTTTGTTCGTTAGTTAGTTAGTTAGTTAGTTAGTTAGTGAGAGACATACAGACAGAAAGACATATAACTAGCGAGATATGTAGCTGTCTGGATGGTTTTCAGTTGATTACACAAAAGTAAATTTGAAAAAAATTCGTCGCTGATAGGATTCGAACCTATGCGGGGAAACCCCAATGGATTTCTAGTCCATCGCCTTAACCTCTCGGCCACGACGACATATCTACGTAATTTTTCTTTATTTCTTTAGCCGTTACTCTGCAAGTAGCCAGTCAGAAGTTACGTATGTGGCGAGAAGAGAATGATAATTTAATAAAAATGAAATCAATCAGTAGCCTACATGGGGACTTGAACCCCAGACCCTCAGATTACTGGTTCGTGAATAATTTCTTAAAAGTCTGATGCTCTACCGACTGAGCTATGCAGGCTGCTTGGGCGGAATTTCTTACATTCGGAACAATTGTTTAACACAGCCACTTGAATGAAAAATATCTCGCTTTGTTCGAGCTCGTTTCAAGTCAACGCATCTCACGGCAACGTCTACCAGTGGAAGTTTAAGTCCTATGACTTTTCCCTGCAGACGAGTTTCTTCCCTTTATTCAATTTAATTCTTAACTGTTTTGTTTGTTTGTTCGTTAGTTAGTTAGTTAGTTAGTTAGTTAGTTAGTTAGTTAGTTAGTTAGTGAGTTAGTGAGAGACATACAGACAGAAAGACATATAACTAGCGAGATATGTAGCTGTCTGGATGGTTTTCAGTTGATTACACAAAAGTAAATTTGAAAAAAATTCGTCGCCGATAGGATTCGAACCTATGCGGGGAAACCCCAATGGATTTCTAGTCCATCGCCTTAACCTCTCGGCCACGACGACATATCTACGTAATTTTTCTTTATTTCTTTAGCCGTTACTCTGCAAGTAGCCAGTCAGAAGTTACGTATGTGGCGAGAAGAGAATGATAATTTAATAAAAATGAAATCAATCAGTAGCCTACATGGGGACTTGAACCCCAGACCCTCAGATTACTGGTTCGTGAATAATTTCTTAAAAGTCTGATGCTCTACCGACTGAGCTATGCAGGCTGCTTGGGCGGAATTTCTTACATTCGGAACAATTGTTTAACACAGCCACTTGAATGAAAAATATCTCGCTTTGTTCGAGCTCGTTTCAAGTCAACGCATCTCACGGCAACGTCTACCAGTGGAAGTTTAAGTCCTATGACTTTTCCCTGCAGACGAGTTTCTTCCCTTTATTCAATTTAATTCTTAACTGTTTTGTTTGTTTGTTTGTTCGTTCGTTAGTTAGTTAGTTAGTTAGTTAGTTAGTTAGTTAGTGAGTTAGTGAGAGACATACAGACAGAAAGACATATAACTAGCGAGATATGTAGCTGTCTGGATGGTTTTCAGTTGATTACACAAAAGTAAATTTGAAAAAAATTCGTCGCCGATAGGATTCGAACCTATGCGGGGAAACCCCAATGGATTTCTAGTCCATCGCCTTAACCTCTCGGCCACGACGACATATCTACGTAATTTTTCTTTATTTCTTTAGCCGTTACTCTGCAAGTAGCCAGTCAGAAGTTACGTATGTGGCGAGAAGAGAATGATAATTTAATAAAAATGAAATCAATCAGTAGCCTACATGGGGACTTGAACCCCAGACCCTCAGATTACTGGTTCGTGAATAATTTCTTAAAAGTCTGATGCTCTACCGACTGAGCTATGCAGGCTGCTTGGGCGGAATTTCTTACATTCGGAACAATTGTTTAACACAGCCACTTGAATGAAAAATATCTCGCTTTGTTCGAGCTCGTTTCAAGTCAACGCATCTCACGGCAACGTCTACCAGTGGAAGTTTAAGTCCTATGACTTTTCCCTGCAGACGAGTTTCTTCCCTTTATTCAATTTAATTCTTAACTGTTTTGTTTGTTTGTTTGTTCGTTCGTTCGTTAGTTAGTTAGTTAGTTAGTTAGTTAGTTAGTGAGTTAGTGAGAGACATACAGACAGAAAGACATATAACTAGCGAGATATGTAGCTGTCTGGATGGTTTTCAGTTGATTACACAAAAGTAAATTTGAAAAAAATTCGTCGCCGATAGGATTCGAACCTATGCGGGGAAACCCCAATGGATTTCTAGTCCATCGCCTTAACCTCTCGGCCACGACGACATATCTACGTAATTTTTCTTTATTTCTTTAGCCGTTACTCTGCAAGTAGCCAGTCAGAAGTTACGCATGTGGCGAGAAGAGAATGATAATTTAATAAAAATGAAATCAATCAGTAGCCTACATGGGGACTTGAACCCCAGACCCTCAGATTACTGGTTCGTGAATAATTTCTTAAAAGTCTGATGCTCTACCGACTGAGCTATGCAGGCTGCTTGGGCGGAATTTCTTACATTCGGAACAATTGTTTAACACAGCCACTTGAATGAAAAATATCTCGCTTTGTTCGAGCTCGTTTCAAGTCAACGCATCTCACGGCAACGTCTACCAGTGGAAGTTTAAGTCCTATGACTTTTCCCTGCAGACGAGTTTCTTCCCTTTATTCAATTTAATTCTTAACTGTTTTGTTTGTTTGTTCGTTAGTTAGTTAGTTAGTTAGTTAGTTAGTTAGTTAGTTAGTGAGTTAGTGAGAGACATACAGACAGAAAGACATATAACTAGCGAGATATGTAGCTGTCTGGATGGTTTTCAGTTGATTACACAAAAGTAAATTTGAAAAAAATTCGTCGCCGATAGGATTCGAACCTATGCGGGGAAACCCCAATGGATTTCTAGTCCATCGCCTTAACCTCTCGGCCACGACGACATATCTACGTAATTTTTCTTTATTTCTTTAGCCGTTACTCTGCAAGTAGCCAGTCAGAAGTTACGTATGTGGCGAGAAGAGAATGATAATTTAATAAAAATGAAATCAATCAGTAGCCTACATGGGGACTTGAACCCCAGACCCTCAGATTACTGGTTCGTGAATAATTTCTTAAAAGTCTGATGCTCTACCGACTGAGCTATGCAGGCTGCTTGGGCGGAATTTCTTACATTCGGAACAATTGTTTAACACAGCCACTTGAATGAAAAATATCTCGCTTTGTTCGAGCTCGTTTCAAGTCAACGCATCTCACGGCAACGTCTACCAGTGGAAGTTTAAGTCCTATGACTTTTCCCTGCAGACGAGTTTCTTCCCTTTATTCAATTTAATTCTTAACTGTTTTGTTTGTTTGTTCGTTAGTTAGTTAGTTAGTTAGTTAGTTAGTTAGTGAGTTAGTGAGAGACATACAGACAGAAAGACATATAACTAGCGAGATATGTAGCTGTCTGGATGGTTTTCAGTTGATTACACAAAAGTAAATTTGAAAAAAATTCGTCGCCGATAGGATTCGAACCTATGCGGGGAAACCCCAATGGATTTCTAGTCCATCGCCTTAACCTCTCGGCCACGACGACATATCTACGTAATTTTTCTTTATTTCTTTAGCCGTTACTCTGCAAGTAGCCAGTCAGAAGTTACGTATGTGGCGAGAAGAGAATGATAATTTAATAAAAATGAAATCAATCAGTAGCCTACATGGGGACTTGAACCCCAGACCCTCAGATTACTGGTTCGTGAATAATTTCTTAAAAGTCTGATGCTCTACCGACTGAGCTATGCAGGCTGCTTGGGCGGAATTTCTTACATTCGGAACAATTGTTTAACACAGCCACTTGAATGAAAAATATCTCGCTTTGTTCGAGCTCGTTTCAAGTCAACGCATCTCACGGCAACGTCTACCAGTGGAAGTTTAAGTCCTATGACTTTTCCCTGCAGACGAGTTTCTTCCCTTTATTCAATTTAATTCTTAACTGTTTTGTTTGTTTGTTCGTTAGTTAGTTAGTTAGTTAGTTAGTTAGTTAGTGAGTTAGTGAGAGACATACAGACAGAAAGACATATAACTAGCGAGATATGTAGCTGTCTGGATGGTTTTCAGTTGATTACACAAAAGTAAATTTGAAAAAAATTCGTCGCCGATAGGATTCGAACCTATGCGGGGAAACCCCAATGGATTTCTAGTCCATCGCCTTAACCTCTCGGCCACGACGACATATCTACGTAATTTTTCTTTATTTCTTTAGCCGTTACTCTGCAAGTAGCCAGTCAGAAGTTACGTATGTGGCGAGAAGAGAATGATAATTTAATAAAAATGAAATCAATCAGTAGCCTACATGGGGAATTGAACCCCAGACCCTCAGATTACTGGTTCGTGAATAATTTCTTAAAAGTCTGATGCTCTACCGACTGAGCTATGCAGGCTGCTTGGGCGGAATTTCTTACATTCGGAACAATTGTTTAACACAGCCACTTGAATGAAAAATATCTCGCTTTGTTCGAGCTCGTTTCAAGTCAACGCATCTCACGGCAACGTCTACCAGTGGAAGTTTAAGTCCTATGACTTTTCCCTGCAGACGAGTTTCTTCCCTTTATTCAATTTAATTCTTAACTGTTTTGTTTGTTTGTTCGTTCGTTCGTTCGTTCGTTCGTTAGTTAGTTAGTTAGTTAGTGAGTTAGTGAGAGACATACAGACAGAAAGACATATAACTAGCGAGATATGTAGCTGTCTGGATGGTTTTCAGTTGATTACACAAAAGTAAATTTGAAAAAAATTCGTCGCCGATAGGATTCGAACCTATGCGGGGAAACCCCAATGGATTTCTAGTCCATCGCCTTAACCTCTCGGCCACGACGACATATCTACGTAATTTTTCTTTATTTCTTTAGCCGTTACTCTGCAAGTAGCCAGTCAGAAGTTACGTATGTGGCGAGAAGAGAATGATAATTTAATAAAAATGAAATCAATCAGTAGCCTACATGGGGACTTGAACCCCAGACCCTCAGATTACTGGTTCGTGAATAATTTCTTTAAAGTCTGATGCTCTACCGACTGAGCTATGCTGGCTGCTTGGGCGGAATTTCTTACATTCGGAACAATTGTTTAACACAGCCACTTGAATGAAAAATATCTCGCTTTGTTCGAGCTCGTTTCAAGTCAACGCATCTCACGGCAACGTCTACCAGTGGAAGTTTAAGTCCTATGACTTTTCCCTGCAGACGAGTTTCTTCCCTTTATTCAATTTAATTCTTAACTGTTTTGTTTGTTTGTTCGTTAGTTAGTTAGTTAGTTAGTTAGTTAGTTAGTTAGTTAGTTAGTTAGTGAGAGACATACAGACAGAAAGACATATAACTAGCGAGATATGTAGCTGTCTGGATGGTTTTCAGTTGATTACACAAAAGTAAATTTGAAAAAAATTCGTCGCCGATAGGATTCGAACCTATGCGGGGAAACCCCAATGGATTTCTAGTCCATCGCCTTAACCTCTCGGCCACGACGACATATCTACGTAATTTTTCTTTATTTCTTTAGCCGTTACTCTGCAAGTAGCCAGTCAGAAGTTACGTATGTGGCGAGAAGAGAATGATAATTTAATAAAAATGAAATCAATCAGTAGCCTACATGGGGACTTGAACCCCAGACCCTCAGATTACTGGTTCGTGAATAATTTCTTAAAAGTCTGATGCTCTACCGACTGAGCTATGCAGGCTGCTTGGGCGGAATTTCTTACATTCGGAACAATTGTTTAACACAGCCACTTGAATGAAAAATATCTCGCTTTGTTCGAGCTCGTTTCAAGTCAACGCATCTCACGGCAACGTCTACCAGTGGAAGTTTAAGTCCTATGACTTTTCCCTGCAGACGAGTTTCTTCCCTTTATTCAATTTAATTCTTAACTGTTTTGTTTGTTTGTTCGTTAGTTAGTTAGTTAGTTAGTTAGTTAGTTAGTTAGTTAGTGAGTTAGTGAGAGACATACAGACAGAAAGACATATAACTAGCGAGATATGTAGCTGTCTGGATGGTTTTCAGTTGATTACACAAAAGTAAATTTGAAAAAAATTCGTCGCCGATAGGATTCGAACCTATGCGGGGAAACCCCAATGGATTTCTAGTCCATCGCCTTAACCTCTCGGCCACGACGACATATCTACGTAGTTTTTCTTTATTTCTTTAGCCGTTACTCTGCAAGTAGCCAGTCAGAAGTTACGTATGTGGCGAGAAGAGAATGATAATTTAATAAAAATGAAATCAATCAGTAGCCTACATGGGGACTTGAACCCCAGACCCTCAGATTACTGGTTCGTGAATAATTTCTTAAAAGTCTGATGCTCTACCGACTGAGCTATGCAGGCTGCTTGGGCGGAATTTCTTACATTCGGAACAATTGTTTAACACAGCCACTTGAATGAAAAATATCTCGCTTTGTTCGAGCTCGTTTCAAGTCAACGCATCTCACGGCAACGTCTACCAGTGGAAGTTTAAGTCCTATGACTTTTCCCTGCAGACGAGTTTCTTCCCTTTATTCAATTTAATTCTTAACTGTTTTGTTTGTTTGTTCGTTAGTTAGTTAGTTAGTTAGTTAGTTAGTTAGTTAGTTAGTTAGTGGCTTAGTGAGAGACATACAGACAGAAAGACATATAACTAGCGAGATATGTAGCTGTCTGGATGGTTTTCAGTTGATTACACAAAAGTAAATTTGAAAAAAATTCGTCGCCGATAGGATTCGAACCTATGCGGGGAAACCCCAATGGATTTCTAGTCCATCGCCTTAACCTCTCGGCCACGACGACATATCTACGTAATTTTTCTTTATTTCTTTAGCCGTTACTCTGCAAGTAGCCAGTCAGAAGTTACGTATGTGGCGAGAAGAGAATGATAATTTAATAAAAATGAAATCAATCAGTAGCCTACATGGGGACTTGAACCCCAGACCCTCAGATTACTGGTTCGTGAATAATTTCTTAAAAGTCTGATGCTCTACCGACTGAGCTATGCAGGCTGCTTGGGCGGAATTTCTTACATTCGGAACAATTGTTTAACACAGCCACTTGAATGAAAAATATCTCGCTTTGTGCGAGCTCGTTTCAAGTCAACGCATCTCACGGCAACGTCTACCAGTGGAAGTTTAAGTCCTATGACTTTTCCCTGCAGACGAGTTTCTTCCCTTTATTCAATTTAATTCTTAACTGTTTTGTTTGTTCGTTCGTTCGTTAGTTAGTTAGTTAGTTAGTTAGTTAGTTAGTTAGTTAGTGAGTTAGTGAGAGACATACAGACAGAAAGACATATAACTAGCGAGATATGTAGCTGTCTGGATGGTTTTCAGTTGATTACACAAAAGTAAATTTGAAAACAATTCGTCGCCGATAGGATTCGAACCTATGCGGGGAAACCCCAATGGATTTCTAGTCCATCGCCTTAACCTCTCGGCCACGACGACATATCTACGTAATTTTTCTTTATTTCTTTAGCCGTTACTCTGCAAGTAGCCAGTCAGAAGTTACGTATGTGGCGAGAAGAGAATGATAATTTAATAAAAATGAAATCAATCAGTAGCCTACATGGGGACTTGAACCCCAGACCCTCAGATTACTGGTTCGTGAATAATTTCTTAAAAGTCTGATGCTCTACCGACTGAGCTATGCAGGCTGCTTGGGCGGAATTTCTTACATTCGGAACAATTGTTTAACACAGCCACTTGAATGAAAAATATCTCGCTTTGTTCGAGCTCGTTTCAAGTCAACGCATCTCACGGCAACGTCTACCAGTGGAAGTTTAAGTCCTATGACTTTTCCCTGCAGACGAGTTTCTTCCCTTTATTCAATTTAATTCTTAACTGTTTTGTTTGTTTGTTCGTTAGTTAGTTAGTTAGTTAGTTAGTTAGTTAGTTAGTTAGTGAGTTAGTGAGAGACATACAGACAGAAAGACATATAACTAGCGAGATATGTAGCTGTCTGGATGGTTTTCAGTTGATTACACAAAAGTAAATTTGAAAAAAATTCGTCGCCGATAGGATTCGAACCTATGCGGGGAAACCCCAATGGATTTCTAGTCCATCGCCTTAACCTCTCGGCCACGACGACATATCTACGTAATTTTTCTTTATTTCTTTAGCCGTTACTCTGCAAGTAGCCAGTCAGAAGTTACGTATGTGGCGAGAAGAGAATGATAATTTAATAAAAATGAAATCAATCAGTAGCCTACATGGGGACTTGAACCCCAGACCCTCAGATTACTGGTTCGTGAATAATTTCTTAAAAGTCTGATGCTCTACCGACTGAGCTATGCAGGCTGCTTGGGCGGAATTTCTTACATTCGGAACAATTGTTTAACACAGCCACTTGAATGAAAAATATCTCGCTTTGTTCGAGCTCGTTTCAAGTCAACGCATCTCACGGCAACGTCTACCAGTGGAAGTTTAAGTCCTATGACTTTTCCCTGCAGACGAGTTTCTTCCCTTTATTCAATTTAATTCTTAACTGTTTTGTTTGTTTGTTCGTTAGTTAGTTAGTTAGTTAGTTAGTTAGTTAGTTAGTGAGTTAGTGAGAGACATACAGACAGAAAGACATATAACTAGCGAGATATGTAGCTGTCTGGATGGTTTTCAGTTGATTACACAAAAGTAAATTTGAAAAAAATTCGTCGCCGATAGGATTCGAACCTATGCGGGGAAACCCCAATGGATTTCTAGTCCATCGCCTTAACCTCTCGGCCACGACGACATATCTACGTAATTTTTCTTTATTTCTTTAGCCGTTACTCTGCAAGTAGCCAGTCAGAAGTTACGTATGTGGCGAGAAGAGAATGATAATTTAATAAAAATGAAATCAATCAGTAGCCTACATGGGGACTTGAACCCCAGACCCTCAGATTACTGGTTCGTGAATAATTTCTTAAAAGTCTGATGCTCTACCGACTGAGCTATGCAGGCTGCTTGGGCGGAATTTCTTACATTCGGAACAATTGTTTAACACAGCCACTTGAATGAAAAATATCTCGCTTTGTTCGAGCTCGTTTCAAGTCAACGCATCTCACGGCAACGTCTACCAGTGGAAGTTTAAGTCCTATGACTTTTCCCTGCAGACGAGTTTCTTCCCTTTATTCAATTTAATTCTTAACTGTTTTGTTTGTTTGTTCGTTAGTTAGTTAGTTAGTTAGTTAGTTAGTTAGTTAGTGAGTTAGTGAGAGACATACAGACAGAAAGACATATAACTAGCGAGATATGTAGCTGTCTGGATGGTTTTCAGTTGATTACACAAAAGTAAATTTGAAAAAAATTCGTCGCCGATAGGATTCGAACCTATGCGGGGAAACCCCAATGGATTTCTAGTCCATCGCCTTAACCTCTCGGCCACGACGACATATCTACGTAATTTTTCTTTATTTCTTTAGCCGTTACTCTGCAAGTAGCCAGTCAGAAGTTACGTATGTGGCGAGAAGAGAATGATAATTTAATAAAAATGAAATCAATCAGTAGCCTACATGGGGACTTGAACCCCAGACCCTCAGATTACTGGTTCGTGAATAATTTCTTAAAAGTCTGATGCTCTACCGACTGAGCTATGCAGGCTGCTTGGGCGGAATTTCTTACATTCGGAACAATTGTTTAACACAGCCACTTGAATGAAAAATATCTCGCTTTGTTCGAGCTCGTTTCAAGTCAACGCATCTCACGGCAACGTCTACCAGTGGAAGTTTAAGTCCTATGACTTTTCCCTGCAGACGAGTTTCTTCCCTTTATTCAATTTAATTCTTAACTGTTTTGTTTGTTTGTTCGTTAGTTAGTTAGTTAGTTAGTTAGTTAGTTAGTGAGTTAGTGAGAGACATACAGACAGAAAGACATATAACTAGCGAGATATGTAGCTGTCTGGATGGTTTTCAGTTGATTACACAAAAGTAAATTTGAAAAAAATTCGTCGCCGATAGGATTCGAACCTATGCGGGGAAACCCCAATGGATTTCTAGTCCATCGCCTTAACCTCTCGGCCACGACGACATATCTACGTAATTTTTCTTTATTTCTTTAGCCGTTACTCTGCAAGTAGCCAGTCAGAAGTTACGTATGTGGCGAGAAGAGAATGATAATTTAATAAAAATGAAATCAATCAGTAGCCTACATGGGGACTTGAACCCCAGACCCTCAGATTACTGGTTCGTGAATAATTTCTTAAAAGTCTGATGCTCTACCGACTGAGCTATGCAGGCTGCTTGGGCGGAATTTCTTACATTCGGAACAATTGTTTAACACAGCCACTTGAATGAAAAATATCTCGCTTTGTTCGAGCTCGTTTCAAGTCAACGCATCTCACGGCAACGTCTACCAGTGGAAGTTTAAGTCCTATGACTTTTCCCTGCAGACGAGTTTCTTCCCTTTATTCAATTTAATTCTTAACTGTTTTGTTTGTTTGTTTGTTTGTTCGTTCGTTCGTTCGTTCGTTAGTTAGTTAGTTAGTTAGTTAGTTAGTGAGAGACATACAGACAGAAAGACATATAACTAGCGAGATATGTAGCTGTCTGGATGGTTTTCAGTTGATTACACAAAAGTAAATTTGAAAAAAATTCGTCGCCGATAGGATTCGAACCTATGCGGGGAAACCCCAATGGATTTCTAGTCCATCGCCTTAACCTCTCGGCCACGACGACATATCTACGTAATTTTTCTTTATTTCTTTAGCCGTTACTCTGCAAGTAGCCAGTCAGAAGTTACGTATGTGGCGAGAAGAGAATGATAATTTAATAAAAATGAAATCAATCAGTAGCCTACATGGGGACTTGAACCCCAGACCCTCAGATTACTGGTTCGTGAATAATTTCTTAAAAGTCTGATGCTCTACCGACTGAGCTATGCAGGCTGCTTGGGCGGAATTTCTTACATTCGGAACAATTGTTTAACACAGCCACTTGAATGAAAAATATCTCGCTTTGTTCGAGCTCGTTTCAAGTCAACGCATCTCACGGCAACGTCTACCAGTGGAAGTTTAAGTCCTATGACTTTTCCCTGCAGACGAGTTTCTTCCCTTTATTCAATTTAATTCTTAACTGTTTTGTTTGTTTGTTCGTTAGTTAGTTAGTTAGTTAGTTAGTTAGTTAGTTAGTTAGTTAGTTAGTGAGTTAGTGAGAGACATACAGACAGAAAGACATATAACTAGCGAGATATGTAGCTGTCTGGATGGTTTTCAGTTGATTACACAAAAGTAAATTTGAAAAAAATTCGTCGCCGATAGGATTCGAACCTATGCGGGGAAACCCCAATGGATTTCTAGTCCATCGCCTTAACCTCTCGGCCACGACGACATATCAACGTAATTTTTCTTTATTTCTTTAGCCGTTACTCTGCAAGTAGCCAGTCAGAAGTTACGTATGTGGCGAGAAGAGAATGATAATTTAATAAAAATGAAATCAATCAGTAGCCTACATGGGGACTTGAACCCCAGACCCTCAGATTACTGGTTCGTGAATAATTTCTTAAAAGTCTGATGCTCTACCGACTGAGCTATGCAGGCTGCTTGGGCGGAATTTCTTACATTCGGAACAATTGTTTAACACAGCCACTTGAATGAAAAATATCTCGCTTTGTTCGAGCTCGTTTCAAGTCAACGCATCTCACGGCAACGTCTACCAGTGGAAGTTTAAGTCCTATGACTTTTCCCTGCAGACGAGTTTCTTCCCTTTATTCAATTTAATTCTTAACTGTTTTGTTTGTTTGTTCGTTCGTTCGTTCGTTCGTTAGTTAGTTAGTTAGTTAGTTAGTTAGTGAGTTAGTGAGAGACATACAGACAGAAAGACATATAACTAGCGAGATATGTAGCTGTCTGGATGGTTTTCAGTTGATTACACAAAAGTAAATTTGAAAAAAATTCGTCGCCGATAGGATTCGAACCTATGCGGGGAAACCCCAATGGATTTCTAGTCCATCGCCTTAACCTCTCGGCCACGACGACATATCTACGTAATTTTTCTTTATTTCTTTAGCCGTTACTCTGCAAGTAGCCAGTCAGAAGTTACGTATGTGGCGAGAAGAGAATGATAATTTAATAAAAATGGAATCAATCAGTAGCCTACATGGGGACTTGAACCCCAGACCCTCAGATTACTGGTTCGTGAATAATTTCTTAAAAGTCTGATGCTCTACCGACTGAGCTATGCAGGCTGCTTGGGCGGAATTTCTTACATTCGGAACAATTGTTTAACACAGCCACTTGAATGAAAAATATCTCGCTTTGTTCGAGCTCGTTTCAAGTCAACGCATCTCACGGCAACGTCTACCAGTGGAAGTTTAAGTCCTATGACTTTTCCCTGCAGACGAGTTTCTTCCCTTTATTCAATTTAATTCTTAACTGTTTTGTTTGTTTGTTCGTTCGTTAGTTAGTTAGTTAGTTAGTTAGTGAGTTAGTGAGAGACATACAGACAGAAAGACATATAACTAGCGAGATATGTAGCTGTCTGGATGGTTTTCAGTTGATTACACAAAAGTAAATTTGAAAAAAATTCGTCGCCGATAGGATTCGAACCTATGCGGGGAAACCCCAATGGATTTCTAGTCCATCGCCTTAACCTCTCGGCCACGACGACATATCTACGTAATTTTTCTTTATTTCTTTAGCCGTTACTCTGCAAGTAGCCAGTCAGAAGTTACGTATATGGCGAGAAGAGAATGATAATTTAATAAAAATGAAATCAATCAGTAGCCTACATGGGGACTTGAACCCCAGACCCTCAGATTACTGGTTCGTGAATAATTTCTTAAAAGTCTGATGCTCTACCGACTGAGCTATGCAGGCTGCTTGGGCGGAATTTCTTACATTCGGAACAATTGTTTAACACAGCCACTTGAATGAAAAATATCTCGCTTTGTTCGAGCTCGTTTCAAGTCAACGCATCTCACGGCAACGTCTACCAGTGGAAGTTTAAGTCCTATGACTTTTCCCTGCAGACGAGTTTCTTCCCTTTATTCAATTTAATTCTTAACTGTTTTGTTTGTTTGTTTGTTCGTTAGTTAGTTAGTTAGTTAGTTAGTTAGTTAGTTAGTGAGTTAGTGAGAGACATACAGACAGAAAGACATATAACTAGCGAGATATGTAGCTGTCTGGATGGTTTTCAGTTGATTACACAAAAGTAAATTTGAAAAAAATTCGTCGCCGATAGGATTCGAACCTATGCGGGGAAACCCCAATGGATTTCTAGTCCATCGCCTTAACCTCTCGGCCACGACGACATATCTACGTAATTTTTCTTTATTTCTTTAGCCGTTACTCTGCAAGTAGCCAGTCAGAAGTTACGTATGTGGCGAGAAGAGAATGATAATTTAATAAAAATGAAATCAATCAGTAGCCTACATGGGGACTTGAACCCCAGACCCTCAGATTACTGGTTCGTGAATAATTTCTTAAAAGTCTGATGCTCTACCGACTGAGCTATGCAGGCTGCTTGGGCGGAATTTCTTACATTCGGAACAATTGTTTAACACAGCCACTTGAATGAAAAATATCTCGCTTTGTTCGAGCTCGTTTCAAGTCAACGCATCTCACGGCAACGTCTACCAGTGGAAGTTTAAGTCCTATGACTTTTCCCTGCAGACGAGTTTCTTCCCTTTATTCAATTTAATTCTTAACTGTTTTGTTTGTTTGTTTGTTCGTTAGTTAGTTAGTTAGTTAGTTAGTTAGTTAGTTAGTGAGTTAGTGAGAGACATACAGACAGAAAGACATATAACTAGCGAGATATGTAGCTGTCTGGATGGTTTTCAGTTGATTACACAAAAGTAAATTTGAAAAAAATTCGTCGCCGATAGGATTCGAACCTATGCGGGGAAACCCCAATGGATTTCTAGTCCATCGCCTTAACCTCTCGGCCACGACGACATATCTACGTAATTTTTCTTTATTTCTTTAGCCGTTACTCTGCAAGTAGCCAGTCAGAAGTTACGTATGTGGCGAGAAGAGAATGATAATTTAATAAAAATGAAATCAATCAGTAGCCTACATGGGGACTTGAACCCCAGACCCTCAGATTACTGGTTCGTGAATAATTTCTTAAAAGTCTGATGCTCTACCGACTGAGCTATGCAGGCTGCTTGGGCGGAATTTCTTACATTCGGAACAATTGTTTAACACAGCCACTTGAATGAAAAATATCTCGCTTTGTTCGAGCTCGTTTCAAGTCAACGCATCTCACGGCAACGTCTACCAGTGGAAGTTTAAGTCCTATGACTTTTCCCTGCAGACGAGTTTCTTCCCTTTATTCAATTTAATTCTTAACTGTTTTGTTTGTTTGTTCGTTAGTTAGTTAGTTAGTTAGTTAGTTAGTGAGTTAGTGAGAGACATACAGACAGAAAGACATATAACTAGCGAGATATGTAGCTGTCTGGATGGTTTTCAGTTGATTACACAAAAGTAAATTTGAAAAAAATTCGTCGCCGATAGGATTCGAACCTATGCGGGGAAACCCCAATGGATTTCTAGTCCATCGCCTTAACCTCTCGGCCACGACGACATATCTACGTAATTTTTCTTTATTTCTTTAGCCGTTACTCTGCAAGTAGCCAGTCAGAAGTTACGTATGTGGCGAGAAGAGAATGATAATTTAATAAAAATGAAATCAATCAGTAGCCTACATGGGGACTTGAACCCCAGACCCTCAGATTACTGGTTCGTGAATAATTTCTTAAAAGTCTGATGCTCTACCGACTGAGCTATGCAGGCTGCTTGGGCGGAATTTCTTACATTCGGAACAATTGTTTAACACAGCCACTTGAATGAAAAATATCTCGCTTTGTTCGAGCTCGTTTCAAGTCAACGCATCTCACGGCAACGTCTACCAGTGGAAGTTTAAGTCCTATGACTTTTCCCTGCAGACGAGTTTCTTCCCTTTATTCAATTTAATTCTTAACTGTTTTGTTTGTTTGTTCGTTAGTTAGTTAGTTAGTTAGTTAGTTAGTTAGTGAGTTAGTGAGAGACATACAGACAGAAAGACATATAACTAGCGAGATATGTAGCTGTCTGGATGGTTTTCAGTTGATTACACAAAAGTAAATTTGAAAAAAATTCGTCGCCGATAGGATTCGAACCTATGCGGGGAAACCCCAATGGATTTCTAGTCCATCGCCTTAACCTCTCGGCCACGACGACATATCTACGTAATTTTTCTTTATTTCTTTAGCCGTTACTCTGCAAGTAGCCAGTCAGAAGTTACGTATGTGGCGAGAAGAGAATGATAATTTAATAAAAATGAAATCAATCAGTAGCCTACATGGGGACTTGAACCCCAGACCCTCAGATTACTGGTTCGTGAATAATTTCTTAAAAGTCTGATGCTCTACCGACTGAGCTATGCAGGCTGCTTGGGCGGAATTTCTTACATTCGGAACAATTGTTTAACACAGCCACTTGAATGAAAAATATCTCGCTTTGTTCGAGCTCGTTTCAAGTCAACGCATCTCACGGCAACGTCTACCAGTGGAAGTTTAAGTCCTATGACTTTTCCCTGCAGACGAGTTTCTTCCCTTTATTCAATTTAATTCTTAACTGTTTTGTTTGTTTGTTTGTTCGTTCGTTCGTTCGTTCGTTAGTTCGTTAGTTAGTTAGTTAGTTAGTTAGTGAGTTAGTGAGTTAGTGAGAGACATACAGACAGAAAGACATATAACTAGCGAGATATGTAGCTGTCTGGATGGTTTTCAGTTGATTACACAAAAGTAAATTTGAAAAAAATTCGTCGCCGATAGGATTCGAACCTATGCGGGGAAACCCCAATGGATTTCTAGTCCATCGCCTTAACCTCTCGGCCACGACGACATATCTACGTAATTTTTCTTTATTTCTTTAGCCGTTACTCTGCAAGTAGCCAGTCAGAAGTTACGTATGTGGCGAGAAGAGAATGATAATTTAATAAAAATGAAATCAATCAGTAGCCTACATGGGGACTTGAACCCCAGACCCTCAGATTACTGGTTCGTGAATAATTTCTTAAAAGTCTGATGCTCTACCGACTGAGCTATGCAGGCTGCTTGGGCGGAATTTCTTACATTTGGAACAATTGTTTAACACAGCCACTTGAATGAAAAATATCTCGCTTTGTTCGAGCTCGTTTCAAGTCAACGCATCTCACGGCAACGTCTACCAGTGGAAGTTTAAGTCCTATGACTTTTCCCTGCAGACGAGTTTCTTCCCTTTATTCAATTTAATTCTTAACTGTTTTGTTTGTTTGTTCGTTAGTTAGTTAGTTAGTTAGTTAGTTAGTTAGTGAGTTAGTGAGAGACATACAGACAGAAAGACATATAACTAGCGAGATATGTAGCTGTCTGGATGGTTTTCAGTTGATTACACAAAAGTAAATTTGAAAAAAATTCGTCGCCGATAGGATTCGAACCTATGCGGGGAAACCCCAATGGATTTCTAGTCCATCGCCTTAACCTCTCGGCCACGACGACATATCTACGTAATTTTTCTTTATTTCTTTAGCCGTTACTCTGCAAGTAGCCAGTCAGAAGTTACGTATGTGGCGAGAAGAGAATGATAATTTAATAAAAATGAAATCAATCAGTAGCCTACATGGGGACTTGAACCCCAGACCCTCAGATTACTGGTTCGTGAATAATTTCTTAAAAGTCTGATGCTCTACCGACTGAGCTATGCAGGCTGCTTGGGCGGAATTTCTTACATTCGGAACAATTGTTTAACACAGCCACTTGAATGAAAAATATCTCGCTTTGTTCGAGCTCGTTTCAAGTCAACGCATCTCACGGCAACGTCTACCAGTGGAAGTTTAAGTCCTATGACTTTTCCCTGCAGACGAGTTTCTTCCCTTTATTCAATTTAATTCTTAACTGTTTTGTTTGTTTGTTCGTTAGTTAGTTAGTTAGTTAGTTAGTGAGTTAGTGAGAGACATACAGACAGAAAGACATATAACTAGCGAGATATGTAGCTGTCTGGATGGTTTTCAGTTGATTACACAAAAGTAAATTTGAAAAAAATTCGTCGCCGATAGGATTCGAACCTATGCGGGGAAACCCCAATGGATTTCTAGTCCATCGCCTTAACCTCTCGGCCACGACGACATATCTACGTAATTTTTCTTTATTTCTTTAGCCGTTACTCTGCAAGTAGCCAGTCAGAAGTTACGCATGTGGCGAGAAGAGAATGATAATTTAATAAAAATGAAATCAATCAGTAGCCTACATGGGGACTTGAACCCCAGACCCTCAGATTACTGGTTCGTGAATAATTTCTTAAAAGTCTGATGCTCTACCGACTGAGCTATGCAGGCTGCTTGGGCGGAATTTCTTACATTCGGAACAATTGTTTAACACAGCCACTTGAATGAAAAATATCTCGCTTTGTTCGAGCTCGTTTCAAGTCAACGCATCTCACGGCAACGTCTACCAGTGGAAGTTTAAGTCCTATGACTTTTCCCTGCAGACGAGTTTCTTCCCTTTATTCAATTTAATTCTTAACTGTTTTGTTTGTTTGTTCGTTAGTTAGTTAGTTAGTTAGTTAGTTAGTTAGTGAGTTAGTGAGAGACATACAGACAGAAAGACATATAACTAGCGAGATATGTAGCTGTCTGGATGGTTTTCAGTTGATTACACAAAAGTAAATTTGAAAAAAATTCGTCGCCGATAGGATTCGAACCTATGCGGGGAAACCCCAATGGATTTCTAGTCCATCGCCTTAACCTCTCGGCCACGACGACATATCTACGTAATTTTTCTTTATTTCTTTAGCCGTTACTCTGCAAGTAGCCAGTCAGAAGTTACGTATGTGGCGAGAAGAGAATGATAATTTAATAAAAATGAAATCAATCAGTAGCCTACATGGGGACTTGAACCCCAGACCCTCAGATTACTGGTTCGTGAATAATTTCTTAAAAGTCTGATGCTCTACCGACTGAGCTATGCAGGCTGCTTGGGCGGAATTTCTTACATTCGGAACAATTGTTTAACACAGCCACTTGAATGAAAAATATCTCGCTTTGTTCGAGCTCGTTTCAAGTCAACGCATCTCACGGCAACGTCTACCAGTGGAAGTTTAAGTCCTATGACTTTTCCCTGCAGACGAGTTTCTTCCCTTTATTCAATTTAATTCTTAACTGTTTTGTTTGTTTGTTCGTTCGTTAGTTAGTTAGTTAGTTAGTTAGTTAGTTAGTTAGTGAGTTAGTGAGAGACATACAGACAGAAAGACATATAACTAGCGAGATATGTAGCTGTCTGGATGGTTTTCAGTTGATTACACAAAAGTAAATTTGAAAAAAATTCGTCGCCGATAGGATTCGAACCTATGCGGGGAAACCCCAATGGATTTCTAGTCCATCGCCTTAACCTCTCGGCCACGACGACATATCTACGTAATTTTTCTTTATTTCTTTAGCCGTTACTCTGCAAGTAGCCAGTCAGAAGTTACGTATGTGGCGAGAAGAGAATGATAATTTAATAAAAATGAAATCAATCAGTAGCCTACATGGGGACTTGAACCCCAGATTACTGGTTCGTGAATAATTTCTTAAAAGTCTGATGCTCTACCGACTGAGCTATGCAGGCTGCTTGGGCGGAATTTCTTACATTCGGAACAATTGTTTAACACAGCCACTTGAATGAAAAATATCTCGCTTTGTTCGAGCTCGTTTCAAGTCAACGCATCTCACGGCAACGTCTACCAGTGGAAGTTTAAGTCCTATGACTTTTCCCTGCAGACGAGTTTCTTCCCTTTATTCAATTTAATTCTTAACTGTTTTGTTTGTTTGTTCGTTCGTTCGTTCGTTCGTTCGTTAGTTAGTTAGTTAGTTAGTTAGTTAGTTAGTGAGTTAGTGAGAGACATACAGACAGAAAGACATATAACTAGCGAGATATGTAGCTGTCTGGATGGTTTTCAGTTGATTACACAAAAGTAAATTTGAAAAAAATTCGTCGCCGATAGGATTCGAACCTATGCGGGGAAACCCCAATGGATTTCTAGTCCATCGCCTTAACCTCTCGGCCACGACGACATATCTACGTAATTTTTCTTTATTTCTTTAGCCGTTACTCTGCAAGTAGCCAGTCAGAAGTTACGTATGTGGCGAGAAGAGAATGATAATTTAATAAAAATGAAATCAATCAGTAGCCTACATGGGGACTTGAACCCCAGACCCTCAGATTACTGGTTCGTGAATAATTTCTTAAAAGTCTGATGCTCTACCGACTGAGCTATGCAGGCTGCTTGGGCGGAATTTCTTACATTCGGAACAATTGTTTAACACAGCCACTTGAATGAAAAATATCTCGCTTTGTTCGAGCTCGTTTCAAGTCAACGCATCTCACGGCAACGTCTACCAGTGGAAGTTTAAGTCCTATGACTTTTCCCTGCAGACGAGTTTCTTCCCTTTATTCAATTTAATTCTTAACTGTTTTGTTTGTTTGTTCGTTAGTTAGTTAGTTAGTTAGTTAGTTAGTTAGTTAGTGAGTTAGTGAGAGACATACAGACAGAAAGACATATAACTAGCGAGATATGTAGCTGTCTGGATGGTTTTCAGTTGATTACACAAAAGTAAATTTGAAAAAAATTCGTCGCCGATAGGATTCGAACCTATGCGGGGAAACCCCAATGGATTTCTAGTCCATCGCCTTAACCTCTCGGCCACGACGACATATCTACGTAATTTTTCTTTATTTCTTTAGCCGTTACTCTGCAAGTAGCCAGTCAGAAGTTACGTATGTGGCGAGAAGAGAATGATAATTTAATAAAAATGAAATCAATCAGTAGCCTACATGGGGACTTGAACCCCAGACCCTCAGATTACTGGTTCGTGAATAATTTCTTAAAAGTCTGATGCTCTACCGACTGAGCTATGCAGGCTGCTTGGGCGGAATTTCTTACATTCGGAACAATTGTTTAACACAGCCACTTGAATGAAAAATATCTCGCTTTGTTCGAGCTCGTTTCAAGTCAACGCATCTCACGGCAACGTCTACCAGTGGAAGTTTAAGTCCTATGACTTTTCCCTGCAGACGAGTTTCTTCCCTTTATTCAATTTAATTCTTAACTGTTTTGTTTGTTTGTTCGTTCGTTCGTTCGTTCGTTCGTTCGTTAGTTAGTTAGTTAGTTAGTTAGTTAGTTAGTTAGTGAGTTAGTGAGAGACATACAGACAGAAAGACATATAACTAGCGAGATATGTAGCTGTCTGGATGGTTTTCAGTTGATTACACAAAAGTAAATTTGAAAAAAATTCGTCGCCGATAGGATTCGAACCTATGCGGGGAAACCCCAATGGATTTCTAGTCCATCGCCTTAACCTCTCGGCCACGACGACATATCTACGTAATTTTTCTTTATTTCTTTAGCCGTTACTCTGCAAGTAGCCAGTCAGAAGTTACGTATGTGGCGAGAAGAGAATGATAATTTAATAAAAATGAAATCAATCAGTAGCCTACATGGGGACTTGAACCCCAGACCCTCAGATTACTGGTTCGTGAATAATTTCTTAAAAGTCTGATGCTCTACCGACTGAGCTATGCAGGCTGCTTGGGCGGAATTTCTTACATTCGGAACAATTGTTTAACACAGCCACTTGAATGAAAAATATCTCGCTTTGTTCGAGCTCGTTTCAAGTCAACGCATCTCACGGCAACGTCTACCAGTGGAAGTTTAAGTCCTATGACTTTTCCCTGCAGACGAGTTTCTTCCCTTTATTCAATTTAATTCTTAACTGTTTTGTTTGTTTGTTCGTTAGTTAGTTAGTTAGTTAGTTAGTTAGTTAGTTAGTGAGTTAGTGAGAGACATACAGACAGAAAGACATATAACTAGCGAGATATGTAGCTGTCTGGATGGTTTTCAGTTGATTACACAAAAGTAAATTTGAAAAAAATTCGTCGCCGATAGGATTCGAACCTATGCGGGGAAACCCCAATGGATTTCTAGTCCATCGCCTTAACCTCTCGGCCACGACGACATATCTACGTAATTTTTCTTTATTTCTTTAGCCGTTACTCTGCAAGTAGCCAGTCAGAAGTTACGTATGTGGCGAGAAGAGAATGATAATTTAATAAAAATGAAATCAATCAGTAGCCTACATGGGGACTTGAACCCCAGACCCTCAGATTACTGGTTCGTGAATAATTTCTTAAAAGTCTGATGCTCTACCGACTGAGCTATGCAGGCTGCTTGGGCGGAATTTCTTACATTCGGAACAATTGTTTAACACAGCCACTTGAATGAAAAATATCTCGCTTTGTTCGAGCTCGTTTCAAGTCAACGCATCTCACGGCAACGTCTACCAGTGGAAGTTTAAGTCCTATGACTTTTCCCTGCAGACGAGTTTCTTCCCTTTATTCAATTTAATTCTTAACTGTTTTGTTTGTTTGTTCGTTCGTTAGTTAGTTAGTTAGTTAGTTAGTTAGTTAGTTAGTTAGTTAGTGAGTTAGTGAGAGACATACAGACAGAAAGACATATAACTAGCGAGATATGTAGCTGTCTGGATGGTTTTCAGTTGATTACACAAAAGTAAATTTGAAAAAAATTCGTCGCCGATAGGATTCGAACCTATGCGGGGAAACCCCAATGGATTTCTAGTCCATCGCCTTAACCTCTCGGCCACGACGACATATCTACGTAATTTTTCTTTATTTCTTTAGCCGTTACTCTGCAAGTAGCCAGTCAGAAGTTACGTATGTGGCGAGAAGAGAATGATAATTTAATAAAAATGAAATCAATCAGTAGCCTACATGGGGACTTGAACCCCAGACCCTCAGATTACTGGTTCGTGAATAATTTCTTAAAAGTCTGATGCTCTACCGACTGAGCTATGCAGGCTGCTTGGGCGGAATTTCTTACATTCGGAACAATTGTTTAACACAGCCACTTGAATGAAAAATATCTCGCTTTGTTCGAGCTCGTTTCAAGTCAACGCATCTCACGGCAACGTCTACCAGTGGAAGTTTAAGTCCTATGACTTTTCCCTGCAGACGAGTTTCTTCCCTTTATTCAATTTAATTCTTAACTGTTTTGTTTGTTTGTTCGTTCGTTAGTTAGTTAGTTAGTTAGTTAGTTAGTTAGTTAGTTAGTTAGTGAGTTAGTGAGAGACATACAGACAGAAAGACATATAACTAGCGAGATATGTAGCTGTCTGGATGGTTTTCAGTTGATTACACAAAAGTAAATTTGAAAAAAATTCGTCGCCGATAGGATTCGAACCTATGCGGGGAAACCCCAATGGATTTCTAGTCCATCGCCTTAACCTCTCGGCCACGACGACATATCTACGTAATTTTTCTTTATTTCTTTAGCCGTTACTCTGCAAGTAGCCAGTCAGAAGTTACGTATGTGGCGAGAAGAGAATGATAATTTAATAAAAATGAAATCAATCAGTAGCCTACATGGGGACTTGAACCCCAGACCCTCAGATTACTGGTTCGTGAATAATTTCTTAAAAGTCTGATGCTCTACCGACTGAGCTATGCAGGCTGCTTGGGCGGAATTTCTTACATTCGGAACAATTGTTTAACACAGCCACTTGAATGAAAAATATCTCGCTTTGTTCGAGCTCGTTTCAAGTCAACGCATCTCACGGCAACGTCTACCAGTGGAAGTTTAAGTCCTATGACTTTTCCCTGCAGACGAGTTTCTTCCCTTTATTCAATTTAATTCTTAACTGTTTTGTTTGTTTGTTCGTTCGTTAGTTAGTTAGTTAGTTAGTTAGTTAGTTAGTTAGTGAGTTAGTGAGAGACATACAGACAGAAAGACATATAACTAGCGAGATATGTAGCTGTCTGGATGGTTTTCAGTTGATTACACAAAAGTAAATTTGAAAAAAATTCGTCGCCGATAGGATTCGAACCTATGCGGGGAAACCCCAATGGATTTCTAGTCCATCGCCTTAACCTCTCGGCCACGACGACATATCTACGTAATTTTTCTTTATTTCTTTAGCCGTTACTCTGCAAGTAGCCAGTCAGAAGTTACGTATGTGGCGAGAAGAGAATGATAATTTAATAAAAATGAAATCAATCAGTAGCCTACATGGGGACTTGAACCCCAGACCCTCAGATTACTGGTTCGTGAATAATTTCTTAAAAGTCAGATGCTCTACCGACTGAGCTATGCAGGCTGCTTGGGCGGAATTTCTTACATTCGGAACAATTGTTTAACACAGCCACTTGAATGAAAAATATCTCGCTTTGTTCGAGCTCGTTTCAAGTCAACGCATCTCACGGCAACGTCTACCAGTGGAAGTTTAAGTCCTATGACTTTTCCCTGCAGACGAGTTTCTTCCCTTTATTCAATTTAATTCTTAACTGTTTTGTTTGTTTGTTCGTTAGTTAGTTAGTTAGTTAGTTAGTTAGTTAGTTAGTTAGTTAGTGAGAGACATACAGACAGAAAGACATATAACTAGCGAGATATGTAGCTGTCTGGATGGTTTTCAGTTGATTACACAAAAGTAAATTTGAAAAAAATTCGTCGCCGATAGGATTCGAACCTATGCGGGGAAACCCCAATGGATTTCTAGTCCATCGCCTTAACCTCTCGGCCACGACGACATATCTACGTAATTTTTCTTTATTTCTTTAGCCGTTACTCTGCAAGTAGCCAGTCAGAAGTTACGTATGTGGCGAGAAGAGAATGATAATTTAATAAAAATGAAATCAATCAGTAGCCTACATGGGGACTTGAACCCCAGACCCTCAGATTACTGGTTCGTGAATAATTTCTTAAAAGTCTGATGCTCTACCGACTGAGCTATGCAGGCTGCTTGGGCGGAATTTCTTACATTCGGAACAATTGTTTAACACAGCCACTTGAATGAAAAATATCTCGCTTTGTTCGAGCTCGTTTCAAGTCAACGCATCTCACGGCAACGTCTACCAGTGGAAGTTTAAGTCCTATGACTTTTCCCTGCAGACGAGTTTCTTCCCTTTATTCAATTTAATTCTTAACTGTTTTGTTTGTTTGTTCGTTAGTTAGTTAGTTAGTTAGTTAGTTAGTTAGTTAGTGAGTTAGTGAGAGACATACAGACAGAAAGACATATAACTAGCGAGATATGTAGCTGTCTGGATGGTTTTCAGTTGATTACACAAAAGTAAATTTGAAAAAAATTCGTCGCCGATAGGATTCGAACCTATGCGGGGAAACCCCAATGGATTTCTAGTCCATCGCCTTAACCTCTCGGCCACGACGACATATCTACGTAATTTTTCTTTATTTCTTTAGCCGTTACTCTGCAAGTAGCCAGTCAGAAGTTACGTATGTGGCGAGAAGAGAATGATAATTTAATAAAAATGAAATCAATCAGTAGCCTACATGGGGACTTGAACCCCAGACCCTCAGATTACTGGTTCGTGAATAATTTCTTAAAAGTCTGATGCTCTACCGACTGAGCTATGCAGGCTGCTTGGGCGGAATTTCTTACATTCGGAACAATTGTTTAACACAGCCACTTGAATGAAAAATATCTCGCTTTGTTCGAGCTCGTTTCAAGTCAACGCATCTCACGGCAACGTCTACCAGTGGAAGTTTAAGTCCTATGACTTTTCCCTGCAGACGAGTTTCTTCCCTTTATTCAATTTAATTCTTAACTGTTTTGTTTGTTTGTTCGTTAGTTAGTTAGTTAGTTAGTTAGTTAGTGAGTTAGTGAGAGACATACAGACAGAAAGACATATAACTAGCGAGATATGTAGCTGTCTGGATGGTTTTCAGTTGATTACACAAAAGTAAATTTGAAAAAAATTCGTCGCCGATAGGATTCGAACCTATGCGGGGAAACCCCAATGGATTTCTAGTCCATCGCCTTAACCTCTCGGCCACGACGACATATCTACGTAATTTTTCTTTATTTCTTTAGCCGTTACTCTGCAAGTAGCCAGTCAGAAGTTACGTATGTGGCGAGAAGAGAATGATAATTTAATAAAAATGAAATCAATCAGTAGCCTACATGGGGACTTGAACCCCAGACCCTCAGATTACTGGTTCGTGAATAATTTCTTAAAAGTCTGATGCTCTACCGACTGAGCTATGCAGGCTGCTTGGGCGGAATTTCTTACATTCGGAACAATTGTTTAACACAGCCACTTGAATGAAAAATATCTCGCTTTGTTCGAGCTCGTTTCAAGTCAACGCATCTCACGGCAACGTCTACCAGTGGAAGTTTAAGTCCTATGACTTTTCCCTGCAGACGAGTTTCTTCCCTTTATTCAATTTAATTCTTAACTGTTTTGTTTGTTTGTTTGTTCGTTCGTTCGTTCGTTCGTTCGTTAGTTAGTTAGTTAGTTAGTGAGTTAGTGAGAGACATACAGACAGAAAGACATATAACTAGCGAGATATGTAGCTGTCTGGATGGTTTTCAGTTGATTACACAAAAGTAAATTTGAAAAAAATTCGTCGCCGATAGGATTCGAACCTATGCGGGGAAACCCCAATGGATTTCTAGTCCATCGCCTTAACCTCTCGGCCACGACGACATATCTACGTAATTTTTCTTTATTTCTTTAGCCGTTACTCTGCAAGTAGCCAGTCAGAAGTTACGTATGTGGCGAGAAGAGAATGATAATTTAATAAAAATGAAATCAATCAGTAGCCTACATGGGGACTTGAACCCCAGACCCTCAGATTACTGGTTCGTGAATAATTTCTTAAAAGTCTGATGCTCTACCGACTGAGCTATGCAGGCTGCTTGGGCGGAATTTCTTACATTCGGAACAATTGTTTAACACAGCCACTTGAATGAAAAATATCTCGCTTTGTTCGAGCTCGTTTCAAGTCAACGCATCTCACGGCAACGTCTACCAGTGGAAGTTTAAGTCCTATGACTTTTCCCTGCAGACGAGTTTCTTCCCTTTATTCAATTTAATTCTTAACTGTTTTGTTTGTTTGTTCGTTAGTTAGTTAGTTAGTTAGTTAGTTAGTTAGTTAGTTAGTTAGTGAGTTAGTGAGAGACATACAGACAGAAAGACATATAACTAGCGAGATATGTAGCTGTCTGGATGGTTTTCAGTTGATTACACAAAAGTAAATTTGAAAAAAATTCGTCGCCGATAGGATTCGAACCTATGCGGGGAAACCCCAATGGATTTCTAGTCCATCGCCTTAACCTCTCGGCCACGACGACATATCTACGTAATTTTTCTTTATTTCTTTAGCCGTTACTCTGCAAGTAGCCAGTCAGAAGTTACGTATGTGGCGAGAAGAGAATGATAATTTAATAAAAATGAAATCAATCAGTAGCCTACATGGGGACTTGAACCCCAGACCCTCAGATTACTGGTTCGTGAATAATTTCTTAAAAGTCTGATGCTCTACCGACTGAGCTATGCAGGCTGCTTGGGCGGAATTTCTTACATTCGGAACAATTGTTTAACACAGCCACTTGAATGAAAAATATCTCGCTTTGTTCGAGCTCGTTTCAAGTCAACGCATCTCACGGCAACGTCTACCAGTGGAAGTTTAAGTCCTATGACTTTTCCCTGCAGACGAGTTTCTTCCCTTTATTCAATTTAATTCTTAACTGTTTTGTTTGTTTGTTCGTTAGTTAGTTAGTTAGTTAGTTAGTTAGTTAGTGAGTTAGTGAGAGACATACAGACAGAAAGACATATAACTAGCGAGATATGTAGCTGTCTGGATGGTTTTCAGTTGATTACACAAAAGTAAATTTGAAAAAAATTCGTCGCCGATAGGATTCGAACCTATGCGGGGAAACCCCAATGGATTTCTAGTCCATCGCCTTAACCTCTCGGCCACGACGACATATCTACGTAATTTTTCTTTATTTCTTTAGCCGTTACTCTGCAAGTAGCCAGTCAGAAGTTACGTATGTGGCGAGAAGAGAATGATAATTTAATAAAAATGAAATCAATCAGTAGCCTACATGGGGACTTGAACCCCAGACCCTCAGATTACTGGTTCGTGAATAATTTCTTAAAAGTCTGATGCTCTACCGACTGAGCTATGCAGGCTGCTTGGGCGGAATTTCTTACATTCGGAACAATTGTTTAACACAGCCACTTGAATGAAAAATATCTCGCTTTGTTCGAGCTCGTTTCAAGTCAACGCATCTCACGGCAACGTCTACCAGTGGAAGTTTAAGTCCTATGACTTTTCCCTGCAGACGAGTTTCTTCCCTTTATTCAATTTAATTCTTAACTGTTTTGTTTGTTTGTTCGTTAGTTAGTTAGTTAGTTAGTTAGTTAGTGAGTTAGTGAGAGACATACAGACAGAAAGACATATAACTAGCGAGATATGTAGCTGTCTGGATGGTTTTCAGTTGATTACACAAAAGTAAATTTGAAAAAAATTCGTCGCCGATAGGATTCGAACCTATGCGGGGAAACCCCAATGGATTTCTAGTCCATCGCCTTAACCTCTCGGCCACGACGACATATCTACGTAATTTTTCTTTATTTCTTTAGCCGTTACTCTGCAAGTAGCCAGTCAGAAGTTACGTATGTGGCGAGAAGAGAATGATAATTTAATAAAAATGAAATCAATCAGTAGCCTACATGGGGACTTGAACCCCAGACCCTCAGATTACTGGTTCGTGAATAATTTCTTAAAAGTCTGATGCTCTACCGACTGAGCTATGCAGGCTGCTTGGGCGGAATTTCTTACATTCGGAACAATTGTTTAACACAGCCACTTGAATGAAAAATATCTCGCTTTGTTCGAGCTCGTTTCAAGTCAACGCATCTCACGGCAACGTCTACCAGTGGAAGTTTAAGTCCTATGACTTTTCCCTGCAGACGAGTTTCTTCCCTTTATTCAATTTAATTCTTAACTGTTTTGTTTGTTTGTTCGTTCGTTCGTTCGTTAGTTAGTTAGTTAGTTAGTTAGTTAGTTAGTTAGTGAGTTAGTGAGAGACATACAGACAGAAAGACATATAACTAGCGAGATATGTAGCTGTCTGGATGGTTTTCAGTTGATTACACAAAAGTAAATTTGAAAAAAATTCGTCGCCGATAGGATTCGAACCTATGCGGGGAAACCCCAATGGATTTCTAGTCCATCGCCTTAACCTCTCGGCCACGACGACATATCTACGTAATTTTTCTTTATTTCTTTAGCCGTTACTCTGCAAGTAGCCAGTCAGAAGTTACGTATGTGGCGAGAAGAGAATGATAATTTAATAAAAATGAAATCAATCAGTAGCCTACATGGGGACTTGAACCCCAGACCCTCAGATTACTGGTTCGTGAATAATTTCTTAAAAGTCTGATGCTCTACCGACTGAGCTATGCAGGCTGCTTGGGCGGAATTTCTTACATTCGGAACAATTGTTTAACACAGCCACTTGAATGAAAAATATCTCGCTTTGTTCGAGCTCGTTTCAAGTCAACGCATCTCACGGCAACGTCTACCAGTGGAAGTTTAAGTCCTATGACTTTTCCCTGCAGACGAGTTTCTTCCCTTTATTCAATTTAATTCTTAACTGTTTTGTTTGTTTGTTCGTTAGTTAGTTAGTTAGTTAGTTAGTTAGTGAGTTAGTGAGAGACATACAGACAGAAAGACATATAACTAGCGAGATATGTAGCTGTCTGGATGGTTTTCAGTTGATTACACAAAAGTAAATTTGAAAAAAATTCGTCGCCGATAGGATTCGAACCTATGCGGGGAAACCCCAATGGATTTCTAGTCCATCGCCTTAACCTCTCGGCCACGACGACATATCTACGTAATTTTTCTTTATTTCTTTAGCCGTTACTCTGCAAGTAGCCAGTCAGAAGTTACGTATGTGGCGAGAAGAGAATGATAATTTAATAAAAATGAAATCAATCAGTAGCCTACATGGGGACTTGAACCCCAGACCCTCAGATTACTGGTTCGTGAATAATTTCTTAAAAGTCTGATGCTCTACCGACTGAGCTATGCAGGCTGCTTGGGCGGAATTTCTTACATTCGGAACAATTGTTTAACACAGCCACTTGAATGAAAAATATCTCGCTTTGTTCGAGCTCGTTTCAAGTCAACGCATCTCACGGCAACGTCTACCAGTGGAAGTTTAAGTCCTATGACTTTTCCCTGCAGACGAGTTTCTTCCCTTTATTCAATTTAATTCTTAACTGTTTTGTTTGTTTGTTCGTTCGTTCGTTCGTTAGTTAGTTAGTTAGTTAGTTAGTTAGTGAGTTAGTGAGAGACATACAGACAGAAAGACATATAACTAGCGAGATATGTAGCTGTCTGGATGGTTTTCAGTTGATTACACAAAAGTAAATTTGAAAAAAATTCGTCGCCGATAGGATTCGAACCTATGCGGGGAAACCCCAATGGATTTCTAGTCCATCGCCTTAACCTCTCGGCCACGACGACATATCTACGTAATTTTTCTTTATTTCTTTAGCCGTTACTCTGCAAGTAGCCAGTCAGAAGTTACGTATGTGGCGAGAAGAGAATGATAATTTAATAAAAATGAAATCAATCAGTAGCCTACATGGGGACTTGAACCCCAGACCCTCAGATTACTGGTTCGTGAATAATTTCTTAAAAGTCTGATGCTCTACCGACTGAGCTATGCAGGCTGCTTGGGCGGAATTTCTTACATTCGGAACAATTGTTTAACACAGCCACTTGAATGAAAAATATCTCGCTTTGTTCGAGCTCGTTTCAAGTCAACGCATCTCACGGCAACGTCTACCAGTGGAAGTTTAAGTCCTATGACTTTTCCCTGCAGACGAGTTTCTTCCCTTTATTCAATTTAATTCTTAACTGTTTTGTTTGTTTGTTCGTTAGTTAGTTAGTTAGTTAGTTAGTTAGTGAGTTAGTGAGAGACATACAGACAGAAAGACATATAACTAGCGAGATATGTAGCTGTCTGGATGGTTTTCAGTTGATTACACAAAAGTAAATTTGAAAAAAATTCGTCGCCGATAGGATTCGAACCTATGCGGGGAAACCCCAATGGATTTCTAGTCCATCGCCTTAACCTCTCGGCCACGACGACATATCTACGTAATTTTTCTTTATTTCTTTAGCCGTTACTCTGCAAGTAGCCAGTCAGAAGTTACGTATGTGGCGAGAAGAGAATGATAATTTAATAAAAATGAAATCAATCAGTAGCCTACATGGGGACTTGAACCCCAGACCCTCAGATTACTGGTTCGTGAATAATTTCTTAAAAGTCTGATGCTCTACCGACTGAGCTATGCAGGCTGCTTGGGCGGAATTTCTTACATTCGGAACAATTGTTTAACACAGCCACTTGAATGAAAAATATCTCGCTTTGTTCGAGCTCGTTTCAAGTCAACGCATCTCACGGCAACGTCTACCAGTGGAAGTTTAAGTCCTATGACTTTTCCCTGCAGACGAGTTTCTTCCCTTTATTCAATTTAATTCTTAACTGTTTTGTTTGTTTGTTCGTTCGTTAGTTAGTTAGTTAGTTAGTTAGTGAGTTAGTGAGAGACATACAGACAGAAAGACATATAACTAGCGAGATATGTAGCTGTCTGGATGGTTTTCAGTTGATTACACAAAAGTAAATTTGAAAAAAATTCGTCGCCGATAGGATTCGAACCTATGCGGGGAAACCCCAATGGATTTCTAGTCCATCGCCTTAACCTCTCGGCCACGACGACATATCTACGTAATTTTTCTTTATTTCTTTAGCCGTTACTCTGCAAGTAGCCAGTCAGAAGTTACGTATATGGCGAGAAGAGAATGATAATTTAATAAAAATGAAATCAATCAGTAGCCTACATGGGGACTTGAACCCCAGACCCTCAGATTACTGGTTCGTGAATAATTTCTTAAAAGTCTGATGCTCTACCGACTGAGCTATGCAGGCTGCTTGGGCGGAATTTCTTACATTCGGAACAATTGTTTAACACAGCCACTTGAATGAAAAATATCTCGCTTTGTTCGAGCTCGTTTCAAGTCAACGCATCTCACGGCAACGTCTACCAGTGGAAGTTTAAGTCCTATGACTTTTCCCTGCAGACGAGTTTCTTCCCTTTATTCAATTTAATTCTTAACTGTTTTGTTTGTTTGTTCGTTCGTTAGTTAGTTAGTTAGTTAGTTAGTTAGTGAGTTAGTGAGAGACATACAGACAGAAAGACATATAACTAGCGAGATATGTAGCTGTCTGGATGGTTTTCAGTTGATTACACAAAAGTAAATTTGAAAAAAATTCGTCGCCGATAGGATTCGAACCTATGCGGGGAAACCCCAATGGATTTCTAGTCCATCGCCTTAACCTCTCGGCCACGACGACATATCTACGTAATTTTTCTTTATTTCTTTAGCCGTTACTCTGCAAGTAGCCAGTCAGAAGTTACGTATGTGGCGAGAAGAGAATGATAATTTAATAAAAATGAAATCAATCAGTAGCCTACATGGGGACTTGAACCCCAGACCCTCAGATTACTGGTTCGTGAATAATTTCTTAAAAGTCTGATGCTCTACCGACTGAGCTATGCAGGCTGCTTGGGCGGAATTTCTTACATTCGGAACAATTGTTTAACACAGCCACTTGAATGAAAAATATCTCGCTTTGTTCGAGCTCGTTTCAAGTCAACGCATCTCACGGCAACGTCTACCAGTGGAAGTTTAAGTCCTATGACTTTTCCCTGCAGACGAGTTTCTTCCCTTTATTCAATTTAATTCTTAACTGTTTTGTTTGTTTGTTTGTTCGTTAGTTAGTTAGTTAGTTAGTTAGTTAGTTAGTTAGTGAGTTAGTGAGAGACATACAGACAGAAAGACATATAACTAGCGAGATATGTAGCTGTCTGGATGGTTTTCAGTTGATTACACAAAAGTAAATTTGAAAAAAATTCGTCGCCGATAGGATTCGAACCTATGCGGGGAAACCCCAATGGATTTCTAGTCCATCGCCTTAACCTCTCGGCCACGACGACATATCTACGTAATTTTTCTTTATTTCTTTAGCCGTTACTCTGCAAGTAGCCAGTCAGAAGTTACGTATGTGGCGAGAAGAGAATGATAATTTAATAAAAATGAAATCAATCAGTAGCCTACATGGGGACTTGAACCCCAGACCCTCAGATTACTGGTTCGTGAATAATTTCTTAAAAGTCTGATGCTCTACCGACTGAGCTATGCAGGCTGCTTGGGCGGAATTTCTTACATTCGGAACAATTGTTTAACACAGCCACTTGAATGAAAAATATCTCGCTTTGTTCGAGCTCGTTTCAAGTCAACGCATCTCACGGCAACGTCTACCAGTGGAAGTTTAAGTCCTATGACTTTTCCCTGCAGACGAGTTTCTTCCCTTTATTCAATTTAATTCTTAACTGTTTTGTTTGTTTGTTCGTTCGTTAGTTAGTTAGTTAGTTAGTTAGTTAGTTAGTTAGTGAGTTAGTGAGAGACATACAGACAGAAAGACATATAACTAGCGAGATATGTAGCTGTCTGGATGGTTTTCAGTTGATTACACAAAAGTAAATTTGAAAAAAATTCGTCGCCGATAGGATTCGAACCTATGCGGGGAAACCCCAATGGATTTCTAGTCCATCGCCTTAACCTCTCGGCCACGACGACATATCTACGTAATTTTTCTTTATTTCTTTAGCCGTTACTCTGCAAGTAGCCAGTCAGAAGTTACGTATGTGGCGAGAAGAGAATGATAATTTAATAAAAATGAAATCAATCAGTAGCCTACATGGGGACTTGAACCCCAGACCCTCAGATTACTGGTTCGTGAATAATTTCTTAAAAGTCTGATGCTCTACCGACTGAGCTATGCAGGCTGCTTGGGCGGAATTTCTTACATTCGGAACAATTGTTTAACACAGCCACTTGAATGAAAAATATCTCGCTTTGTTCGAGCTCGTTTCAAGTCAACGCATCTCACGGCAACGTCTACCAGTGGAAGTTTAAGTCCTATGACTTTTCCCTGCAGACGAGTTTCTTCCCTTTATTCAATTTAATTCTTAACTGTTTTGTTTGTTTGTTCGTTCGTTAGTTAGTTAGTTAGTTAGTTAGTGAGTTAGTGAGAGACATACAGACAGAAAGACATATAACTAGCGAGATATGTAGCTGTCTGGATGGTTTTCAGTTGATTACACAAAAGTAAATTTGAAAAAAATTCGTCGCCGATAGGATTCGAACCTATGCGGGGAAACCCCAATGGATTTCTAGTCCATCGCCTTAACCTCTCGGCCACGACGACATATCTACGTAATTTTTCTTTATTTCTTTAGCCGTTACTCTGCAAGTAGCCAGTCAGAAGTTACGTATGTGGCGAGAAGAGAATGATAATTTAATAAAAATGAAATCAATCAGTAGCCTACATGGGGACTTGAACCCCAGACCCTCAGATTACTGGTTCGTGAATAATTTCTTAAAAGTCTGATGCTCTACCGACTGAGCTATGCAGGCTGCTTGGGCGGAATTTCTTACATTCGGAACAATTGTTTAACACAGCCACTTGAATGAAAAATATCTCGCTTTGTTCGAGCTCGTTTCAAGTCAACGCATCTCACGGCAACGTCTACCAGTGGAAGTTTAAGTCCTATGACTTTTCCCTGCAGACGAGTTTCTTCCCTTTATTCAATTTAATTCTTAACTGTTTTGTTTGTTTGTTCGTTAGTTAGTTAGTTAGTTAGTTAGTTAGTTAGTTAGTGAGTTAGTGAGAGACATACAGACAGAAAGACATATAACTAGCGAGATATGTAGCTGTCTGGATGGTTTTCAGTTGATTACACAAAAGTAAATTTGAAAAAAATTCGTCGCCGATAGGATTCGAACCTATGCGGGGAAACCCCAATGGATTTCTAGTCCATCGCCTTAACCTCTCGGCCACGACGACATATCTACGTAATTTTTCTTTATTTCTTTAGCCGTTACTCTGCAAGTAGCCAGTCAGAAGTTACGTATGTGGCGAGAAGAGAATGATAATTTAATAAAAATGAAATCAATCAGTAGCCTACATGGGGACTTGAACCCCAGACCCTCAGATTACTGGTTCGTGAATAATTTCTTAAAAGTCTGATGCTCTACCGACTGAGCTATGCAGGCTGCTTGGGCGGAATTTCTTACATTCGGAACAATTGTTTAACACAGCCACTTGAATGAAAAATATCTCGCTTTGTTCGAGCTCGTTTCAAGTCAACGCATCTCACGGCAACGTCTACCAGTGGAAGTTTAAGTCCTATGACTTTTCCCTGCAGACGAGTTTCTTCCCTTTATTCAATTTAATTCTTAACTGTTTTGTTTGTTTGTTCGTTAGTTAGTTAGTTAGTTAGTTAGTTAGTTAGTGAGTTAGTGAGAGACATACAGACAGAAAGACATATAACTAGCGAGATATGTAGCTGTCTGGATGGTTTTCAGTTGATTACACAAAAGTAAATTTGAAAAAAATTCGTCGCCGATAGGATTCGAACCTATGCGGGGAAACCCCAATGGATTTCTAGTCCATCGCCTTAACCTCTCGGCCACGACGACATATCTACGTAATTTTTCTTTATTTCTTTAGCCGTTACTCTGCAAGTAGCCAGTCAGAAGTTACGTATGTGGCGAGAAGAGAATGATAATTTAATAAAAATGAAATCAATCAGTAGCCTACATGGGGACTTGAACCCCAGACCCTCAGATTACTGGTTCGTGAATAATTTCTTAAAAGTCTGATGCTCTACCGACTGAGCTATGCAGGCTGCTTGGGCGGAATTTCTTACATTCGGAACAATTGTTTAACACAGCCACTTGAATGAAAAATATCTCGCTTTGTTCGAGCTCGTTTCAAGTCAACGCATCTCACGGCAACGTCTACCAGTGGAAGTTTAAGTCCTATGACTTTTCCCTGCAGACGAGTTTCTTCCCTTTATTCAATTTAATTCTTAACTGTTTTGTTTGTTTGTTCGTTAGTTAGTTAGTTAGTTAGTTAGTTAGTTAGTTAGTTAGTGAGTTAGTGAGAGACATACAGACAGAAAGACATATAACTAGCGAGATATGTAGCTGTCTGGATGGTTTTCAGTTGATTACACAAAAGTAAATTTGAAAAAAATTCGTCGCCGATAGGATTCGAACCTATGCGGGGAAACCCCAATGGATTTCTAGTCCATCGCCTTAACCTCTCGGCCACGACGACATATCTACGTAATTTTTCTTTATTTCTTTAGCCGTTACTCTGCAAGTAGCCAGTCAGAAGTTACGTATGTGGCGAGAAGAGAATGATAATTTAATAAAAATGAAATCAATCAGTAGCCTACATGGGGACTTGAACCCCAGACCCTCAGATTACTGGTTCGTGAATAATTTCTTAAAAGTCTGATGCTCTACCGACTGAGCTATGCAGGCTGCTTGGGCGGAATTTCTTACATTCGGAACAATTGTTTAACACAGCCACTTGAATGAAAAATATCTCGCTTTGTTCGAGCTCGTTTCAAGTCAACGCATCTCACGGCAACGTCTACCAGTGGAAGTTTAAGTCCTATGACTTTTCCCTGCAGACGAGTTTCTTCCCTTTATTCAATTTAATTCTTAACTGTTTTGTTTGTTTGTTCGTTCGTTAGTTAGTTAGTTAGTTAGTTAGTTAGTTAGTTAGTTAGTTAGTTAGTTAGTTAGTGAGTTAGTGAGAGACATACAGACAGAAAGACATATAACTAGCGAGATATGTAGCTGTCTGGATGGTTTTCAGTTGATTACACAAAAGTAAATTTGAAAAAAATTCGTCGCCGATAGGATTCGAACCTATGCGGGGAAACCCCAATGGATTTCTAGTCCATCGCCTTAACCTCTCGGCCACGACGACATATCTACGTAATTTTTCTTTATTTCTTTAGCCGTTACTCTGCAAGTAGCCAGTCAGAAGTTACGTATGTGGCGAGAAGAGAATGATAATTTAATAAAAATGAAATCAATCAGTAGCCTACATGGGGACTTGAACCCCAGACCCTCAGATTACTGGTTCGTGAATAATTTCTTAAAAGTCTGATGCTCTACCGACTGAGCTATGCAGGCTGCTTGGGCGGAATTTCTTACATTCGGAACAATTGTTTAACACAGCCACTTGAATGAAAAATATCTCGCTTTGTTCGAGCTCGTTTCAAGTCAACGCATCTCACGGCAACGTCTACCAGTGGAAGTTTAAGTCCTATGACTTTTCCCTGCAGACGAGTTTCTTCCCTTTATTCAATTTAATTCTTAACTGTTTTGTTTGTTTGTTCGTTAGTTAGTTAGTTAGTTAGTTAGTTAGTGAGTTAGTGAGAGACATACAGACAGAAAGACATATAACTAGCGAGATATGTAGCTGTCTGGATGGTTTTCAGTTGATTACACAAAAGTAAATTTGAAAAAAATTCGTCGCCGATAGGATTCGAACCTATGCGGGGAAACCCCAATGGATTTCTAGTCCATCGCCTTAACCTCTCGGCCACGACGACATATCTACGTAATTTTTCTTTATTTCTTTAGCCGTTACTCTGCAAGTAGCCAGTCAGAAGTTACGTATGTGGCGAGAAGAGAATGATAATTTAATAAAAATGAAATCAATCAGTAGCCTACATGGGGACTTGAACCCCAGACCCTCAGATTACTGGTTCGTGAATAATTTCTTAAAAGTCTGATGCTCTACCGACTGAGCTATGCAGGCTGCTTGGGCGGAATTTCTTACATTCGGAACAATTGTTTAACACAGCCACTTGAATGAAAAATATCTCGCTTTGTTCGAGCTCGTTTCAAGTCAACGCATCTCACGGCAACGTCTACCAGTGGAAGTTTAAGTCCTATGACTTTTCCCTGCAGACGAGTTTCTTCCCTTTATTCAATTTAATTCTTAACTGTTTTGTTTGTTTGTTCGTTCGTTAGTTAGTTAGTTAGTTAGTTAGTTAGTTAGTTAGTTAGTTAGTGAGTTAGTGAGAGACATACAGACAGAAAGACATATAACTAGCGAGATATGTAGCTGTCTGGATGGTTTTCAGTTGATTACACAAAAGTAAATTTGAAAAAAATTCGTCGCCGATAGGATTCGAACCTATGCGGGGAAACCCCAATGGATTTCTAGTCCATCGCCTTAACCTCTCGGCCACGACGACATATCTACGTAATTTTTCTTTATTTCTTTAGCCGTTACTCTGCAAGTAGCCAGTCAGAAGTTACGTATGTGGCGAGAAGAGAATGATAATTTAATAAAAATGAAATCAATCAGTAGCCTACATGGGGACTTGAACCCCAGACCCTCAGATTACTGGTTCGTGAATAATTTCTTAAAAGTCTGATGCTCTACCGACTGAGCTATGCAGGCTGCTTGGGCGGAATTTCTTACATTCGGAACAATTGTTTAACACAGCCACTTGAATGAAAAATATCTCGCTTTGTTCGAGCTCGTTTCAAGTCAACGCATCTCACGGCAACGTCTACCAGTGGAAGTTTAAGTCCTATGACTTTTCCCTGCAGACGAGTTTCTTCCCTTTATTCAATTTAATTCTTAACTGTTTTGTTTGTTTGTTCGTTAGTTAGTTAGTTAGTTAGTTAGTTAGTTAGTTAGTTAGTTAGTTAGTGAGTTAGTGAGAGACATACAGACAGAAAGACATATAACTAGCGAGATATGTAGCTGTCTGGATGGTTTTCAGTTGATTACACAAAAGTAAATTTGAAAAAAATTCGTCGCCGATAGGATTCGAACCTATGCGGGGAAACCCCAATGGATTTCTAGTCCATCGCCTTAACCTCTCGGCCACGACGACATATCTACGTAATTTTTCTTTATTTCTTTAGCCGTTACTCTGCAAGTAGCCAGTCAGAAGTTACGTATGTGGCGAGAAGAGAATGATAATTTAATAAAAATGAAATCAATCAGTAGCCTACATGGGGACTTGAACCCCAGACCCTCAGATTACTGGTTCGTGAATAATTTCTTAAAAGTCTGATGCTCTACCGACTGAGCTATGCAGGCTGCTTGGGCGGAATTTCTTACATTCGGAACAATTGTTTAACACAGCCACTTGAATGAAAAATATCTCGCTTTGTTCGAGCTCGTTTCAAGTCAACGCATCTCACGGCAACGTCTACCAGTGGAAGTTTAAGTCCTATGACTTTTCCCTGCAGACGAGTTTCTTCCCTTTATTCAATTTAATTCTTAACTGTTTTGTTTGTTTGTTCGTTAGTTAGTTAGTTAGTTAGTTAGTTAGTTAGTTAGTTAGTGAGAGACATACAGACAGAAAGACATATAACTAGCGAGATATGTAGCTGTCTGGATGGTTTTCAGTTGATTACACAAAAGTAAATTTGAAAAAAATTCGTCGCCGATAGGATTCGAACCTATGCGGGGAAACCCCAATGGATTTCTAGTCCATCGCCTTAACCTCTCGGCCACGACGACATATCTACGTAATTTTTCTTTATTTCTTTAGCCGTTACTCTGCAAGTAGCCAGTCAGAAGTTACGTATGTGGCGAGAAGAGAATGATAATTTAATAAAAATGAAATCAATCAGTAGCCTACATGGGGACTTGAACCCCAGACCCTCAGATTACTGGTTCGTGAATAATTTCTTAAAAGTCTGATGCTCTACCGACTGAGCTATGCAGGCTGCTTGGGCGGAATTTCTTACATTCGGAACAATTGTTTAACACAGCCACTTGAATGAAAAATATCTCGCTTTGTTCGAGCTCGTTTCAAGTCAACGCATCTCACGGCAACGTCTACCAGTGGAAGTTTAAGTCCTATGACTTTTCCCTGCAGACGAGTTTCTTCCCTTTATTCAATTTAATTCTTAACTGTTTTGTTTGTTTGTTCGTTCGTTAGTTAGTTAGTTAGTTAGTTAGTTAGTTAGTTAGTGAGTTAGTGAGAGACATACAGACAGAAAGACATATAACTAGCGAGATATGTAGCTGTCTGGATGGTTTTCAGTTGATTACACAAAAGTAAATTTGAAAAAAATTCGTCGCCGATAGGATTCGAACCTATGCGGGGAAACCCCAATGGATTTCTAGTCCATCGCCTTAACCTCTCGGCCACGACGACATATCTACGTAATTTTTCTTTATTTCTTTAGCCGTTACTCTGCAAGTAGCCAGTCAGAAGTTACGTATGTGGCGAGAAGAGAATGATAATTTAATAAAAATGAAATCAATCAGTAGCCTACATGGGGACTTGAACCCCAGACCCTCAGATTACTGGTTCGTGAATAATTTCTTAAAAGTCTGATGCTCTACCGACTGAGCTATGCAGGCTGCTTGGGCGGAATTTCTTACATTCGGAACAATTGTTTAACACAGCCACTTGAATGAAAAATATCTCGCTTTGTTCGAGCTCGTTTCAAGTCAACGCATCTCACGGCAACGTCTACCAGTGGAAGTTTAAGTCCTATGACTTTTCCCTGCAGACGAGTTTCTTCCCTTTATTCAATTTAATTCTTAACTGTTTTGTTTGTTTGTTCGTTAGTTAGTTAGTTAGTTAGTTAGTTAGTTAGTGAGTTAGTGAGAGACATACAGACAGAAAGACATATAACTAGCGAGATATGTAGCTGTCTGGATGGTTTTCAGTTGATTACACAAAAGTAAATTTGAAAAAAATTCGTCGCCGATAGGATTCGAACCTATGCGGGGAAACCCCAATGGATTTCTAGTCCATCGCCTTAACCTCTCGGCCACGACGACATATCTACGTAATTTTTCTTTATTTCTTTAGCCGTTACTCTGCAAGTAGCCAGTCAGAAGTTACGTATGTGGCGAGAAGAGAATGATAATTTAATAAAAATGAAATCAATCAGTAGCCTACATGGGGACTTGAACCCCAGACCCTCAGATTACTGGTTCGTGAATAATTTCTTAAAAGTCTGATGCTCTACCGACTGAGCTATGCAGGCTGCTTGGGCGGAATTTCTTACATTCGGAACAATTGTTTAACACAGCCACTTGAATGAAAAATATCTCGCTTTGTTCGAGCTCGTTTCAAGTCAACGCATCTCACGGCAACGTCTACCAGTGGAAGTTTAAGTCCTATGACTTTTCCCTGCAGACGAGTTTCTTCCCTTTATTCAATTTAATTCTTAACTGTTTTGTTTGTTTGTTCGTTAGTTAGTTAGTTAGTGAGTTAGTGAGAGACATACAGACAGAAAGACATATAACTCGCGAGATATGTAGCTGTCTGGATGGTTTTCAGTTGATTACACAAAAGTAAATTTGAAAAAAATTCGTCGCCGATAGGATTCGAACCTATGCGGGGAAACCCCAATGGATTTCTAGTCCATCGCCTTAACCTCTCGGCCACGACGACATATCTACGTAATTTTTCTTTATTTCTTTAGCCGTTACTCTGCAAGTAGCCAGTCAGAAGTTACGTATGTGGCGAGAAGAGAATGATAATTTAATAAAAATGAAATCAAACAGTAGCCTACATGGGGACTTGAACCCCAGACCCTCAGATTACTGGTTCGTGAATAATTTCTTAAAAGTCTGATGCTCTACCGACTGAGCTATGCAGGCTGCTTGGGCGGAATTTCTTACATTCGGAACAATTGTTTAACACAGCCACTTGAATGAAAAATATCTCGCTTTGTTCGAGCTCGTTTCAAGTCAACGCATCTCACGGCAACGTCTACCAGTGGAAGTTTAAGTCCTATGACTTTTCCCTGCAGACGAGTTTCTTCCCTTTATTCAATTTAATTCTTAACTGTTTTGTTTGTTTGTTCGTTAGTTAGTTAGTTAGTTAGTTAGTTAGTTAGTTAGTGAGTTAGTGAGAGACATACAGACAGAAAGACATATAACTAGCGAGATATGTAGCTGTCTGGATGGTTTTCAGTTGATTACACAAAAGTAAATTTGAAAAAAATTCGTCGCCGATAGGATTCGAACCTATGCGGGGAAACCCCAATGGATTTCTAGTCCATCGCCTTAACCTCTCGGCCACGACGACATATCTACGTAATTTTTCTTTATTTCTTTAGCCGTTACTCTGCAAGTAGCCAGTCAGAAGTTACGTATGTGGCGAGAAGAGAATGATAATTTAATAAAAATGAAATCAATCAGTAGCCTACATGGGGACTTGAACCCCAGACCCTCAGATTACTGGTTCGTGAATAATTTCTTAAAAGTCTGATGCTCTACCGACTGAGCTATGCAGGCTGCTTGGGCGGAATTTCTTACATTCGGAACAATTGTTTAACACAGCCACTTGAATGAAAAATATCTCGCTTTGTTCGAGCTCGTTTCAAGTCAACGCATCTCACGGCAACGTCTACCAGTGGAAGTTTAAGTCCTATGACTTTTCCCTGCAGACGAGTTTCTTCCCTTTATTCAATTTAATTCTTAACTGTTTTGTTTGTTTGTTCGTTAGTTAGTTAGTTAGTTAGTTAGTTAGTTAGTTAGTTAGTGAGTTAGTGAGAGACATACAGACAGAAAGACATATAACTAGCGAGATATGTAGCTGTCTGGATGGTTTTCAGTTGATTACACAAAAGTAAATTTGAAAAAAATTCGTCGCCGATAGGATTCGAACCTATGCGGGGAAACCCCAATGGATTTCTAGTCCATCGCCTTAACCTCTCGGCCACGACGACATATCTACGTAATTTTTCTTTATTTCTTTAGCCGTTACTCTGCAAGTAGCCAGTCAGAAGTTACGTATGTGGCGAGAAGAGAATGATAATTTAATAAAAATGAAATCAATCAGTAGCCTACATGGGGACTTGAACCCCAGACCCTCAGATTACTGGTTCGTGAATAATTTCTTAAAAGTCTGATGCTCTACCGACTGAGCTATGCAGGCTGCTTGGGCGGAATTTCTTACATTCGGAACAATTGTTTAACACAGCCACTTGAATGAAAAATATCTCGCTTTGTTCGAGCTCGTTTCAAGTCAACGCATCTCACGGCAACGTCTACCAGTGGAAGTTTAAGTCCTATGACTTTTCCCTGCAGACGAGTTTCTTCCCTTTATTCAATTTAATTCTTAACTGTTTTGTTTGTTTGTTCGTTAGTTAGTTAGTTAGTTAGTTAGTTAGTTAGTTAGTGAGTTAGTGAGAGACATACAGACAGAAAGACATATAACTAGCGAGATATGTAGCTGTCTGGATGGTTTTCAGTTGATTACACAAAAGTAAATTTGAAAAAAATTCGTCGCCGATAGGATTCGAACCTATGCGGGGAAACCCCAATGGATTTCTAGTCCATCGCCTTAACCTCTCGGCCACGACGACATATCTACGTAATTTTTCTTTATTTCTTTAGCCGTTACTCTGCAAGTAGCCAGTCAGAAGTTACGTATGTGGCGAGAAGAGAATGATAATTTAATAAAAATGAAATCAATCAGTAGCCTACATGGGGACTTGAACCCCAGACCCTCAGATTACTGGTTCGTGAATAATTTCTTAAAAGTCTGATGCTCTACCGACTGAGCTATGCAGGCTGCTTGGGCGGAATTTCTTACATTCGGAACAATTGTTTAACACAGCCACTTGAATGAAAAATATCTCGCTTTGTTCGAGCTCGTTTCAAGTCAACGCATCTCACGGCAACGTCTACCAGTGGAAGTTTAAGTCCTATGACTTTTCCCTGCAGACGAGTTTCTTCCCTTTATTCAATTTAATTCTTAACTGTTTTGTTTGTTTGTTCGTTAGTTAGTTAGTTAGTTAGTTAGTTAGTTAGTTAGTTAGTGAGTTAGTGAGAGACATACAGACAGAAAGACATATAACTAGCGAGATATGTAGCTGTCTGGATGGTTTTCAGTTGATTACACAAAAGTAAATTTGAAAAAAATTCGTCGCCGATAGGATTCGAACCTATGCGGGGAAACCCCAATGGATTTCTAGTCCATCGCCTTAACCTCTCGGCCACGACGACATATCTACGTAATTTTTCTTTATTTCTTTAGCCGTTACTCTGCAAGTAGCCAGTCAGAAGTTACGTATGTGGCGAGAAGAGAATGATAATTTAATAAAAATGAAATCAATCAGTAGCCTACATGGGGACTTGAACCCCAGACCCTCAGATTACTGGTTCGTGAATAATTTCTTAAAAGTCTGATGCTCTACCGACTGAGCTATGCAGGCTGCTTGGGCGGAATTTCTTACATTCGGAACAATTGTTTAACACAGCCACTTGAATGAAAAATATCTCGCTTTGTTCGAGCTCGTTTCAAGTCAACGCATCTCACGGCAACGTCTACCAGTGGAAGTTTAAGTCCTATGACTTTTCCCTGCAGACGAGTTTCTTCCCTTTATTCAATTTAATTCTTAACTGTTTTGTTTGTTTGTTCGTTAGTTAGTTAGTTAGTTAGTTAGTTAGTTAGTGAGTTAGTGAGAGACATACAGACAGAAAGACATATAACTAGCGAGATATGTAGCTGTCTGGATGGTTTTCAGTTGATTACACAAAAGTAAATTTGAAAAAAATTCGTCGCCGATAGGATTCGAACCTATGCGGGGAAACCCCAATGGATTTCTAGTCCATCGCCTTAACCTCTCGGCCACGACGACATATCTACGTAATTTTTCTTTATTTCTTTAGCCGTTACTCTGCAAGTAGCCAGTCAGAAGTTACGTATGTGGCGAGAAGAGAATGATAATTTAATAAAAATGAAATCAATCAGTAGCCTACATGGGGACTTGAACCCCAGACCCTCAGATTACTGGTTCGTGAATAATTTCTTAAAAGTCTGATGCTCTACCGACTGAGCTATGCAGGCTGCTTGGGCGGAATTTCTTACATTTGGAACAATTGTTTAACACAGCCACTTGAATGAAAAATATCTCGCTTTGTTCGAGCTCGTTTCAAGTCAACGCATCTCACGGCAACGTCTACCAGTGGAAGTTTAAGTCCTATGACTTTTCCCTGCAGACGAGTTTCTTCCCTTTATTCAATTTAATTCTTAACTGTTTTGTTTGTTTGTTCGTTAGTTAGTTAGTTAGTTAGTTAGTTAGTTAGTGAGTTAGTGAGAGACATACAGACAGAAAGACATATAACTAGCGAGATATGTAGCTGTCTGGATGGTTTTCAGTTGATTACACAAAAGTAAATTTGAAAAAAATTCGTCGCCGATAGGATTCGAACCTATGCGGGGAAACCCCAATGGATTTCTAGTCCATCGCCTTAACCTCTCGGCCACGACGACATATCTACGTAATTTTTCTTTATTTCTTTAGCCGTTACTCTGCAAGTAGCCAGTCAGAAGTTACGTATGTGGCGAGAAGAGAATGATAATTTAATAAAAATGAAATCAATCAGTAGCCTACATGGGGACTTGAACCCCAGACCCTCAGATTACTGGTTCGTGAATAATTTCTTAAAAGTCTGATGCTCTACCGACTGAGCTATGCAGGCTGCTTGGGCGGAATTTCTTACATTCGGAACAATTGTTTAACACAGCCACTTGAATGAAAAATATCTCGCTTTGTTCGAGCTCGTTTCAAGTCAACGCATCTCACGGCAACGTCTACCAGTGGAAGTTTAAGTCCTATGACTTTTCCCTGCAGACGAGTTTCTTCCCTTTATTCAATTTAATTCTTAACTGTTTTGTTTGTTTGTTCGTTAGTTAGTTAGTTAGTTAGTTAGTGAGTTAGTGAGAGACATACAGACAGAAAGACATATAACTAGCGAGATATGTAGCTGTCTGGATGGTTTTCAGTTGATTACACAAAAGTAAATTTGAAAAAAATTCGTCGCCGATAGGATTCGAACCTATGCGGGGAAACCCCAATGGATTTCTAGTCCATCGCCTTAACCTCTCGGCCACGACGACATATCTACGTAATTTTTCTTTATTTCTTTAGCCGTTACTCTGCAAGTAGCCAGTCAGAAGTTACGCATGTGGCGAGAAGAGAATGATAATTTAATAAAAATGAAATCAATCAGTAGCCTACATGGGGACTTGAACCCCAGACCCTCAGATTACTGGTTCGTGAATAATTTCTTAAAAGTCTGATGCTCTACCGACTGAGCTATGCAGGCTGCTTGGGCGGAATTTCTTACATTCGGAACAATTGTTTAACACAGCCACTTGAATGAAAAATATCTCGCTTTGTTCGAGCTCGTTTCAAGTCAACGCATCTCACGGCAACGTCTACCAGTGGAAGTTTAAGTCCTATGACTTTTCCCTGCAGACGAGTTTCTTCCCTTTATTCAATTTAATTCTTAACTGTTTTGTTTGTTTGTTCGTTAGTTAGTTAGTTAGTTAGTTAGTTAGTTAGTGAGTTAGTGAGAGACATACAGACAGAAAGACATATAACTAGCGAGATATGTAGCTGTCTGGATGGTTTTCAGTTGATTACACAAAAGTAAATTTGAAAAAAATTCGTCGCCGATAGGATTCGAACCTATGCGGGGAAACCCCAATGGATTTCTAGTCCATCGCCTTAACCTCTCGGCCACGACGACATATCTACGTAATTTTTCTTTATTTCTTTAGCCGTTACTCTGCAAGTAGCCAGTCAGAAGTTACGTATGTGGCGAGAAGAGAATGATAATTTAATAAAAATGAAATCAATCAGTAGCCTACATGGGGACTTGAACCCCAGACCCTCAGATTACTGGTTCGTGAATAATTTCTTAAAAGTCTGATGCTCTACCGACTGAGCTATGCAGGCTGCTTGGGCGGAATTTCTTACATTCGGAACAATTGTTTAACACAGCCACTTGAATGAAAAATATCTCGCTTTGTTCGAGCTCGTTTCAAGTCAACGCATCTCACGGCAACGTCTACCAGTGGAAGTTTAAGTCCTATGACTTTTCCCTGCAGACGAGTTTCTTCCCTTTATTCAATTTAATTCTTAACTGTTTTGTTTGTTTGTTCGTTCGTTAGTTAGTTAGTTAGTTAGTTAGTTAGTTAGTTAGTGAGTTAGTGAGAGACATACAGACAGAAAGACATATAACTAGCGAGATATGTAGCTGTCTGGATGGTTTTCAGTTGATTACACAAAAGTAAATTTGAAAAAAATTCGTCGCCGATAGGATTCGAACCTATGCGGGGAAACCCCAATGGATTTCTAGTCCATCGCCTTAACCTCTCGGCCACGACGACATATCTACGTAATTTTTCTTTATTTCTTTAGCCGTTACTCTGCAAGTAGCCAGTCAGAAGTTACGTATGTGGCGAGAAGAGAATGATAATTTAATAAAAATGAAATCAATCAGTAGCCTACATGGGGACTTGAACCCCAGATTACTGGTTCGTGAATAATTTCTTAAAAGTCTGATGCTCTACCGACTGAGCTATGCAGGCTGCTTGGGCGGAATTTCTTACATTCGGAACAATTGTTTAACACAGCCACTTGAATGAAAAATATCTCGCTTTGTTCGAGCTCGTTTCAAGTCAACGCATCTCACGGCAACGTCTACCAGTGGAAGTTTAAGTCCTATGACTTTTCCCTGCAGACGAGTTTCTTCCCTTTATTCAATTTAATTCTTAACTGTTTTGTTTGTTTGTTCGTTCGTTCGTTCGTTCGTTCGTTCGTTCGTTAGTTAGTTAGTTAGTTAGTTAGTTAGTTAGTGAGTTAGTGAGAGACATACAGACAGAAAGACATATAACTAGCGAGATATGTAGCTGTCTGGATGGTTTTCAGTTGATTACACAAAAGTAAATTTGAAAAAAATTCGTCGCCGATAGGATTCGAACCTATGCGGGGAAACCCCAATGGATTTCTAGTCCATCGCCTTAACCTCTCGGCCACGACGACATATCTACGTAATTTTTCTTTATTTCTTTAGCCGTTACTCTGCAAGTAGCCAGTCAGAAGTTACGTATGTGGCGAGAAGAGAATGATAATTTAATAAAAATGAAATCAATCAGTAGCCTACATGGGGACTTGAACCCCAGACCCTCAGATTACTGGTTCGTGAATAATTTCTTAAAAGTCTGATGCTCTACCGACTGAGCTATGCAGGCTGCTTGGGCGGAATTTCTTACATTCGGAACAATTGTTTAACACAGCCACTTGAATGAAAAATATCTCGCTTTGTTCGAGCTCGTTTCAAGTCAACGCATCTCACGGCAACGTCTACCAGTGGAAGTTTAAGTCCTATGACTTTTCCCTGCAGACGAGTTTCTTCCCTTTATTCAATTTAATTCTTAACTGTTTTGTTTGTTTGTTCGTTAGTTAGTTAGTTAGTTAGTTAGTTAGTTAGTTAGTGAGTTAGTGAGAGACATACAGACAGAAAGACATATAACTAGCGAGATATGTAGCTGTCTGGATGGTTTTCAGTTGATTACACAAAAGTAAATTTGAAAAAAATTCGTCGCCGATAGGATTCGAACCTATGCGGGGAAACCCCAATGGATTTCTAGTCCATCGCCTTAACCTCTCGGCCACGACGACATATCTACGTAATTTTTCTTTATTTCTTTAGCCGTTACTCTGCAAGTAGCCAGTCAGAAGTTACGTATGTGGCGAGAAGAGAATGATAATTTAATAAAAATGAAATCAATCAGTAGCCTACATGGGGACTTGAACCCCAGACCCTCAGATTACTGGTTCGTGAATAATTTCTTAAAAGTCTGATGCTCTACCGACTGAGCTATGCAGGCTGCTTGGGCGGAATTTCTTACATTCGGAACAATTGTTTAACACAGCCACTTGAATGAAAAATATCTCGCTTTGTTCGAGCTCGTTTCAAGTCAACGCATCTCACGGCAACGTCTACCAGTGGAAGTTTAAGTCCTATGACTTTTCCCTGCAGACGAGTTTCTTCCCTTTATTCAATTTAATTCTTAACTGTTTTGTTTGTTTGTTCGTTCGTTCGTTCGTTCGTTCGTTCGTTCGTTAGTTAGTTAGTTAGTTAGTTAGTTAGTTAGTGAGTTAGTGAGAGACATACAGACAGAAAGACATATAACTAGCGAGATATGTAGCTGTCTGGATGGTTTTCAGTTGATTACACAAAAGTAAATTTGAAAAAAATTCGTCGCCGATAGGATTCGAACCTATGCGGGGAAACCCCAATGGATTTCTAGTCCATCGCCTTAACCTCTCGGCCACGACGACATATCTACGTAATTTTTCTTTATTTCTTTAGCCGTTACTCTGCAAGTAGCCAGTCAGAAGTTACGTATGTGGCGAGAAGAGAATGATAATTTAATAAAAATGAAATCAATCAGTAGCCTACATGGGGACTTGAACCCCAGACCCTCAGATTACTGGTTCGTGAATAATTTCTTAAAAGTCTGATGCTCTACCGACTGAGCTATGCAGGCTGCTTGGGCGGAATTTCTTACATTCGGAACAATTGTTTAACACAGCCACTTGAATGAAAAATATCTCGCTTTGTTCGAGCTCGTTTCAAGTCAACGCATCTCACGGCAACGTCTACCAGTGGAAGTTTAAGTCCTATGACTTTTCCCTGCAGACGAGTTTCTTCCCTTTATTCAATTTAATTCTTAACTGTTTTGTTTGTTTGTTCGTTAGTTAGTTAGTTAGTTAGTTAGTTAGTTAGTTAGTGAGTTAGTGAGAGACATACAGACAGAAAGACATATAACTAGCGAGATATGTAGCTGTCTGGATGGTTTTCAGTTGATTACACAAAAGTAAATTTGAAAAAAATTCGTCGCCGATAGGATTCGAACCTATGCGGGGAAACCCCAATGGATTTCTAGTCCATCGCCTTAACCTCTCGGCCACGACGACATATCTACGTAATTTTTCTTTATTTCTTTAGCCGTTACTCTGCAAGTAGCCAGTCAGAAGTTACGTATGTGGCGAGAAGAGAATGATAATTTAATAAAAATGAAATCAATCAGTAGCCTACATGGGGACTTGAACCCCAGACCCTCAGATTACTGGTTCGTGAATAATTTCTTAAAAGTCTGATGCTCTACCGACTGAGCTATGCAGGCTGCTTGGGCGGAATTTCTTACATTCGGAACAATTGTTTAACACAGCCACTTGAATGAAAAATATCTCGCTTTGTTCGAGCTCGTTTCAAGTCAACGCATCTCACGGCAACGTCTACCAGTGGAAGTTTAAGTCCTATGACTTTTCCCTGCAGACGAGTTTCTTCCCTTTATTCAATTTAATTCTTAACTGTTTTGTTTGTTTGTTCGTTCGTTAGTTAGTTAGTTAGTTAGTTAGTTAGTTAGTTAGTTAGTTAGTGAGTTAGTGAGAGACATACAGACAGAAAGACATATAACTAGCGAGATATGTAGCTGTCTGGATGGTTTTCAGTTGATTACACAAAAGTAAATTTGAAAAAAATTCGTCGCCGATAGGATTCGAACCTATGCGGGGAAACCCCAATGGATTTCTAGTCCATCGCCTTAACCTCTCGGCCACGACGACATATCTACGTAATTTTTCTTTATTTCTTTAGCCGTTACTCTGCAAGTAGCCAGTCAGAAGTTACGTATGTGGCGAGAAGAGAATGATAATTTAATAAAAATGAAATCAATCAGTAGCCTACATGGGGACTTGAACCCCAGACCCTCAGATTACTGGTTCGTGAATAATTTCTTAAAAGTCTGATGCTCTACCGACTGAGCTATGCAGGCTGCTTGGGCGGAATTTCTTACATTCGGAACAATTGTTTAACACAGCCACTTGAATGAAAAATATCTCGCTTTGTTCGAGCTCGTTTCAAGTCAACGCATCTCACGGCAACGTCTACCAGTGGAAGTTTAAGTCCTATGACTTTTCCCTGCAGACGAGTTTCTTCCCTTTATTCAATTTAATTCTTAACTGTTTTGTTTGTTTGTTCGTTCGTTAGTTAGTTAGTTAGTTAGTTAGTTAGTTAGTTAGTTAGTTAGTGAGTTAGTGAGAGACATACAGACAGAAAGACATATAACTAGCGAGATATGTAGCTGTCTGGATGGTTTTCAGTTGATTACACAAAAGTAAATTTGAAAAAAATTCGTCGCCGATAGGATTCGAACCTATGCGGGGAAACCCCAATGGATTTCTAGTCCATCGCCTTAACCTCTCGGCCACGACGACATATCTACGTAATTTTTCTTTATTTCTTTAGCCGTTACTCTGCAAGTAGCCAGTCAGAAGTTACGTATGTGGCGAGAAGAGAATGATAATTTAATAAAAATGAAATCAATCAGTAGCCTACATGGGGACTTGAACCCCAGACCCTCAGATTACTGGTTCGTGAATAATTTCTTAAAAGTCTGATGCTCTACCGACTGAGCTATGCAGGCTGCTTGGGCGGAATTTCTTACATTCGGAACAATTGTTTAACACAGCCACTTGAATGAAAAATATCTCGCTTTGTTCGAGCTCGTTTCAAGTCAACGCATCTCACGGCAACGTCTACCAGTGGAAGTTTAAGTCCTATGACTTTTCCCTGCAGACGAGTTTCTTCCCTTTATTCAATTTAATTCTTAACTGTTTTGTTTGTTTGTTCGTTCGTTAGTTAGTTAGTTAGTTAGTTAGTTAGTTAGTTAGTGAGTTAGTGAGAGACATACAGACAGAAAGACATATAACTAGCGAGATATGTAGCTGTCTGGATGGTTTTCAGTTGATTACACAAAAGTAAATTTGAAAAAAATTCGTCGCCGATAGGATTCGAACCTATGCGGGGAAACCCCAATGGATTTCTAGTCCATCGCCTTAACCTCTCGGCCACGACGACATATCTACGTAATTTTTCTTTATTTCTTTAGCCGTTACTCTGCAAGTAGCCAGTCAGAAGTTACGTATGTGGCGAGAAGAGAATGATAATTTAATAAAAATGAAATCAATCAGTAGCCTACATGGGGACTTGAACCCCAGACCCTCAGATTACTGGTTCGTGAATAATTTCTTAAAAGTCAGATGCTCTACCGACTGAGCTATGCAGGCTGCTTGGGCGGAATTTCTTACATTCGGAACAATTGTTTAACACAGCCACTTGAATGAAAAATATCTCGCTTTGTTCGAGCTCGTTTCAAGTCAACGCATCTCACGGCAACGTCTACCAGTGGAAGTTTAAGTCCTATGACTTTTCCCTGCAGACGAGTTTCTTCCCTTTATTCAATTTAATTCTTAACTGTTTTGTTTGTTTGTTCGTTAGTTAGTTAGTTAGTTAGTTAGTTAGTTAGTTAGTTAGTTAGTGAGAGACATACAGACAGAAAGACATATAACTAGCGAGATATGTAGCTGTCTGGATGGTTTTCAGTTGATTACACAAAAGTAAATTTGAAAAAAATTCGTCGCCGATAGGATTCGAACCTATGCGGGGAAACCCCAATGGATTTCTAGTCCATCGCCTTAACCTCTCGGCCACGACGACATATCTACGTAATTTTTCTTTATTTCTTTAGCCGTTACTCTGCAAGTAGCCAGTCAGAAGTTACGTATGTGGCGAGAAGAGAATGATAATTTAATAAAAATGAAATCAATCAGTAGCCTACATGGGGACTTGAACCCCAGACCCTCAGATTACTGGTTCGTGAATAATTTCTTAAAAGTCTGATGCTCTACCGACTGAGCTATGCAGGCTGCTTGGGCGGAATTTCTTACATTCGGAACAATTGTTTAACACAGCCACTTGAATGAAAAATATCTCGCTTTGTTCGAGCTCGTTTCAAGTCAACGCATCTCACGGCAACGTCTACCAGTGGAAGTTTAAGTCCTATGACTTTTCCCTGCAGACGAGTTTCTTCCCTTTATTCAATTTAATTCTTAACTGTTTTGTTTGTTTGTTCGTTAGTTAGTTAGTTAGTTAGTTAGTTAGTTAGTTAGTGAGTTAGTGAGAGACATACAGACAGAAAGACATATAACTAGCGAGATATGTAGCTGTCTGGATGGTTTTCAGTTGATTACACAAAAGTAAATTTGAAAAAAATTCGTCGCCGATAGGATTCGAACCTATGCGGGGAAACCCCAATGGATTTCTAGTCCATCGCCTTAACCTCTCGGCCACGACGACATATCTACGTAATTTTTCTTTATTTCTTTAGCCGTTACTCTGCAAGTAGCCAGTCAGAAGTTACGTATGTGGCGAGAAGAGAATGATAATTTAATAAAAATGAAATCAATCAGTAGCCTACATGGGGACTTGAACCCCAGACCCTCAGATTACTGGTTCGTGAATAATTTCTTAAAAGTCTGATGCTCTACCGACTGAGCTATGCAGGCTGCTTGGGCGGAATTTCTTACATTCGGAACAATTGTTTAACACAGCCACTTGAATGAAAAATATCTCGCTTTGTTCGAGCTCGTTTCAAGTCAACGCATCTCACGGCAACGTCTACCAGTGGAAGTTTAAGTCCTATGACTTTTCCCTGCAGACGAGTTTCTTCCCTTTATTCAATTTAATTCTTAACTGTTTTGTTTGTTTGTTCGTTAGTTAGTTAGTTAGTTAGTTAGTTAGTGAGTTAGTGAGAGACATACAGACAGAAAGACATATAACTAGCGAGATATGTAGCTGTCTGGATGGTTTTCAGTTGATTACACAAAAGTAAATTTGAAAAAAATTCGTCGCCGATAGGATTCGAACCTATGCGGGGAAACCCCAATGGATTTCTAGTCCATCGCCTTAACCTCTCGGCCACGACGACATATCTACGTAATTTTTCTTTATTTCTTTAGCCGTTACTCTGCAAGTAGCCAGTCAGAAGTTACGTATGTGGCGAGAAGAGAATGATAATTTAATAAAAATGAAATCAATCAGTAGCCTACATGGGGACTTGAACCCCAGACCCTCAGATTACTGGTTCGTGAATAATTTCTTAAAAGTCTGATGCTCTACCGACTGAGCTATGCAGGCTGCTTGGGCGGAATTTCTTACATTCGGAACAATTGTTTAACACAGCCACTTGAATGAAAAATATCTCGCTTTGTTCGAGCTCGTTTCAAGTCAACGCATCTCACGGCAACGTCTACCAGTGGAAGTTTAAGTCCTATGACTTTTCCCTGCAGACGAGTTTCTTCCCTTTATTCAATTTAATTCTTAACTGTTTTGTTTGTTTGTTTGTTCGTTCGTTCGTTCGTTCGTTCGTTAGTTAGTTAGTTAGTTAGTGAGTTAGTGAGAGACATACAGACAGAAAGACATATAACTAGCGAGATATGTAGCTGTCTGGATGGTTTTCAGTTGATTACACAAAAGTAAATTTGAAAAAAATTCGTCGCCGATAGGATTCGAACCTATGCGGGGAAACCCCAATGGATTTCTAGTCCATCGCCTTAACCTCTCGGCCACGACGACATATCTACGTAATTTTTCTTTATTTCTTTAGCCGTTACTCTGCAAGTAGCCAGTCAGAAGTTACGTATGTGGCGAGAAGAGAATGATAATTTAATAAAAATGAAATCAATCAGTAGCCTACATGGGGACTTGAACCCCAGACCCTCAGATTACTGGTTCGTGAATAATTTCTTAAAAGTCTGATGCTCTACCGACTGAGCTATGCAGGCTGCTTGGGCGGAATTTCTTACATTCGGAACAATTGTTTAACACAGCCACTTGAATGAAAAATATCTCGCTTTGTTCGAGCTCGTTTCAAGTCAACGCATCTCACGGCAACGTCTACCAGTGGAAGTTTAAGTCCTATGACTTTTCCCTGCAGACGAGTTTCTTCCCTTTATTCAATTTAATTCTTAACTGTTTTGTTTGTTTGTTCGTTAGTTAGTTAGTTAGTTAGTTAGTTAGTTAGTTAGTTAGTTAGTGAGTTAGTGAGAGACATACAGACAGAAAGACATATAACTAGCGAGATATGTAGCTGTCTGGATGGTTTTCAGTTGATTACACAAAAGTAAATTTGAAAAAAATTCGTCGCCGATAGGATTCGAACCTATGCGGGGAAACCCCAATGGATTTCTAGTCCATCGCCTTAACCTCTCGGCCACGACGACATATCTACGTAATTTTTCTTTATTTCTTTAGCCGTTACTCTGCAAGTAGCCAGTCAGAAGTTACGTATGTGGCGAGAAGAGAATGATAATTTAATAAAAATGAAATCAATCAGTAGCCTACATGGGGACTTGAACCCCAGACCCTCAGATTACTGGTTCGTGAATAATTTCTTAAAAGTCTGATGCTCTACCGACTGAGCTATGCAGGCTGCTTGGGCGGAATTTCTTACATTCGGAACAATTGTTTAACACAGCCACTTGAATGAAAAATATCTCGCTTTGTTCGAGCTCGTTTCAAGTCAACGCATCTCACGGCAACGTCTACCAGTGGAAGTTTAAGTCCTATGACTTTTCCCTGCAGACGAGTTTCTTCCCTTTATTCAATTTAATTCTTAACTGTTTTGTTTGTTTGTTCGTTAGTTAGTTAGTTAGTTAGTTAGTTAGTTAGTGAGTTAGTGAGAGACATACAGACAGAAAGACATATAACTAGCGAGATATGTAGCTGTCTGGATGGTTTTCAGTTGATTACACAAAAGTAAATTTGAAAAAAATTCGTCGCCGATAGGATTCGAACCTATGCGGGGAAACCCCAATGGATTTCTAGTCCATCGCCTTAACCTCTCGGCCACGACGACATATCTACGTAATTTTTCTTTATTTCTTTAGCCGTTACTCTGCAAGTAGCCAGTCAGAAGTTACGTATGTGGCGAGAAGAGAATGATAATTTAATAAAAATGAAATCAATCAGTAGCCTACATGGGGACTTGAACCCCAGACCCTCAGATTACTGGTTCGTGAATAATTTCTTAAAAGTCTGATGCTCTACCGACTGAGCTATGCAGGCTGCTTGGGCGGAATTTCTTACATTCGGAACAATTGTTTAACACAGCCACTTGAATGAAAAATATCTCGCTTTGTTCGAGCTCGTTTCAAGTCAACGCATCTCACGGCAACGTCTACCAGTGGAAGTTTAAGTCCTATGACTTTTCCCTGCAGACGAGTTTCTTCCCTTTATTCAATTTAATTCTTAACTGTTTTGTTTGTTTGTTCGTTAGTTAGTTAGTTAGTTAGTTAGTTAGTGAGTTAGTGAGAGACATACAGACAGAAAGACATATAACTAGCGAGATATGTAGCTGTCTGGATGGTTTTCAGTTGATTACACAAAAGTAAATTTGAAAAAAATTCGTCGCCGATAGGATTCGAACCTATGCGGGGAAACCCCAATGGATTTCTAGTCCATCGCCTTAACCTCTCGGCCACGACGACATATCTACGTAATTTTTCTTTATTTCTTTAGCCGTTACTCTGCAAGTAGCCAGTCAGAAGTTACGTATGTGGCGAGAAGAGAATGATAATTTAATAAAAATGAAATCAATCAGTAGCCTACATGGGGACTTGAACCCCAGACCCTCAGATTACTGGTTCGTGAATAATTTCTTAAAAGTCTGATGCTCTACCGACTGAGCTATGCAGGCTGCTTGGGCGGAATTTCTTACATTCGGAACAATTGTTTAACACAGCCACTTGAATGAAAAATATCTCGCTTTGTTCGAGCTCGTTTCAAGTCAACGCATCTCACGGCAACGTCTACCAGTGGAAGTTTAAGTCCTATGACTTTTCCCTGCAGACGAGTTTCTTCCCTTTATTCAATTTAATTCTTAACTGTTTTGTTTGTTTGTTCGTTCGTTCGTTCGTTCGTTAGTTAGTTAGTTAGTTAGTTAGTTAGTTAGTGAGTTAGTGAGAGACATACAGACAGAAAGACATATAACTAGCGAGATATGTAGCTGTCTGGATGGTTTTCAGTTGATTACACAAAAGTAAATTTGAAAAAAATTCGTCGCCGATAGGATTCGAACCTATGCGGGGAAACCCCAATGGATTTCTAGTCCATCGCCTTAACCTCTCGGCCACGACGACATATCTACGTAATTTTTCTTTATTTCTTTAGCCGTTACTCTGCAAGTAGCCAGTCAGAAGTTACGTATGTGGCGAGAAGAGAATGATAATTTAATAAAAATGAAATCAATCAGTAGCCTACATGGGGACTTGAACCCCAGACCCTCAGATTACTGGTTCGTGAATAATTTCTTAAAAGTCTGATGCTCTACCGACTGAGCTATGCAGGCTGCTTGGGCGGAATTTCTTACATTCGGAACAATTGTTTAACACAGCCACTTGAATGAAAAATATCTCGCTTTGTTCGAGCTCGTTTCAAGTCAACGCATCTCACGGCAACGTCTACCAGTGGAAGTTTAAGTCCTATGACTTTTCCCTGCAGACGAGTTTCTTCCCTTTATTCAATTTAATTCTTAACTGTTTTGTTTGTTTGTTCGTTAGTTAGTTAGTTAGTTAGTTAGTTAGTGAGTTAGTGAGAGACATACAGACAGAAAGACATATAACTAGCGAGATATGTAGCTGTCTGGATGGTTTTCAGTTGATTACACAAAAGTAAATTTGAAAAAAATTCGTCGCCGATAGGATTCGAACCTATGCGGGGAAACCCCAATGGATTTCTAGTCCATCGCCTTAACCTCTCGGCCACGACGACATATCTACGTAATTTTTCTTTATTTCTTTAGCCGTTACTCTGCAAGTAGCCAGTCAGAAGTTACGTATGTGGCGAGAAGAGAATGATAATTTAATAAAAATGAAATCAATCAGTAGCCTACATGGGGACTTGAACCCCAGACCCTCAGATTACTGGTTCGTGAATAATTTCTTAAAAGTCTGATGCTCTACCGACTGAGCTATGCAGGCTGCTTGGGCGGAATTTCTTACATTCGGAACAATTGTTTAACACAGCCACTTGAATGAAAAATATCTCGCTTTGTTCGAGCTCGTTTCAAGTCAACGCATCTCACGGCAACGTCTACCAGTGGAAGTTTAAGTCCTATGACTTTTCCCTGCAGACGAGTTTCTTCCCTTTATTCAATTTAATTCTTAACTGTTTTGTTTGTTTGTTCGTTCGTTCGTTCGTTAGTTAGTTAGTTAGTTAGTTAGTTAGTGAGTTAGTGAGAGACATACAGACAGAAAGACATATAACTAGCGAGATATGTAGCTGTCTGGATGGTTTTCAGTTGATTACACAAAAGTAAATTTGAAAAAAATTCGTCGCCGATAGGATTCGAACCTATGCGGGGAAACCCCAATGGATTTCTAGTCCATCGCCTTAACCTCTCGGCCACGACGACATATCTACGTAATTTTTCTTTATTTCTTTAGCCGTTACTCTGCAAGTAGCCAGTCAGAAGTTACGTATGTGGCGAGAAGAGAATGATAATTTAATAAAAATGAAATCAATCAGTAGCCTACATGGGGACTTGAACCCCAGACCCTCAGATTACTGGTTCGTGAATAATTTCTTAAAAGTCTGATGCTCTACCGACTGAGCTATGCAGGCTGCTTGGGCGGAATTTCTTACATTCGGAACAATTGTTTAACACAGCCACTTGAATGAAAAATATCTCGCTTTGTTCGAGCTCGTTTCAAGTCAACGCATCTCACGGCAACGTCTACCAGTGGAAGTTTAAGTCCTATGACTTTTCCCTGCAGACGAGTTTCTTCCCTTTATTCAATTTAATTCTTAACTGTTTTGTTTGTTTGTTCGTTAGTTAGTTAGTTAGTTAGTTAGTTAGTGAGTTAGTGAGAGACATACAGACAGAAAGACATATAACTAGCGAGATATGTAGCTGTCTGGATGGTTTTCAGTTGATTACACAAAAGTAAATTTGAAAAAAATTCGTCGCCGATAGGATTCGAACCTATGCGGGGAAACCCCAATGGATTTCTAGTCCATCGCCTTAACCTCTCGGCCACGACGACATATCTACGTAATTTTTCTTTATTTCTTTAGCCGTTACTCTGCAAGTAGCCAGTCAGAAGTTACGTATGTGGCGAGAAGAGAATGATAATTTAATAAAAATGAAATCAATCAGTAGCCTACATGGGGACTTGAACCCCAGACCCTCAGATTACTGGTTCGTGAATAATTTCTTAAAAGTCTGATGCTCTACCGACTGAGCTATGCAGGCTGCTTGGGCGGAATTTCTTACATTCGGAACAATTGTTTAACACAGCCACTTGAATGAAAAATATCTCGCTTTGTTCGAGCTCGTTTCAAGTCAACGCATCTCACGGCAACGTCTACCAGTGGAAGTTTAAGTCCTATGACTTTTCCCTGCAGACGAGTTTCTTCCCTTTATTCAATTTAATTCTTAACTGTTTTGTTTGTTTGTTCGTTAGTTAGTTAGTTAGTTAGTTAGTTAGTGAGTTAGTGAGAGACATACAGACAGAAAGACATATAACTAGCGAGATATGTAGCTGTCTGGATGGTTTTCAGTTGATTACACAAAAGTAAATTTGAAAAAAATTCGTCGCCGATAGGATTCGAACCTATGCGGGGAAACCCCAATGGATTTCTAGTCCATCGCCTTAACCTCTCGGCCACGACGACATATCTACGTAATTTTTCTTTATTTCTTTAGCCGTTACTCTGCAAGTAGCCAGTCAGAAGTTACGTATGTGGCGAGAAGAGAATGATAATTTAATAAAAATGAAATCAATCAGTAGCCTACATGGGGACTTGAACCCCAGACCCTCAGATTACTGGTTCGTGAATAATTTCTTAAAAGTCTGATGCTCTACCGACTGAGCTATGCAGGCTGCTTGGGCGGAATTTCTTACATTCGGAACAATTGTTTAACACAGCCACTTGAATGAAAAATATCTCGCTTTGTTCGAGCTCGTTTCAAGTCAACGCATCTCACGGCAACGTCTACCAGTGGAAGTTTAAGTCCTATGACTTTTCCCTGCAGACGAGTTTCTTCCCTTTATTCAATTTAATTCTTAACTGTTTTGTTTGTTTGTTTGTTCGTTCGTTCGTTCGTTCGTTCGTTAGTTAGTTAGTTAGTTAGTGAGTTAGTGAGAGACATACAGACAGAAAGACATATAACTAGCGAGATATGTAGCTGTCTGGATGGTTTTCAGTTGATTACACAAAAGTAAATTTGAAAAAAATTCGTCGCCGATAGGATTCGAACCTATGCGGGGAAACCCCAATGGATTTCTAGTCCATCGCCTTAACCTCTCGGCCACGACGACATATCTACGTAATTTTTCTTTATTTCTTTAGCCGTTACTCTGCAAGTAGCCAGTCAGAAGTTACGTATGTGGCGAGAAGAGAATGATAATTTAATAAAAATGAAATCAATCAGTAGCCTACATGGGGACTTGAACCCCAGACCCTCAGATTACTGGTTCGTGAATAATTTCTTAAAAGTCTGATGCTCTACCGACTGAGCTATGCAGGCTGCTTGGGCGGAATTTCTTACATTCGGAACAATTGTTTAACACAGCCACTTGAATGAAAAATATCTCGCTTTGTTCGAGCTCGTTTCAAGTCAACGCATCTCACGGCAACGTCTACCAGTGGAAGTTTAAGTCCTATGACTTTTCCCTGCAGACGAGTTTCTTCCCTTTATTCAATTTAATTCTTAACTGTTTTGTTTGTTTGTTTGTTCGTTCGTTCGTTCGTTCGTTCGTTAGTTAGTTAGTTAGTTAGTGAGTTAGTGAGAGACATACAGACAGAAAGACATATAACTAGCGAGATATGTAGCTGTCTGGATGGTTTTCAGTTGATTACACAAAAGTAAATTTGAAAAAAATTCGTCGCCGATAGGATTCGAACCTATGCGGGGAAACCCCAATGGATTTCTAGTCCATCGCCTTAACCTCTCGGCCACGACGACATATCTACGTAATTTTTCTTTATTTCTTTAGCCGTTACTCTGCAAGTAGCCAGTCAGAAGTTACGTATGTGGCGAGAAGAGAATGATAATTTAATAAAAATGAAATCAATCAGTAGCCTACATGGGGACTTGAACCCCAGACCCTCAGATTACTGGTTCGTGAATAATTTCTTAAAAGTCTGATGCTCTACCGACTGAGCTATGCAGGCTGCTTGGGCGGAATTTCTTACATTCGGAACAATTGTTTAACACAGCCACTTGAATGAAAAATATCTCGCTTTGTTCGAGCTCGTTTCAAGTCAACGCATCTCACGGCAACGTCTACCAGTGGAAGTTTAAGTCCTATGACTTTTCCCTGCAGACGAGTTTCTTCCCTTTATTCAATTTAATTCTTAACTGTTTTGTTTGTTTGTTCGTTAGTTAGTTAGTTAGTTAGTTAGTTAGTGAGTTAGTGAGAGACATACAGACAGAAAGACATATAACTAGCGAGATATGTAGCTGTCTGGATGGTTTTCAGTTGATTACACAAAAGTAAATTTGAAAAAAATTCGTCGCCGATAGGATTCGAACCTATGCGGGGAAACCCCAATGGATTTCTAGTCCATCGCCTTAACCTCTCGGCCACGACGACATATCTACGTAATTTTTCTTTATTTCTTTAGCCGTTACTCTGCAAGTAGCCAGTCAGAAGTTACGTATGTGGCGAGAAGAGAATGATAATTTAATAAAAATGAAATCAATCAGTAGCCTACATGGGGACTTGAACCCCAGACCCTCAGATTACTGGTTCGTGAATAATTTCTTAAAAGTCTGATGCTCTACCGACTGAGCTATGCAGGCTGCTTGGGCGGAATTTCTTACATTCGGAACAATTGTTTAACACAGCCACTTGAATGAAAAATATCTCGCTTTGTTCGAGCTCGTTTCAAGTCAACGCATCTCACGGCAACGTCTACCAGTGGAAGTTTAAGTCCTATGACTTTTCCCTGCAGACGAGTTTCTTCCCTTTATTCAATTTAATTCTTAACTGTTTTGTTTGTTTGTTCGTTCGTTCGTTCGTTAGTTAGTTAGTTAGTTAGTTAGTTAGTGAGTTAGTGAGAGACATACAGACAGAAAGACATATAACTAGCGAGATATGTAGCTGTCTGGATGGTTTTCAGTTGATTACACAAAAGTAAATTTGAAAAAAATTCGTCGCCGATAGGATTCGAACCTATGCGGGGAAACCCCAATGGATTTCTAGTCCATCGCCTTAACCTCTCGGCCACGACGACATATCTACGTAATTTTTCTTTATTTCTTTAGCCGTTACTCTGCAAGTAGCCAGTCAGAAGTTACGTATGTGGCGAGAAGAGAATGATAATTTAATAAAAATGAAATCAATCAGTAGCCTACATGGGGACTTGAACCCCAGACCCTCAGATTACTGGTTCGTGAATAATTTCTTAAAAGTCTGATGCTCTACCGACTGAGCTATGCAGGCTGCTTGGGCGGAATTTCTTACATTCGGAACAATTGTTTAACACAGCCACTTGAATGAAAAATATCTCGCTTTGTTCGAGCTCGTTTCAAGTCAACGCATCTCACGGCAACGTCTACCAGTGGAAGTTTAAGTCCTATGACTTTTCCCTGCAGACGAGTTTCTTCCCTTTATTCAATTTAATTCTTAACTGTTTTGTTTGTTTGTTCGTTAGTTAGTTAGTTAGTTAGTTAGTTAGTGAGTTAGTGAGAGACATACAGACAGAAAGACATATAACTAGCGAGATATGTAGCTGTCTGGATGGTTTTCAGTTGATTACACAAAAGTAAATTTGAAAAAAATTCGTCGCCGATAGGATTCGAACCTATGCGGGGAAACCCCAATGGATTTCTAGTCCATCGCCTTAACCTCTCGGCCACGACGACATATCTACGTAATTTTTCTTTATTTCTTTAGCCGTTACTCTGCAAGTAGCCAGTCAGAAGTTACGTATGTGGCGAGAAGAGAATGATAATTTAATAAAAATGAAATCAATCAGTAGCCTACATGGGGACTTGAACCCCAGACCCTCAGATTACTGGTTCGTGAATAATTTCTTAAAAGTCTGATGCTCTACCGACTGAGCTATGCAGGCTGCTTGGGCGGAATTTCTTACATTCGGAACAATTGTTTAACACAGCCACTTGAATGAAAAATATCTCGCTTTGTTCGAGCTCGTTTCAAGTCAACGCATCTCACGGCAACGTCTACCAGTGGAAGTTTAAGTCCTATGACTTTTCCCTGCAGACGAGTTTCTTCCCTTTATTCAATTTAATTCTTAACTGTTTTGTTTGTTTGTTCGTTCGTTAGTTAGTTAGTTAGTTAGTTAGTGAGTTAGTGAGAGACATACAGACAGAAAGACATATAACTAGCGAGATATGTAGCTGTCTGGATGGTTTTCAGTTGATTACACAAAAGTAAATTTGAAAAAAATTCGTCGCCGATAGGATTCGAACCTATGCGGGGAAACCCCAATGGATTTCTAGTCCATCGCCTTAACCTCTCGGCCACGACGACATATCTACGTAATTTTTCTTTATTTCTTTAGCCGTTACTCTGCAAGTAGCCAGTCAGAAGTTACGTATATGGCGAGAAGAGAATGATAATTTAATAAAAATGAAATCAATCAGTAGCCTACATGGGGACTTGAACCCCAGACCCTCAGATTACTGGTTCGTGAATAATTTCTTAAAAGTCTGATGCTCTACCGACTGAGCTATGCAGGCTGCTTGGGCGGAATTTCTTACATTCGGAACAATTGTTTAACACAGCCACTTGAATGAAAAATATCTCGCTTTGTTCGAGCTCGTTTCAAGTCAACGCATCTCACGGCAACGTCTACCAGTGGAAGTTTAAGTCCTATGACTTTTCCCTGCAGACGAGTTTCTTCCCTTTATTCAATTTAATTCTTAACTGTTTTGTTTGTTTGTTCGTTCGTTAGTTAGTTAGTTAGTTAGTTAGTTAGTGAGTTAGTGAGAGACATACAGACAGAAAGACATATAACTAGCGAGATATGTAGCTGTCTGGATGGTTTTCAGTTGATTACACAAAAGTAAATTTGAAAAAAATTCGTCGCCGATAGGATTCGAACCTATGCGGGGAAACCCCAATGGATTTCTAGTCCATCGCCTTAACCTCTCGGCCACGACGACATATCTACGTAATTTTTCTTTATTTCTTTAGCCGTTACTCTGCAAGTAGCCAGTCAGAAGTTACGTATGTGGCGAGAAGAGAATGATAATTTAATAAAAATGAAATCAATCAGTAGCCTACATGGGGACTTGAACCCCAGACCCTCAGATTACTGGTTCGTGAATAATTTCTTAAAAGTCTGATGCTCTACCGACTGAGCTATGCAGGCTGCTTGGGCGGAATTTCTTACATTCGGAACAATTGTTTAACACAGCCACTTGAATGAAAAATATCTCGCTTTGTTCGAGCTCGTTTCAAGTCAACGCATCTCACGGCAACGTCTACCAGTGGAAGTTTAAGTCCTATGACTTTTCCCTGCAGACGAGTTTCTTCCCTTTATTCAATTTAATTCTTAACTGTTTTGTTTGTTTGTTTGTTCGTTAGTTAGTTAGTTAGTTAGTTAGTTAGTTAGTTAGTGAGTTAGTGAGAGACATACAGACAGAAAGACATATAACTAGCGAGATATGTAGCTGTCTGGATGGTTTTCAGTTGATTACACAAAAGTAAATTTGAAAAAAATTCGTCGCCGATAGGATTCGAACCTATGCGGGGAAACCCCAATGGATTTCTAGTCCATCGCCTTAACCTCTCGGCCACGACGACATATCTACGTAATTTTTCTTTATTTCTTTAGCCGTTACTCTGCAAGTAGCCAGTCAGAAGTTACGTATGTGGCGAGAAGAGAATGATAATTTAATAAAAATGAAATCAATCAGTAGCCTACATGGGGACTTGAACCCCAGACCCTCAGATTACTGGTTCGTGAATAATTTCTTAAAAGTCTGATGCTCTACCGACTGAGCTATGCAGGCTGCTTGGGCGGAATTTCTTACATTCGGAACAATTGTTTAACACAGCCACTTGAATGAAAAATATCTCGCTTTGTTCGAGCTCGTTTCAAGTCAACGCATCTCACGGCAACGTCTACCAGTGGAAGTTTAAGTCCTATGACTTTTCCCTGCAGACGAGTTTCTTCCCTTTATTCAATTTAATTCTTAACTGTTTTGTTTGTTTGTTCGTTCGTTAGTTAGTTAGTTAGTTAGTTAGTTAGTTAGTTAGTGAGTTAGTGAGAGACATACAGACAGAAAGACATATAACTAGCGAGATATGTAGCTGTCTGGATGGTTTTCAGTTGATTACACAAAAGTAAATTTGAAAAAAATTCGTCGCCGATAGGATTCGAACCTATGCGGGGAAACCCCAATGGATTTCTAGTCCATCGCCTTAACCTCTCGGCCACGACGACATATCTACGTAATTTTTCTTTATTTCTTTAGCCGTTACTCTGCAAGTAGCCAGTCAGAAGTTACGTATGTGGCGAGAAGAGAATGATAATTTAATAAAAATGAAATCAATCAGTAGCCTACATGGGGACTTGAACCCCAGACCCTCAGATTACTGGTTCGTGAATAATTTCTTAAAAGTCTGATGCTCTACCGACTGAGCTATGCAGGCTGCTTGGGCGGAATTTCTTACATTCGGAACAATTGTTTAACACAGCCACTTGAATGAAAAATATCTCGCTTTGTTCGAGCTCGTTTCAAGTCAACGCATCTCACGGCAACGTCTACCAGTGGAAGTTTAAGTCCTATGACTTTTCCCTGCAGACGAGTTTCTTCCCTTTATTCAATTTAATTCTTAACTGTTTTGTTTGTTTGTTCGTTCGTTAGTTAGTTAGTTAGTTAGTTAGTGAGTTAGTGAGAGACATACAGACAGAAAGACATATAACTAGCGAGATATGTAGCTGTCTGGATGGTTTTCAGTTGATTACACAAAAGTAAATTTGAAAAAAATTCGTCGCCGATAGGATTCGAACCTATGCGGGGAAACCCCAATGGATTTCTAGTCCATCGCCTTAACCTCTCGGCCACGACGACATATCTACGTAATTTTTCTTTATTTCTTTAGCCGTTACTCTGCAAGTAGCCAGTCAGAAGTTACGTATGTGGCGAGAAGAGAATGATAATTTAATAAAAATGAAATCAATCAGTAGCCTACATGGGGACTTGAACCCCAGACCCTCAGATTACTGGTTCGTGAATAATTTCTTAAAAGTCTGATGCTCTACCGACTGAGCTATGCAGGCTGCTTGGGCGGAATTTCTTACATTCGGAACAATTGTTTAACACAGCCACTTGAATGAAAAATATCTCGCTTTGTTCGAGCTCGTTTCAAGTCAACGCATCTCACGGCAACGTCTACCAGTGGAAGTTTAAGTCCTATGACTTTTCCCTGCAGACGAGTTTCTTCCCTTTATTCAATTTAATTCTTAACTGTTTTGTTTGTTTGTTCGTTAGTTAGTTAGTTAGTTAGTTAGTTAGTTAGTTAGTGAGTTAGTGAGAGACATACAGACAGAAAGACATATAACTAGCGAGATATGTAGCTGTCTGGATGGTTTTCAGTTGATTACACAAAAGTAAATTTGAAAAAAATTCGTCGCCGATAGGATTCGAACCTATGCGGGGAAACCCCAATGGATTTCTAGTCCATCGCCTTAACCTCTCGGCCACGACGACATATCTACGTAATTTTTCTTTATTTCTTTAGCCGTTACTCTGCAAGTAGCCAGTCAGAAGTTACGTATGTGGCGAGAAGAGAATGATAATTTAATAAAAATGAAATCAATCAGTAGCCTACATGGGGACTTGAACCCCAGACCCTCAGATTACTGGTTCGTGAATAATTTCTTAAAAGTCTGATGCTCTACCGACTGAGCTATGCAGGCTGCTTGGGCGGAATTTCTTACATTCGGAACAATTGTTTAACACAGCCACTTGAATGAAAAATATCTCGCTTTGTTCGAGCTCGTTTCAAGTCAACGCATCTCACGGCAACGTCTACCAGTGGAAGTTTAAGTCCTATGACTTTTCCCTGCAGACGAGTTTCTTCCCTTTATTCAATTTAATTCTTAACTGTTTTGTTTGTTTGTTCGTTAGTTAGTTAGTTAGTTAGTTAGTTAGTTAGTTAGTTAGTGAGTTAGTGAGAGACATACAGACAGAAAGACATATAACTAGCGAGATATGTAGCTGTCTGGATGGTTTTCAGTTGATTACACAAAAGTAAATTTGAAAAAAATTCGTCGCCGATAGGATTCGAACCTATGCGGGGAAACCCCAATGGATTTCTAGTCCATCGCCTTAACCTCTCGGCCACGACGACATATCTACGTAATTTTTCTTTATTTCTTTAGCCGTTACTCTGCAAGTAGCCAGTCAGAAGTTACGTATGTGGCGAGAAGAGAATGATAATTTAATAAAAATGAAATCAATCAGTAGCCTACATGGGGACTTGAACCCCAGACCCTCAGATTACTGGTTCGTGAATAATTTCTTAAAAGTCTGATGCTCTACCGACTGAGCTATGCAGGCTGCTTGGGCGGAATTTCTTACATTCGGAACAATTGTTTAACACAGCCACTTGAATGAAAAATATCTCGCTTTGTTCGAGCTCGTTTCAAGTCAACGCATCTCACGGCAACGTCTACCAGTGGAAGTTTAAGTCCTATGACTTTTCCCTGCAGACGAGTTTCTTCCCTTTATTCAATTTAATTCTTAACTGTTTTGTTTGTTTGTTCGTTAGTTAGTTAGTTAGTTAGTTAGTTAGTTAGTTAGTTAGTGAGTTAGTGAGAGACATACAGACAGAAAGACATATAACTAGCGAGATATGTAGCTGTCTGGATGGTTTTCAGTTGATTACACAAAAGTAAATTTGAAAAAAATTCGTCGCCGATAGGATTCGAACCTATGCGGGGAAACCCCAATGGATTTCTAGTCCATCGCCTTAACCTCTCGGCCACGACGACATATCTACGTAATTTTTCTTTATTTCTTTAGCCGTTACTCTGCAAGTAGCCAGTCAGAAGTTACGTATGTGGCGAGAAGAGAATGATAATTTAATAAAAATGAAATCAATCAGTAGCCTACATGGGGACTTGAACCCCAGACCCTCAGATTACTGGTTCGTGAATAATTTCTTAAAAGTCTGATGCTCTACCGACTGAGCTATGCAGGCTGCTTGGGCGGAATTTCTTACATTCGGAACAATTGTTTAACACAGCCACTTGAATGAAAAATATCTCGCTTTGTTCGAGCTCGTTTCAAGTCAACGCATCTCACGGCAACGTCTACCAGTGGAAGTTTAAGTCCTATGACTTTTCCCTGCAGACGAGTTTCTTCCCTTTATTCAATTTAATTCTTAACTGTTTTGTTTGTTTGTTCGTTCGTTAGTTAGTTAGTTAGTTAGTTAGTTAGTTAGTTAGTTAGTTAGTGAGTTAGTGAGAGACATACAGACAGAAAGACATATAACTAGCGAGATATGTAGCTGTCTGGATGGTTTTCAGTTGATTACACAAAAGTAAATTTGAAAAAAATTCGTCGCCGATAGGATTCGAACCTATGCGGGGAAACCCCAATGGATTTCTAGTCCATCGCCTTAACCTCTCGGCCACGACGACATATCTACGTAATTTTTCTTTATTTCTTTAGCCGTTACTCTGCAAGTAGCCAGTCAGAAGTTACGTATGTGGCGAGAAGAGAATGATAATTTAATAAAAATGAAATCAATCAGTAGCCTACATGGGGACTTGAACCCCAGACCCTCAGATTACTGGTTCGTGAATAATTTCTTAAAAGTCTGATGCTCTACCGACTGAGCTATGCAGGCTGCTTGGGCGGAATTTCTTACATTCGGAACAATTGTTTAACACAGCCACTTGAATGAAAAATATCTCGCTTTGTTCGAGCTCGTTTCAAGTCAACGCATCTCACGGCAACGTCTACCAGTGGAAGTTTAAGTCCTATGACTTTTCCCTGCAGACGAGTTTCTTCCCTTTATTCAATTTAATTCTTAACTGTTTTGTTTGTTTGTTCGTTAGTTAGTTAGTTAGTTAGTTAGTTAGTGAGTTAGTGAGAGACATACAGACAGAAAGACATATAACTAGCGAGATATGTAGCTGTCTGGATGGTTTTCAGTTGATTACACAAAAGTAAATTTGAAAAAAATTCGTCGCCGATAGGATTCGAACCTATGCGGGGAAACCCCAATGGATTTCTAGTCCATCGCCTTAACCTCTCGGCCACGACGACATATCTACGTAATTTTTCTTTATTTCTTTAGCCGTTACTCTGCAAGTAGCCAGTCAGAAGTTACGTATGTGGCGAGAAGAGAATGATAATTTAATAAAAATGAAATCAATCAGTAGCCTACATGGGGACTTGAACCCCAGACCCTCAGATTACTGGTTCGTGAATAATTTCTTAAAAGTCTGATGCTCTACCGACTGAGCTATGCAGGCTGCTTGGGCGGAATTTCTTACATTCGGAACAATTGTTTAACACAGCCACTTGAATGAAAAATATCTCGCTTTGTTCGAGCTCGTTTCAAGTCAACGCATCTCACGGCAACGTCTACCAGTGGAAGTTTAAGTCCTATGACTTTTCCCTGCAGACGAGTTTCTTCCCTTTATTCAATTTAATTCTTAACTGTTTTGTTTGTTTGTTCGTTCGTTCGTTAGTTAGTTAGTTAGTTAGTTAGTTAGTTAGTGAGTTAGTGAGAGACATACAGACAGAAAGACATATAACTAGCGAGATATGTAGCTGTCTGGATGGTTTTCAGTTGATTACACAAAAGTAAATTTGAAAAAAATTCGTCGCCGATAGGATTCGAACCTATGCGGGGAAACCCCAATGGATTTCTAGTCCATCGCCTTAACCTCTCGGCCACGACGACATATCTACGTAATTTTTCTTTATTTCTTTAGCCGTTACTCTGCAAGTAGCCAGTCAGAAGTTACGTATGTGGCGAGAAGAGAATGATAATTTAATAAAAATGAAATCAATCAGTAGCCTACATGGGGACTTGAACCCCAGACCCTCAGATTACTGGTTCGTGAATAATTTCTTAAAAGTCTGATGCTCTACCGACTGAGCTATGCAGGCTGCTTGGGCGGAATTTCTTACATTCGGAACAATTGTTTAACACAGCCACTTGAATGAAAAATATCTCGCTTTGTTCGAGCTCGTTTCAAGTCAACGCATCTCACGGCAACGTCTACCAGTGGAAGTTTAAGTCCTATGACTTTTCCCTGCAGACGAGTTTCTTCCCTTTATTCAATTTAATTCTTAACTGTTTTGTTTGTTTGTTCGTTAGTTAGTTAGTTAGTTAGTTAGTTAGTTAGTTAGTTAGTTAGTTAGTGAGTTAGTGAGAGACATACAGACAGAAAGACATATAACTAGCGAGATATGTAGCTGTCTGGATGGTTTTCAGTTGATTACACAAAAGTAAATTTGAAAAAAATTCGTCGCCGATAGGATTCGAACCTATGCGGGGAAACCCCAATGGATTTCTAGTCCATCGCCTTAACCTCTCGGCCACGACGACATATCTACGTAATTTTTCTTTATTTCTTTAGCCGTTACTCTGCAAGTAGCCAGTCAGAAGTTACGTATGTGGCGAGAAGAGAATGATAATTTAATAAAAATGAAATCAATCAGTAGCCTACATGGGGACTTGAACCCCAGACCCTCAGATTACTGGTTCGTGAATAATTTCTTAAAAGTCTGATGCTCTACCGACTGAGCTATGCAGGCTGCTTGGGCGGAATTTCTTACATTCGGAACAATTGTTTAACACAGCCACTTGAATGAAAAATATCTCGCTTTGTTCGAGCTCGTTTCAAGTCAACGCATCTCACGGCAACGTCTACCAGTGGAAGTTTAAGTCCTATGACTTTTCCCTGCAGACGAGTTTCTTCCCTTTATTCAATTTAATTCTTAACTGTTTTGTTTGTTTGTTCGTTAGTTAGTTAGTTAGTTAGTTAGTTAGTTAGTTAGTTAGTGAGAGACATACAGACAGAAAGACATATAACTAGCGAGATATGTAGCTGTCTGGATGGTTTTCAGTTGATTACACAAAAGTAAATTTGAAAAAAATTCGTCGCCGATAGGATTCGAACCTATGCGGGGAAACCCCAATGGATTTCTAGTCCATCGCCTTAACCTCTCGGCCACGACGACATATCTACGTAATTTTTCTTTATTTCTTTAGCCGTTACTCTGCAAGTAGCCAGTCAGAAGTTACGTATGTGGCGAGAAGAGAATGATAATTTAATAAAAATGAAATCAATCAGTAGCCTACATGGGGACTTGAACCCCAGACCCTCAGATTACTGGTTCGTGAATAATTTCTTAAAAGTCTGATGCTCTACCGACTGAGCTATGCAGGCTGCTTGGGCGGAATTTCTTACATTCGGAACAATTGTTTAACACAGCCACTTGAATGAAAAATATCTCGCTTTGTTCGAGCTCGTTTCAAGTCAACGCATCTCACGGCAACGTCTACCAGTGGAAGTTTAAGTCCTATGACTTTTCCCTGCAGACGAGTTTCTTCCCTTTATTCAATTTAATTCTTAACTGTTTTGTTTGTTTGTTCGTTCGTTAGTTAGTTAGTTAGTTAGTTAGTTAGTTAGTTAGTGAGTTAGTGAGAGACATACAGACAGAAAGACATATAACTAGCGAGATATGTAGCTGTCTGGATGGTTTTCAGTTGATTACACAAAAGTAAATTTGAAAAAAATTCGTCGCCGATAGGATTCGAACCTATGCGGGGAAACCCCAATGGATTTCTAGTCCATCGCCTTAACCTCTCGGCCACGACGACATATCTACGTAATTTTTCTTTATTTCTTTAGCCGTTACTCTGCAAGTAGCCAGTCAGAAGTTACGTATGTGGCGAGAAGAGAATGATAATTTAATAAAAATGAAATCAATCAGTAGCCTACATGGGGACTTGAACCCCAGACCCTCAGATTACTGGTTCGTGAATAATTTCTTAAAAGTCTGATGCTCTACCGACTGAGCTATGCAGGCTGCTTGGGCGGAATTTCTTACATTCGGAACAATTGTTTAACACAGCCACTTGAATGAAAAATATCTCGCTTTGTTCGAGCTCGTTTCAAGTCAACGCATCTCACGGCAACGTCTACCAGTGGAAGTTTAAGTCCTATGACTTTTCCCTGCAGACGAGTTTCTTCCCTTTATTCAATTTAATTCTTAACTGTTTTGTTTGTTTGTTCGTTAGTTAGTTAGTTAGTTAGTTAGTTAGTTAGTGAGTTAGTGAGAGACATACAGACAGAAAGACATATAACTAGCGAGATATGTAGCTGTCTGGATGGTTTTCAGTTGATTACACAAAAGTAAATTTGAAAAAAATTCGTCGCCGATAGGATTCGAACCTATGCGGGGAAACCCCAATGGATTTCTAGTCCATCGCCTTAACCTCTCGGCCACGACGACATATCTACGTAATTTTTCTTTATTTCTTTAGCCGTTACTCTGCAAGTAGCCAGTCAGAAGTTACGTATGTGGCGAGAAGAGAATGATAATTTAATAAAAATGAAATCAATCAGTAGCCTACATGGGGACTTGAACCCCAGACCCTCAGATTACTGGTTCGTGAATAATTTCTTAAAAGTCTGATGCTCTACCGACTGAGCTATGCAGGCTGCTTGGGCGGAATTTCTTACATTCGGAACAATTGTTTAACACAGCCACTTGAATGAAAAATATCTCGCTTTGTTCGAGCTCGTTTCAAGTCAACGCATCTCACGGCAACGTCTACCAGTGGAAGTTTAAGTCCTATGACTTTTCCCTGCAGACGAGTTTCTTCCCTTTATTCAATTTAATTCTTAACTGTTTTGTTTGTTTGTTCGTTAGTTAGTTAGTTAGTGAGTTAGTGAGAGACATACAGACAGAAAGACATATAACTCGCGAGATATGTAGCTGTCTGGATGGTTTTCAGTTGATTACACAAAAGTAAATTTGAAAAAAATTCGTCGCCGATAGGATTCGAACCTATGCGGGGAAACCCCAATGGATTTCTAGTCCATCGCCTTAACCTCTCGGCCACGACGACATATCTACGTAATTTTTCTTTATTTCTTTAGCCGTTACTCTGCAAGTAGCCAGTCAGAAGTTACGTATGTGGCGAGAAGAGAATGATAATTTAATAAAAATGAAATCAAACAGTAGCCTACATGGGGACTTGAACCCCAGACCCTCAGATTACTGGTTCGTGAATAATTTCTTAAAAGTCTGATGCTCTACCGACTGAGCTATGCAGGCTGCTTGGGCGGAATTTCTTACATTCGGAACAATTGTTTAACACAGCCACTTGAATGAAAAATATCTCGCTTTGTTCGAGCTCGTTTCAAGTCAACGCATCTCACGGCAACGTCTACCAGTGGAAGTTTAAGTCCTATGACTTTTCCCTGCAGACGAGTTTCTTCCCTTTATTCAATTTAATTCTTAACTGTTTTGTTTGTTTGTTCGTTAGTTAGTTAGTTAGTTAGTTAGTTAGTTAGTTAGTGAGTTAGTGAGAGACATACAGACAGAAAGACATATAACTAGCGAGATATGTAGCTGTCTGGATGGTTTTCAGTTGATTACACAAAAGTAAATTTGAAAAAAATTCGTCGCCGATAGGATTCGAACCTATGCGGGGAAACCCCAATGGATTTCTAGTCCATCGCCTTAACCTCTCGGCCACGACGACATATCTACGTAATTTTTCTTTATTTCTTTAGCCGTTACTCTGCAAGTAGCCAGTCAGAAGTTACGTATGTGGCGAGAAGAGAATGATAATTTAATAAAAATGAAATCAATCAGTAGCCTACATGGGGACTTGAACCCCAGACCCTCAGATTACTGGTTCGTGAATAATTTCTTAAAAGTCTGATGCTCTACCGACTGAGCTATGCAGGCTGCTTGGGCGGAATTTCTTACATTCGGAACAATTGTTTAACACAGCCACTTGAATGAAAAATATCTCGCTTTGTTCGAGCTCGTTTCAAGTCAACGCATCTCACGGCAACGTCTACCAGTGGAAGTTTAAGTCCTATGACTTTTCCCTGCAGACGAGTTTCTTCCCTTTATTCAATTTAATTCTTAACTGTTTTGTTTGTTTGTTCGTTAGTTAGTTAGTTAGTTAGTTAGTTAGTTAGTTAGTGAGTTAGTGAGAGACATACAGACAGAAAGACATATAACTAGCGAGATATGTAGCTGTCTGGATGGTTTTCAGTTGATTACACAAAAGTAAATTTGAAAAAAATTCGTCGCCGATAGGATTCGAACCTATGCGGGGAAACCCCAATGGATTTCTAGTCCATCGCCTTAACCTCTCGGCCACGACGACATATCTACGTAATTTTTCTTTATTTCTTTAGCCGTTACTCTGCAAGTAGCCAGTCAGAAGTTACGTATGTGGCGAGAAGAGAATGATAATTTAATAAAAATGAAATCAATCAGTAGCCTACATGGGGACTTGAACCCCAGACCCTCAGATTACTGGTTCGTGAATAATTTCTTAAAAGTCTGATGCTCTACCGACTGAGCTATGCAGGCTGCTTGGGCGGAATTTCTTACATTCGGAACAATTGTTTAACACAGCCACTTGAATGAAAAATATCTCGCTTTGTTCGAGCTCGTTTCAAGTCAACGCATCTCACGGCAACGTCTACCAGTGGAAGTTTAAGTCCTATGACTTTTCCCTGCAGACGAGTTTCTTCCCTTTATTCAATTTAATTCTTAACTGTTTTGTTTGTTTGTTCGTTAGTTAGTTAGTTAGTTAGTTAGTTAGTTAGTTAGTGAGTTAGTGAGAGACATACAGACAGAAAGACATATAACTAGCGAGATATGTAGCTGTCTGGATGGTTTTCAGTTGATTACACAAAAGTAAATTTGAAAAAAATTCGTCGCCGATAGGATTCGAACCTATGCGGGGAAACCCCAATGGATTTCTAGTCCATCGCCTTAACCTCTCGGCCACGACGACATATCTACGTAATTTTTCTTTATTTCTTTAGCCGTTACTCTGCAAGTAGCCAGTCAGAAGTTACGTATGTGGCGAGAAGAGAATGATAATTTAATAAAAATGAAATCAATCAGTAGCCTACATGGGGACTTGAACCCCAGACCCTCAGATTACTGGTTCGTGAATAATTTCTTAAAAGTCTGATGCTCTACCGACTGAGCTATGCAGGCTGCTTGGGCGGAATTTCTTACATTCGGAACAATTGTTTAACACAGCCACTTGAATGAAAAATATCTCGCTTTGTTCGAGCTCGTTTCAAGTCAACGCATCTCACGGCAACGTCTACCAGTGGAAGTTTAAGTCCTATGACTTTTCCCTGCAGACGAGTTTCTTCCCTTTATTCAATTTAATTCTTAACTGTTTTGTTTGTTTGTTCGTTAGTTAGTTAGTTAGTTAGTTAGTTAGTTAGTTAGTTAGTGAGTTAGTGAGAGACATACAGACAGAAAGACATATAACTAGCGAGATATGTAGCTGTCTGGATGGTTTTCAGTTGATTACACAAAAGTAAATTTGAAAAAAATTCGTCGCCGATAGGATTCGAACCTATGCGGGGAAACCCCAATGGATTTCTAGTCCATCGCCTTAACCTCTCGGCCACGACGACATATCTACGTAATTTTTCTTTATTTCTTTAGCCGTTACTCTGCAAGTAGCCAGTCAGAAGTTACGTATGTGGCGAGAAGAGAATGATAATTTAATAAAAATGAAATCAATCAGTAGCCTACATGGGGACTTGAACCCCAGACCCTCAGATTACTGGTTCGTGAATAATTTCTTAAAAGTCTGATGCTCTACCGACTGAGCTATGCAGGCTGCTTGGGCGGAATTTCTTACATTCGGAACAATTGTTTAACACAGCCACTTGAATGAAAAATATCTCGCTTTGTTCGAGCTCGTTTCAAGTCAACGCATCTCACGGCAACGTCTACCAGTGGAAGTTTAAGTCCTATGACTTTTCCCTGCAGACGAGTTTCTTCCCTTTATTCAATTTAATTCTTAACTGTTTTGTTTGTTTGTTCGTTAGTTAGTTAGTTAGTTAGTTAGTTAGTTAGTGAGTTAGTGAGAGACATACAGACAGAAAGACATATAACTAGCGAGATATGTAGCTGTCTGGATGGTTTTCAGTTGATTACACAAAAGTAAATTTGAAAAAAATTCGTCGCCGATAGGATTCGAACCTATGCGGGGAAACCCCAATGGATTTCTAGTCCATCGCCTTAACCTCTCGGCCACGACGACATATCTACGTAATTTTTCTTTATTTCTTTAGCCGTTACTCTGCAAGTAGCCAGTCAGAAGTTACGTATGTGGCGAGAAGAGAATGATAATTTAATAAAAATGAAATCAATCAGTAGCCTACATGGGGACTTGAACCCCAGACCCTCAGATTACTGGTTCGTGAATAATTTCTTAAAAGTCTGATGCTCTACCGACTGAGCTATGCAGGCTGCTTGGGCGGAATTTCTTACATTCGGAACAATTGTTTAACACAGCCACTTGAATGAAAAATATCTCGCTTTGTTCGAGCTCGTTTCAAGTCAACGCATCTCACGGCAACGTCTACCAGTGGAAGTTTAAGTCCTATGACTTTTCCCTGCAGACGAGTTTCTTCCCTTTATTCAATTTAATTCTTAACTGTTTTGTTTGTTTGTTCGTTCGTTCGTTAGTTAGTTAGTTAGTTAGTTAGTTAGTTAGTGAGTTAGTGAGAGACATACAGACAGAAAGACATATAACTAGCGAGATATGTAGCTGTCTGGATGGTTTTCAGTTGATTACACAAAAGTAAATTTGAAAAAAATTCGTCGCCGATAGGATTCGAACCTATGCGGGGAAACCCCAATGGATTTCTAGTCCATCGCCTTAACCTCTCGGCCACGACGACATATCTACGTAATTTTTCTTTATTTCTTTAGCCGTTACTCTGCAAGTAGCCAGTCAGAAGTTACGTATGTGGCGAGAAGAGAATGATAATTTAATAAAAATGAAATCAATCAGTAGCCTACATGGGGACTTGAACCCCAGACCCTCAGATTACTGGTTCGTGAATAATTTCTTAAAAGTCTGATGCTCTACCGACTGAGCTATGCAGGCTGCTTGGGCGGAATTTCTTACATTCGGAACAATTGTTTAACACAGCCACTTGAATGAAAAATATCTCGCTTTGTTCGAGCTCGTTTCAAGTCAACGCATCTCACGGCAACGTCTACCAGTGGAAGTTTAAGTCCTATGACTTTTCCCTGCAGACGAGTTTCTTCCCTTTATTCAATTTAATTCTTAACTGTTTTGTTTGTTTGTTCGTTAGTTAGTTAGTTAGTTAGTTAGTTAGTTAGTTAGTTAGTGAGTTAGTGAGAGACATACAGACAGAAAGACATATAACTAGCGAGATATGTAGCTGTCTGGATGGTTTTCAGTTGATTACACAAAAGTAAATTTGAAAAAAATTCGTCGCCGATAGGATTCGAACCTATGCGGGGAAACCCCAATGGATTTCTAGTCCATCGCCTTAACCTCTCGGCCACGACGACATATCTACGTAATTTTTCTTTATTTCTTTAGCCGTTACTCTGCAAGTAGCCAGTCAGAAGTTACGTATGTGGCGAGAAGAGAATGATAATTTAATAAAAATGAAATCAATCAGTAGCCTACATGGGGACTTGAACCCCAGACCCTCAGATTACTGGTTCGTGAATAATTTCTTAAAAGTCTGATGCTCTACCGACTGAGCTATGCAGGCTGCTTGGGCGGAATTTCTTACATTCGGAACAATTGTTTAACACAGCCACTTGAATGAAAAATATCTCGCTTTGTTCGAGCTCGTTTCAAGTCAACGCATCTCACGGCAACGTCTACCAGTGGAAGTTTAAGTCCTATGACTTTTCCCTGCAGACGAGTTTCTTCCCTTTATTCAATTTAATTCTTAACTGTTTTGTTTGTTTGTTCGTTAGTTAGTTAGTTAGTTAGTTAGTTAGTTAGTTAGTGAGTTAGTGAGAGACATACAGACAGAAAGACATATAACTAGCGAGATATGTAGCTGTCTGGATGGTTTTCAGTTGATTACACAAAAGTAAATTTGAAAAAAATTCGTCGCCGATAGGATTCGAACCTATGCGGGGAAACCCCAATGGATTTCTAGTCCATCGCCTTAACCTCTCGGCCACGACGACATATCTACGTAATTTTTCATTATTTCTTTAGCCGTTACTCTGCAAGTAGCCAGTCAGAAGTTACGTATGTGGCGAGAAGAGAATGATAATTTAATAAAAATGAAATCAATCAGTAGCCTACATGGGGACTTGAACCCCAGACCCTCAGATTACTGGTTCGTGAATAATTTCTTAAAAGTCTGATGCTCTACCGACTGAGCTATGCAGGCTGCTTGGGCGGAATTTCTTACATTCGGAACAATTGTTTAACACAGCCACTTGAATGAAAAATATCTCGCTTTGTTCGAGCTCGTTTCAAGTCAACGCATCTCACGGCAACGTCTACCAGTGGAAGTTTAAGTCCTATGACTTTTCCCTGCAGACGAGTTTCTTCCCTTTATTCAATTTAATTCTTAACTGTTTTGTTTGTTTGTTCGTTAGTTAGTTAGTTAGTGAGTTAGTGAGAGACATACAGACAGAAAGACATATAACTAGCGAGATATGTAGCTGTCTGGATGGTTTTCAGTTGATTACACAAAAGTAAATTTGAAAAAAATTCGTCGCCGATAGGATTCGAACCTATGCGGGGAAACCCCAATGGATTTCTAGTCCATCGCCTTAACCTCTCGGCCACGACGACATATCTACGTAATTTTTCTTTATTTCTTTAGCCGTTACTCTGCAAGTAGCCAGTCAGAAGTTACGTATGTGGCGAGAAGAGAATGATAATTTAATAAAAATGAAATCAATCAGTAGCCTACATGGGGACTTGAACCCCAGACCCTCAGATTACTGGTTCGTGAATAATTTCTTAAAAGTCTGATGCTCTACCGACTGAGCTATGCAGGCTGCTTGGGCGGAATTTCTTACATTCGGAACAATTGTTTAACACAGCCACTTGAATGAAAAATATCTCGCTTTGTTCGAGCTCGTTTCAAGTCAACGCATCTCACGGCAACGTCTACCAGTGGAAGTTTAAGTCCTATGACTTTTCCCTGCAGACGAGTTTCTTCCCTTTATTCAATTTAATTCTTAACTGTTTTGTTTGTTTGTTCGTTAGTTAGTTAGTTAGTTAGTTAGTTAGTTAGTTAGTTAGTGAGTTAGTGAGAGACATACAGACAGAAAGACATATAACTAGCGAGATATGTAGCTGTCTGGATGGTTTTCAGTTGATTACACAAAAGTAAATTTGAAAAAAATTCGTCGCCGATAGGATTCGAACCTATGCGGGGAAACCCCAATGGATTTCTAGTCCATCGCCTTAACCTCTCGGCCACGACGACATATCTACGTAATTTTTCTTTATTTCTTTAGCCGTTACTCTGCAAGTAGCCAGTCAGAAGTTACGTATGTGGCGAGAAGAGAATGATAATTTAATAAAAATGAAATCAATCAGTAGCCTACATGGGGACTTGAACCCCAGACCCTCAGATTACTGGTTCGTGAATAATTTCTTAAAAGTCTGATGCTCTACCGACTGAGCTATGCAGGCTGCTTGGGCGGAATTTCTTACATTCGGAACAATTGTTTAACACAGCCACTTGAATGAAAAATATCTCGCTTTGTTCGAGCTCGTTTCAAGTCAACGCATCTCACGGCAACGTCTACCAGTGGAAGTTTAAGTCCTATGACTTTTCCCTGCAGACGAGTTTCTTCCCTTTATTCAATTTAATTCTTAACTGTTTTGTTTGTTTGTTCGTTCGTTAGTTAGTTAGTTAGTTAGTTAGTTAGTTAGTGAGTTAGTGAGAGACATACAGACAGAAAGACATATAACTAGCGAGATATGTAGCTGTCTGGATGGTTTTCAGTTGATTACACAAAAGTAAATTTGAAAAAAATTCGTCGCCGATAGGATTCGAACCTATGCGGGGAAACCCCAATGGATTTCTAGTCCATCGCCTTAACCTCTCGGCCACGACGACATATCTACGTAATTTTTCTTTATTTCTTTAGCCGTTACTCTGCAAGTAGCCAGTCAGAAGTTACGTATGTGGCGAGAAGAGAATGATAATTTAATAAAAATGAAATCAATCAGTAGCCTACATGGGGACTTGAACCCCAGACCCTCAGATTACTGGTTCGTGAATAATTTCTTAAAAGTCTGATGCTCTACCGACTGAGCTATGCAGGCTGCTTGGGCGGAATTTCTTACATTCGGAACAATTGTTTAACACAGCCACTTGAATGAAAAATATCTCGCTTTGTTCGAGCTCGTTTCAAGTCAACGCATCTCACGGCAACGTCTACCAGTGGAAGTTTAAGTCCTATGACTTTTCCCTGCAGACGAGTTTCTTCCCTTTATTCAATTTAATTCTTAACTGTTTTGTTTGTTTGTTCGTTAGTTAGTTAGTTAGTTAGTTAGTTAGTTAGTTAGTTAGTTAGTGAGTTAGTGAGAGACATACAGACAGAAAGACATATAACTAGCGAGATATGTAGCTGTCTGGATGGTTTTCAGTTGATTACACAAAAGTAAATTTGAAAAAAATTCGTCGCCGATAGGATTCGAACCTATGCGGGGAAACCCCAATGGATTTCTAGTCCATCGCCTTAACCTCTCGGCCACGACGACATATCTACGTAATTTTTCTTTATTTCTTTAGCCGTTACTCTGCAAGTAGCCAGTCAGAAGTTACGTATGTGGCGAGAAGAGAATGATAATTTAATAAAAATGAAATCAATCAGTAGCCTACATGGGGACTTGAACCCCAGACCCTCAGATTACTGGTTCGTGAATAATTTCTTAAAAGTCTGATGCTCTACCGACTGAGCTATGCAGGCTGCTTGGGCGGAATTTCTTACATTCGGAACAATTGTTTAACACAGCCACTTGAATGAAAAATATCTCGCTTTGTTCGAGCTCGTTTCAAGTCAACGCATCTCACGGCAACGTCTACCAGTGGAAGTTTAAGTCCTATGACTTTTCCCTGCAGACGAGTTTCTTCCCTTTATTCAATTTAATTCTTAACTGTTTTGTTTGTTTGTTCGTTAGTTAGTTAGTTAGTTAGTTAGTTAGTTAGTTAGTGAGTTAGTGAGAGACATACAGACAGAAAGACATATAACTAGCGAGATATGTAGCTGTCTGGATGGTTTTCAGTTGATTACACAAAAGTAAATTTGAAAAAAATTCGTCGCCGATAGGATTCGAACCTATGCGGGGAAACCCCAATGGATTTCTAGTCCATCGCCTTAACCTCTCGGCCACGACGACATATCTACGTAATTTTTCTTTATTTCTTTAGCCGTTACTCTGCAAGTAGCCAGTCAGAAGTTACGTATGTGGCGAGAAGAGAATGATAATTTAATAAAAATGAAATCAATCAGTAGCCTACATGGGGACTTGAACCCCAGACCCTCAGATTACTGGTTCGTGAATAATTTCTTAAAAGTCTGATGCTCTACCGACTGAGCTATGCAGGCTGCTTGGGCGGAATTTCTTACATTCGGAACAATTGTTTAACACAGCCACTTGAATGAAAAATATCTCGCTTTGTTCGAGCTCGTTTCAAGTCAACGCATCTCACGGCAACGTCTACCAGTGGAAGTTTAAGTCCTATGACTTTTCCCTGCAGACGAGTTTCTTCCCTTTATTCAATTTAATTCTTAACTGTTTTGTTTGTTTGTTCGTTAGTTAGTTAGTTAGTTAGTTAGTTAGTTAGTTAGTGAGTTAGTGAGAGACATACAGACAGAAAGACATATAACTAGCGAGATATGTAGCTGTCTGGATGGTTTTCAGTTGATTACACAAAAGTAAATTTGAAAAAAATTCGTCGCCGATAGGATTCGAACCTATGCGGGGAAACCCCAATGGATTTCTAGTCCATCGCCTTAACCTCTCGGCCACGACGACATATCTACGTAATTTTTCTTTATTTCTTTAGCCGTTACTCTGCAAGTAGCCAGTCAGAAGTTACGTATGTGGCGAGAAGAGAATGATAATTTAATAAAAATGAAATCAATCAGTAGCCTACATGGGGACTTGAACCCCAGACCCTCAGATTACTGGTTCGTGAATAATTTCTTAAAAGTCTGATGCTCTACCGACTGAGCTATGCAGGCTGCTTGGGCGGAATTTCTTACATTCGGAACAATTGTTTAACACAGCCACTTGAATGAAAAATATCTCGCTTTGTTCGAGCTCGTTTCAAGTCAACGCATCTCACGGCAACGTCTACCAGTGGAAGTTTAAGTCCTATGACTTTTCCCTGCAGACGAGTTTCTTCCCTTTATTCAATTTAATTCTTAACTGTTTTGTTTGTTTGTTTGTTCGTTAGTTAGTTAGTTAGTTAGTTAGTTAGTTAGTTAGTTAGTTAGTGAGTTAGTGAGAGACATACAGACAGAAAGACATATAACTAGCGAGATATGTAGCTGTCTGGATGGTTTTCAGTTGATTACACAAAAGTAAATTTGAAAAAAATTCGTCGCCGATAGGATTCGAACCTATGCGGGGAAACCCCAATGGATTTCTAGTCCATCGCCTTAACCTCTCGGCCACGACGACATATCTACGTAATTTTTCTTTATTTCTTTAGCCGTTACTCTGCAAGTAGCCAGTCAGAAGTTACGTATGTGGCGAGAAGAGAATGATAATTTAATAAAAATGAAATCAATCAGTAGCCTACATGGGGACTTGAACCCCAGACCCTCAGATTACTGGTTCGTGAATAATTTCTTAAAAGTCTGATGCTCTACCGACTGAGCTATGCAGGCTGCTTGGGCGGAATTTCTTACATTCGGAACAATTGTTTAACACAGCCACTTGAATGAAAAATATCTCGCTTTGTTCGAGCTCGTTTCAAGTCAACGCATCTCACGGCAACGTCTACCAGTGGAAGTTTAAGTCCTATGACTTTTCCCTGCAGACGAGTTTCTTCCCTTTATTCAATTTAATTCTTAACTGTTTTGTTTGTTTGTTCGTTAGTTAGTTAGTTAGTTAGTTAGTTAGTTAGTTAGTGAGTTAGTGAGAGACATACAGACAGAAAGACATATAACTAGCGAGATATGTAGCTGTCTGGATGGTTTTCAGTTGATTACACAAAAGTAAATTTGAAAAAAATTCGTCGCCGATAGGATTCGAACCTATGCGGGGAAACCCCAATGGATTTCTAGTCCATCGCCTTAACCTCTCGGCCACGACGACATATCTACGTAATTTTTCTTTATTTCTTTAGCCGTTACTCTGCAAGTAGCCAGTCAGAAGTTACGTATGTGGCGAGAAGAGAATGATAATTTAATAAAAATGAAATCAATCAGTAGCCTACATGGGGACTTGAACCCCAGACCCTCAGATTACTGGTTCGTGAATAATTTCTTAAAAGTCTGATGCTCTACCGACTGAGCTATGCAGGCTGCTTGGGCGGAATTTCTTACATTCGGAACAATTGTTTAACACAGCCACTTGAATGAAAAATATCTCGCTTTGTTCGAGCTCGTTTCAAGTCAACGCATCTCACGGCAACGTCTACCAGTGGAAGTTTAAGTCCTATGACTTTTCCCTGCAGACGAGTTTCTTCCCTTTATTCAATTTAATTCTTAACTGTTTTGTTTGTTTGTTCGTTAGTTAGTTAGTTAGTTAGTTAGTTAGTTAGTTAGTTAGTGAGTTAGTGAGAGACATACAGACAGAAAGACATATAACTAGCGAGATATGTAGCTGTCTGGATGGTTTTCAGTTGATTACACAAAAGTAAATTTGAAAAAAATTCGTCGCCGATAGGATTCGAACCTATGCGGGGAAACCCCAATGGATTTCTAGTCCATCGCCTTAACCTCTCGGCCACGACGACATATCTACGTAATTTTTCTTTATTTCTTTAGCCGTTACTCTGCAAGTAGCCAGTCAGAAGTTACGTATGTGGCGAGAAGAGAATGATAATTTAATAAAAATGAAATCAATCAGTAGCCTACATGGGGACTTGAACCCCAGACCCTCAGATTACTGGTTCGTGAATAATTTCTTAAAAGTCTGATGCTCTACCGACTGAGCTATGCAGGCTGCTTGGGCGGAATTTCTTACATTCGGAACAATTGTTTAACACAGCCACTTGAATGAAAAATATCTCGCTTTGTTCGAGCTCGTTTCAAGTCAACGCATCTCACGGCAACGTCTACCAGTGGAAGTTTAAGTCCTATGACTTTTCCCTGCAGACGAGTTTCTTCCCTTTATTCAATTTAATTCTTAACTGTTTTGTTTGTTTGTTCGTTAGTTAGTTAGTTAGTTAGTTAGTTAGTTAGTTAGTGAGTTAGTGAGAGACATACAGACAGAAAGACATATAACTAGCGAGATATGTAGCTGTCTGGATGGTTTTCAGTTGATTACACAAAAGTAAATTTGAAAAAAATTCGTCGCCGATAGGATTCGAACCTATGCGGGGAAACCCCAATGGATTTCTAGTCCATCGCCTTAACCTCTCGGCCACGACGACATATCTACGTAATTTTTCTTTATTTCTTTAGCCGTTACTCTGCAAGTAGCCAGTCAGAAGTTACGTATGTGGCGAGAAGAGAATGATAATTTAATAAAAATGAAATCAATCAGTAGCCTACATGGGGACTTGAACCCCAGACCCTCAGATTACTGGTTCGTGAATAATTTCTTAAAAGTCTGATGCTCTACCGACTGAGCTATGCAGGCTGCTTGGGCGGAATTTCTTACATTCGGAACAATTGTTTAACACAGCCACTTGAATGAAAAATATCTCGCTTTGTTCGAGCTCGTTTCAAGTCAACGCATCTCACGGCAACGTCTACCAGTGGAAGTTTAAGTCCTATGACTTTTCCCTGCAGACGAGTTTCTTCCCTTTATTCAATTTAATTCTTAACTGTTTTGTTTGTTTGTTCGTTAGTTAGTTAGTTAGTTAGTTAGTTAGTGAGTTAGTGAGAGACATACAGACAGAAAGACATATAACTAGCGAGATATGTAGCTGTCTGGATGGTTTTCAGTTGATTACACAAAAGTAAATTTGAAAAAAATTCGTCGCCGATAGGATTCGAACCTATGCGGGGAAACCCCAATGGATTTCTAGTCCATCGCCTTAACCTCTCGGCCACGACGACATATCTACGTAATTTTTCTTTATTTCTTTAGCCGTTACTCTGCAAGTAGCCAGTCAGAAGTTACGTATGTGGCGAGAAGAGAATGATAATTTAATAAAAATGAAATCAATCAGTAGCCTACATGGGGACTTGAACCCCAGACCCTCAGATTACTGGTTCGTGAATAATTTCTTAAAAGTCTGATGCTCTACCGACTGAGCTATGCAGGCTGCTTGGGCGGAATTTCTTACATTCGGAACAATTGTTTAACACAGCCACTTGAATGAAAAATATCTCGCTTTGTTCGAGCTCGTTTCAAGTCAACGCATCTCACGGCAACGTCTACCAGTGGAAGTTTAAGTCCTATGACTTTTCCCTGCAGACGAGTTTCTTCCCTTTATTCAATTTAATTCTTAACTGTTTTGTTTGTTTGTTCGTTAGTTAGTTAGTTAGTTAGTTAGTTAGTTAGTTAGTTAGTGAGTTAGTGAGAGACATACAGACAGAAAGACATATAACTAGCGAGATATGTAGCTGTCTGGATGGTTTTCAGTTGATTACACAAAAGTAAATTTGAAAAAAATTCGTCGCCGATAGGATTCGAACCTATGCGGGGAAACCCCAATGGATTTCTAGTCCATCGCCTTAACCTCTCGGCCACGACGACATATCTACGTAATTTTTCTTTATTTCTTTAGCCGTTACTCTGCAAGTAGCCAGTCAGAAGTTACGTATGTGGCGAGAAGAGAATGATAATTTAATAAAAATGAAATCAATCAGTAGCCTACATGGGGACTTGAACCCCAGACCCTCAGATTACTGGTTCGTGAATAATTTCTTAAAAGTCTGATGCTCTACCGACTGAGCTATGCAGGCTGCTTGGGCGGAATTTCTTACATTCGGAACAATTGTTTAACACAGCCACTTGAATGAAAAATATCTCGCTTTGTTCGAGCTCGTTTCAAGTCAACGCATCTCACGGCAACGTCTACCAGTGGAAGTTTAAGTCCTATGACTTTTCCCTGCAGACGAGTTTCTTCCCTTTATTCAATTTAATTCTTAACTGTTTTGTTTGTTTGTTCGTTAGTTAGTTAGTTAGTTAGTTAGTTAGTTAGTTAGTTAGTGAGTTAGTGAGAGACATACAGACAGAAAGACATATAACTAGCGAGATATGTAGCTGTCTGGATGGTTTTCAGTTGATTACACAAAAGTAAATTTGAAAAAAATTCGTCGCCGATAGGATTCGAACCTATGCGGGGAAACCCCAATGGATTTCTAGTCCATCGCCTTAACCTCTCGGCCACGACGACATATCTACGTAATTTTTCTTTATTTCTTTAGCCGTTACTCTGCAAGTAGCCAGTCAGAAGTTACGTATGTGGCGAGAAGAGAATGATAATTTAATAAAAATGAAATCAATCAGTAGCCAACATGGGGACTTGAACCCCAGACCCTCAGATTACTGGTTCGTGAATAATTTCTTAAAAGTCTGATGCTCTACCGACTGAGCTATGCAGGCTGCTTGGGCGGAATTTCTTACATTCGGAACAATTGTTTAACACAGCCACTTGAATGAAAAATATCTCGCTTTGTTCGAGCTCGTTTCAAGTCAACGCATCTCACGGCAACGTCTACCAGTGGAAGTTTAAGTCCTATGACTTTTCCCTGCAGACGAGTTTCTTCCCTTTATTCAATTTAATTCTTAACTGTTTTGTTTGTTTGTTCGTTAGTTAGTTAGTTAGTTAGTTAGTTAGTTAGTTAGTTAGTGAGTTAGTGAGAGACATACAGACAGAAAGACATATAACTAGCGAGATATGTAGCTGTCTGGATGGTTTTCAGTTGATTACACAAAAGTAAATTTGAAAAAAATTCGTCGCCGATAGGATTCGAACCTATGCGGGGAAACCCCAATGGATTTCTAGTCCATCGCCTTAACCTCTCGGCCACGACGACATATCTACGTAATTTTTCTTTATTTCTTTAGCCGTTACTCTGCAAGTAGCCAGTCAGAAGTTACGTATGTGGCGAGAAGAGAATGATAATTTAATAAAAATGAAATCAATCAGTAGCCTACATGGGGACTTGAACCCCAGACCCTCAGATTACTGGTTCGTGAATAATTTCTTAAAAGTCTGATGCTCTACCGACTGAGCTATGCAGGCTGCTTGGGCGGAATTTCTTACATTCGGAACAATTGTTTAACACAGCCACTTGAATGAAAAATATCTCGCTTTGTTCGAGCTCGTTTCAAGTCAACGCATCTCACGGCAACGTCTACCAGTGGAAGTTTAAGTCCTATGACTTTTCCCTGCAGACGAGTTTCTTCCCTTTATTCAATTTAATTCTTAACTGTTTTGTTTGTTTGTTCGTTAGTTAGTTAGTTAGTTAGTTAGTTAGTTAGTTAGTTAGTTAGTTAGTTAGTGAGTTAGTGAGAGACATACAGACAGAAAGACATATAACTAGCGAGATATGTAGCTGTCTGGATGGTTTTCAGTTGATTACACAAAAGTAAATTTGAAAAAAATTCGTCGCCGATAGGATTCGAACCTATGCGGGGAAACCCCAATGGATTTCTAGTCCATCGCCTTAACCTCTCGGCCACGACGACATATCTACGTAATTTTTCTTTATTTCTTTAGCCGTTACTCTGCAAGTAGCCAGTCAGAAGTTACGTATGTGGCGAGAAGAGAATGATAATTTAATAAAAATGAAATCAATCAGTAGCCTACATGGGGACTTGAACCCCAGACCCTCAGATTACTGGTTCGTGAATAATTTCTTAAAAGTCTGATGCTCTACCGACTGAGCTATGCAGGCTGCTTGGGCGGAATTTCTTCATTCGGAACAATTGTTTAACACAGCCACTTGAATGAAAAATATCTCGCTTTGTTCGAGCTCGTTTCAAGTCAACGCATCTCACGGCAACGTCTACCAGTGGAAGTTTAAGTCCTATGACTTTTCCCTGCAGACGAGTTTCTTCCCTTTATTCAATTTAATTCTTAACTGTTTTGTTTGTTTGTTCGTTAGTTAGTTAGTTAGTTAGTTAGTTAGTGAGTTAGTGAGAGACATACAGACAGAAAGACATATAACTAGCGAGATATGTAGCTGTCTGGATGGTTTTCAGTTGATTACACAAAAGTAAATTTGAAAAAAATTCGTCGCCGATAGGATTCGAACCTATGCGGGGAAACCCCAATGGATTTCTAGTCCATCGCCTTAACCTCTCGGCCACGACGACATATCTACGTAATTTTTCTTTATTTCTTTAGCCGTTACTCTGCAAGTAGCCAGTCAGAAGTTACGTATGTGGCGAGAAGAGAATGATAATTTAATAAAAATGAAATCAATCAGTAGCCTACATGGGGACTTGAACCCCAGACCCTCAGATTACTGGTTCGTGAATAATTTCTTAAAAGTCTGATGCTCTACCGACTGAGCTATGCAGGCTGCTTGGGCGGAATTTCTTACATTCGGAACAATTGTTTAACACAGCCACTTGAATGAAAAATATCTCGCTTTGTTCGAGCTCGTTTCAAGTCAACGCATCTCACGGCAACGTCTACCAGTGGAAGTTTAAGTCCTATGACTTTTCCCTGCAGACGAGTTTCTTCCCTTTATTCAATTTAATTCTTAACTGTTTTGTTTGTTTGTTCGTTAGTTAGTTAGTTAGTTAGTTAGTTAGTTAGTTAGTGAGTTAGTGAGAGACATACAGACAGAAAGACATATAACTAGCGAGATATGTAGCTGTCTGGATGGTTTTCAGTTGATTACACAAAAGTAAATTTGAAAAAAATTCGTCGCCGATAGGATTCGAACCTATGCGGGGAAACCCCAATGGATTTCTAGTCCATCGCCTTAACCTCTCGGCCACGACGACATATCTACGTAATTTTTCTTTATTTCTTTAGCCGTTACTCTGCAAGTAGCCAGTCAGAAGTTACGTATGTGGCGAGAAGAGAATGATAATTTAATAAAAATGAAATCAATCAGTAGCCTACATGGGGACTTGAACCCCAGACCCTCAGATTACTGGTTCGTGAATAATTTCTTAAAAGTCTGATGCTCTACCGACTGAGCTATGCAGGCTGCTTGGGCGGAATTTCTTACATTCGGAACAATTGTTTAACACAGCCACTTGAATGAAAAATATCTCGCTTTGTTCGAGCTCGTTTCAAGTCAACGCATCTCACGGCAACGTCTACCAGTGGAAGTTTAAGTCCTATGACTTTTCCCTGCAGACGAGTTTCTTCCCTTTATTCAATTTAATTCTTAACTGTTTCGTTTGTTTGTTCGTTAGTTAGTTAGTTAGTTAGTTAGTTAGTGAGTTAGTGAGAGACATACAGACAGAAAGACATATAACTAGCGAGATATGTAGCTGTCTGGATGGTTTTCAGTTGATTACACAAAAGTAAATTTGAAAAAAATTCGTCGCCGATAGGATTCGAACCTATGCGGGGAAACCCCAATGGATTTCTAGTCCATCGCCTTAACCTCTCGGCCACGACGACATATCTACGTAATTTTTCTTTATTTCTTTAGCCGTTACTCTGCAAGTAGCCAGTCAGAAGTTACGTATGTGGCGAGAAGAGAATGATAATTTAATAAAAATGAAATCAATCAGTAGCCTACATGGGGACTTGAACCCCAGACCCTCAGATTACTGGTTCGTGAATAATTTCTTAAAAGTCTGATGCTCTACCGACTGAGCTATGCAGGCTGCTTGGGCGGAATTTCTTACATTCGGAACAATTGTTTAACACAGCCACTTGAATGAAAAATATCTCGCTTTGTTCGAGCTCGTTTCAAGTCAACGCATCTCACGGCAACGTCTACCAGTGGAAGTTTAAGTCCTATGACTTTTCCCTGCAGACGAGTTTCTTCCCTTTATTCAATTTAATTCTTAACTGTTTTGTTTGTTTGTTCGTTAGTTAGTTAGTTAGTTAGTTAGTTAGTTAGTTAGTTAGTTAGTTAGTTAGTTAGTGAGTTAGTGAGAGACATACAGACAGAAAGACATATAACTAGCGAGATATGTAGCTGTCTGGATGGTTTTCAGTTGATTACACAAAAGTAAATTTGAAAAAAATTCGTCGCCGATAGGATTCGAACCTATGCGGGGAAACCCCAATGGATTTCTAGTCCATCGCCTTAACCTCTCGGCCACGACGACATATCTACGTAATTTTTCTTTATTTCTTTAGCCGTTACTCTGCAAGTAGCCAGTCAGAAGTTACGTATGTGGCGAGAAGAGAATGATAATTTAATAAAAATGAAATCAATCAGTAGCCTACATGGGGACTTGAACCCCAGACCCTCAGGTTACTGGTTCGTGAATAATTTCTTAAAAGTCTGATGCTCTACCGACTGAGCTATGCAGGCTGCTTGGGCGGAATTTCTTACATTCGGAACAATTGTTTAACACAGCCACTTGAATGAAAAATATCTCGCTTTGTTCGAGCTCGTTTCAAGTCAACGCATCTCACGGCAACGTCTACCAGTGGAAGTTTAAGTCCTATGACTTTTCCCTGCAGACGAGTTTCTTCCCTTTATTCAATTTAATTCTTAACTGTTTTGTTTGTTTGTTCGTTAGTTAGTTAGTTAGTTAGTTAGTTAGTTAGTTAGTTAGTTAGTTAGTTAGTGAGTTAGTGAGAGACATACAGACAGAAAGACATATAACTAGCGAGATATGTAGCTGTCTGGATGGTTTTCAGTTGATTACACAAAAGTAAATTTGAAAAAAATTCGTCGCCGATAGGATTCGAACCTATGCGGGGAAACCCCAATGGATTTCTAGTCCATCGCCTTAACCTCTCGGCCACGACGACATATCTACGTAAATTTTCTTTATTTCTTTAGCCGTTACTCTGCAAGTAGCCAGTCAGAAGTTACGTATGTGGCGAGAAGAGAATGATAATTTAATAAAAATGAAATCAATCAGTAGCCTACATGGGGACTTGAACCCCAGACCCTCAGATTACTGGTTCGTGAATAATTTCTTAAAAGTCTGATGCTCTACCGACTGAGCTATGCAGGCTGCTTGGGCGGAATTTCTTACATTCGGAACAATTGTTTAACACAGCCACTTGAATGAAAAATATCTCGCTTTGTTCGAGCTCGTTTCAAGTCAACGCATCTCACGGCAACGTCTACCAGTGGAAGTTTAAGTCCTATGACTTTTCCCTGCAGACGAGTTTCTTCCCTTTATTCAATTTAATTCTTAACTGTTTTGTTTGTTTGTTCGTTAGTTAGTTAGTTAGTTAGTTAGTTAGTTAGTTAGTGAGTTAGTGAGAGACATACAGACAGAAAGACATATAACTAGCGAGATATGTAGCTGTCTGGATGGTTTTCAGTTGATTACACAAAAGTAAATTTGAAAAAAATTCGTCGCCGATAGGATTCGAACCTATGCGGGGAAACCCCAATGGATTTCTAGTCCATCGCCTTAACTTCTCGGCCACGACGACATATCTACGTAATTTTTCTTTATTTCTTTAGCCGTTACTCTGCAAGTAGCCAGTCAGAAGTTACGTATGTGGCGAGAAGAGAATGATAATTTAATAAAAATGAAATCAATCAGTAGCCTACATGGGGACTTGAACCCCAGACCCTCAGATTACTGGTTCGTGAATAATTTCTTAAAAGTCTGATGCTCTACTGACTGAGCTATGCAGGCTGCTTGGGCGGAATTTCTTACATTCGGAACAATTGTTTAACACAGCCACTTGAATGAAAAATATCTCGCTTTGTTCGAGCTCGTTTCAAGTCAACGCATCTCACGGCAACGTCTACCAGTGGAAGTTTAAGTCCTATGACTTTTCCCTGCAGACGAGTTTCTTCCCTTTATTCAATTTAATTCTTAACTGTTTTGTTTGTTTGTTCGTTAGTTAGTTAGTTAGTTAGTTAGTTAGTTAGTTAGTGAGTTAGTGAGAGACATACAGACAGAAAGACATATAACTAGCGAGATATGTAGCTGTCTGGATGGTTTTCAGTTGATTACACAAAAGTAAATTTGAAAAAAATTCGTCGCCGATAGGATTCGAACCTATGCGGGGAAACCCCAATGGATTTCTAGTCCATCGCCTTAACCTCTCGGCCACGACGACATATCTACGTAATTTTTCTTTATTTCTTTAGCCGTTACTCTGCAAGTAGCCAGTCAGAAGTTACGTATGTGGCGAGAAGAGAATGATAATTTAATAAAAATGAAATCAATCAGTAGCCTACATGGGGACTTGAACCCCAGACCCTCAGATTACTGGTTCGTGAATAATTTCTTAAAAGTCTGATGCTCTACCGACTGAGCTATGCAGGCTGCTTGGGCGGAATTTCTTACATTCGGAACAATTGTTTAACACAGCCACTTGAATGAAAAATATCTCGCTTTGTTCGAGCTCGTTTCAAGTCAACGCATCTCACGGCAACGTCTACCAGTGGAAGTTTAAGTCCTATGACTTTTCCCTGCAGACGAGTTTCTTCCCTTTATTCAATTTAATTCTTAACTGTTTTGTTTGTTTGTTCGTTAGTTAGTTAGTTAGTTAGTTAGTTAGTTAGTGAGTTAGTGAGAGACATACAGACAGAAAGACATATAACTAGCGAGATATGTAGCTGTCTGGATGGTTTTCAGTTGATTACACAAAAGTAAATTTGAAAAAAATTCGTCGCCGATAGGATTCGAACCTATGCGGGGAAACCCCAATGGATTTCTAGTCCATCGCCTTAACCTCTCGGCCACGACGACATATCTACGTAATTTTTCTTTATTTCTTTAGCCGTTACTCTGCAAGTAGCCAGTCAGAAGTTACGTATGTGGCGAGAAGAGAATGATAATTTAATAAAAATGAAATCAATCAGTAGCCTACATGGGGACTTGAACCCCAGACCCTCAGATTACTGGTTCGTGAATAATTTCTTAAAAGTCTGATGCTCTACCGACTGAGCTATGCAGGCTGCTTGGGCGGAATTTCTTACATTCGGAACAATTGTTTAACACAGCCACTTGAATGAAAAATATCTCGCTTTGTTCGAGCTCGTTTCAAGTCAACGCATCTCACGGCAACGTCTACCAGTGGAAGTTTAAGTCCTATGACTTTTCCCTGCAGACGAGTTTCTTCCCTTTATTCAATTTAATTCTTAACTGTTTTGTTTGTTTGTTCGTTAGTTAGTTAGTTAGTTAGTTAGTTAGTGAGTTAGTGAGAGACATACAGACAGAAAGACATATAACTAGCGAGATATGTAGCTGTCTGGATGGTTTTCAGTTGATTACACAAAAGTAAATTTGAAAAAAATTCGTCGCCGATAGGATTCGAACCTATGCGGGGAAACCCCAATGGATTTCTAGTCCATCGCCTTAACCTCTCGGCCACGACGACATATCTACGTAATTTTTCTTTATTTCTTTAGCCGTTACTCTGCAAGTAGCCAGTCAGAAGTTACGTATGTGGCGAGAAGAGAATGATAATTTAATAAAAATGAAATCAATCAGTAGCCTACATGGGGACTTGAACCCCAGACCCTCAGATTACTGGTTCGTGAATAATTTCTTAAAAGTCTGATGCTCTACCGACTGAGCTATGCAGGCTGCTTGGGCGGAATTTCTTACATTCGGAACAATTGTTTAACACAGCCACTTGAATGAAAAATATCTCGCTTTGTTCGAGCTCGTTTCAAGTCAACGCATCTCACGGCAACGTCTACCAGTGGAAGTTTAAGTCCTATGACTTTTCCCTGCAGACGAGTTTCTTCCCTTTATTCAATTTAATTCTTAACTGTTTTGTTTGTTTGTTCGTTAGTTAGTTAGTTAGTTAGTTAGTTAGTTAGTTAGTGAGTTAGTGAGAGACATACAGACAGAAAGACATATAACTAGCGAGATATGTAGCTGTCTGGATGGTTTTCAGTTGATTACACAAAAGTAAATTTGAAAAAAATTCGTCGCCGATAGGATTCGAACCTATGCGGGGAAACCCCAATGGATTTCTAGTCCATCGCCTTAACCTCTCGGCCACGACGACATATCTACGTAATTTTTCTTTATTTCTTTAGCCGTTACTCTGCAAGTAGCCAGTCAGAAGTTACGTATGTGGCGAGAAGAGAATGATAATTTAATAAAAATGAAATCAATCAGTAGCCTACATGGGGACTTGAACCCCAGACCCTCAGATTACTGGTTCGTGAATAATTTCTTAAAAGTCTGATGCTCTACCGACTGAGCTATGCAGGCTGCTTGGGCGGAATTTCTTACATTCGGAACAATTGTTTAACACAGCCACTTGAATGAAAAATATCTCGCTTTGTTCGAGCTCGTTTCAAGTCAACGCATCTCACGGCAACGTCTACCAGTGGAAGTTTAAGTCCTATGACTTTTCCCTGCAGACGAGTTTCTTCCCTTTATTCAATTTAATTCTTAACTGTTTTGTTTGTTTGTTCGTTAGTTAGTTAGTTAGTTAGTTAGTTAGTTAGTGAGTTAGTGAGAGACATACAGACAGAAAGACATATAACTAGCGAGATATGTAGCTGTCTGGATGGTTTTCAGTTGATTACACAAAAGTAAATTTGAAAAAAATTCGTCGCCGATAGGATTCGAACCTATGCGGGGAAACCCCAATGGATTTCTAGTCCATCGCCTTAACCTCTCGGCCACGACGACATATCTACGTAATTTTTCTTTATTTCTTTAGCCGTTACTCTGCAAGTAGCCAGTCAGAAGTTACGTATGTGGCGAGAAGAGAATGATAATTTAATAAAAATGAAATCAATCAGTAGCCTACATGGGGACTTGAACCCCAGACCCTCAGATTACTGGTTCGTGAAAAATTTCTTAAAAGTCTGATGCTCTACCGACTGAGCTATGCAGGCTGCTTGGGCGGAATTTCTTACATTCGGAACAATTGTTTAACACAGCCACTTGAATGAAAAATATCTCGCTTTGTTCGAGCTCGTTTCAAGTCAACGCATCTCACGGCAACGTCTACCAGTGGAAGTTTAAGTCCTATGACTTTTCCCTGCAGACGAGTTTCTTCCCTTTATTCAATTTAATTCTTAACTGTTTTGTTTGTTTGTTCGTTAGTTAGTTAGTTAGTTAGTTAGTTAGTGAGTTAGTGAGAGACATACAGACAGAAAGACATATAACTAGCGAGATATGTAGCTGTCTGGATGGTTTTCAGTTGATTACACAAAAGTAAATTTGAAAAAAATTCGTCGCCGATAGGATTCGAACCTATGCGGGGAAACCCCAATGGATTTCTAGTCCATCGCCTTAACCTCTCGGCCACGACGACATATCTACGTAATTTTTCTTTATTTCTTTAGCCGTTACTCTGCAAGTAGCCAGTCAGAAGTTACGTATGTGGCGAGAAGAGAATGATAATTTAATAAAAATGAAATCAATCAGTAGCCTACATGGGGACTTGAACCCCAGACCCTCAGATTACTGGTTCGTGAATAATTTCTTAAAAGTCTGATGCTCTACCGACTGAGCTATGCAGGCTGCTTGGGCGGAATTTCTTACATTCGGAACAATTGTTTAACACAGCCACTTGAATGAAAAATATCTCGCTTTGTTCGAGCTCGTTTCAAGTCAACGCATCTCACGGCAACGTCTACCAGTGGAAGTTTAAGTCCTATGACTTTTCCCTGCAGACGAGTTTCTTCCCTTTATTCAATTTAATTCTTAACTGTTTTGTTTGTTTGTTCGTTAGTTAGTTAGTTAGTTAGTTAGTTAGTGAGTTAGTGAGAGACATACAGACAGAAAGACATATAACTAGCGAGATATGTAGCTGTCTGGATGGTTTTCAGTTGATTACACAAAAGTAAATTTGAAAAAAATTCGTCGCCGATAGGATTCGAACCTATGCGGGGAAACCCCAATGGATTTCTAGTCCATCGCCTTAACCTCTCGGCCACGACGACATATCTACGTAATTTTTCTTTATTTCTTTAGCCGTTACTCTGCAAGTAGCCAGTCAGAAGTTACGTATGTGGCGAGAAGAGAATGATAATTTAATAAAAATGAAATCAATCAGTAGCCTACATGGGGACTTGAACCCCAGACCCTCAGATTACTGGTTCGTGAATAATTTCTTAAAAGTCTGATGCTCTACCGACTGAGCTATGCAGGCTGCTTGGGCGGAATTTCTTACATTCGGAACAATTGTTTAACACAGCCACTTGAATGAAAAATATCTCGCTTTGTTCGAGCTCGTTTCAAGTCAACGCATCTCACGGCAACGTCTACCAGTGGAAGTTTAAGTCCTATGACTTTTCCCTGCAGACGAGTTTCTTCCCTTTATTCAATTTAATTCTTAACTGTTTTGTTTGTTTGTTCGTTAGTTAGTTAGTTAGTTAGTTAGTTAGTTAGTTAGTGAGTTAGTGAGAGACATACAGACAGAAAGACATATAACTAGCGAGATATGTAGCTGTCTGGATGGTTTTCAGTTGATTACACAAAAGTAAATTTGAAAAAAATTCGTCGCCGATAGGATTCGAACCTATGCGGGGAAACCCCAATGGATTTCTAGTCCATCGCCTTAACCTCTCGGCCACGACGACATATCTACGTAATTTTTCTTTATTTCTTTAGCCGTTACTCTGCAAGTAGCCAGTCAGAAGTTACGTATGTGGCGAGAAGAGAATGATAATTTAATAAAAATGAAATCAATCAGTAGCCTACATGGGGACTTGAACCCCAGACCCTCAGATTACTGGTTCGTGAATAATTTCTTAAAAGTCTGATGCTCTACCGACTGAGCTATGCAGGCTGCTTGGGCGGAATTTCTTACATTCGGAACAATTGTTTAACACAGCCACTTGAATGAAAAATATCTCGCTTTGTTCGAGCTCGTTTCAAGTCAACGCATCTCACGGCAACGTCTACCAGTGGAAGTTTAAGTCCTATGACTTTTCCCTGCAGACGAGTTTCTTCCCTTTATTCAATTTAATTCTTAACTGTTTTGTTTGTTTGTTCGTTAGTTAGTTAGTTAGTTAGTTAGTTAGTGAGTTAGTGAGAGACATACAGACAGAAAGACATATAACTAGCGAGATATGTAGCTGTCTGGATGGTTTTCAGTTGATTACACAAAAGTAAATTTGAAAAAAATTCGTCGCCGATAGGATTCGAACCTATGCGGGGAAACCCCAATGGATTTCTAGTCCATCGCCTTAACCTCTCGGCCACGACGACATATCTACGTAATTTTTCTTTATTTCTTTAGCCGTTACTCTGCAAGTAGCCAGTCAGAAGTTACGTATGTGGCGAGAAGAGAATGATAATTTAATAAAAATGAAATCAATCAGTAGCCTACATGGGGACTTGAACCCCAGACCCTCAGATTACTGGTTCGTGAATAATTTCTTAAAAGTCTGATGCTCTACCGACTGAGCTATGCAGGCTGCTTGGGCGGAATTTCTTACATTCGGAACAATTGTTTAACACAGCCACTTGAATGAAAAATATCTCGCTTTGTTCGAGCTCGTTTCAAGTCAACGCATCTCACGGCAACGTCTACCAGTGGAAGTTTAAGTCCTATGACTTTTCCCTGCAGACGAGTTTCTTCCCTTTATTCAATTTAATTCTTAACTGTTTTGTTTGTTTGTTCGTTAGTTAGTTAGTTAGTTAGTTAGTTAGTGAGTTAGTGAGAGACATACAGACAGAAAGACATATAACTAGCGAGATATGTAGCTGTCTGGATGGTTTTCAGTTGATTACACAAAAGTAAATTTGAAAAAAATTCGTCGCCGATAGGATTCGAACCTATGCGGGGAAACCCCAATGGATTTCTAGTCCATCGCCTTAACCTCTCGGCCACGACGACATATCTACGTAATTTTTCTTTATTTCTTTAGCCGTTACTCTGCAAGTAGCCAGTCAGAAGTTACGTATGTGGCGAGAAGAGAATGATAATTTAATAAAAATGAAATCAATCAGTAGCCTACATGGGGACTTGAACCCCAGACCCTCAGATTACTGGTTCGTGAATAATTTCTTAAAAGTCTGATGCTCTACCGACTGAGCTATGCAGGCTGCTTGGGCGGAATTTCTTACATTCGGAACAATTGTTTAACACAGCCACTTGAATGAAAAATATCTCGCTTTGTTCGAGCTCGTTTCAAGTCAACGCATCTCACGGCAACGTCTACCAGTGGAAGTTTAAGTCCTATGACTTTTCCCTGCAGACGAGTTTCTTCCCTTTATTCAATTTAATTCTTAACTGTTTTGTTTGTTTGTTCGTTAGTTAGTTAGTTAGTTAGTTAGTTAGTGAGTTAGTGAGAGACATACAGACAGAAAGACATATAACTAGCGAGATATGTAGCTGTCTGGATGGTTTTCAGTTGATTACACAAAAGTAAATTTGAAAAAAATTCGTCGCCGATAGGATTCGAACCTATGCGGGGAAACCCCAATGGATTTCTAGTCCATCGCCTTAACCTCTCGGCCACGACGACATATCTACGTAATTTTTCTTTATTTCTTTAGCCGTTACTCTGCAAGTAGCCAGTCAGAAGTTACGTATGTGGCGAGAAGAGAATGATAATTTAATAAAAATGAAATCAATCAGTAGCCTACATGGGGACTTGAACCCCAGACCCTCAGATTACTGGTTCGTGAATAATTTCTTAAAAGTCTGATGCTCTACCGACTGAGCTATGCAGGCTGCTTGGGCGGAATTTCTTACATTCGGAACAATTGTTTAACACAGCCACTTGAATGAAAAATATCTCGCTTTGTTCGAGCTCGTTTCAAGTCAACGCATCTCACGGCAACGTCTACCAGTGGAAGTTTAAGTCCTATGACTTTTCCCTGCAGACGAGTTTCTTCCCTTTATTCAATTTAATTCTTAACTGTTTTGTTTGTTTGTTCGTTAGTTAGTTAGTTAGTTAGTTAGTTAGTTAGTTAGTGAGTTAGTGAGAGACATACAGACAGAAAGACATATAACTAGCGAGATATGTAGCTGTCTGGATGGTTTTCAGTTGATTACACAAAAGTAAATTTGAAAAAAATTCGTCGCCGATAGGATTCGAACCTATGCGGGGAAACCCCAATGGATTTCTAGTCCATCGCCTTAACCTCTCGGCCACGACGACATATCTACGTAATTTTTCTTTATTTCTTTAGCCGTTACTCTGCAAGTAGCCAGTCAGAAGTTACGTATGTGGCGAGAAGAGAATGATAATTTAATAAAAATGAAATCAATCAGTAGCCTACATGGGGACTTGAACCCCAGACCCTCAGATTACTGGTTCGTGAATAATTTCTTAAAAGTCTGATGCTCTACCGACTGAGCTATGCAGGCTGCTTGGGCGGAATTTCTTACATTCGGAACAATTGTTTAACACAGCCACTTGAATGAAAAATATCTCGCTTTGTTCGAGCTCGTTTCAAGTCAACGCATCTCACGGCAACGTCTACCAGTGGAAGTTTAAGTCCTATGACTTTTCCCTGCAGACGAGTTTCTTCCCTTTATTCAATTTAATTCTTAACTGTTTTGTTTGTTTGTTCGTTAGTTAGTTAGTTAGTTAGTTAGTTAGTTAGTTAGTGAGTTAGTGAGAGACATACAGACAGAAAGACATATAACTAGCGAGATATGTAGCTGTCTGGATGGTTTTCAGTTGATTACACAAAAGTAAATTTGAAAAAAATTCGTCGCCGATAGGATTCGAACCTATGCGGGGAAACCCCAATGGATTTCTAGTCCATCGCCTTAACCTCTCGGCCACGACGACATATCTACGTAATTTTTCTTTATTTCTTTAGCCGTTACTCTGCAAGTAGCCAGTCAGAAGTTACGTATGTGGCGAGAAGAGAATGATAATTTAATAAAAATGAAATCAATCAGTAGCCTACATGGGGACTTGAACCCCAGACCCTCAGATTACTGGTTCGTGAATAATTTCTTAAAAGTCTGATGCTCTACCGACTGAGCTATGCAGGCTGCTTGGGCGGAATTTCTTACATTCGGAACAATTGTTTAACACAGCCACTTGAATGAAAAATATCTCGCTTTGTTCGAGCTCGTTTCAAGTCAACGCATCTCACGGCAACGTCTACCAGTGGAAGTTTAAGTCCTATGACTTTTCCCTGCAGACGAGTTTCTTCCCTTTATTCAATTTAATTCTTAACTGTTTTGTTTGTTTGTTCGTTAGTTAGTTAGTTAGTTAGTTAGTTAGTTAGTTAGTTAGTTAGTTAGTTAGTTAGTGAGTTAGTGAGAGACATACAGACAGAAAGACATATAACTAGCGAGATATGTAGCTGTCTGGATGGTTTTCAGTTGATTACACAAAAGTAAATTTGAAAAAAATTCGTCGCCGATAGGATTCGAACCTATGCGGGGAAACCCCAATGGATTTCTAGTCCATCGCCTTAACCTCTCGGCCACGACGACATATCTACGTAATTTTTCTTTATTTCTTTAGCCGTTACTCTGCAAGTAGCCAGTCAGAAGTTACGTATGTGGCGAGAAGAGAATGATAATTTAATAAAAATGAAATCAATCAGTAGCCTACATGGGGACTTGAACCCCAGACCCTCAGATTACTGGTTCGTGAATAATTTCTTAAAAGTCTGATGCTCTACCGACTGAGCTATGCAGGCTGCTTGGGCGGAATTTCTTACATTCGGAACAATTGTTTAACACAGCCACTTGAATGAAAAATATCTCGCTTTGTTCGAGCTCGTTTCAAGTCAACGCATCTCACGGCAACGTCTACCAGTGGAAGTTTAAGTCCTATGACTTTTCCCTGCAGACGAGTTTCTTCCCTTTATTCAATTTAATTCTTAACTGTTTTGTTTGTTTGTTCGTTAGTTAGTTAGTTAGTTAGTTAGTTAGTTAGTTAGTTAGTTAGTTAGTGAGTTAGTGAGAGACATACAGACAGAAAGACATATAACTAGCGAGATATGTAGCTGTCTGGATGGTTTTCAGTTGATTACACAAAAGTAAATTTGAAAAAAATTCGTCGCCGATAGGATTCGAACCTATGCGGGGAAACCCCAATGGATTTCTAGTCCATCGCCTTAACCTCTCGGCCACGACGACATATCTACGTAATTTTTCTTTATTTCTTTAGCCGTTACTCTGCAAGTAGCCAGTCAGAAGTTACGTATGTGGCGAGAAGAGAATGATAATTTAATAAAAATGAAATCAATCAGTAGCCTACATGGGGACTTGAACCCCAGACCCTCAGATTACTGGTTCGTGAATAATTTCTTAAAAGTCTGATGCTCTACCGACTGAGCTATGCAGGCTGCTTGGGCGGAATTTCTTACATTCGGAACAATTGTTTAACACAGCCACTTGAATGAAAAATATCTCGCTTTGTTCGAGCTCGTTTCAAGTCAACGCATCTCACGGCAACGTCTACCAGTGGAAGTTTAAGTCCTATGACTTTTCCCTGCAGACGAGTTTCTTCCCTTTATTCAATTTAATTCTTAACTGTTTTGTTTGTTTGTTCGTTAGTTAGTTAGTTAGTTAGTTAGTTAGTTAGTTAGTTAGTTAGTGAGTTAGTGAGAGACATACAGACAGAAAGACATATAACTAGCGAGATATGTAGCTGTCTGGATGGTTTTCAGTTGATTACACAAAAGTAAATTTGAAAAAAATTCGTCGCCGATAGGATTCGAACCTATGCGGGGAAACCCCAATGGATTTCTAGTCCATCGCCTTAACCTCTCGGCCACGACGACATATCTACGTAATTTTTCTTTATTTCTTTAGCCGTTACTCTGCAAGTAGCCAGTCAGAAGTTACGTATGTGGCGAGAAGAGAATGATAATTTAATAAAAATGAAATCAATCAGTAGCCTACATGGGGACTTGAACCCCAGACCCTCAGATTACTGGTTCGTGAATAATTTCTTAAAAGTCTGATGCTCTACCGACTGAGCTATGCAGGCTGCTTGGGCGGAATTTCTTACATTCGGAACAATTGTTTAACACAGCCACTTGAATGAAAAATATCTCGCTTTGTTCGAGCTCGTTTCAAGTCAACGCATCTCACGGCAACGTCTACCAGTGGAAGTTTAAGTCCTATGACTTTTCCCTGCAGACGAGTTTCTTCCCTTTATTCAATTTAATTCTTAACTGTTTTGTTTGTTCGTTAGTTAGTTAGTTAGTTAGTTAGTTAGTTAGTGAGTTAGTGAGTTAGTGAGAGACATACAGACAGAAAGACATATAACTAGCGAGATATGTAGCTGTCTGGATGGTTTTCAGTTGATTACACAAAAGTAAATTTGAAAAAAATTCGTCGCCGATAGGATTCGAACCTATGCGGGGAAACCCCAATGGATTTCTAGTCCATCGCCTTAACCTCTCGGCCACGACGACATATCTACGTAATTTTTCTTTATTTCTTTAGCCGTTACTCTGCAAGTAGCCAGTCAGAAGTTACGTATGTGGCGAGAAGAGAATGATAATTTAATAAAAATGAAATCAATCAGTAGCCTACATGGGGACTTGAACCCCAGACCCTCAGATTACTGGTTCGTGAATAATTTCTTAAAAGTCTCATGCTCTACCGACTGAGCTATGCAGGCTGCTTGGGCGGAATTTCTTACATTCGGAACAATTGTTTAACACAGCCACTTGAATGAAAAATATCTCGCTTTGTTCGAGCTCGTTTCAAGTCAACGCATCTCACGGCAACGTCTACCAGTGGAAGTTTAAGTCCTATGACTTTTCCCTGCAGACGAGTTTCTTCCCTTTATTCAATTTAATTCTTAACTGTTTTGTTTGTTTGTTTGTTCGTTCGTTCGTTCGTTAGTTAGTTAGTTAGTTAGTTAGTTAGTTAGTGAGTTAGTGAGAGACATACAGACAGAAAGACATATAACTAGCGAGATATGTAGCTGTCTGGATGGTTTTCAGTTGATTACACAAAAGTAAATTTGAAAAAAATTCGTCGCCGATAGGATTCGAACCTATGCGGGGAAACCCCAATGGATTTCTAGTCCATCGCCTTAACCTCTCGGCCACGACGACATATCTACGTAATTTTTCTTTATTTCTTTAGCCGTTACTCTGCAAGTAGCCAGTCAGAAGTTACGTATGTGGCGAGAAGAGAATGATAATTTAATAAAAATGAAATCAATCAGTAGCCTACATGGGGACTTGAACCCCAGACCCTCAGATTACTGGTTCGTGAATAATTTCTTAAAAGTTTGATGCTCTACCGACTGAGCTATGCAGGCTGCTTGGGCGGAATTTCTTACATTCGGAACAATTGTTTAACACAGCCACTTGAATGAAAAATATCTCGCTTTGTTCGAGCTCGTTTCAAGTCAACGCATCTCACGGCAACGTCTACCAGTGGAAGTTTAAGTCCTATGACTTTTCCCTGCAGACGAGTTTCTTCCCTTTATTCAATTTAATTCTTAACTGTTTTGTTTGTTTGTTCGTTAGTTAGTTAGTTAGTTAGTTAGTTAGTTAGTTAGTTAGTTAGTGAGTTAGTGAGAGACATACAGACAGAAAGACATATAACTAGCGAGATATGTAGCTGTCTGGATGGTTTTCAGTTGATTACACAAAAGTAAATTTGAAAAAAATTCGTCGCCGATAGGATTCGAACCTATGCGGGGAAACCCCAATGGATTTCTAGTCCATCGCCTTAACCTCTCGGCCACGACGACATATCTACGTAATTTTTCTTTATTTCTTTAGCCGTTACTCTGCAAGTAGCCAGTCAGAAGTTACGTATGTGGCGAGAAGAGAATGATAATTTAATAAAAATGAAATCAATCAGTAGCCTACATGGGGACTTGAACCCCAGACCCTCAGATTACTGGTTCGTGAATAATTTCTTAAAAGTCTGATGCTCTACCGACTGAGCTATGCAGGCTGCTTGGGCGGAATTTCTTACATTCGGAACAATTGTTTAACACAGCCACTTGAATGAAAAATATCTCGCTTTGTTCGAGCTCGTTTCAAGTCAACGCATCTCACGGCAACGTCTACCAGTGGAAGTTTAAGTCCTATGACTTTTACCTGCAGACGAGTTTCTTCCCTTTATTCAATTTAATTCTTAACTGTTTTGTTTGTTTGTTCGTTAGTTAGTTAGTTAGTTAGTTAGTTAGTTAGTGAGTTAGTGAGAGACATACAGACAGAAAGACATATAACTAGCGAGATATGTAGCTGTCTGGATGGTTTTCAGTTGATTACACAAAAGTAAATTTGAAAAAAATTCGTCGCCGATAGGATTCGAACCTATGCGGGGAAACCCCAATGGATTTCTAGTCCATCGCCTTAACCTCTCGGCCACGACGACATATCTACGTAATTTTTCTTTATTTCTTTAGCCGTTACTCTGCAAGTAGCCAGTCAGAAGTTACGTATGTGGCGAGAAGAGAATGATAATTTAATAAAAATGAAATCAATCAGTAGCCTACATGGGGACTTGAACCCCAGACCCTCAGATTACTGGTTCGTGAATAATTTCTTAAAAGTCTGATGCTCTACCGACTGAGCTATGCAGGCTGCTTGGGCGGAATTTCTTACATTCGGAACAATTGTTTAACACAGCCACTTGAATGAAAAATATCTCGCTTTGTTCGAGCTCGTTTCAAGTCAACGCATCTCACGGCAACGTCTACCAGTGGAAGTTTAAGTCCTATGACTTTTCCCTGCAGACGAGTTTCTTCCCTTTATTCAATTTAATTCTTAACTGTTTTGTTTGTTTGTTTGTTCGTTAGTTAGTTAGTTAGTTAGTTAGTTAGTTAGTTAGTGAGTTAGTGAGAGACATACAGACAGAAAGACATATAACTAGCGAGATATGTAGCTGTCTGGATGGTTTTCAGTTGATTACACAAAAGTAAATTTGAAAAAAATTCGTCGCCGATAGGATTCGAACCTATGCGGGGAAACCCCAATGGATTTCTAGTCCATCGCCTTAACCTCTCGGCCACGACGACATATCTACGTAATTTTTCTTTATTTCTTTAGCCGTTACTCTGCAAGTAGCCAGTCAGAAGTTACGTATGTGGCGAGAAGAGAATGATAATTTAATAAAAATGAAATCAATCAGTAGCCTACATGGGGACTTGAACCCCAGACCCTCAGATTACTGGTTCGTGAATAATTTCTTAAAAGTCTGATGCTCTACCGACTGAGCTATGCAGGCTGCTTGGGCGGAATTTCTTACATTCGGAACAATTGTTTAACACAGCCACTTGAATGAAAAATATCTCGCTTTGTTCGAGCTCGTTTCAAGTCAACGCATCTCACGGCAACGTCTACCAGTGGAAGTTTAAGTCCTATGACTTTTACCTGCAGACGAGTTTCTTCCCTTTATTCAATTTAATTCTTAACTGTTTTGTTTGTTTGTTCGTTAGTTAGTTAGTTAGTTAGTTAGTTAGTTAGTGAGTTAGTGAGAGACATACAGACAGAAAGACATATAACTAGCGAGATATGTAGCTGTCTGGATGGTTTTCAGTTGATTACACAAAAGTAAATTTGAAAAAAATTCGTCGCCGATAGGATTCGAACCTATGCGGGGAAACCCCAATGGATTTCTAGTCCATCGCCTTAACCTCTCGGCCACGACGACATATCTACGTAATTTTTCTTTATTTCTTTAGCCGTTACTCTGCAAGTAGCCAGTCAGAAGTTACGTATGTGGCGAGAAGAGAATGATAATTTAATAAAAATGAAATCAATCAGTAGCCTACATGGGGACTTGAACCCCAGACCCTCAGATTACTGGTTCGTGAATAATTTCTTAAAAGTCTGATGCTCTACCGACTGAGCTATGCAGGCTGCTTGGGCGGAATTTCTTACATTCGGAACAATTGTTTAACACAGCCACTTGAATGAAAAATATCTCGCTTTGTTCGAGCTCGTTTCAAGTCAACGCATCTCACGGCAACGTCTACCAGTGGAAGTTTAAGTCCTATGACTTTTCCCTGCAGACGAGTTTCTTCCCTTTATTCAATTTAATTCTTAACTGTTTTGTTTGTTTGTTCGTTAGTTAGTTAGTTAGTTAGTTAGTTAGTTAGTTAGTGAGTTAGTGAGAGACATACAGACAGAAAGACATATAACTAGCGAGATATGTAGCTGTCTGGATGGTTTTCAGTTGATTACACAAAAGTAAATTTGAAAAAAATTCGTCGCCGATAGGATTCGAACCTATGCGGGGAAACCCCAATGGATTTCTAGTCCATCGCCTTAACCTCTCGGCCACGACGACATATCTACGTAATTTTTCTTTATTTCTTTAGCCGTTACTCTGCAAGTAGCCAGTCAGAAGTTACGTATGTGGCGAGAAGAGAATGATAATTTAATAAAAATGAAATCAATCAGTAGCCTACATGGGGACTTGAACCCCAGACCCTCAGATTACTGGTTCGTGAATAATTTCTTAAAAGTCTGATGCTCTACCGACTGAGCTATGCAGGCTGCTTGGGCGGAATTTCTTACATTCGGAACAATTGTTTAACACAGCCACTTGAATGAAAAATATCTCGCTTTGTTCGAGCTCGTTTCAAGTCAACGCATCTCACGGCAACGTCTACCAGTGGAAGTTTAAGTCCTATGACTTTTCCCTGCAGACGAGTTTCTTCCCTTTATTCAATTTAATTCTTAACTGTTTTGTTTGTTTGTTCGTTAGTTAGTTAGTTAGTTAGTTAGTTAGTTAGTTAGTTAGTTAGTTAGTGAGTTAGTGAGAGACATACAGACAGAAAGACATATAACTAGCGAGATATGTAGCTGTCTGGATGGTTTTCAGTTGATTACACAAAAGTAAATTTGAAAAAAATTCGTCGCCGATAGGATTCGAACCTATGCGGGGAAACCCCAATGGATTTCTAGTCCATCGCCTTAACCTCTCGGCCACGACGACATATCTACGTAATTTTTCTTTATTTCTTTAGCCGTTACTCTGCAAGTAGCCAGTCAGAAGTTACGTATGTGGCGAGAAGAGAATGATAATTTAATAAAAATGAAATCAATCAGTAGCCTACATGGGGACTTGAACCCCAGACCCTCAGATTACTGGTTCGTGAATAATTTCTTAAAAGTCTGATGCTCTACCGACTGAGCTATGCAGGCTGCTTGGGCGGAATTTCTTACATTCGGAACAATTGTTTAACACAGCCACTTGAATGAAAAATATCTCGCTTTGTTCGAGCTCGTTTCAAGTCAACGCATCTCACGGCAACGTCTACCAGTGGAAGTTTAAGTCCTATGACTTTTCCCTGCAGACGAGTTTCTTCCCTTTATTCAATTTAATTCTTAACTGTTTTGTTTGTTTGTTCGTTCGTTCGTTAGTTAGTTAGTTAGTTAGTTAGTTAGTTAGTTAGTTAGTTAGTTAGTTAGTTAGTGAGTTAGTGAGAGACATACAGACAGAAAGACATATAACTAGCGAGATATGTAGCTGTCTGGATGGTTTTCAGTTGATTACACAAAAGTAAATTTGAAAAAAATTCGTCGCCGATAGGATTCGAACCTATGCGGGGAAACCCCAATGGATTTCTAGTCCATCGCCTTAACCTCTCGGCCACGACGACATATCTACGTAATTTTTCTTTATTTCTTTAGCCGTTACTCTGCAAGTAGCCAGTCAGAAGTTACGTATGTGGCGAGAAGAGAATGATAATTTAATAAAAATGAAATCAATCAGTAGCCTACATGGGGACTTGAACCCCAGACCCTCAGATTACTGGTTCGTGAATAATTTCTTAAAAGTCTGATGCTCTACCGACTGAGCTATGCAGGCTGCTTGGGCGGAATTTCTTACATTCGGAACAATTGTTTAACACAGCCACTTGAATGAAAAATATCTCGCTTTGTTCGAGCTCGTTTCAAGTCAACGCATCTCACGGCAACGTCTACCAGTGGAAGTTTAAGTCCTATGACTTTTCCCTGCAGACGAGTTTCTTCCCTTTATTCAATTTAATTCTTAACTGTTTTGTTTGTTTGTTTGTTCGTTAGTTAGTTAGTTAGTTAGTTAGTTAGTTAGTGAGTTAGTGAGAGACATACAGACAGAAAGACATATAACTAGCGAGATATGTAGCTGTCTGGATGGTTTTCAGTTGATTACACAAAAGTAAATTTGAAAAAAATTCGTCGCCGATAGGATTCGAACCTATGCGGGGAAACCCCAATGGATTTCTAGTCCATCGCCTTAACCTCTCGGCCACGACGACATATCTACGTAATTTTTCTTTATTTCTTTAGCCGTTACTCTGCAAGTAGCCAGTCAGAAGTTACGTATGTGGCGAGAAGAGAATGATAATTTAATAAAAATGAAATCAATCAGTAGCCTACATGGGGACTTGAACCCCAGACCCTCAGATTACTGGTTCGTGAATAATTTCTTAAAAGTCTGATGCTCTACCGACTGAGCTATGCAGGCTGCTTGGGCGGAATTTCTTACATTCGGAACAATTGTTTAACACAGCCACTTGAATGAAAAATATCTCGCTTTGTTCGAGCTCGTTTCAAGTCAACGCATCTCACGGCAACGTCTACCAGTGGAAGTTTAAGTCCTATGACTTTTCCCTGCAGACGAGTTTCTTCCCTTTATTCAATTTAATTCTTAACTGTTTTGTTTGTTTGTTCGTTCGTTAGTTAGTTAGTTAGTTAGTTAGTTAGTTAGTTAGTTAGTTAGTGAGTTAGTGAGAGACATACAGACAGAAAGACATATAACTAGCGAGATATGTAGCTGTCTGGATGGTTTTCAGTTGATTACACAAAAGTAAATTTGAAAAAAATTCGTCGCCGATAGGATTCGAACCTATGCGGGGAAACCCCAATGGATTTCTAGTCCATCGCCTTAACCTCTCGGCCACGACGACATATCTACGTAATTTTTCTTTATTTCTTTAGCCGTTACTCTGCAAGTAGCCAGTCAGAAGTTACGTATGTGGCGAGAAGAGAATGATAATTTAATAAAAATGAAATCAATCAGTAGCCTACATGGGGACTTGAACCCCAGACCCTCAGATTACTGGTTCGTGAATAATTTCTTAAAAGTCTGATGCTCTACCGACTGAGCTATGCAGGCTGCTTGGGCGGAATTTCTTACATTCGGAACAATTGTTTAACACAGCCACTTGAATGAAAAATATCTCGCTTTGTTCGAGCTCGTTTCAAGTCAACGCATCTCACGGCAACGTCTACCAGTGGAAGTTTAAGTCCTATGACTTTTCCCTGCAGACGAGTTTCTTCCCTTTATTCAATTTAATTCTTAACTGTTTTGTTTGTTTGTTCGTTAGTTAGTTAGTTAGTTAGTTAGTTAGTGAGTTAGTGAGAGACATACAGACAGAAAGACATATAACTAGCGAGATATGTAGCTGTCTGGATGGTTTTCAGTTGATTACACAAAAGTAAATTTGAAAAAAATTCGTCGCCGATAGGATTCGAACCTATGCGGGGAAACCCCAATGGATTTCTAGTCCATCGCCTTAACCTCTCGGCCACGACGACATATCTACGTAATTTTTCTTTATTTCTTTAGCCGTTACTCTGCAAGTAGCCAGTCAGAAGTTACGTATGTGGCGAGAAGAGAATGATAATTTAATAAAAATGAAATCAATCAGTAGCCTACATGGGGACTTGAACCCCAGACCCTCAGATTACTGGTTCGTGAATAATTTCTTAAAAGTCTGATGCTCTACCGACTGAGCTATGCAGGCTGCTTGGGCGGAATTTCTTACATTCGGAACAATTGTTTAACACAGCCACTTGAATGAAAAATATCTCGCTTTGTTCGAGCTCGTTTCAAGTCAACGCATCTCACGGCAACGTCTACCAGTGGAAGTTTAAGTCCTATGACTTTTCCCTGCAGACGAGTTTCTTCCCTTTATTCAATTTAATTCTTAACTGTTTTGTTTGTTTGTTCGTTCGTTAGTTAGTTAGTTAGTTAGTTAGTGAGTTAGTGAGAGACATACAGACAGAAAGACATATAACTAGCGAGATATGTAGCTGTCTGGATGGTTTTCAGTTGATTACACAAAAGTAAATTTGAAAAAAATTCGTCGCCGATAGGATTCGAACCTATGCGGGGAAACCCCAATGGATTTCTAGTCCATCGCCTTAACCTCTCGGCCACGACGACATATCTACGTAATTTTTCTTTATTTCTTTAGCCGTTACTCTGCAAGTAGCCAGTCAGAAGTTACGTATGTGGCGAGAAGAGAATGATAATTTAATAAAAATGAAATCAATCAGTAGCCTACATGGGGACTTGAACCCCAGACCCTCAGATTACTGGTTCGTGAATAATTTCTTAAAAGTCTGATGCTCTACCGACTGAGCTATGCAGGCTGCTTGGGCGGAATTTCTTACATTCGGAACAATTGTTTAACACAGCCACTTGAATGAAAAATATCTCGCTTTGTTCGAGCTCGTTTCAAGTCAACGCATCTCACGGCAACGTCTACCAGTGGAAGTTTAAGTCCTATGACTTTTCCCTGCAGACGAGTTTCTTCCCTTTATTCAATTTAATTCTTAACTGTTTTGTTTGTTTGTTCGTTCGTTAGTTAGTTAGTTAGTTAGTTAGTTAGTTAGTTAGTTAGTTAGTTAGTTAGTGAGTTAGTGAGAGACATACAGACAGAAAGACATATAACTAGCGAGATATGTAGCTGTCTGGATGGTTTTCAGTTGATTACACAAAAGTAAATTTGAAAAAAATTCGTCGCCGATAGGATTCGAACCTATGCGGGGAAACCCCAATGGATTTCTAGTCCATCGCCTTAACCTCTCGGCCACGACGACATATCTACGTAATTTTTCTTTATTTCTTTAGCCGTTACTCTGCAAGTAGCCAGTCAGAAGTTACGTATGTGGCGAGAAGAGAATGATAATTTAATAAAAATGAAATCAATCAGTAGCCTACATGGGGACTTGAACCCCAGACCCTCAGATTACTGGTTCGTGAATAATTTCTTAAAAGTCTGATGCTCTACCGACTGAGCTATGCAGGCTGCTTGGGCGGAATTTCTTACATTCGGAACAATTGTTTAACACAGCCACTTGAATGAAAAATATCTCGCTTTGTTCGAGCTCGTTTCAAGTCAACGCATCTCACGGCAACGTCTACCAGTGGAAGTTTAAGTCCTATGACTTTTCCCTGCAGACGAGTTTCTTCCCTTTATTCAATTTAATTCTTAACTGTTTTGTTTGTTTGTTCGTTAGTTAGTTAGTTAGTTAGTTAGTTAGTTAGTTAGTGAGTTAGTGAGAGACATACAGACAGAAAGACATATAACTAGCGAGATATGTAGCTGTCTGGATGGTTTTCAGTTGATTACACAAAAGTAAATTTGAAAAAAATTCGTCGCCGATAGGATTCGAACCTATGCGGGGAAACCCCAATGGATTTCTAGTCCATCGCCTTAACCTCTCGGCCACGACGACATATCTACGTAATTTTTCTTTATTTCTTTAGCCGTTACTCTGCAAGTAGCCAGTCAGAAGTTACGTATGTGGCGAGAAGAGAATGATAATTTAATAAAAATGAAATCAATCAGTAGCCTACATGGGGACTTGAACCCCAGACCCTCAGATTACTGGTTCGTGAATAATTTCTTAAAAGTCTGATGCTCTACCGACTGAGCTATGCAGGCTGCTTGGGCGGAATTTCTTACATTCGGAACAATTGTTTAACACAGCCACTTGAATGAAAAATATCTCGCTTTGTTCGAGCTCGTTTCAAGTCAACGCATCTCACGGCAACGTCTACCAGTGGAAGTTTAAGTCCTATGACTTTTCCCTGCAGACGAGTTTCTTCCCTTTATTCAATTTAATTCTTAACTGTTTTGTTTGTTTGTTCGTTCGTTAGTTAGTTAGTTAGTTAGTTAGTGAGTTAGTGAGAGACATACAGACAGAAAGACATATAACTAGCGAGATATGTAGCTGTCTGGATGGTTTTCAGTTGATTACACAAAAGTAAATTTGAAAAAAATTCGTCGCCGATAGGATTCGAACCTATGCGGGGAAACCCCAATGGATTTCTAGTCCATCGCCTTAACCTCTCGGCCACGACGACATATCTACGTAATTTTTCTTTATTTCTTTAGCCGTTACTCTGCAAGTAGCCAGTCAGAAGTTACGTATGTGGCGAGAAGAGAATGATAATTTAATAAAAATGAAATCAATCAGTAGCCTACATGGGGACTTGAACCCCAGACCCTCAGATTACTGGTTCGTGAATAATTTCTTAAAAGTCTGATGCTCTACCGACTGAGCTATGAAGGCTGCTTGGGCGGAATTTCTTACATTCGGAACAATTGTTTAACACAGCCACTTGAATGAAAAATATCTCGCTTTGTTCGAGCTCGTTTCAAGTCAACGCATCTCACGGCAACGTCTACCAGTGGAAGTTTAAGTCCTATGACTTTTCCCTGCAGACGAGTTTCTTCCCTTTATTCAATTTAATTCTTAACTGTTTTGTTTGTTTGTTCGTTAGTTAGTTAGTTAGTTAGTTAGTTAGTTAGTTAGTGAGTTAGTGAGAGACATACAGACAGAAAGACATATAACTAGCGAGATATGTAGCTGTCTGGATGGTTTTCAGTTGATTACACAAAAGTAAATTTGAAAAAAATTCGTCGCCGATAGGATTCGAACCTATGCGGGGAAACCCCAATGGATTTCTAGTCCATCGCCTTAACCTCTCGGCCACGACGACATATCTACGTAATTTTTCTTTATTTCTTTAGCCGTTACTCTGCAAGTAGCCAGTCAGAAGTTACGTATGTGGCGAGAAGAGAATGATAATTTAATAAAAATGAAATCAATCAGTAGCCTACATGGGGACTTGAACCCCAGACCCTCAGATTACTGGTTCGTGAATAATTTCTTAAAAGTCTGATGCTCTACCGACTGAGCTATGCAGGCTGCTTGGGCGGAATTTCTTACATTCGGAACAATTGTTTAACACAGCCACTTGAATGAAAAATATCTCGCTTTGTTCGAGCTCGTTTCAAGTCAACGCATCTCACGGCAACGTCTACCAGTGGAAGTTTAAGTCCTATGACTTTTCCCTGCAGACGAGTTTCTTCCCTTTATTCAATTTAATTCTTAACTGTTTTGTTTGTTTGTTCGTTAGTTAGTTAGTTAGTTAGTTAGTTAGTTAGTTAGTGAGTTAGTGAGAGACATACAGACAGAAAGACATATAACTAGCGAGATATGTAGCTGTCTGGATGGTTTTCAGTTGATTACACAAAAGTAAATTTGAAAAAAATTCGTCGCCGATAGGATTCGAACCTATGCGGGGAAACCCCAATGGATTTCTAGTCCATCGCCTTAACCTCTCGGCCACGACGACATATCTACGTAATTTTTCTTTATTTCTTTAGCCGTTACTCTGCAAGTAGCCAGTCAGAAGTTACGTATGTGGCGAGAAGAGAATGATAATTTAATAAAAATGAAATCAATCAGTAGCCTACATGGGGACTTGAACCCCAGACCCTCAGATTACTGGTTCGTGAATAATTTCTTAAAAGTCTGATGCTCTACCGACTGAGCTATGCAGGCTGCTTGGGCGGAATTTCTTACATTCGGAACAATTGTTTAACACAGCCACTTGAATGAAAAATATCTCGCTTTGTTCGAGCTCGTTTCAAGTCAACGCATCTCACGGCAACGTCTACCAGTGGAAGTTTAAGTCCTATGACTTTTCCCTGCAGACGAGTTTCTTCCCTTTATTCAATTTAATTCTTAACTGTTTTGTTTGTTTGTTCGTTCGTTAGTTAGTTAGTTAGTTAGTTAGTTAGTTAGTGAGTTAGTGAGAGACATACAGACAGAAAGACATATAACTAGCGAGATATGTAGCTGTCTGGATGGTTTTCAGTTGATTACACAAAAGTAAATTTGAAAAAAATTCGTCGCCGATAGGATTCGAACCTATGCGGGGAAACCCCAATGGATTTCTAGTCCATCGCCTTAACCTCTCGGCCACGACGACATATCTACGTAATTTTTCTTTATTTCTTTAGCCGTTACTCTGCAAGTAGCCAGTCAGAAGTTACGTATGTGGCGAGAAGAGAATGATAATTTAATAAAAATGAAATCAATCAGTAGCCTACATGGGGACTTGAACCCCAGACCCTCAGATTACTGGTTCGTGAATAATTTCTTAAAAGTCTGATGCTCTACCGACTGAGCTATGCAGGCTGCTTGGGCGGAATTTCTTACATTCGGAACAATTGTTTAACACAGCCACTTGAATGAAAAATATCTCGCTTTGTTCGAGCTCGTTTCAAGTCAACGCATCTCACGGCAACGTCTACCAGTGGAAGTTTAAGTCCTATGACTTTTCCCTGCAGACGAGTTTCTTCCCTTTATTCAATTTAATTCTTAACTGTTTTGTTTGTTTGTTCGTTCGTTCGTTAGTTAGTTAGTTAGTTAGTTAGTTAGTTAGTTAGTGAGTTAGTGAGAGACATACAGACAGAAAGACATATAACTAGCGAGATATGTAGCTGTCTGGATGGTTTTCAGTTGATTACACAAAAGTAAATTTGAAAAAAATTCGTCGCCGATAGGATTCGAACCTATGCGGGGAAACCCCAATGGATTTGTAGTCCATCGCCTTAACCTCTCGGCCACGACGACATATCTACGTAATTTTTCTTTATTTCTTTAGCCGTTACTCTGCAAGTAGCCAGTCAGAAGTTACGTATGTGGCGAGAAGAGAATGATAATTTAATAAAAATGAAATCAATCAGTAGCCTACATGGGGACTTGAACCCCAGACCCTCAGATTACTGGTTCGTGAATAATTTCTTAAAAGTCTGATGCTCTACCGACTGAGCTATGCAGGCTGCTTGGGCGGAATTTCTTACATTCGGAACAATTGTTTAACACAGCCACTTGAATGAAAAATATCTCGCTTTGTTCGAGCTCGTTTCAAGTCAACGCATCTCACGGCAACGTCTACCAGTGGAAGTTTAAGTCCTATGACTTTTCCCTGCAGACGAGTTTCTTCCCTTTATTCAATTTAATTCTTAACTGTTTTGTTTGTTTGTTCGTTAGTTAGTTAGTTAGTTAGTTAGTTAGTTAGTTAGTGAGTTAGTGAGAGACATACAGACAGAAAGACATATAACTAGCGAGATATGTAGCTGTCTGGATGGTTTTCAGTTGATTACACAAAAGTAAATTTGAAAAAAATTCGTCGCCGATAGGATTCGAACCTATGCGGGGAAACCCCAATGGATTTCTAGTCCATCGCCTTAACCTCTCGGCCACGACGACATATCTACGTAATTTTTCTTTATTTCTTTAGCCGTTACTCTGCAAGTAGCCAGTCAGAAGTTACGTATGTGGCGAGAAGAGAATGATAATTTAATAAAAATGAAATCAATCAGTAGCCTACATGGGGACTTGAACCCCAGACCCTCAGATTACTGGTTCGTGAATAATTTCTTAAAAGTCTGATGCTCTACCGACTGAGCTATGCAGGCTGCTTGGGCGGAATTTCTTACATTCGGAACAATTGTTTAACACAGCCACTTGAATGAAAAATATCTCGCTTTGTTCGAGCTCGTTTCAAGTCAACGCATCTCACGGCAACGTCTACCAGTGGAAGTTTAAGTCCTATGACTTTTCCCTGCAGACGAGTTTCTTCCCTTTATTCAATTTAATTCTTAACTGTTTTGTTTGTTTGTTCGTTCGTTCGTTAGTTAGTTAGTTAGTTAGTTAGTTAGTTAGTTAGTTAGTTAGTGAGTTAGTGAGAGACATACAGACAGAAAGACATATAACTAGCGAGATATGTAGCTGTCTGGATGGTTTTCAGTTGATTACACAAAAGTAAATTTGAAAAAAATTCGTCGCCGATAGGATTCGAACCTATGCGGGGAAACCCCAATGGATTTCTAGTCCATCGCCTTAACCTCTCGGCCACGACGACATATCTACGTAATTTTTCTTTATTTCTTTAGCCGTTACTCTGCAAGTAGCCAGTCAGAAGTTACGTATGTGGCGAGAAGAGAATGATAATTTAATAAAAATGAAATCAATCAGTAGCCTACATGGGGACTTGAACCCCAGACCCTCAGATTACTGGTTCGTGAATAATTTCTTAAAAGTCTGATGCTCTACCGACTGAGCTATGCAGGCTGCTTGGGCGGAATTTCTTACATTCGGAACAATTGTTTAACACAGCCACTTGAATGAAAAATATCTCGCTTTGTTCGAGCTCGTTTCAAGTCAACGCATCTCACGGCAACGTCTACCAGTGGAAGTTTAAGTCCTATGACTTTTCCCTGCAGACGAGTTTCTTCCCTTTATTCAATTTAATTCTTAACTGTTTTGTTTGTTTGTTTGTTCGTTCGTTAGTTAGTTAGTTAGTTAGTTAGTTAGTTAGTGAGTTAGTGAGAGACATACAGACAGAAAGACATATAACTAGCGAGATATGTAGCTGTCTGGATGGTTTTCAGTTGATTACACAAAAGTAAATTTGAAAAAAATTCGTCGCCGATAGGATTCGAACCTATGCGGGGAAACCCCAATGGATTTCTAGTCCATCGCCTTAACCTCTCGGCCACGACGACATATCTACGTAATTTTTCTTTATTTCTTTAGCCGTTACTCTGCAAGTAGCCAGTCAGAAGTTACGTATGTGGCGAGAAGAGAATGATAATTTAATAAAAATGAAATCAATCAGTAGCCTACATGGGGACTTGAACCCCAGACCCTCAGATTACTGGTTCGTGAATAATTTCTTAAAAGTCTGATGCTCTACCGACTGAGCTATGCAGGCTGCTTGGGCGGAATTTCTTACATTCGGAACAATTGTTTAACACAGCCACTTGAATGAAAAATATCTCGCTTTGTTCGAGCTCGTTTCAAGTCAACGCATCTCACGGCAACGTCTACCAGTGGAAGTTTAAGTCCTATGACTTTTCCCTGCAGACGAGTTTCTTCCCTTTATTCAATTTAATTCTTAACTGTTTTGTTTGTTTGTTTGTTCGTTCGTTCGTTCGTTCGTTCGTTAGTTAGTTAGTTAGTTAGTTAGTTAGTGAGTTAGTGAGAGACATACAGACAGAAAGACATATAACTAGCGAGATATGTAGCTGTCTGGATGGTTTTCAGTTGATTACACAAAAGTAAATTTGAAAAAAATTCGTCGCCGATAGGATTCGAACCTATGCGGGGAAACCCCAATGGATTTCTAGTCCATCGCCTTAACCTCTCGGCCACGACGACATATCTACGTAATTTTTCTTTATTTCTTTAGCCGTTACTCTGCAAGTAGCCAGTCAGAAGTTACGTATGTGGCGAGAAGAGAATGATAATTTAATAAAAATGAAATCAATCAGTAGCCTACATGGGGACTTGAACCCCAGACCCTCAGATTACTGGTTCGTGAATAATTTCTTAAAAGTCTGATGCTCTACCGACTGAGCTATGCAGGCTGCTTGGGCGGAATTTCTTACATTCGGAACAATTGTTTAACACAGCCACTTGAATGAAAAATATCTCGCTTTGTTCGAGCTCGTTTCAAGTCAACGCATCTCACGGCAACGTCTACCAGTGGAAGTTTAAGTCCTATGACTTTTCCCTGCAGACGAGTTTCTTCCCTTTATTCAATTTAATTCTTAACTGTTTTGTTTGTTTGTTCGTTAGTTAGTTAGTTAGTTAGTTAGTTAGTGAGTTAGTGAGAGACATACAGACAGAAAGACATATAACTAGCGAGATATGTAGCTGTCTGGATGGTTTTCAGTTGATTACACAAAAGTAAATTTGAAAAAAATTCGTCGCCGATAGGATTCGAACCTATGCGGGGAAACCCCAATGGATTTCTAGTCCATCGCCTTAACCTCTCGGCCACGACGACATATCTACGTAATTTTTCTTTATTTCTTTAGCCGTTACTCTGCAAGTAGCCAGTCAGAAGTTACGTATGTGGCGAGAAGAGAATGATAATTTAATAAAAATGAAATCAATCAGTAGCCTACATGGGGACTTGAACCCCAGACCCTCAGATTACTGGTTCGTGAATAATTTCTTAAAAGTCTGATGCTCTACCGACTGAGCTATGCAGGCTGCTTGGGCGGAATTTCTTACATTCGGAACAATTGTTTAACACAGCCACTTGAATGAAAAATATCTCGCTTTGTTCGAGCTCGTTTCAAGTCAACGCATCTCACGGCAACGTCTACCAGTGGAAGTTTAAGTCCTATGACTTTTCCCTGCAGACGAGTTTCTTCCCTTTATTCAATTTAATTCTTAACTGTTTTGTTTGTTTGTTCGTTCGTTAGTTAGTTAGTTAGTTAGTTAGTGAGTTAGTGAGAGACATACAGACAGAAAGACATATAACTAGCGAGATATGTAGCTGTCTGGATGGTTTTCAGTTGATTACACAAAAGTAAATTTGAAAAAAATTCGTCGCCGATAGGATTCGAACCTATGCGGGGAAACCCCAATGGATTTCTAGTCCATCGCCTTAACCTCTCGGCCACGACGACATATCTACGTAATTTTTCTTTATTTCTTTAGCCGTTACTCTGCAAGTAGCCAGTCAGAAGTTACGTATGTGGCGAGAAGAGAATGATAATTTAATAAAAATGAAATCAATCAGTAGCCTACATGGGGACTTGAACCCCAGACCCTCAGATTACTGGTTCGTGAATAATTTCTTAAAAGTCTGATGCTCTACCGACTGAGCTATGCAGGCTGCTTGGGCGGAATTTCTTACATTCGGAACAATTGTTTAACACAGCCACTTGAATGAAAAATATCTCGCTTTGTTCGAGCTCGTTTCAAGTCAACGCATCTCACGGCAACGTCTACCAGTGGAAGTTTAAGTCCTATGACTTTTCCCTGCAGACGAGTTTCTTCCCTTTATTCAATTTAATTCTTAACTGTTTTGTTTGTTTGTTCGTTAGTTAGTTAGTTAGTTAGTTAGTTAGTTAGTGAGTGAGTTAGTGAGAGACATACAGACAGAAAGACATATAACTAGCGAGATATGTAGCTGTCTGGATGGTTTTCAGTTGATTACACAAAAGTAAATTTGAAAAAAATTCGTCGCCGATAGGATTCGAACCTATGCGGGGAAACCCCAATGGATTTCTAGTCCATCGCCTTAACCTCTCGGCCACGACGACATATCTACGTAATTTTTCTTTATTTCTTTAGCCGTTACTCTGCAAGTAGCCAGTCAGAAGTTACGTATGTGGCGAGAAGAGAATGATAATTTAATAAAAATGAAATCAATCAGTAGCCTACATGGGGACTTGAACCCCAGACCCTCAGATTACTGGTTCGTGAATAATTTCTTAAAAGTCTGATGCTCTACCGACTGAGCTATGCAGGCTGCTTGGGCGGAATTTCTTACATTCGGAACAATTGTTTAACACAGCCACTTGAATGAAAAATATCTCGCTTTGTTCGAGCTCGTTTCAAGTCAACGCATCTCACGGCAACGTCTACCAGTGGAAGTTTAAGTCCTATGACTTTTCCCTGCAGACGAGTTTCTTCCCTTTATTCAATTTAATTCTTAACTGTTTTGTTTGTTTGTTCGTTAGTTAGTTAGTTAGTTAGTTAGTTAGTGAGTTAGTGAGAGACATACAGACAGAAAGACATATAACTAGCGAGATATGTAGCTGTCTGGATGGTTTTCAGTTGATTACACAAAAGTAAATTTGAAAAAAATTCGTCGCCGATAGGATTCGAACCTATGCGGGGAAACCCCAATGGATTTCTAGTCCATCGCCTTAACCTCTCGGCCACGACGACATATCTACGTAATTTTTCTTTATTTCTTTAGCCGTTACTCTGCAAGTAGCCAGTCAGAAGTTACGTATGTGGCGAGAAGAGAATGATAATTTAATAAAAATGAAATCAATCAGTAGCCTACATGGGGACTTGAACCCCAGACCCTCAGATTACTGGTTCGTGAATAATTTCTTAAAAGTCTGATGCTCTACCGACTGAGCTATGCAGGCTGCTTGGGCGGAATTTCTTACATTCGGAACAATTGTTTAACACAGCCACTTGAATGAAAAATATCTCGCTTTGTTCGAGCTCGTTTCAAGTCAACGCATCTCACGGCAACGTCTACCAGTGGAAGTTTAAGTCCTATGACTTTTCCCTGCAGACGAGTTTCTTCCCTTTATTCAATTTAATTCTTAACTGTTTTGTTTGTTTGTTCGTTCGTTAGTTAGTTAGTTAGTTAGTTAGTTAGTGAGTTAGTGAGAGACATACAGACAGAAAGACATATAACTAGCGAGATATGTAGCTGTCTGGATGGTTTTCAGTTGATTACACAAAAGTAAATTTGAAAAAAATTCGTCGCCGATAGGATTCGAACCTATGCGGGGAAACCCCAATGGATTTCTAGTCCATCGCCTTAACCTCTCGGCCACGACGACATATCTACGTAATTTTTCTTTATTTCTTTAGCCGTTACTCTGCAAGTAGCCAGTCAGAAGTTACGTATGTGGCGAGAAGAGAATGATAATTTAATAAAAATGAAATCAATCAGTAGCCTACATGGGGACTTGAACCCCAGACCCTCAGATTACTGGTTCGTGAATAATTTCTTAAAAGTCTGATGCTCTACCGACTGAGCTATGCAGGCTGCTTGGGCGGAATTTCTTACATTCGGAACAATTGTTTAACACAGCCACTTGAATGAAAAATATCTCGCTTTGTTCGAGCTCGTTTCAAGTCAACGCATCTCACGGCAACGTCTACCAGTGGAAGTTTAAGTCCTATGACTTTTCCCTGCAGACGAGTTTCTTCCCTTTATTCAATTTAATTCTTAACTGTTTTGTTTGTTTGTTCGTTAGTTAGTTAGTTAGTTAGTTAGTTAGTTAGTGAGTTAGTGAGAGACATACAGACAGAAAGACATATAACTAGCGAGATATGTAGCTGTCTGGATGGTTTTCAGTTGATTACACAAAAGTAAATTTGAAAAAAATTCGTCGCCGATAGGATTCGAACCTATGCGGGGAAACCCCAATGGATTTCTAGTCCATCGCCTTAACCTCTCGGCCACGACGACATATCTACGTAATTTTTCTTTATTTCTTTAGCCGTTACTCTGCAAGTAGCCAGTCAGAAGTTACGTATGTGGCGAGAAGAGAATGATAATTTAATAAAAATGAAATCAATCAGTAGCCTACATGGGGACTTGAACCCCAGACCCTCAGATTACTGGTTCGTGAATAATTTCTTAAAAGTCTGATGCTCTACCGACTGAGCTATGCAGGCTGCTTGGGCGGAATTTCTTACATTCGGAACAATTGTTTAACACAGCCACTTGAATGAAAAATATCTCGCTTTGTTCGAGCTCGTTTCAAGTCAACGCATCTCACGGCAACGTCTACCAGTGGAAGTTTAAGTCCTATGACTTTTCCCTGCAGACGAGTTTCTTCCCTTTATTCAATTTAATTCTTAACTGTTTTGTTTGTTTGTTCGTTAGTTAGTTAGTTAGTTAGTTAGTTAGTTAGTTAGTGAGTTAGTGAGAGACATACAGACAGAAAGACATATAACTAGCGAGATATGTAGCTGTCTGGATGGTTTTCAGTTGATTACACAAAAGTAAATTTGAAAAAAATTCGTCGCCGATAGGATTCGAACCTATGCGGGGAAACCCCAATGGATTTCTAGTCCATCGCCTTAACCTCTCGGCCACGACGACATATCTACGTAATTTTTCTTTATTTCTTTAGCCGTTACTCTGCAAGTAGCCAGTCAGAAGTTACGTATGTGGCGAGAAGAGAATGATAATTTAATAAAAATGAAATCAATCAGTAGCCTACATGGGGACTTGAACCCCAGACCCTCAGATTACTGGTTCGTGAATAATTTCTTAAAAGTCTGATGCTCTACCGACTGAGCTATGCAGGCTGCTTGGGCGGAATTTCTTACATTCGGAACAATTGTTTAACACAGCCACTTGAATGAAAAATATCTCGCTTTGTTCGAGCTCGTTTCAAGTCAACGCATCTCACGGCAACGTCTACCAGTGGAAGTTTAAGTCCTATGACTTTTCCCTGCAGACGAGTTTCTTCCCTTTATTCAATTTAATTCTTAACTGTTTTGTTTGTTTGTTCGTTAGTTAGTTAGTTAGTTAGTTAGTTAGTTAGTTAGTTAGTGAGTTAGTGAGAGACATACAGACAGAAAGACATATAACTAGCGAGATATGTAGCTGTCTGGATGGTTTTCAGTTGATTACACAAAAGTAAATTTGAAAAAAATTCGTCGCCGATAGGATTCGAACCTATGCGGGGAAACCCCAATGGATTTCTAGTCCATCGCCTTAACCTCTCGGCCACGACGACATATCTACGTAATTTTTCTTTATTTCTTTAGCCGTTACTCTGCAAGTAGCCAGTCAGAAGTTACGTATGTGGCGAGAAGAGAATGATAATTTAATAAAAATGAAATCAATCAGTAGCCTACATGGGGACTTGAACCCCAGACCCTCAGATTACTGGTTCGTGAATAATTTCTTAAAAGTCTGATGCTCTACCGACTGAGCTATGCAGGCTGCTTGGGCGGAATTTCTTACATTCGGAACAATTGTTTAACACAGCCACTTGAATGAAAAATATCTCGCTTTGTTCGAGCTCGTTTCAAGTCAACGCATCTCACGGCAACGTCTACCAGTGGAAGTTTAAGTCCTATGACTTTTCCCTGCAGACGAGTTTCTTCCCTTTATTCAATTTAATTCTTAACTGTTTTGTTTGTTTGTTTGTTCGTTCGTTCGTTAGTTAGTTAGTTAGTTAGTTAGTTAGTTAGTTAGTGAGTTAGTGAGAGACATACAGACAGAAAGACATATAACTAGCGAGATATGTAGCTGTCTGGATGGTTTTCAGTTGATTACACAAAAGTAAATTTGAAAAAAATTCGTCGCCGATAGGATTCGAACCTATGCGGGGAAACCCCAATGGATTTCTAGTCCATCGCCTTAACCTCTCGGCCACGACGACATATCTACGTAATTTTTCTTTATTTCTTTAGCCGTTACTCTGCAAGTAGCCAGTCAGAAGTTACGTATGTGGCGAGAAGAGAATGATAATTTAATAAAAATGAAATCAATCAGTAGCCTACATGGGGACTTGAACCCCAGACCCTCAGATTACTGGTTCGTGAATAATTTCTTAAAAGTCTGATGCTCTACCGACTGAGCTATGCAGGCTGCTTGGGCGGAATTTCTTACATTCGGAACAATTGTTTAACACAGCCACTTGAATGAAAAATATCTCGCTTTGTTCGAGCTCGTTTCAAGTCAACGCATCTCACGGCAACGTCTACCAGTGGAAGTTTAAGTCCTATGACTTTTCCCTGCAGACGAGTTTCTTCCCTTTATTCAATTTAATTCTTAACTGTTTTGTTTGTTTGTTCGTTAGTTAGTTAGTTAGTTAGTTAGTTAGTGAGTTAGTGAGAGACATACAGACAGAAAGACATATAACTAGCGAGATATGTAGCTGTCTGGATGGTTTTCAGTTGATTACACAAAAGTAAATTTGAAAAAAATTCGTCGCCGATAGGATTCGAACCTATGCGGGGAAACCCCAATGGATTTCTAGTCCATCGCCTTAACCTCTCGGCCACGACGACATATCTACGTAATTTTTCTTTATTTCTTTAGCCGTTACTCTGCAAGTAGCCAGTCAGAAGTTACGTATGTGGCGAGAAGAGAATGATAATTTAATAAAAATGAAATCAATCAGTAGCCTACATGGGGACTTGAACCCCAGACCCTCAGATTACTGGTTCGTGAATAATTTCTTAAAAGTCTGATGCTCTACCGACTGAGCTATGCAGGCTGCTTGGGCGGAATTTCTTACATTCGGAACAATTGTTTAACACAGCCACTTGAATGAAAAATATCTCGCTTTGTTCGAGCTCGTTTCAAGTCAACGCATCTCACGGCAACGTCTACCAGTGGAAGTTTAAGTCCTATGACTTTTCCCTGCAGACGAGTTTCTTCCCTTTATTCAATTTAATTCTTAACTGTTTTGTTTGTTTGTTCGTTAGTTAGTTAGTTAGTTAGTTAGTTAGTTAGTTAGTTAGTGAGTTAGTGAGAGACATACAGACAGAAAGACATATAACTAGCGAGATATGTAGCTGTCTGGATGGTTTTCAGTTGATTACACAAAAGTAAATTTGAAAAAAATTCGTCGCCGATAGGATTCGAACCTATGCGGGGAAACCCCAATGGATTTCTAGTCCATCGCCTTAACCTCTCGGCCACGACGACATATCTACGTAATTTTTCTTTATTTCTTTAGCCGTTACTCTGCAAGTAGCCAGTCAGAAGTTACGTATGTGGCGAGAAGAGAATGATAATTTAATAAAAATGAAATCAATCAGTAGCCTACATGGGGACTTGAACCCCAGACCCTCAGATTACTGGTTCGTGAATAATTTCTTAAAAGTCTGATGCTCTACCGACTGAGCTATGCAGGCTGCTTGGGCGGAATTTCTTACATTCGGAACAATTGTTTAACACAGCCACTTGAATGAAAAATATCTCGCTTTGTTCGAGCTCGTTTCAAGTCAACGCATCTCACGGCAACGTCTACCAGTGGAAGTTTAAGTCCTATGACTTTTCCCTGCAGACGAGTTTCTTCCCTTTATTCAATTTAATTCTTAACTGTTTTGTTTGTGTTCGTTCGTTAGTTAGTTAGTTAGTTAGTTAGTTAGTTAGTTAGTTAGTGAGTTAGTGAGAGACATACAGACAGAAAGACATATAACTAGCGAGATATGTAGCTGTCTGGATGGTTTTCAGTTGATTACACAAAAGTAAATTTGAAAAAAATTCGTCGCCGATAGGATTCGAACCTATGCGGGGAAACCCCAATGGATTTCTAGTCCATCGCCTTAACCTCTCGGCCACGACGACATATCTACGTAATTTTTCTTTATTTCTTTAGCCGTTACTCTGCAAGTAGCCAGTCAGAAGTTACGTATGTGGCGAGAAGAGAATGATAATTTAATAAAAATGAAATCAATCAGTAGCCTACATGGGGACTTGAACCCCAGACCCTCAGATTACTGGTTCGTGAATAATTTCTTAAAAGTCTGATGCTCTACCGACTGAGCTATGCAGGCTGCTTGGGCGGAATTTCTTACATTCGGAACAATTGTTTAACACAGCCACTTGAATGAAAAATATCTCGCTTTGTTCGAGCTCGTTTCAAGTCAACGCATCTCACGGCAACGTCTACCAGTGGAAGTTTAAGTCCTATGACTTTTCCCTGCAGACGAGTTTCTTCCCTTTATTCAATTTAATTCTTAACTGTTTTGTTTGTTTGTTCGTTAGTTAGTTAGTTAGTTAGTTAGTTAGTTAGTTAGTTAGTGAGTTAGTGAGAGACATACAGACAGAAAGACATATAACTAGCGAGATATGTAGCTGTCTGGATGGTTTTCAGTTGATTACACAAAAGTAAATTTGAAAAAAATTCGTCGCCGATAGGATTCGAACCTATGCGGGGAAACCCCAATGGATTTCTAGTCCATCGCCTTAACCTCTCGGCCACGACGACATATCTACGTAATTTTTCTTTATTTCTTTAGCCGTTACTCTGCAAGTAGCCAGTCAGAAGTTACGTATGTGGCGAGAAGAGAATGATAATTTAATAAAAATGAAATCAATCAGTAGCCTACATGGGGACTTGAACCCCAGACCCTCAGATTACTGGTTCGTGAATAATTTCTTAAAAGTCTGATGCTCTACCGACTGAGCTATGCAGGCTGCTTGGGCGGAATTTCTTACATTCGGAACAATTGTTTAACACAGCCACTTGAATGAAAAATATCTCGCTTTGTTCGAGCTCGTTTCAAGTCAACGCATCTCACGGCAACGTCTACCAGTGGAAGTTTAAGTCCTATGACTTTTCCCTGCAGACGAGTTTCTTCCCTTTATTCAATTTAATTCTTAACTGTTTTGTTTGTTTGTTTGTTCGTTCGTTAGTTAGTTAGTTAGTTAGTTAGTTAGTTAGTTAGTTAGTGAGTTAGTGAGAGACATACAGACAGAAAGACATATAACTAGCGAGATATGTAGCTGTCTGGATGGTTTTCAGTTGATTACACAAAAGTAAATTTGAAAAAAATTCGTCGCCGATAGGATTCGAACCTATGCGGGGAAACCCCAATGGATTTCTAGTCCATCGCCTTAACCTCTCGGCCACGACGACATATCTACGTAATTTTTCTTTATTTCTTTAGCCGTTACTCTGCAAGTAGCCAGTCAGAAGTTACGTATGTGGCGAGAAGAGAATGATAATTTAATAAAAATGAAATCAATCAGTAGCCTACATGGGGACTTGAACCCCAGACCCTCAGATTACTGGTTCGTGAATAATTTCTTAAAAGTCTGATGCTCTACCGACTGAGCTATGCAGGCTGCTTGGGCGGAATTTCTTACATTCGGAACAATTGTTTAACACAGCCACTTGAATGAAAAATATCTCGCTTTGTTCGAGCTCGTTTCAAGTCAACGCATCTCACGGCAACGTCTACCAGTGGAAGTTTAAGTCCTATGACTTTTCCCTGCAGACGAGTTTCTTCCCTTTATTCAATTTAATTCTTAACTGTTTTGTTTGTTTGTTCGTTCGTTAGTTAGTTAGTTAGTTAGTTAGTTAGTGAGTTAGTGAGAGACATACAGACAGAAAGACATATAACTAGCGAGATATGTAGCTGTCTGGATGGTTTTCAGTTGATTACACAAAAGTAAATTTGAAAAAAATTCGTCGCCGATAGGATTCGAACCTATGCGGGGAAACCCCAATGGATTTCTAGTCCATCGCCTTAACCTCTCGGCCACGACGACATATCTACGTAATTTTTCTTTATTTCTTTAGCCGTTACTCTGCAAGTAGCCAGTCAGAAGTTACGTATGTGGCGAGAAGAGAATGATAATTTAATAAAAATGAAATCAATCAGTAGCCTACATGGGGACTTGAACCCCAGACCCTCAGATTACTGGTTCGTGAATAATTTCTTAAAAGTCTGATGCTCTACCGACTGAGCTATGCAGGCTGCTTGGGCGGAATTTCTTACATTCGGAACAATTGTTTAACACAGCCACTTGAATGAAAAATATCTCGCTTTGTTCGAGCTCGTTTCAAGTCAACGCATCTCACGGCAACGTCTACCAGTGGAAGTTTAAGTCCTATGACTTTTCCCTGCAGACGAGTTTCTTCCCTTTATTCAATTTAATTCTTAACTGTTTTGTTTGTTTGTTCGTTAGTTAGTTAGTTAGTTAGTTAGTTAGTTAGTTAGTTAGTTAGTTAGTGAGTTAGTGAGAGACATACAGACAGAAAGACATATAACTAGCGAGATATGTAGCTGTCTGGATGGTTTTCAGTTGATTACACAAAAGTAAATTTGAAAAAAATTCGTCGCCGATAGGATTCGAACCTATGCGGGGAAACCCCAATGGATTTCTAGTCCATCGCCTTAACCTCTCGGCCACGACGACATATCTACGTAATTTTTCTTTATTTCTTTAGCCGTTACTCTGCAAGTAGCCAGTCAGAAGTTACGTATGTGGCGAGAAGAGAATGATAATTTAATAAAAATGAAATCAATCAGTAGCCTACATGGGGACTTGAACCCCAGACCCTCAGATTACTGGTTCGTGAATAATTTCTTAAAAGTCTGATGCTCTACCGACTGAGCTATGCAGGCTGCTTGGGCGGAATTTCTTACATTCGGAACAATTGTTTAACACAGCCACTTGAATGAAAAATATCTCGCTTTGTTCGAGCTCGTTTCAAGTCAACGCATCTCACGGCAACGTCTACCAGTGGAAGTTTAAGTCCTATGACTTTTCCCTGCAGACGAGTTTCTTCCCTTTATTCAATTTAATTCTTAACTGTTTTGTTTGTTTGTTCGTTAGTTAGTTAGTTAGTGAGTTAGTGAGAGACATACAGACAGAAAGACATATAACTAGCGAGATATGTAGCTGTCTGGATGGTTTTCAGTTGATTACACAAAAGTAAATTTGAAAAAAATTCGTCGCCGATAGGATTCGAACCTATGCGGGGAAACCCCAATGGATTTCTAGTCCATCGCCTTAACCTCTCGGCCACGACGACATATCTACGTAATTTTTCTTTATTTCTTTAGCCGTTACTCTGCAAGTAGCCAGTCAGAAGTTACGTATGTGGCGAGAAGAGAATGATAATTTAATAAAAATGAAATCAATCAGTAGCCTACATGGGGACTTGAACCCCAGACCCTCAGATTACTGGTTCGTGAATAATTTCTTAAAAGTCTGATGCTCTACCGACTGAGCTATGCAGGCTGCTTGGGCGGAATTTCTTACATTCGGAACAATTGTTTAACACAGCCACTTGAATGAAAAATATCTCGCTTTGTTCGAGCTCGTTTCAAGTCAACGCATCTCACGGCAACGTCTACCAGTGGAAGTTTAAGTCCTATGACTTTTCCCTGCAGACGAGTTTCTTCCCTTTATTCAATTTAATTCTTAACTGTTTTGTTTGTTTGTTCGTTAGTTAGTTAGTTAGTTAGTTAGTTAGTTAGTTAGTTAGTTAGTTAGTTAGTGAGTTAGTGAGAGACATACAGACAGAAAGACATATAACTAGCGAGATATGTAGCTGTCTGGATGGTTTTCAGTTGATTACACAAAAGTAAATTTGAAAAAAATTCGTCGCCGATAGGATTCGAACCTATGCGGGGAAACCCCAATGGATTTCTAGTCCATCGCCTTAACCTCTCGGCCACGACGACATATCTACGTAATTTTTCTTTATTTCTTTAGCCGTTACTCTGCAAGTAGCCAGTCAGAAGTTACGTATGTGGCGAGAAGAGAATGATAATTTAATAAAAATGAAATCAATCAGTAGCCTACATGGGGACTTGAACCCCAGACCCTCAGATTACTGGTTCGTGAATAATTTCTTAAAAGTCTGATGCTCTACCGACTGAGCTATGCAGGCTGCTTGGGCGGAATTTCTTACATTCGGAACAATTGTTTAACACAGCCACTTGAATGAAAAATATCTCGCTTTGTTCGAGCTCGTTTCAAGTCAACGCATCTCACGGCAACGTCTACCAGTGGAAGTTTAAGTCCTATGACTTTTCCCTGCAGACGAGTTTCTTCCCTTTATTCAATTTAATTCTTAACTGTTTTGTTTGTTTGTTCGTTAGTTAGTTAGTTAGTTAGTTAGTTAGTTAGTTAGTTAGTTAGTTAGTGAGTTAGTGAGAGACATACAGACAGAAAGACATATAACTAGCGAGATATGTAGCTGTCTGGATGGTTTTCAGTTGATTACACAAAAGTAAATTTGAAAAAAATTCGTCGCCGATAGGATTCGAACCTATGCGGGGAAACCCCAATGGATTTCTAGTCCATCGCCTTAACCTCTCGGCCACGACGACATATCTACGTAATTTTTCTTTATTTCTTTAGCCGTTACTCTGCAAGTAGCCAGTCAGAAGTTACGTATGTGGCGAGAAGAGAATGATAATTTAATAAAAATGAAATCAATCAGTAGCCTACATGGGGACTTGAACCCCAGACCCTCAGATTACTGGTTCGTGAATAATTTCTTAAAAGTCTGATGCTCTACCGACTGAGCTATGCAGGCTGCTTGGGCGGAATTTCTTACATTCGGAACAATTGTTTAACACAGCCACTTGAATGAAAAATATCTCGCTTTGTTCGAGCTCGTTTCAAGTCAACGCATCTCACGGCAACGTCTACCAGTGGAAGTTTAAGTCCTATGACTTTTCCCTGCAGACGAGTTTCTTCCCTTTATTCAATTTAATTCTTAACTGTTTTGTTTGTTTGTTCGTTAGTTAGTTAGTTAGTTAGTTAGTTAGTTAGTTAGTTAGTTAGTGAGTTAGTGAGAGACATACAGACAGAAAGACATATAACTAGCGAGATATGTAGCTGTCTGGATGGTTTTCAGTTGATTACACAAAAGTAAATTTGAAAAAAATTCGTCGCCGATAGGATTCGAACCTATGCGGGGAAACCCCAATGGATTTCTAGTCCATCGCCTTAACCTCTCGGCCACGACGACATATCTACGTAATTTTTCTTTATTTCTTTAGCCGTTACTCTGCAAGTAGCCAGTCAGAAGTTACGTATGTGGCGAGAAGAGAATGATAATTTAATAAAAATGAAATCAATCAGTAGCCTACATGGGGACTTGAACCCCAGACCCTCAGATTACTGGTTCGTGAATAATTTCTTAAAAGTCTGATGCTCTACCGACTGAGCTATGCAGGCTGCTTGGGCGGAATTTCTTACATTCGGAACAATTGTTTAACACAGCCACTTGAATGAAAAATATCTCGCTTTGTTCGAGCTCGTTTCAAGTCAACGCATCTCACGGCAACGTCTACCAGTGGAAGTTTAAGTCCTATGACTTTTCCCTGCAGACGAGTTTCTTCCCTTTATTCAATTTAATTCTTAACTGTTTTGTTTGTTTGTTCGTTAGTTAGTTAGTTAGTTAGTTAGTTAGTTAGTTAGTTAGTGAGTTAGTGAGAGACATACAGACAGAAAGACATATAACTAGCGAGATATGTAGCTGTCTGGATGGTTTTCAGTTGATTACACAAAAGTAAATTTGAAAAAAATTCGTCGCCGATAGGATTCGAACCTATGCGGGGAAACCCCAATGGATTTCTAGTCCATCGCCTTAACCTCTCGGCCACGACGACATATCTACGTAATTTTTCTTTATTTCTTTAGCCGTTACTCTGCAAGTAGCCAGTCAGAAGTTACGTATGTGGCGAGAAGAGAATGATAATTTAATAAAAATGAAATCAATCAGTAGCCTACATGGGGACTTGAACCCCAGACCCTCAGATTACTGGTTCGTGAATAATTTCTTAAAAGTCTGATGCTCTACCGACTGAGCTATGCAGGCTGCTTGGGCGGAATTTCTTACATTCGGAACAATTGTTTAACACAGCCACTTGAATGAAAAATATCTCGCTTTGTTCGAGCTCGTTTCAAGTCAACGCATCTCACGGCAACGTCTACCAGTGGAAGTTTAAGTCCTATGACTTTTCCCTGCAGACGAGTTTCTTCCCTTTATTCAATTTAATTCTTAACTGTTTTGTTTGTTTGTTCGTTAGTTAGTTAGTTAGTTAGTTAGTTAGTTAGTGAGTTAGTGAGAGACATACAGACAGAAAGACATATAACTAGCGAGATATGTAGCTGTCTGGATGGTTTTCAGTTGATTACACAAAAGTAAATTTGAAAAAAATTCGTCGCCGATAGGATTCGAACCTATGCGGGGAAACCCCAATGGATTTCTAGTCCATCGCCTTAACCTCTCGGCCACGACGACATATCTACGTAATTTTTCTTTATTTCTTTAGCCGTTACTCTGCAAGTAGCCAGTCAGAAGTTACGTATGTGGCGAGAAGAGAATGATAATTTAATAAAAATGAAATCAATCAGTAGCCTACATGGGGACTTGAACCCCAGACCCTCAGATTACTGGTTCGTGAATAATTTCTTAAAAGTCTGATGCTCTACCGACTGAGCTATGCAGGCTGCTTGTGCGGAATTTCTTACATTCGGAACAATTGTTTAACACAGCCACTTGAATGAAAAATATCTCGCTTTGTTCGAGCTCGTTTCAAGTCAACGCATCTCACGGCAACGTCTACCAGTGGAAGTTTAAGTCCTATGACTTTTCCCTGCAGACGAGTTTCTTCCCTTTATTCAATTTAATTCTTAACTGTTTTGTTTGTTTGTTCGTTAGTTAGTTAGTTAGTTAGTTAGTTAGTTAGTTAGTTAGTTAGTTAGTTAGTGAGTTAGTGAGAGACATACAGACAGAAAGACATATAACTAGCGAGATATGTAGCTGTCTGGATGGTTTTCAGTTGATTACACAAAAGTAAATTTGAAAAAAATTCGTCGCCGATAGGATTCGAACCTATGCGGGGAAACCCCAATGGATTTCTAGTCCATCGCCTTAACCTCTCGGCCACGACGACATATCTACGTAATTTTTCTTTATTTCTTTAGCCGTTACTCTGCAAGTAGCCAGTCAGAAGTTACGTATGTGGCGAGAAGAGAATGATAATTTAATAAAAATGAAATCAATCAGTAGCCTACATGGGGACTTGAACCCCAGACCCTCAGATTACTGGTTCGTGAATAATTTCTTAAAAGTCTGATGCTCTACCGACTGAGCTATGCAGGCTGCTTGGGCGGAATTTCTTACATTCGGAACAATTGTTTAACACAGCCACTTGAATGAAAAATATCTCGCTTTGTTCGAGCTCGTTTCAAGTCAACGCATCTCACGGCAACGTCTACCAGTGGAAGTTTAAGTCCTATGACTTTTCCCTGCAGACGAGTTTCTTCCCTTTATTCAATTTAATTCTTAACTGTTTTGTTTGTTTGTTCGTTAGTTAGTTAGTTAGTTAGTTAGTTAGTTAGTGAGTTAGTGAGAGACATACAGACAGAAAGACATATAACTAGCGAGATATGTAGCTGTCTGGATGGTTTTCAGTTGATTACACAAAAGTAAATTTGAAAAAAATTCGTCGCCGATAGGATTCGAACCTATGCGGGGAAACCCCAATGGATTTCTAGTCCATCGCCTTAACCTCTCGGCCACGACGACATATCTACGTAATTTTTCTTTATTTCTTTAGCCGTTACTCTGCAAGTAGCCAGTCAGAAGTTACGTATGTGGCGAGAAGAGAATGATAATTTAATAAAAATGAAATCAATCAGTAGCCTACATGGGGACTTGAACCCCAGACCCTCAGATTACTGGTTCGTGAATAATTTCTTAAAAGTCTGATGCTCTACCGACTGAGCTATGCAGGCTGCTTGGGCGGAATTTCTTACATTCGGAACAATTGTTTAACACAGCCACTTGAATGAAAAATATCTCGCTTTGTTCGAGCTCGTTTCAAGTCAACGCATCTCACGGCAACGTCTACCAGTGGAAGTTTAAGTCCTATGACTTTTCCCTGCAGACGAGTTTCTTCCCTTTATTCAATTTAATTCTTAACTGTTTTGTTTGTTTGTTTGTTCGTTAGTTAGTTAGTTAGTTAGTTAGTTAGTTAGTGAGTTAGTGAGAGACATACAGACAGAAAGACATATAACTAGCGAGATATGTAGCTGTCTGGATGGTTTTCAGTTGATTACACAAAAGTAAATTTGAAAAAAATTCGTCGCCGATAGGATTCGAACCTATGCGGGGAAACCCCAATGGATTTCTAGTCCATCGCCTTAACCTCTCGGCCACGACGACATATCTACGTAATTTTTCTTTATTTCTTTAGCCGTTACTCTGCAAGTAGCCAGTCAGAAGTTACGTATGTGGCGAGAAGAGAATGATAATTTAATAAAAATGAAATCAATCAGTAGCCTACATGGGGACTTGAACCCCAGACCCTCAGATTACTGGTTCGTGAATAATTTCTTAAAAGTCTGATGCTCTACCGACTGAGCTATGCAGGCTGCTTGGGCGGAATTTCTTACATTCGGAACAATTGTTTAACACAGCCACTTGAATGAAAAATATCTCGCTTTGTTCGAGCTCGTTTCAAGTCAACGCATCTCACGGCAACGTCTACCAGTGGAAGTTTAAGTCCTATGACTTTTCCCTGCAGACGAGTTTCTTCCCTTTATTCAATTTAATTCTTAACTGTTTTGTTTGTTTGTTCGTTAGTTAGTTAGTTAGTTAGTTAGTTAGTGAGTTAGTGAGAGACATACAGACAGAAAGACATATAACTAGCGAGATATGTAGCTGTCTGGATGGTTTTCAGTTGATTACACAAAAGTAAATTTGAAAAAAATTCGTCGCCGATAGGATTCGAACCTATGCGGGGAAACCCCAATGGATTTCTAGTCCATCGCCTTAACCTCTCGGCCACGACGACATATCTACGTAATTTTTCTTTATTTCTTTAGCCGTTACTCTGCAAGTAGCCAGTCAGAAGTTACGTATGTGGCGAGAAGAGAATGATAATTTAATAAAAATGAAATCAATCAGTAGCCTACATGGGGACTTGAACCCCAGACCCTCAGATTACTGGTTCGTGAATAATTTCTTAAAAGTCTGATGCTCTACCGACTGAGCTATGCAGGCTGCTTGGGCGGAATTTCTTACATTCGGAACAATTGTTTAACACAGCCACTTGAATGAAAAATATCTCGCTTTGTTCGAGCTCGTTTCAAGTCAACGCATCTCACGGCAACGTCTACCAGTGGAAGTTTAAGTCCTATGACTTTTCCCTGCAGACGAGTTTCTTCCCTTTATTCAATTTAATTCTTAACTGTTTTGTTTGTTTGTTCGTTCGTTAGTTAGTTAGTTAGTTAGTTAGTTAGATAGTTAGTTAGTTAGTTAGTGAGTTAGTGAGAGACATACAGACAGAAAGACATATAACTAGCGAGATATGTAGCTGTCTGGATGGTTTTCAGTTGATTACACAAAAGTAAATTTGAAAAAAATTCGTCGCCGATAGGATTCGAACCTATGCGGGGAAACCCCAATGGATTTCTAGTCCATCGCCTTAACCTCTCGGCCACGACGACATATCTACGTAATTTTTCTTTATTTCTTTAGCCGTTACTCTGCAAGTAGCCAGTCAGAAGTTACGTATGTGGCGAGAAGAGAATGATAATTTAATAAAAATGAAATCAATCAGTAGCCTACATGGGGACTTGAACCCCAGACCCTCAGATTACTGGTTCGTGAATAATTTCTTAAAAGTCTGATGCTCTACCGACTGAGCTATGCAGGCTGCTTGTGCGGAATTTCTTACATTCGGAACAATTGTTTAACACAGCCACTTGAATGAAAAATATCTCGCTTTGTTCGAGCTCGTTTCAAGTCAACGCATCTCACGGCAACGTCTACCAGTGGAAGTTTAAGTCCTATGACTTTTCCCTGCAGACGAGTTTCTTCCCTTTATTCAATTTAATTCTTAACTGTTTTGTTTGTTTGTTCGTTAGTTAGTTAGTTAGTTAGTTAGTTAGTTAGTTAGTTAGTGAGTTAGTGAGAGACATACAGACAGAAAGACATATAACTAGCGAGATATGTAGCTGTCTGGATGGTTTTCAGTTGATTACACAAAAGTAAATTTGAAAAAAATTCGTCGCCGATAGGATTCGAACCTATGCGGGGAAACCCCAATGGATTTCTAGTCCATCGCCTTAACCTCTCGGCCACGACGACATATCTACGTAATTTTTCTTTATTTCTTTAGCCGTTACTCTGCAAGTAGCCAGTCAGAAGTTACGTATGTGGCGAGAAGAGAATGATAATTTAATAAAAATGAAATCAATCAGTAGCCTACATGGGGACTTGAACCCCAGACCCTCAGATTACTGGTTCGTGAATAATTTCTTAAAAGTCTGATGCTCTACCGACTGAGCTATGCAGGCTGCTTGGGCGGAATTTCTTACATTCGGAACAATTGTTTAACACAGCCACTTGAATGAAAAATATCTCGCTTTGTTCGAGCTCGTTTCAAGTCAACGCATCTCACGGCAACGTCTACCAGTGGAAGTTTAAGTCCTATGACTTTTCCCTGCAGACGAGTTTCTTCCCTTTATTCAATTTAATTCTTAACTGTTTTGTTTGTTTGTTCGTTAGTTAGTTAGTTAGTTAGTTAGTTAGTTAGTTAGTTAGTGAGTTAGTGAGAGACATACAGACAGAAAGACATATAACTAGCGAGATATGTAGCTGTCTGGATGGTTTTCAGTTGATTACACAAAAGTAAATTTGAAAAAAATTCGTCGCCGATAGGATTCGAACCTATGCGGGGAAACCCCAATGGATTTCTAGTCCATCGCCTTAACCTCTCGGCCACGACGACATATCTACGTAATTTTTCTTTATTTCTTTAGCCGTTACTCTGCAAGTAGCCAGTCAGAAGTTACGTATGTGGCGAGAAGAGAATGATAATTTAATAAAAATGAAATCAATCAGTAGCCTACATGGGGACTTGAACCCCAGACCCTCAGATTACTGGTTCGTGAATAATTTCTTAAAAGTCTGATGCTCTACCGACTGAGCTATGCAGGCTGCTTGGGCGGAATTTCTTACATTCGGAACAATTGTTTAACACAGCCACTTGAATGAAAAATATCTCGCTTTGTTCGAGCTCGTTTCAAGTCAACGCATCTCACGGCAACGTCTACCAGTGGAAGTTTAAGTCCTATGACTTTTCCCTGCAGACGAGTTTCTTCCCTTTATTCAATTTAATTCTTAACTGTTTTGTTTGTTTGTTCGTTAGTTAGTTAGTTAGTTAGTTAGTTAGTTAGTTAGTTAGTGAGTTAGTGAGAGACATACAGACAGAAAGACATATAACTAGCGAGATATGTAGCTGTCTGGATGGTTTTCAGTTGATTACACAAAAGTAAATTTGAAAAAAATTCGTCGCCGATAGGATTCGAACCTATGCGGGGAAACCCCAATGGATTTCTAGTCCATCGCCTTAACCTCTCGGCCACGACGACATATCTACGTAATTTTTCTTTATTTCTTTAGCCGTTACTCTGCAAGTAGCCAGTCAGAAGTTACGTATGTGGCGAGAAGAGAATGATAATTTAATAAAAATGAAATCAATCAGTAGCCTACATGGGGACTTGAACCCCAGACCCTCAGATTACTGGTTCGTGAATAATTTCTTAAAAGTCTGATGCTCTACCGACTGAGCTATGCAGGCTGCTTGGGCGGAATTTCTTACATTCGGAACAATTGTTTAACACAGCCACTTGAATGAAAAATATCTCGCTTTGTTCGAGCTCGTTTCAAGTCAACGCATCTCACGGCAACGTCTACCAGTGGAAGTTTAAGTCCTATGACTTTTCCCTGCAGACGAGTTTCTTCCCTTTATTCAATTTAATTCTTAACTGTTTTGTTTGTTTGTTCGTTAGTTAGTTAGTTAGTTAGTTAGTTAGTTAGTTAGTTAGTGAGTTAGTGAGAGACATACAGACAGAAAGACATATAACTAGCGAGATATGTAGCTGTCTGGATGGTTTTCAGTTGATTACACAAAAGTAAATTTGAAAAAAATTCGTCGCCGATAGGATTCGAACCTATGCGGGGAAACCCCAATGGATTTCTAGTCCATCGCCTTAACCTCTCGGCCACGACGACATATCTGCGTAATTTTTCTTTATTTCTTTAGCCGTTACTCTGCAAGTAGCCAGTCAGAAGTTACGTATGTGGCGAGAAGAGAATGATAATTTAATAAAAATGAAATCAATCAGTAGCCTACATGGGGACTTGAACCCCAGACCCTCAGATTACTGGTTCGTGAATAATTTCTTAAAAGTCTGATGCTCTACCGACTGAGCTATGCAGGCTGCTTGGGCGGAATTTCTTACATTCGGAACAATTGTTTAACACAGCCACTTGAATGAAAAATATCTCGCTTTGTTCGAGCTCGTTTCAAGTCAACGCATCTCACGGCAACGTCTACCAGTGGAAGTTTAAGTCCTATGACTTTTCCCTGCAGACGAGTTTCTTCCCTTTATTCAATTTAATTCTTAACTGTTTTGTTTGTTTGTTTGTTCGTTCGTTCGTTCGTTAGTTAGTTAGTTAGTTAGTTAGTTAGTTAGTTAGTTAGTTAGTGAGTTAGTGAGAGACATACAGACAGAAAGACATATAACTAGCGAGATATGTAGCTGTCTGGATGGTTTTCAGTTGATTACACAAAAGTAAATTTGAAAAAAATTCGTCGCCGATAGGATTCGAACCTATGCGGGGAAACCCCAATGGATTTCTAGTCCATCGCCTTAACCTCTCGGCCACGACGACATATCTACGTAATTTTTCTTTATTTCTTTAGCCGTTACTCTGCAAGTAGCCAGTCAGAAGTTACGTATGTGGCGAGAAGAGAATGATAATTTAATAAAAATGAAATCAATCAGTAGCCTACATGGGGACTTGAACCCCAGACCCTCAGATTACTGGTTCGTGAATAATTTCTTAAAAGTCTGATGCTCTACCGACTGAGCTATGCAGGCTGCTTGGGCGGAATTTCTTACATTCGGAACAATTGTTTAACACAGCCACTTGAATGAAAAATATCTCGCTTTGTTCGAGCTCGTTTCAAGTCAACGCATCTCACGGCAACGTCTACCAGTGGAAGTTTAAGTCCTATGACTTTTCCCTGCAGACGAGTTTCTTCCCTTTATTCAATTTAATTCTTAACTGTTTTGTTTGTTTGTTCGTTAGTTAGTTAGTTAGTTAGTTAGTTAGTTAGTGAGTTAGTGAGAGACATACAGACAGAAAGACATATAACTAGCGAGATATGTAGCTGTCTGGATGGTTTTCAGTTGATTACACAAAAGTAAATTTGAAAAAAATTCGTCGCCGATAGGATTCGAACCTATGCGGGGAAACCCCAATGGATTTCTAGTCCATCGCCTTAACCTCTCGGCCACGACGACATATCTACGTAATTTTTCTTTATTTCTTTAGCCGTTACTCTGCAAGTAGCCAGTCAGAAGTTACGTATGTGGCGAGAAGAGAATGATAATTTAATAAAAATGAAATCAATCAGTAGCCTACATGGGGACTTGAACCCCAGACCCTCAGATTACTGGTTCGTGAATAATTTCTTAAAAGTCTGATGCTCTACCGACTGAGCTATGCAGGCTGCTTGGGCGGAATTTCTTACATTCGGAACAATTGTTTAACACAGCCACTTGAATGAAAAATATCTCGCTTTGTTCGAGCTCGTTTCAAGTCAACGCATCTCACGGCAACGTCTACCAGTGGAAGTTTAAGTCCTATGACTTTTCCCTGCAGACGAGTTTCTTCCCTTTATTCAATTTAATTCTTAACTGTTTTGTTTGTTTGTTTGTTCGTTAGTTAGTTAGTTAGTTAGTTAGTTAGTTAGTTAGTGAGTTAGTGAGAGACATACAGACAGAAAGACATATAACTAGCGAGATATGTAGCTGTCTGGATGGTTTTCAGTTGATTACACAAAAGTAAATTTGAAAAAAATTCGTCGCCGATAGGATTCGAACCTATGCGGGGAAACCCCAATGGATTTCTAGTCCATCGCCTTAACCTCTCGGCCACGACGACATATCTACGTAATTTTTCTTTATTTCTTTAGCCGTTACTCTGCAAGTAGCCAGTCAGAAGTTACGTATGTGGCGAGAAGAGAATGATAATTTAATAAAAATGAAATCAATCAGTAGCCTACATGGGGACTTGAACCCCAGATTACTGGTTCGTGAATAATTTCTTAAAAGTCTGATGCTCTACCGACTGAGCTATGCAGGCTGCTTGGGCGGAATTTCTTACATTCGGAACAATTGTTTAACACAGCCACTTGAATGAAAAATATCTCGCTTTGTTCGAGCTCGTTTCAAGTCAACGCATCTCACGGCAACGTCTACCAGTGGAAGTTTAAGTCCTATGACTTTTCCCTGCAGACGAGTTTCTTCCCTTTATTCAATTTAATTCTTAACTGTTTTGTTTGTTTGTTCGTTAGTTAGTTAGTTAGTTAGTTAGTTAGTTAGTTAGTTAGTGAGTTAGTGAGAGACATACAGACAGAAAGACATATAACTAGCGAGATATGTAGCTGTCTGGATGGTTTTCAGTTGATTACACAAAAGTAAATTTGAAAAAAATTCGTCGCCGATAGGATTCGAACCTATGCGGGGAAACCCCAATGGATTTCTAGTCCATCGCCTTAACCTCTCGGCCACGACGACATATCTACGTAATTTTTCTTTATTTCTTTAGCCGTTACTCTGCAAGTAGCCAGTCAGAAGTTACGTATGTGGCGAGAAGAGAATGATAATTTAATAAAAATGAAATCAATCAGTAGCCTACATGGGGACTTGAACCCCAGACCCTCAGATTACTGGTTCGTGAATAATTTCTTAAAAGTCTGATGCTCTACCGACTGAGCTATGCAGGCTGCTTGGGCGGAATTTCTTACATTCGGAACAATTGTTTAACACAGCCACTTGAATGAAAAATATCTCGCTTTGTTCGAGCTCGTTTCAAGTCAACGCATCTCACGGCAACGTCTACCAGTGGAAGTTTAAGTCCTATGACTTTTCCCTGCAGACGAGTTTCTTCCCTTTATTCAATTTAATTCTTAACTGTTTTGTTTGTTTGTTCGTTAGTTAGTTAGTTAGTTAGTTAGTTAGTTAGTTAGTTAGTTAGTGAGAGACATACAGACAGAAAGACATATAACTAGCGAGATATGTAGCTGTCTGGATGGTTTTCAGTTGATTACACAAAAGTAAATTTGAAAAAAATTCGTCGCCGATAGGATTCGAACCTATGCGGGGAAACCCCAATGGATTTCTAGTCCATCGCCTTAACCTCTCGGCCACGACGACATATCTACGTAATTTTTCTTTATTTCTTTAGCCGTTACTCTGCAAGTAGCCAGTCAGAAGTTACGTATGTGGCGAGAAGAGAATGATAATTTAATAAAAATGAAATCAATCAGTAGCCTACATGGGGACTTGAACCCCAGACCCTCAGATTACTGGTTCGTGAATAATTTCTTAAAAGTCTGATGCTCTACCGACTGAGCTATGCAGGCTGCTTGGGCGGAATTTCTTACATTCGGAACAATTGTTTAACACAGCCACTTGAATGAAAAATATCTCGCTTTGTTCGAGCTCGTTTCAAGTCAACGCATCTCACGGCAACGTCTACCAGTGGAAGTTTAAGTCCTATGACTTTTCCCTGCAGACGAGTTTCTTCCCTTTATTCAATTTAATTCTTAACTGTTTTGTTTGTTTGTTCGTTAGTTAGTTAGTTAGTTAGTTAGTTAGTGAGTTAGTGAGAGACATACAGACAGAAAGACATATAACTAGCGAGATATGTAGCTGTCTGGATGGTTTTCAGTTGATTACACAAAAGTAAATTTGAAAAAAATTCGTCGCCGATAGGATTCGAACCTATGCGGGGAAACCCCAATGGATTTCTAGTCCATCGCCTTAACCTCTCGGCCACGACGACATATCTACGTAATTTTTCTTTATTTCTTTAGCCGTTACTCTGCAAGTAGCCAGTCAGAAGTTACGTATGTGGCGAGAAGAGAATGATAATTTAATAAAAATGAAATCAATCAGTAGCCTACATGGGGACTTGAACCCCAGACCCTCAGATTACTGGTTCGTGAATAATTTCTTAAAAGTCTGATGCTCTACCGACTGAGCTATGCAGGCTGCTTGGGCGGAATTTCTTACATTCGGAACAATTGTTTAACACAGCCACTTGAATGAAAAATATCTCGCTTTGTTCGAGCTCGTTTCAAGTCAACGCATCTCACGGCAACGTCTACCAGTGGAAGTTTAAGTCCTATGACTTTTCCCTGCAGACGAGTTTCTTCCCTTTATTCAATTTAATTCTTAACTGTTTTGTTTGTTTGTTCGTTAGTTAGTTAGTTAGTTAGTTAGTTAGTTAGTTAGTTAGTTAGTGAGTTAGTGAGAGACATACAGACAGAAAGACATATAACTAGCGAGATATGTAGCTGTCTGGATGGTTTTCAGTTGATTACACAAAAGTAAATTTGAAAAAAATTCGTCGCCGATAGGATTCGAACCTATGCGGGGAAACCCCAATGGATTTCTAGTCCATCGCCTTAACCTCTCGGCCACGACGACATATCTGCGTAATTTTTCTTTATTTCTTTAGCCGTTACTCTGCAAGTAGCCAGTCAGAAGTTACGTATGTGGCGAGAAGAGAATGATAATTTAATAAAAATGAAATCAATCAGTAGCCTACATGGGGACTTGAACCCCAGACCCTCAGATTACTGGTTCGTGAATAATTTCTTAAAAGTCTGATGCTCTACCGACTGAGCTATGCAGGCTGCTTGGGCGGAATTTCTTACATTCGGAACAATTGTTTAACACAGCCACTTGAATGAAAAATATCTCGCTTTGTTCGAGCTCGTTTCAAGTCAACGCATCTCACGGCAACGTCTACCAGTGGAAGTTTAAGTCCTATGACTTTTCCCTGCAGACGAGTTTCTTCCCTTTATTCAATTTAATTCTTAACTGTTTTGTTTGTTTGTTTGTTCGTTCGTTCGTTCGTTAGTTAGTTAGTTAGTTAGTTAGTTAGTTAGTTAGTTAGTGAGTTAGTGAGAGACATACAGACAGAAAGACATATAACTAGCGAGATATGTAGCTGTCTGGATGGTTTTCAGTTGATTACACAAAAGTAAATTTGAAAAAAATTCGTCGCCGATAGGATTCGAACCTATGCGGGGAAACCCCAATGGATTTCTAGTCCATCGCCTTAACCTCTCGGCCACGACGACATATCTACGTAATTTTTCTTTATTTCTTTAGCCGTTACTCTGCAAGTAGCCAGTCAGAAGTTACGTATGTGGCGAGAAGAGAATGATAATTTAATAAAAATGAAATCAATCAGTAGCCTACATGGGGACTTGAACCCCAGACCCTCAGATTACTGGTTCGTGAATAATTTCTTAAAAGTCTGATGCTCTACCGACTGAGCTATGCAGGCTGCTTGGGCGGAATTTCTTACATTCGGAACAATTGTTTAACACAGCCACTTGAATGAAAAATATCTCGCTTTGTTCGAGCTCGTTTCAAGTCAACGCATCTCACGGCAACGTCTACCAGTGGAAGTTTAAGTCCTATGACTTTTCCCTGCAGACGAGTTTCTTCCCTTTATTCAATTTAATTCTTAACTGTTTTGTTTGTTTGTTCGTTAGTTAGTTAGTTAGTTAGTTAGTTAGTTAGTTAGTGAGAGACATACAGACAGAAAGACATATAACTAGCGAGATATGTAGCTGTCTGGATGGTTTTCAGTTGATTACACAAAAGTAAATTTGAAAAAAATTCGTCGCCGATAGGATTCGAACCTATGCGGGGAAACCCCAATGGATTTCTAGTCCATCGCCTTAACCTCTCGGCCACGACGACATATCTACGTAATTTTTCTTTATTTCTTTAGCCGTTACTCTGCAAGTAGCCAGTCAGAAGTTACGTATGTGGCGAGAAGAGAATGATAATTTAATAAAAATGAAATCAATCAGTAGCCTACATGGGGACTTGAACCCCAGACCCTCAGATTACTGGTTCGTGAATAATTTCTTAAAAGTCTGATGCTCTACCGACTGAGCTATGCAGGCTGCTTGGGCGGAATTTCTTACATTCGGAACAATTGTTTAACACAGCCACTTGAATGAAAAATATCTCGCTTTGTTCGAGCTCGTTTCAAGTCAACGCATCTCACGGCAACGTCTACCAGTGGAAGTTTAAGTCCTATGACTTTTCCCTGCAGACGAGTTTCTTCCCTTTATTCAATTTAATTCTTAACTGTTTTGTTTGTTTGTTCGTTAGTTAGTTAGTTAGTTAGTTAGTTAGTGAGTTAGTGAGAGACATACAGACAGAAAGACATATAACTAGCGAGATATGTAGCTGTCTGGATGGTTTTCAGTTGATTACACAAAAGTAAATTTGAAAAAAATTCGTCGCCGATAGGATTCGAACCTATGCGGGGAAACCCCAATGGATTTCTAGTCCATCGCCTTAACCTCTCGGCCACGACGACATATCTACGTAATTTTTCTTTATTTCTTTAGCCGTTACTCTGCAAGTAGCCAGTCAGAAGTTACGTATGTGGCGAGAAGAGAATGATAATTTAATAAAAATGAAATCAATCAGTAGCCTACATGGGGACTTGAACCCCAGACCCTCAGATTACTGGTTCGTGAATAATTTCTTAAAAGTCTGATGCTCTACCGACTGAGCTATGCAGGCTGCTTGGGCGGAATTTCTTACATTCGGAACAATTGTTTAACACAGCCACTTGAATGAAAAATATCTCGCTTTGTTCGAGCTCGTTTCAAGTCAACGCATCTCACGGCAACGTCTACCAGTGGAAGTTTAAGTCCTATGACTTTTCCCTGCAGACGAGTTTCTTCCCTTTATTCAATTTAATTCTTAACTGTTTTGTTTGTTTGTTCGTTAGTTAGTTAGTTAGTTAGTTAGTTAGTTAGTGAGTTAGTGAGAGACATACAGACAGAAAGACATATAACTAGCGAGATATGTAGCTGTCTGGATGGTTTTCAGTTGATTACACAAAAGTAAATTTGAAAAAAATTCGTCGCCGATAGGATTCGAACCTATGCGGGGAAACCCCAATGGATTTCTAGTCCATCGCCTTAACCTCTCGGCCACGACGACATATCTACGTAATTTTTCTTTATTTCTTTAGCCGTTACTCTGCAAGTAGCCAGTCAGAAGTTACGTATGTGGCGAGAAGAGAATGATAATTTAATAAAAATGAAATCAATCAGTAGCCTACATGGGGACTTGAACCCCAGACCCTCAGATTACTGGTTCGTGAATAATTTCTTAAAAGTCTGATGCTCTACCGACTGAGCTATGCAGGCTGCTTGGGCGGAATTTCTTACATTCGGAACAATTGTTTAACACAGCCACTTGAATGAAAAATATCTCGCTTTGTTCGAGCTCGTTTCAAGTCAACGCATCTCACGGCAACGTCTACCAGTGGAAGTTTAAGTCCTATGACTTTTCCCTGCAGACGAGTTTCTTCCCTTTATTCAATTTAATTCTTAACTGTTTTGTTTGTTTGTTCGTTAGTTAGTTAGTTAGTTAGTTAGTTAGTGAGTTAGTGAGAGACATACAGACAGAAAGACATATAACTAGCGAGATATGTAGCTGTCTGGATGGTTTTCAGTTGATTACACAAAAGTAAATTTGAAAAAAATTCGTCGCCGATAGGATTCGAACCTATGCGGGGAAACCCCAATGGATTTCTAGTCCATCGCCTTAACCTCTCGGCCACGACGACATATCTACGTAATTTTTCTTTATTTCTTTAGCCGTTACTCTGCAAGTAGCCAGTCAGAAGTTACGTATGTGGCGAGAAGAGAATGATAATTTAATAAAAATGAAATCAATCAGTAGCCTACATGGGGACTTGAACCCCAGACCCTCAGATTACTGGTTCGTGAATAATTTCTTAAAAGTCTGATGCTCTACCGACTGAGCTATGCAGGCTGCTTGGGCGGAATTTCTTACATTCGGAACAATTGTTTAACACAGCCACTTGAATGAAAAATATCTCGCTTTGTTCGAGCTCGTTTCAAGTCAACGCATCTCACGGCAACGTCTACCAGTGGAAGTTTAAGTCCTATGACTTTTCCCTGCAGACGAGTTTCTTCCCTTTATTCAATTTAATTCTTAACTGTTTTGTTTGTTTGTTCGTTAGTTAGTTAGTTAGTTAGTTAGTTAGTTAGTTAGTGAGTTAGTGAGAGACATACAGACAGAAAGACATATAACTAGCGAGATATGTAGCTGTCTGGATGGTTTTCAGTTGATTACACAAAAGTAAATTTGAAAAAAATTCGTCGCCGATAGGATTCGAACCTATGCGGGGAAACCCCAATGGATTTCTAGTCCATCGCCTTAACCTCTCGGCCACGACGACATATCTACGTAATTTTTCTTTATTTCTTTAGCCGTTACTCTGCAAGTAGCCAGTCAGAAGTTACGTATGTGGCGAGAAGAGAATGATAATTTAATAAAAATGAAATCAATCAGTAGCCTACATGGGGACTTGAACCCCAGACCCTCAGATTACTGGTTCGTGAATAATTTCTTAAAAGTCTGATGCTCTACCGACTGAGCTATGCAGGCTGCTTGGGCGGAATTTCTTACATTCGGAACAATTGTTTAACACAGCCACTTGAATGAAAAATATCTCGCTTTGTTCGAGCTCGTTTCAAGTCAACGCATCTCACGGCAACGTCTACCAGTGGAAGTTTAAGTCCTATGACTTTTCCCTGCAGACGAGTTTCTTCCCTTTATTCAATTTAATTCTTAACTGTTTTGTTTGTTTGTTCGTTAGTTAGTTAGTTAGTTAGTTAGTTAGTGAGTTAGTGAGAGACATACAGACAGAAAGACATATAACTAGCGAGATATGTAGCTGTCTGGATGGTTTTCAGTTGATTACACAAAAGTAAATTTGAAAAAAATTCGTCGCCGATAGGATTCGAACCTATGCGGGGAAACCCCAATGGATTTCTAGTCCATCGCCTTAACCTCTCGGCCACGACGACATATCTACGTAATTTTTCTTTATTTCTTTAGCCGTTACTCTGCAAGTAGCCAGTCAGAAGTTACGTATGTGGCGAGAAGAGAATGATAATTTAATAAAAATGAAATCAATCAGTAGCCTACATGGGGACTTGAACCCCAGACCCTCAGATTACTGGTTCGTGAATAATTTCTTAAAAGTCTGATGCTCTACCGACTGAGCTATGCAGGCTGCTTGGGCGGAATTTCTTACATTCGGAACAATTGTTTAACACAGCCACTTGAATGAAAAATATCTCGCTTTGTTCGAGCTCGTTTCAAGTCAACGCATCTCACGGCAACGTCTACCAGTGGAAGTTTAAGTCCTATGACTTTTCCCTGCAGACGAGTTTCTTCCCTTTATTCAATTTAATTCTTAACTGTTTTGTTTGTTTGTTCGTTAGTTAGTTAGTTAGTTAGTTAGTTAGTTAGTTAGTGAGTTAGTGAGAGACATACAGACAGAAAGACATATAACTAGCGAGATATGTAGCTGTCTGGATGGTTTTCAGTTGATTACACAAAAGTAAATTTGAAAAAAATTCGTCGCCGATAGGATTCGAACCTATGCGGGGAAACCCCAATGGATTTCTAGTCCATCGCCTTAACCTCTCGGCCACGACGACATATCTACGTAATTTTTCTTTATTTCTTTAGCCGTTACTCTGCAAGTAGCCAGTCAGAAGTTACGTATGTGGCGAGAAGAGAATGATAATTTAATAAAAATGAAATCAATCAGTAGCCTACATGGGGACTTGAACCCCAGACCCTCAGATTACTGGTTCGTGAATAATTTCTTAAAAGTCTGATGCTCTACCGACTGAGCTATGCAGGCTGCTTGGGCGGAATTTCTTACATTCGGAACAATTGTTTAACACAGCCACTTGAATGAAAAATATCTCGCTTTGTTCGAGCTCGTTTCAAGTCAACGCATCTCACGGCAACGTCTACCAGTGGAAGTTTAAGTCCTATGACTTTTCCCTGCAGACGAGTTTCTTCCCTTTATTCAATTTAATTCTTAACTGTTTTGTTTGTTTGTTTGTTCGTTAGTTAGTTAGTTAGTTAGTTAGTTAGTTAGTTAGTGAGTTAGTGAGAGACATACAGACAGAAAGACATATAACTAGCGAGATATGTAGCTGTCTGGATGGTTTTCAGTTGATTACACAAAAGTAAATTTGAAAAAAATTCGTCGCCGATAGGATTCGAACCTATGCGGGGAAACCCCAATGGATTTCTAGTCCATCGCCTTAACCTCTCGGCCACGACGACATATCTACGTAATTTTTCTTTATTTCTTTAGCCGTTACTCTGCAAGTAGCCAGTCAGAAGTTACGTATGTGGCGAGAAGAGAATGATAATTTAATAAAAATGAAATCAATCAGTAGCCTACATGGGGACTTGAACCCCAGACCCTCAGATTACTGGTTCGTGAATAATTTCTTAAAAGTCTGATGCTCTACCGACTGAGCTATGCAGGCTGCTTGGGCGGAATTTCTTACATTCGGAACAATTGTTTAACACAGCCACTTGAATGAAAAATATCTCGCTTTGTTCGAGCTCGTTTCAAGTCAACGCATCTCACGGCAACGTCTACCAGTGGAAGTTTAAGTCCTATGACTTTTCCCTGCAGACGAGTTTCTTCCCTTTATTCAATTTAATTCTTAACTGTTTTGTTTGTTTGTTCGTTAGTTAGTTAGTTAGTTAGTTAGTTAGTTAGTTAGTTAGTGAGTTAGTGAGAGACATACAGACAGAAAGACATATAACTAGCGAGATATGTAGCTGTCTGGATGGTTTTCAGTTGATTACACAAAAGTAAATTTGAAAAAAATTCGTCGCCGATAGGATTCGAACCTATGCGGGGAAACCCCAATGGATTTCTAGTCCATCGCCTTAACCTCTCGGCCACGACGACATATCTACGTAATTTTTCTTTATTTCTTTAGCCGTTACTCTGCAAGTAGCCAGTCAGAAGTTACGTATGTGGCGAGAAGAGAATGATAATTTAATAAAAATGAAATCAATCAGTAGCCTACATGGGGACTTGAACCCCAGACCCTCAGATTACTGGTTCGTGAATAATTTCTTAAAAGTCTGATGCTCTACCGACTGAGCTATGCAGGCTGCTTGGGCGGAATTTCTTACATTCGGAACAATTGTTTAACACAGCCACTTGAATGAAAAATATCTCGCTTTGTTCGAGCTCGTTTCAAGTCAACGCATCTCACGGCAACGTCTACCAGTGGAAGTTTAAGTCCTATGACTTTTCCCTGCAGACGAGTTTCTTCCCTTTATTCAATTTAATTCTTAACTGTTTTGTTTGTTTGTTCGTTAGTTAGTTAGTTAGTTAGTTAGTTAGTGAGTTAGTGAGAGACATACAGACAGAAAGACATATAACTAGCGAGATATGTAGCTGTCTGGATGGTTTTCAGTTGATTACACAAAAGTAAATTTGAAAAAAATTCGTCGCCGATAGGATTCGAACCTATGCGGGGAAACCCCAATGGATTTCTAGTCCATCGCCTTAACCTCTCGGCCACGACGACATATCTACGTAATTTTTCTTTATTTCTTTAGCCGTTACTCTGCAAGTAGCCAGTCAGAAGTTACGTATGTGGCGAGAAGAGAATGATAATTTAATAAAAATGAAATCAATCAGTAGCCTACATGGGGACTTGAACCCCAGACCCTCAGATTACTGGTTCGTGAATAATTTCTTAAAAGTCTGATGCTCTACCGACTGAGCTATGCAGGCTGCTTGGGCGGAATTTCTTACATTCGGAACAATTGTTTAACACAGCCACTTGAATGAAAAATATCTCGCTTTGTTCGAGCTCGTTTCAAGTCAACGCATCTCACGGCAACGTCTACCAGTGGAAGTTTAAGTCCTATGACTTTTCCCTGCAGACGAGTTTCTTCCCTTTATTCAATTTAATTCTTAACTGTTTTGTTTGTTTGTTCGTTAGTTAGTTAGTTAGTTAGTTAGTTAGTTAGTTAGTTAGTGAGTTAGTGAGAGACATACAGACAGAAAGACATATAACTAGCGAGATATGTAGCTGTCTGGATGGTTTTCAGTTGATTACACAAAAGTAAATTTGAAAAAAATTCGTCGCCGATAGGATTCGAACCTATGCGGGGAAACCCCAATGGATTTCTAGTCCATCGCCTTAACCTCTCGGCCACGACGACATATCTACGTAATTTTTCTTTATTTCTTTAGCCGTTACTCTGCAAGTAGCCAGTCAGAAGTTACGTATGTGGCGAGAAGAGAATGATAATTTAATAAAAATGAAATCAATCAGTAGCCTACATGGGGACTTGAACCCCAGACCCTCAGATTACTGGTTCGTGAATAATTTCTTAAAAGTCTGATGCTCTACCGACTGAGCTATGCAGGCTGCTTGGGCGGAATTTCTTACATTCGGAACAATTGTTTAACACAGCCACTTGAATGAAAAATATCTCGCTTTGTTCGAGCTCGTTTCAAGTCAACGCATCTCACGGCAACGTCTACCAGTGGAAGTTTAAGTCCTATGACTTTTCCCTGCAGACGAGTTTCTTCCCTTTATTCAATTTAATTCTTAACTGTTTTGTTTGTTTGTTTGTTCGTTAGTTAGTTAGTTAGTTAGTTAGTGAGTTAGTGAGAGACATACAGACAGAAAGACATATAACTAGCGAGATATGTAGCTGTCTGGATGGTTTTCAGTTGATTACACAAAAGTAAATTTGAAAAAAATTCGTCGCCGATAGGATTCGAACCTATGCGGGGAAACCCCAATGGATTTCTAGTCCATCGCCTTAACCTCTCGGCCACGACGACATATCTACGTAATTTTTCTTTATTTCTTTAGCCGTTACTCTGCAAGTAGCCAGTCAGAAGTTACGTATGTGGCGAGAAGAGAATGATAATTTAATAAAAATGAAATCAATCAGTAGCCTACATGGGGACTTGAACCCCAGACCCTCAGATTACTGGTTCGTGAATAATTTCTTAAAAGTCTGATGCTCTACCGACTGAGCTATGCAGGCTGCTTGGGCGGAATTTCTTACATTCGGAACAATTGTTTAACACAGCCACTTGAATGAAAAATATCTCGCTTTGTTCGAGCTCGTTTCAAGTCAACGCATCTCACGGCAACGTCTACCAGTGGAAGTTTAAGTCCTATGACTTTTCCCTGCAGACGAGTTTCTTCCCTTTATTCAATTTAATTCTTAACTGTTTTGTTTGTTTGTTCGTTAGTTAGTTAGTTAGTTAGTTAGTTAGTTAGTTAGTGAGTTAGTGAGAGACATACAGACAGAAAGACATATAACTAGCGAGATATGTAGCTGTCTGGATGGTTTTCAGTTGATTACACAAAAGTAAATTTGAAAAAAATTCGTCGCCGATAGGATTCGAACCTATGCGGGGAAACCCCAATGGATTTCTAGTCCATCGCCTTAACCTCTCGGCCACGACGACATATCTACGTAATTTTTCTTTATTTCTTTAGCCGTTACTCTGCAAGTAGCCAGTCAGAAGTTACGTATGTGGCGAGAAGAGAATGATAATTTAATAAAAATGAAATCAATCAGTAGCCTACATGGGGACTTGAACCCCAGACCCTCAGATTACTGGTTCGTGAATAATTTCTTAAAAGTCTGATGCTCTACCGACTGAGCTATGCAGGCTGCTTGGGCGGAATTTCTTACATTCGGAACAATTGTTTAACACAGCCACTTGAATGAAAAATATCTCGCTTTGTTCGAGCTCGTTTCAAGTCAACGCATCTCACGGCAACGTCTACCAGTGGAAGTTTAAGTCCTATGACTTTTCCCTGCAGACGAGTTTCTTCCCTTTATTCAATTTAATTCTTAACTGTTTTGTTTGTTTGTTCGTTAGTTAGTTAGTTAGTTAGTTAGTTAGTGAGTTAGTGAGAGACATACAGACAGAAAGACATATAACTAGCGAGATATGTAGCTGTCTGGATGGTTTTCAGTTGATTACACAAAAGTAAATTTGAAAAAAATTCGTCGCCGATAGGATTCGAACCTATGCGGGGAAACCCCAATGGATTTCTAGTCCATCGCCTTAACCTCTCGGCCACGACGACATATCTACGTAATTTTTCTTTATTTCTTTAGCCGTTACTCTGCAAGTAGCCAGTCAGAAGTTACGTATGTGGCGAGAAGAGAATGATAATTTAATAAAAATGAAATCAATCAGTAGCCTACATGGGGACTTGAACCCCAGACCCTCAGATTACTGGTTCGTGAATAATTTCTTAAAAGTCTGATGCTCTACCGACTGAGCTATGCAGGCTGCTTGGGCGGAATTTCTTACATTCGGAACAATTGTTTAACACAGCCACTTGAATGAAAAATATCTCGCTTTGTTCGAGCTCGTTTCAAGTCAACGCATCTCACGGCAACGTCTACCAGTGGAAGTTTAAGTCCTATGACTTTTCCCTGCAGACGAGTTTCTTCCCTTTATTCAATTTAATTCTTAACTGTTTTGTTTGTTTGTTCGTTAGTTAGTTAGTTAGTTAGTTAGTTAGTTAGTTAGTTAGTGAGTTAGTGAGAGACATACAGACAGAAAGACATATAACTAGCGAGATATGTAGCTGTCTGGATGGTTTTCAGTTGATTACACAAAAGTAAATTTGAAAAAAATTCGTCGCCGATAGGATTCGAACCTATGCGGGGAAACCCCAATGGATTTCTAGTCCATCGCCTTAACCTCTCGGCCACGACGACATATCTACGTAATTTTTCTTTATTTCTTTAGCCGTTACTCTGCAAGTAGCCAGTCAGAAGTTACGTATGTGGCGAGAAGAGAATGATAATTTAATAAAAATGAAATCAATCAGTAGCCTACATGGGGACTTGAACCCCAGACCCTCAGATTACTGGTTCGTGAATAATTTCTTAAAAGTCTGATGCTCTACCGACTGAGCTATGCAGGCTGCTTGGGCGGAATTTCTTACATTCGGAACAATTGTTTAACACAGCCACTTGAATGAAAAATATCTCGCTTTGTTCGAGCTCGTTTCAAGTCAACGCATCTCACGGCAACGTCTACCAGTGGAAGTTTAAGTCCTATGACTTTTCCCTGCAGACGAGTTTCTTCCCTTTATTCAATTTAATTCTTAACTGTTTTGTTTGTTTGTTCGTTAGTTAGTTAGTTAGTTAGTTAGTTAGTTAGTGAGTTAGTGAGAGACATACAGACAGAAAGACATATAACTAGCGAGATATGTAGCTGTCTGGATGGTTTTCAGTTGATTACACAAAAGTAAATTTGAAAAAAATTCGTCGCCGATAGGATTCGAACCTATGCGGGGAAACCCCAATGGATTTCTAGTCCATCGCCTTAACCTCTCGGCCACGACGACATATCTACGTAATTTTTATTTATTTCTTTAGCCGTTACTCTGCAAGTAGCCAGTCAGAAGTTACGTATGTGGCGAGAAGAGAATGATAATTTAATAAAAATGAAATCAATCAGTAGCCTACATGGGGACTTGAACCCCAGACCCGCAGATTACTGGTTCGTGAATAATTTCTTAAAAGTCTGATGCTCTACCGACTGAGCTATGCAGGCTGCTTGGGCGGAATTTCTTACATTCGGAACAATTGTTTAACACAGCCACTTGAATGAAAAATATCTCGCTTTGTTCGAGCTCGTTTCAAGTCAACGCATCTCACGGCAACGTCTACCAGTGGAAGTTTAAGTCCTATGACTTTTCCCTGCAGACGAGTTTCTTCCCTTTATTCAATTTAATTCTTAACTGTTTTGTTTGTTTGTTCGTTAGTTAGTTAGTTAGTTAGTTAGTTAGTTAGTGAGTTAGTGAGAGACATACAGACAGAAAGACATATAACTAGCGAGATATGTAGCTGTCTGGATGGTTTTCAGTTGATTACACAAAAGTAAATTTGAAAAAAATTCGTCGCCGATAGGATTCGAACCTATGCGGGGAAACCCCAATGGATTTCTAGTCCATCGCCTTAACCTCTCGGCCACGACGACATATCTACGTAATTTTTCTTTATTTCTTTAGCCGTTACTCTGCAAGTAGCCAGTCAGAAGTTACGTATGTGGCGAGAAGAGAATGATAATTTAATAAAAATGAAATCAATCAGTAGCCTACATGGGGACTTGAACCCCAGACCCTCAGATTACTGGTTCGTGAATAATTTCTTAAAAGTCTGATGCTCTACCGACTGAGCTATGCAGGCTGCTTGGGCGGAATTTCTTACATTCGGAACAATTGTTTAACACAGCCACTTGAATGAAAAATATCTCGCTTTGTTCGAGCTCGTTTCAAGTCAACGCATCTCACGGCAACGTCTACCAGTGGAAGTTTAAGTCCTATGACTTTTCCCTGCAGACGAGTTTCTTCCCTTTATTCAATTTAATTCTTAACTGTTTTGTTTGTTTGTTTGTTCGTTAGTTAGTTAGTTAGTTAGTTAGTTAGTTAGTTAGTGAGTTAGTGAGAGACATACAGACAGAAAGACATATAACTAGCGAGATATGTAGCTGTCTGGATGGTTTTCAGTTGATTACACAAAAGTAAATTTGAAAAAAATTCGTCGCCGATAGGATTCGAACCTATGCGGGGAAACCCCAATGGATTTCTAGTCCATCGCCTTAACCTCTCGGCCACGACGACATATCTACGTAATTTTTCTTTATTTCTTTAGCCGTTACTCTGCAAGTAGCCAGTCAGAAGTTACGTATGTGGCGAGAAGAGAATGATAATTTAATAAAAATGAAATCAATCAGTAGCCTACATGGGGACTTGAACCCCAGACCCTCAGATTACTGGTTCGTGAATAATTTCTTAAAAGTCTGATGCTCTACCGACTGAGCTATGCAGGCTGCTTGGGCGGAATTTCTTACATTCGGAACAATTGTTTAACACAGCCACTTGAATGAAAAATATCTCGCTTTGTTCGAGCTCGTTTCAAGTCAACGCATCTCACGGCAACGTCTACCAGTGGAAGTTTAAGTCCTATGACTTTTCCCTGCAGACGAGTTTCTTCCCTTTATTCAATTTAATTCTTAACTGTTTTGTTTGTTTGTTCGTTAGTTAGTTAGTTAGTTAGTTAGTTAGTTAGTGAGTTAGTGAGAGACATACAGACAGAAAGACATATAACTAGCGAGATATGTAGCTGTCTGGATGGTTTTCAGTTGATTACACAAAAGTAAATTTGAAAAAAATTCGTCGCCGATAGGATTCGAACCTATGCGGGGAAACCCCAATGGATTTCTAGTCCATCGCCTTAACCTCTCGGCCACGACGACATATCTACGTAATTTTTCTTTATTTCTTTAGCCGTTACTCTGCAAGTAGCCAGTCAGAAGTTACGTATGTGGCGAGAAGAGAATGATAATTTAATAAAAATGAAATCAATCAGTAGCCTACATGGGGACTTGAACCCCAGACCCTCAGATTACTGGTTCGTGAATAATTTCTTAAAAGTCTGATGCTCTACCGACTGAGCTATGCAGGCTGCTTGGGCGGAATTTCTTACATTCGGAACAATTGTTTAACACAGCCACTTGAATGAAAAATATCTCGCTTTGTTCGAGCTCGTTTCAAGTCAACGCATCTCACGGCAACGTCTACCAGTGGAAGTTTAAGTCCTATGACTTTTCCCTGCAGACGAGTTTCTTCCCTTTATTCAATTTAATTCTTAACTGTTTTGTTTGTTTGTTTGTTCGTTAGTTCGTTAGTTAGTTAGTTAGTTAGTTAGTTAGTTAGTTAGTGAGTTAGTGAGAGACATACAGACAGAAAGACATATAACTAGCGAGATATGTAGCTGTCTGGATGGTTTTCAGTTGATTACACAAAAGTAAATTTGAAAAAAATTCGTCGCCGATAGGATTCGAACCTATGCGGGGAAACCCCAATGGATTTCTAGTCCATCGCCTTAACCTCTCGGCCACGACGACATATCTACGTAATTTTTCTTTATTTCTTTAGCCGTTACTCTGCAAGTAGCCAGTCAGAAGTTACGTATGTGGCGAGAAGAGAATGATAATTTAATAAAAATGAAATCAATCAGTAGCCTACATGGGGACTTGAACCCCAGACCCTCAGATTACTGGTTCGTGAATAATTTCTTAAAAGTCTGATGCTCTACCGACTGAGCTATGCAGGCTGCTTGGGCGGAATTTCTTACATTCGGAACAATTGTTTAACACAGCCACTTGAATGAAAAATATCTCGCTTTGTTCGAGCTCGTTTCAAGTCAACGCATCTCACGGCAACGTCTACCAGTGGAAGTTTAAGTCCTATGACTTTTCCCTGCAGACGAGTTTCTTCCCTTTATTCAATTTAATTCTTAACTGTTTTGTTTGTTTGTTTGTTCGTTAGTTAGTTAGTTAGTTAGTTAGTTAGTGAGTTAGTGAGAGACATACAGACAGAAAGACATATAACTAGCGAGATATGTAGCTGTCTGGATGGTTTTCAGTTGATTACACAAAAGTAAATTTGAAAAAAATTCGTCGCCGATAGGATTCGAACCTATGCGGGGAAACCCCAATGGATTTCTAGTCCATCGCCTTAACCTCTCGGCCACGACGACATATCTACGTAATTTTTCTTTATTTCTTTAGCCGTTACTCTGCAAGTAGCCAGTCAGAAGTTACGTATGTGGCGAGAAGAGAATGATAATTTAATAAAAATGAAATCAATCAGTAGCCTACATGGGGACTTGAACCCCAGACCCTCAGATTACTGGTTCGTGAATAATTTCTTAAAAGTCTGATGCTCTACCGACTGAGCTATGCAGGCTGCTTGGGCGGAATTTCTTACATTCGGAACAATTGTTTAACACAGCCACTTGAATGAAAAATATCTCGCTTTGTTCGAGCTCGTTTCAAGTCAACGCATCTCACGGCAACGTCTACCAGTGGAAGTTTAAGTCCTATGACTTTTCCCTGCAGACGAGTTTCTTCCCTTTATTCAATTTAATTCTTAACTGTTTTGTTTGTTTGTTCGTTAGTTAGTTAGTTAGTTAGTTAGTTAGTGAGTTAGTGAGAGACATACAGACAGAAAGACATATAACTAGCGAGATATGTAGCTGTCTGGATGGTTTTCAGTTGATTACACAAAAGTAAATTTGAAAAAAATTCGTCGCCGATAGGATTCGAACCTATGCGGGGAAACCCCAATGGATTTCTAGTCCATCGCCTTAACCTCTCGGCCACGACGACATATCTACGTAATTTTTCTTTATTTCTTTAGCCGTTACTCTGCAAGTAGCCAGTCAGAAGTTACGTATGTGGCGAGAAGAGAATGATAATTTAATAAAAATGAAATCAATCAGTAGCCTACATGGGGACTTGAACCCCAGACCCTCAGATTACTGGTTCGTGAATAATTTCTTAAAAGTCTGATGCTCTACCGACTGAGCTATGCAGGCTGCTTGGGCGGAATTTCTTACATTCGGAACAATTGTTTAACACAGCCACTTGAATGAAAAATATCTCGCTTTGTTCGAGCTCGTTTCAAGTCAACGCATCTCACGGCAACGTCTACCAGTGGAAGTTTAAGTCCTATGACTTTTCCCTGCAGACGAGTTTCTTCCCTTTATTCAATTTAATTCTTAACTGTTTTGTTTGTTTGTTTGTTCGTTAGTTAGTTAGTTAGTTAGTTAGTTAGTTAGTTAGTGAGAGACATACAGACAGAAAGACATATAACTAGCGAGATATGTAGCTGTCTGGATGGTTTTCAGTTGATTACACAAAAGTAAATTTGAAAAAAATTCGTCGCCGATAGGATTCGAACCTATGCGGGGAAACCCCAATGGATTTCTAGTCCATCGCCTTAACCTCTCGGCCACGACGACATATCTACGTAATTTTTCTTTATTTCTTTAGCCGTTACTCTGCAAGTAGCCAGTCAGAAGTTACGTATGTGGCGAGAAGAGAATGATAATTTAATAAAAATGAAATCAATCAGTAGCCTACATGGGGACTTGAACCCCAGACCCTCAGATTACTGGTTCGTGAATAATTTCTTAAAAGTCTGATGCTCTACCGACTGAGCTATGCAGGCTGCTTGGGCGGAATTTCTTACATTCGGAACAATTGTTTAACACAGCCACTTGAATGAAAAATATCTCGCTTTGTTCGAGCTCGTTTCAAGTCAACGCATCTCACGGCAACGTCTACCAGTGGAAGTTTAAGTCCTATGACTTTTCCCTGCAGACGAGTTTCTTCCCTTTATTCAATTTAATTCTTAACTGTTTTGTTTGTTTGTTTGTTCGTTAGTTAGTTAGTTAGTTAGTTAGTTAGTTAGTTAGTGAGTTAGTGAGAGACATACAGACAGAAAGACATATAACTAGCGAGATATGTAGCTGTCTGGATGGTTTTCAGTTGATTACACAAAAGTAAATTTGAAAAAAATTCGTCGCCGATAGGATTCGAACCTATGCGGGGAAACCCCAATGGATTTCTAGTCCATCGCCTTAACCTCTCGGCCACGACGACATATCTACGTAATTTTTCTTTATTTCTTTAGCCGTTACTCTGCAAGTAGCCAGTCAGAAGTTACGTATGTGGCGAGAAGAGAATGATAATTTAATAAAAATGAAATCAATCAGTAGCCTACATGGGGACTTGAACCCCAGACCCTCAGATTACTGGTTCGTGAATAATTTCTTAAAAGTCTGATGCTCTACCGACTGAGCTATGCAGGCTGCTTGGGCGGAATTTCTTACATTCGGAACAATTGTTTAACACAGCCACTTGAATGAAAAATATCTCGCTTTGTTCGAGCTCGTTTCAAGTCAACGCATCTCACGGCAACGTCTACCAGTGGAAGTTTAAGTCCTATGACTTTTCCCTGCAGACGAGTTTCTTCCCTTTATTCAATTTAATTCTTAACTGTTTTGTTTGTTTGTTCGTTAGTTAGTTAGTTAGTTAGTTAGTGAGTTAGTGAGAGACATACAGACAGAAAGACATATAACTAGCGAGATATGTAGCTGTCTGGATGGTTTTCAGTTGATTACACAAAAGTAAATTTGAAAAAAATTCGTCGCCGATAGGATTCGAACCTATGCGGGGAAACCCCAATGGATTTCTAGTCCATCGCCTTAACCTCTCGGCCACGACGACATATCTACGTAATTTTTCTTTATTTCTTTAGCCGTTACTCTGCAAGTAGCCAGTCAGAAGTTACGTATGTGGCGAGAAGAGAATGATAATTTAATAAAAATGAAATCAATCAGTAGCCTACATGGGGACTTGAACCCCAGACCCTCAGATTACTGGTTCGTGAATAATTTCTTAAAAGTCTGATGCTCTACCGACTGAGCTATGCAGGCTGCTTGGGCGGAATTTCTTACATTCGGAACAATTGTTTAACACAGCCACTTGAATGAAAAATATCTCGCTTTGTTCGAGCTCGTTTCAAGTCAACGCATCTCACGGCAACGTCTACCAGTGGAAGTTTAAGTCCTATGACTTTTCCCTGCAGACGAGTTTCTTCCCTTTATTCAATTTAATTCTTAACTGTTTTGTTTGTTTGTTCGTTAGTTAGTTAGTTAGTTAGTTAGTTAGTTAGTTAGTTAGTGAGTTAGTGAGAGACATACAGACAGAAAGACATATAACTAGCGAGATATGTAGCTGTCTGGATGGTTTTCAGTTGATTACACAAAAGTAAATTTGAAAAAAATTCGTCGCCGATAGGATTCGAACCTATGCGGGGAAACCCCAATGGATTTCTAGTCCATCGCCTTAACCTCTCGGCCACGACGACATATCTACGTAATTTTTCTTTATTTCTTTAGCCGTTACTCTGCAAGTAGCCAGTCAGAAGTTACGTATGTGGCGAGAAGAGAATGATAATTTAATAAAAATGAAATCAATCAGTAGCCTACATGGGGACTTGAACCCCAGACCCTCAGATTACTGGTTCGTGAATAATTTCTTAAAAGTCTGATGCTCTACCGACTGAGCTATGCAGGCTGCTTGGGCGGAATTTCTTACATTCGGAACAATTGTTTAACACAGCCACTTGAATGAAAAATATCTCGCTTTGTTCGAGCTCGTTTCAAGTCAACGCATCTCACGGCAACGTCTACCAGTGGAAGTTTAAGTCCTATGACTTTTCCCTGCAGACGAGTTTCTTCCCTTTATTCAATTTAATTCTTAACTGTTTTGTTTGTTTGTTCGTTAGTTAGTTAGTTAGTTAGTTAGTTAGTGAGTTAGTGAGTTAGTGAGAGACATACAGACAGAAAGACATATAACTAGCGAGATATGTAGCTGTCTGGATGGTTTTCAGTTGATTACACAAAAGTAAATTTGAAAAAAATTCGTCGCCGATAGGATTCGAACCTATGCGGGGAAACCCCAATGGATTTCTAGTCCATCGCCTTAACCTCTCGGCCACGACGACATATCTACGTAATTTTTCTTTATTTCTTTAGCCGTTACTCTGCAAGTAGCCAGTCAGAAGTTACGTATGTGGCGAGAAGAGAATGATAATTTAATAAAAATGAAATCAATCAGTAGCCTACATGGGGACTTGAACCCCAGACCCTCAGATTACTGGTTCGTGAATAATTTCTTAAAAGTCTGATGCTCTACCGACTGAGCTATGCAGGCTGCTTGGGCGGAATTTCTTACATTCGGAACAATTGTTTAACACAGCCACTTGAATGAAAAATATCTCGCTTTGTTCGAGCTCGTTTCAAGTCAACGCATCTCACGGCAACGTCTACCAGTGGAAGTTTAAGTCCTATGACTTTTCCCTGCAGACGAGTTTCTTCCCTTTATTCAATTTAATTCTTAACTGTTTTGTTTGTTTGTTTGTTCGTTAGTTAGTTAGTTAGTTAGTTAGTTAGTTAGTGAGAGACATACAGACAGAAAGACATATAACTAGCGAGATATGTAGCTGTCTGGATGGTTTTCAGTTGATTACACAAAAGTAAATTTGAAAAAAATTCGTCGCCGATAGGATTCGAACCTATGCGGGGAAACCCCAATGGATTTCTAGTCCATCGCCTTAACCTCTCGGCCACGACGACATATCTACGTAATTTTTCTTTATTTCTTTAGCCGTTACTCTGCAAGTAGCCAGTCAGAAGTTACGTATGTGGCGAGAAGAGAATGATAATTTAATAAAAATGAAATCAATCAGTAGCCTACATGGGGACTTGAACCCCAGACCCTCAGATTACTGGTTCGTGAATAATTTCTTAAAAGTCTGATGCTCTACCGACTGAGCTATGCAGGCTGCTTGGGCGGAATTTCTTACATTCGGAACAATTGTTTAACACAGCCACTTGAATGAAAAATATCTCGCTTTGTTCGAGCTCGTTTCAAGTCAACGCATCTCACGGCAACGTCTACCAGTGGAAGTTTAAGTCCTATGACTTTTCCCTGCAGACGAGTTTCTTCCCTTTATTCAATTTAATTCTTAACTGTTTTGTTTGTTTGTTCGTTAGTTAGTTAGTTAGTTAGTTAGTTAGTGAGTTAGTGAGAGACATACAGACAGAAAGACATATAACTAGCGAGATATGTAGCTGTCTGGATGGTTTTCAGTTGATTACACAAAAGTAAATTTGAAAAAAATTCGTCGCCGATAGGATTCGAACCTATGCGGGGAAACCCCAATGGATTTCTAGTCCATCGCCTTAACCTCTCGGCCACGACGACATATCTACGTAATTTTTCTTTATTTCTTTAGCCGTTACTCTGCAAGTAGCCAGTCAGAAGTTACGTATGTGGCGAGAAGAGAATGATAATTTAATAAAAATGAAATCAATCAGTAGCCTACATGGGGACTTGAACCCCAGACCCTCAGATTACTGGTTCGTGAATAATTTCTTAAAAGTCTGATGCTCTACCGACTGAGCTATGCAGGCTGCTTGGGCGGAATTTCTTACATTCGGAACAATTGTTTAACACAGCCACTTGAATGAAAAATATCTCGCTTTGTTCGAGCTCGTTTCAAGTCAACGCATCTCACGGCAACGTCTACCAGTGGAAGTTTAAGTCCTATGACTTTTCCCTGCAGACGAGTTTCTTCCCTTTATTCAATTTAATTCTTAACTGTTTTGTTTGTTTGTTCGTTAGTTAGTTAGTTAGTTAGTTAGTTAGTTAGTTAGTGAGTTAGTGAGAGACATACAGACAGAAAGACATATAACTAGCGAGATATGTAGCTGTCTGGATGGTTTTCAGTTGATTACACAAAAGTAAATTTGAAAAAAATTCGTCGCCGATAGGATTCGAACCTATGCGGGGAAACCCCAATGGATTTCTAGTCCATCGCCTTAACCTCTCGGCCACGACGACATATCTACGTAATTTTTCTTTATTTCTTTAGCCGTTACTCTGCAAGTAGCCAGTCAGAAGTTACGTATGTGGCGAGAAGAGAATGATAATTTAATAAAAATGAAATCAATCAGTAGCCTACATGGGGACTTGAACCCCAGACCCTCAGATTACTGGTTCGTGAATAATTTCTTAAAAGTCTGATGCTCTACCGACTGAGCTATGCAGGCTGCTTGGGCGGAATTTCTTACATTCGGAACAATTGTTTAACACAGCCACTTGAATGAAAAATATCTCGCTTTGTTCGAGCTCGTTTCAAGTCAACGCATCTCACGGCAACGTCTACCAGTGGAAGTTTAAGTCCTATGACTTTTCCCTGCAGACGAGTTTCTTCCCTTTATTCAATTTAATTCTTAACTGTTTTGTTTGTTTGTTCGTTAGTTAGTTAGTTAGTTAGTTAGTTAGTTAGTTAGTGAGTTAGTGAGAGACATACAGACAGAAAGACATATAACTAGCGAGATATGTAGCTGTCTGGATGGTTTTCAGTTGATTACACAAAAGTAAATTTGAAAAAAATTCGTCGCCGATAGGATTCGAACCTATGCGGGGAAACCCCAATGGATTTCTAGTCCATCGCCTTAACCTCTCGGCCACGACGACATATCTACGTAATTTTTCTTTATTTCTTTAGCCGTTACTCTGCAAGTAGCCAGTCAGAAGTTACGTATGTGGCGAGAAGAGAATGATAATTTAATAAAAATGAAATCAATCAGTAGCCTACATGGGGACTTGAACCCCAGACCCTCAGATTACTGGTTCGTGAATAATTTCTTAAAAGTCTGATGCTCTACCGACTGAGCTATGCAGGCTGCTTGGGCGGAATTTCTTACATTCGGAACAATTGTTTAACACAGCCACTTGAATGAAAAATATCTCGCTTTGTTCGAGCTCGTTTCAAGTCAACGCATCTCACGGCAACGTCTACCAGTGGAAGTTTAAGTCCTATGACTTTTCCCTGCAGACGAGTTTCTTCCCTTTATTCAATTTAATTCTTAACTGTTTTGTTTGTTTGTTCGTTAGTTAGTTAGTTAGTTAGTTAGTTAGTTAGTGAGTTAGTGAGAGACATACAGACAGAAAGACATATAACTAGCGAGATATGTAGCTGTCTGGATGGTTTTCAGTTGATTACACAAAAGTAAATTTGAAAAAAATTCGTCGCCGATAGGATTCGAACCTATGCGGGGAAACCCCAATGGATTTCTAGTCCATCGCCTTAACCTCTCGGCCACGACGACATATCTACGTAATTTTTCTTTATTTCTTTAGCCGTTACTCTGCAAGTAGCCAGTCAGAAGTTACGTATGTGGCGAGAAGAGAATGATAATTTAATAAAAATGAAATCAATCAGTAGCCTACATGGGGACTTGAACCCCAGACCCTCAGATTACTGGTTCGTGAATAATTTCTTAAAAGTCTGATGCTCTACCGACTGAGCTATGCAGGCTGCTTGGGCGGAATTTCTTACATTCGGAACAATTGTTTAACACAGCCACTTGAATGAAAAATATCTCGCTTTGTTCGAGCTCGTTTCAAGTCAACGCATCTCACGGCAACGTCTACCAGTGGAAGTTTAAGTCCTATGACTTTTCCCTGCAGACGAGTTTCTTCCCTTTATTCAATTTAATTCTTAACTGTTTTGTTTGTTTGTTCGTTAGTTAGTTAGTTAGTTAGTTAGTTAGTTAGTTAGTGAGTTAGTGAGAGACATACAGACAGAAAGACATATAACTAGCGAGATATGTAGCTGTCTGGATGGTTTTCAGTTGATTACACAAAAGTAAATTTGAAAAAAATTCGTCGCCGATAGGATTCGAACCTATGCGGGGAAACCCCAATGGATTTCTAGTCCATCGCCTTAACCTCTCGGCCACGACGACATATCTACGTAATTTTTCTTTATTTCTTTAGCCGTTACTCTGCAAGTAGCCAGTCAGAAGTTACGTATGTGGCGAGAAGAGAATGATAATTTAATAAAAATGAAATCAATCAGTAGCCTACATGGGGACTTGAACCCCAGACCCTCAGATTACTGGTTCGTGAATAATTTCTTAAAAGTCTGATGCTCTACCGACTGAGCTATGCAGGCTGCTTGGGCGGAATTTCTTACATTCGGAACAATTGTTTAACACAGCCACTTGAATGAAAAATATCTCGCTTTGTTCGAGCTCGTTTCAAGTCAACGCATCTCACGGCAACGTCTACCAGTGGAAGTTTAAGTCCTATGACTTTTCCCTGCAGACGAGTTTCTTCCCTTTATTCAATTTAATTCTTAACTGTTTTGTTTGTTTGTTCGTTAGTTAGTTAGTTAGTTAGTTAGTTAGTTAGTTAGTTAGTTAGTGAGTTAGTGAGAGACATACAGACAGAAAGACATATAACTAGCGAGATATGTAGCTGTCTGGATGGTTTTCAGTTGATTACACAAAAGTAAATTTGAAAAAAATTCGTCGCCGATAGGATTCGAACCTATGCGGGGAAACCCCAATGGATTTCTAGTCCATCGCCTTAACCTCTCGGCCACGACGACATATCTACGTAATTTTTCTTTATTTCTTTAGCCGTTACTCTGCAAGTAGCCAGTCAGAAGTTACGTATGTGGCGAGAAGAGAATGATAATTTAATAAAAATGAAATCAATCAGTAGCCTACATGGGGACTTGAACCCCAGACCCTCAGATTACTGGTTCGTGAATAATTTCTTAAAAGTCTGATGCTCTACCGACTGAGCTATGCAGGCTGCTTGGGCGGAATTTCTTACATTCGGAACAATTGTTTAACACAGCCACTTGAATGAAAAATATCTCGCTTTGTTCGAGCTCGTTTCAAGTCAACGCATCTCACGGCAACGTCTACCAGTGGAAGTTTAAGTCCTATGACTTTTCCCTGCAGACGAGTTTCTTCCCTTTATTCAATTTAATTCTTAACTGTTTTGTTTGTTTGTTCGTTAGTTAGTTAGTTAGTTAGTTAGTTAGTTAGTTAGTGAGTTAGTGAGAGACATACAGACAGAAAGACATATAACTAGCGAGATATGTAGCTGTCTGGATGGTTTTCAGTTGATTACACAAAAGTAAATTTGAAAAAAATTCGTCGCCGATAGGATTCGAACCTATGCGGGGAAACCCCAATGGATTTCTAGTCCATCGCCTTAACCTCTCGGCCACGACGACATATCTACGTAATTTTTCTTTATTTCTTTAGCCGTTACTCTGCAAGTAGCCAGTCAGAAGTTACGTATGTGGCGAGAAGAGAATGATAATTTAATAAAAATGAAATCAATCAGTAGCCTACATGGGGACTTGAACCCCAGACCCTCAGATTACTGGTTCGTGAATAATTTCTTAAAAGTCTGATGCTCTACCGACTGAGCTATGCAGGCTGCTTGGGCGGAATTTCTTACATTCGGAACAATTGTTTAACACAGCCACTTGAATGAAAAATATCTCGCTTTGTTCGAGCTCGTTTCAAGTCAACGCATCTCACGGCAACGTCTACCAGTGGAAGTTTAAGTCCTATGACTTTTCCCTGCAGACGAGTTTCTTCCCTTTATTCAATTTAATTCTTAACTGTTTTGTTTGTTTGTTCGTTAGTTAGTTAGTTAGTTAGTTAGTTAGTTAGTTAGTTAGTTAGTGAGTTAGTGAGAGACATACAGACAGAAAGACATATAACTAGCGAGATATGTAGCTGTCTGGATGGTTTTCAGTTGATTACACAAAAGTAAATTTGAAAAAAATTCGTCGCCGATAGGATTCGAACCTATGCGGGGAAACCCCAATGGATTTCTAGTCCATCGCCTTAACCTCTCGGCCACGACGACATATCTACGTAATTTTTCTTTATTTCTTTAGCCGTTACTCTGCAAGTAGCCAGTCAGAAGTTACGTATGTGGCGAGAAGAGAATGATAATTTAATAAAAATGAAATCAATCAGTAGCCTACATGGGGACTTGAACCCCAGACCCTCAGATTACTGGTTCGTGAATAATTTCTTAAAAGTCTGATGCTCTACCGACTGAGCTATGCAGGCTGCTTGGGCGGAATTTCTTACATTCGGAACAATTGTTTAACACAGCCACTTGAATGAAAAATATCTCGCTTTGTTCGAGCTCGTTTCAAGTCAACGCATCTCACGGCAACGTCTACCAGTGGAAGTTTAAGTCCTATGACTTTTCCCTGCAGACGAGTTTCTTCCCTTTATTCAATTTAATTCTTAACTGTTTTGTTTGTTTGTTCGTTAGTTAGTTAGTTAGTTAGTTAGTTAGTTAGTTAGTGAGTTAGTGAGAGACATACAGACAGAAAGACATATAACTAGCGAGATATGTAGCTGTCTGGATGGTTTTCAGTTGATTACACAAAAGTAAATTTGAAAAAAATTCGTCGCCGATAGGATTCGAACCTATGCGGGGAAACCCCAATGGATTTCTAGTCCATCGCCTTAACCTCTCGGCCACGACGACATATCTACGTAATTTTTCTTTATTTCTTTAGCCGTTACTCTGCAAGTAGCCAGTCAGAAGTTACGTATGTGGCGAGAAGAGAATGATAATTTAATAAAAATGAAATCAATCAGTAGCCTACATGGGGACTTGAACCCCAGACCCTCAGATTACTGGTTCGTGAATAATTTCTTAAAAGTCTGATGCTCTACCGACTGAGCTATGCAGGCTGCTTGGGCGGAATTTCTTACATTCGGAACAATTGTTTAACACAGCCACTTGAATGAAAAATATCTCGCTTTGTTCGAGCTCGTTTCAAGTCAACGCATCTCACGGCAACGTCTACCAGTGGAAGTTTAAGTCCTATGACTTTTCCCTGCAGACGAGTTTCTTCCCTTTATTCAATTTAATTCTTAACTGTTTTGTTTGTTTGTTCGTTAGTTAGTTAGTTAGTTAGTTAGTTAGTTAGTTAGTGAGTTAGTGAGAGACATACAGACAGAAAGACATATAACTAGCGAGATATGTAGCTGTCTGGATGGTTTTCAGTTGATTACACAAAAGTAAATTTGAAAAAAATTCGTCGCCGATAGGATTCGAACCTATGCGGGGAAACCCCAATGGATTTCTAGTCCATCGCCTTAACCTCTCGGCCACGACGACATATCTACGTAATTTTTCTTTATTTCTTTAGCCGTTACTCTGCAAGTAGCCAGTCAGAAGTTACGTATGTGGCGAGAAGAGAATGATAATTTAATAAAAATGAAATCAATCAGTAGCCTACATGGGGACTTGAACCCCAGACCCTCAGATTACTGGTTCGTGAATAATTTCTTAAAAGTCTGATGCTCTACCGACTGAGCTATGCAGGCTGCTTGGGCGGAATTTCTTACATTCGGAACAATTGTTTAACACAGCCACTTGAATGAAAAATATCTCGCTTTGTTCGAGCTCGTTTCAAGTCAACGCATCTCACGGCAACGTCTACCAGTGGAAGTTTAAGTCCTATGACTTTTCCCTGCAGACGAGTTTCTTCCCTTTATTCAATTTAATTCTTAACTGTTTTGTTTGTTTGTTTGTTCGTTAGTTAGTTAGTTAGTTAGTTAGTTAGTTAGTTAGTGAGTTAGTGAGAGACATACAGACAGAAAGACATATAACTAGCGAGATATGTAGCTGTCTGGATGGTTTTCAGTTGATTACACAAAAGTAAATTTGAAAAAAATTCGTCGCCGATAGGATTCGAACCTATGCGGGGAAACCCCAATGGATTTCTAGTCCATCGCCTTAACCTCTCGGCCACGACGACATATCTACGTAATTTTTCTTTATTTCTTTAGCCGTTACTCTGCAAGTAGCCAGTCAGAAGTTACGTATGTGGCGAGAAGAGAATGATAATTTAATAAAAATGAAATCAATCAGTAGCCTACATGGGGACTTGAACCCCAGACCCTCAGATTACTGGTTCGTGAATAATTTCTTAAAAGTCTGATGCTCTACCGACTGAGCTATGCAGGCTGCTTGGGCGGAATTTCTTACATTCGGAACAATTGTTTAACACAGCCACTTGAATGAAAAATATCTCGCTTTGTTCGAGCTCGTTTCAAGTCAACGCATCTCACGGCAACGTCTACCAGTGGAAGTTTAAGTCCTATGACTTTTCCCTGCAGACGAGTTTCTTCCCTTTATTCAATTTAATTCTTAACTGTTTTGTTTGTTTGTTTGTTCGTTAGTTAGTTAGTTAGTTAGTTAGTTAGTTAGTTAGTTAGTTAGTGAGTTAGTGAGAGACATACAGACAGAAAGACATATAACTAGCGAGATATGTAGCTGTCTGGATGGTTTTCAGTTGATTACACAAAAGTAAATTTGAAAAAAATTCGTCGCCGATAGGATTCGAACCTATGCGGGGAAACCCCAATGGATTTCTAGTCCATCGCCTTAACCTCTCGGCCACGACGACATATCTACGTAATTTTTCTTTATTTCTTTAGCCGTTACTCTGCAAGTAGCCAGTCAGAAGTTACGTATGTGGCGAGAAGAGAATGATAATTTAATAAAAATGAAATCAATCAGTAGCCTACATGGGGACTTGAACCCCAGACCCTCAGATTACTGGTTCGTGAATAATTTCTTAAAAGTCTGATGCTCTACCGACTGAGCTATGCAGGCTGCTTGGGCGGAATTTCTTACATTCGGAACAATTGTTTAACACAGCCACTTGAATGAAAAATATCTCGCTTTGTTCGAGCTCGTTTCAAGTCAACGCATCTCACGGCAACGTCTACCAGTGGAAGTTTAAGTCCTATGACTTTTCCCTGCAGACGAGTTTCTTCCCTTTATTCAATTTAATTCTTAACTGTTTCGTTTGTTTGTTCGTTAGTTAGTTAGTTAGTTAGTTAGTTAGTGAGTTAGTGAGAGACATACAGACAGAAAGACATATAACTAGCGAGATATGTAGCTGTCTGGATGGTTTTCAGTTGATTACACAAAAGTAAATTTGAAAAAAATTCGTCGCCGATAGGATTCGAACCTATGCGGGGAAACCCCAATGGATTTCTAGTCCATCGCCTTAACCTCTCGGCCACGACGACATATCTACGTAATTTTTCTTTATTTCTTTAGCCGTTACTCTGCAAGTAGCCAGTCAGAAGTTACGTATGTGGCGAGAAGAGAATGATAATTTAATAAAAATGAAATCAATCAGTAGCCTACATGGGGACTTGAACCCCAGACCCTCAGATTACTGGTTCGTGAATAATTTCTTAAAAGTCTGATGCTCTACCGACTGAGCTATGCAGGCTGCTTGGGCGGAATTTCTTACATTCGGAACAATTGTTTAACACAGCCACTTGAATGAAAAATATCTCGCTTTGTTCGAGCTCGTTTCAAGTCAACGCATCTCACGGCAACGTCTACCAGTGGAAGTTTAAGTCCTATGACTTTTCCCTGCAGACGAGTTTCTTCCCTTTATTCAATTTAATTCTTAACTGTTTCGTTTGTTTGTTCGTTAGTTAGTTAGTTAGTTAGTTAGTTAGTGAGTTAGTGAGAGACATACAGACAGAAAGACATATAACTAGCGAGATATGTAGCTGTCTGGATGGTTTTCAGTTGATTACACAAAAGTAAATTTGAAAAAAATTCGTCGCCGATAGGATTCGAACCTATGCGGGGAAACCCCAATGGATTTCTAGTCCATCGCCTTAACCTCTCGGCCACGACGACATATCTACGTAATTTTTCTTTATTTCTTTAGCCGTTACTCTGCAAGTAGCCAGTCAGAAGTTACGTATGTGGCGAGAAGAGAATGATAATTTAATAAAAATGAAATCAATCAGTAGCCTACATGGGGACTTGAACCCCAGACCCTCAGATTACTGGTTCGTGAATAATTTCTTAAAAGTCTGATGCTCTACCGACTGAGCTATGCAGGCTGCTTGGGCGGAATTTCTTACATTCGGAACAATTGTTTAACACAGCCACTTGAATGAAAAATATCTCGCTTTGTTCGAGCTCGTTTCAAGTCAACGCATCTCACGGCAACGTCTACCAGTGGAAGTTTAAGTCCTATGACTTTTCCCTGCAGACGAGTTTCTTCCCTTTATTCAATTTAATTCTTAACTGTTTTGTTTGTTTGTTTGTTCGTTAGTTAGTTAGTTAGTTAGTTAGTTAGTTAGTTAGTTAGTTAGTTAGTGAGTTAGTGAGAGACATACAGACAGAAAGACATATAACTAGCGAGATATGTAGCTGTCTGGATGGTTTTCAGTTGATTACACAAAAGTAAATTTGAAAAAAATTCGTCGCCGATAGGATTCGAACCTATGCGGGGAAACCCCAATGGATTTCTAGTCCATCGCCTTAACCTCTCGGCCACGACGACATATCTACGTAATTTTTCTTTATTTCTTTAGCCGTTACTCTGCAAGTAGCCAGTCAGAAGTTACGTATGTGGCGAGAAGAGAATGATAATTTAATAAAAATGAAATCAATCAGTAGCCTACATGGGGACTTGAACCCCAGACCCTCAGATTACTGGTTCGTGAATAATTTCTTAAAAGTCTGATGCTCTACCGACTGAGCTATGCAGGCTGCTTGGGCGGAATTTCTTACATTCGGAACAATTGTTTAACACAGCCACTTGAATGAAAAATATCTCGCTTTGTTCGAGCTCGTTTCAAGTCAACGCATCTCACGGCAACGTCTACCAGTGGAAGTTTAAGTCCTATGACTTTTCCCTGCAGACGAGTTTCTTCCCTTTATTCAATTTAATTCTTAACTGTTTCGTTTGTTTGTTCGTTAGTTAGTTAGTTAGTTAGTTAGTTAGTGAGTTAGTGAGAGACATACAGACAGAAAGACATATAACTAGCGAGATATGTAGCTGTCTGGATGGTTTTCAGTTGATTACACAAAAGTAAATTTGAAAAAAATTCGTCGCCGATAGGATTCGAACCTATGCGGGGAAACCCCAATGGATTTCTAGTCCATCGCCTTAACCTCTCGGCCACGACGACATATCTACGTAATTTTTCTTTATTTCTTTAGCCGTTACTCTGCAAGTAGCCAGTCAGAAGTTACGTATGTGGCGAGAAGAGAATGATAATTTAATAAAAATGAAATCAATCAGTAGCCTACATGGGGACTTGAACCCCAGACCCTCAGATTACTGGTTCGTGAATAATTTCTTAAAAGTCTGATGCTCTACCGACTGAGCTATGCAGGCTGCTTGGGCGGAATTTCTTACATTCGGAACAATTGTTTAACACAGCCACTTGAATGAAAAATATCTCGCTTTGTTCGAGCTCGTTTCAAGTCAACGCATCTCACGGCAACGTCTACCAGTGGAAGTTTAAGTCCTATGACTTTTCCCTGCAGACGAGTTTCTTCCCTTTATTCAATTTAATTCTTAACTGTTTCGTTTGTTTGTTCGTTAGTTAGTTAGTTAGTTAGTTAGTTAGTGAGTTAGTGAGAGACATACAGACAGAAAGACATATAACTAGCGAGATATGTAGCTGTCTGGATGGTTTTCAGTTGATTACACAAAAGTAAATTTGAAAAAAATTCGTCGCCGATAGGATTCGAACCTATGCGGGGAAACCCCAATGGATTTCTAGTCCATCGCCTTAACCTCTCGGCCACGACGACATATCTACGTAATTTTTCTTTATTTCTTTAGCCGTTACTCTGCAAGTAGCCAGTCAGAAGTTACGTATGTGGCGAGAAGAGAATGATAATTTAATAAAAATGAAATCAATCAGTAGCCTACATGGGGACTTGAACCCCAGACCCTCAGATTACTGGTTCGTGAATAATTTCTTAAAAGTCTGATGCTCTACCGACTGAGCTATGCAGGCTGCTTGGGCGGAATTTCTTACATTCGGAACAATTGTTTAACACAGCCACTTGAATGAAAAATATCTCGCTTTGTTCGAGCTCGTTTCAAGTCAACGCATCTCACGGCAACGTCTACCAGTGGAAGTTTAAGTCCTATGACTTTTCCCTGCAGACGAGTTTCTTCCCTTTATTCAATTTAATTCTTAACTGTTTCGTTTGTTTGTTCGTTAGTTAGTTAGTTAGTTAGTTAGTTAGTGAGTTAGTGAGAGACATACAGACAGAAAGACATATAACTAGCGAGATATGTAGCTGTCTGGATGGTTTTCAGTTGATTACACAAAAGTAAATTTGAAAAAAATTCGTCGCCGATAGGATTCGAACCTATGCGGGGAAACCCCAATGGATTTCTAGTCCATCGCCTTAACCTCTCGGCCACGACGACATATCTACGTAATTTTTCTTTATTTCTTTAGCCGTTACTCTGCAAGTAGCCAGTCAGAAGTTACGTATGTGGCGAGAAGAGAATGATAATTTAATAAAAATGAAATCAATCAGTAGCCTACATGGGGACTTGAACCCCAGACCCTCAGATTACTGGTTCGTGAATAATTTCTTAAAAGTCTGATGCTCTACCGACTGAGCTATGCAGGCTGCTTGGGCGGAATTTCTTACATTCGGAACAATTGTTTAACACAGCCACTTGAATGAAAAATATCTCGCTTTGTTCGAGCTCGTTTCAAGTCAACGCATCTCACGGCAACGTCTACCAGTGGAAGTTTAAGTCCTATGACTTTTCCCTGCAGACGAGTTTCTTCCCTTTATTCAATTTAATTCTTAACTGTTTTGTTTGTTTGTTTGTTCGTTAGTTAGTTAGTTAGTTAGTTAGTTAGTTAGTTAGTTAGTTAGTTAGTGAGTTAGTGAGAGACATACAGACAGAAAGACATATAACTAGCGAGATATGTAGCTGTCTGGATGGTTTTCAGTTGATTACACAAAAGTAAATTTGAAAAAAATTCGTCGCCGATAGGATTCGAACCTATGCGGGGAAACCCCAATGGATTTCTAGTCCATCGCCTTAACCTCTCGGCCACGACGACATATCTACGTAATTTTTCTTTATTTCTTTAGCCGTTACTCTGCAAGTAGCCAGTCAGAAGTTACGTATGTGGCGAGAAGAGAATGATAATTTAATAAAAATGAAATCAATCAGTAGCCTACATGGGGACTTGAACCCCAGACCCTCAGATTACTGGTTCGTGAATAATTTCTTAAAAGTCTGATGCTCTACCGACTGAGCTATGCAGGCTGCTTGGGCGGAATTTCTTACATTCGGAACAATTGTTTAACACAGCCACTTGAATGAAAAATATCTCGCTTTGTTCGAGCTCGTTTCAAGTCAACGCATCTCACGGCAACGTCTACCAGTGGAAGTTTAAGTCCTATGACTTTTCCCTGCAGACGAGTTTCTTCCCTTTATTCAATTTAATTCTTAACTGTTTTGTTTGTTTGTTCGTTAGTTAGTTAGTTAGTTAGTTAGTTAGTTAGTGAGTTAGTGAGAGACATACAGACAGAAAGACATATAACTAGCGAGATATGTAGCTGTCTGGATGGTTTTCAGTTGATTACACAAAAGTAAATTTGAAAAAAATTCGTCGCCGATAGGATTCGAACCTATGCGGGGAAACCCCAATGGATTTCTAGTCCATCGCCTTAACCTCTCGGCCACGACGACATATCTACGTAATTTTTCTTTATTTCTTTAGCCGTTACTCTGCAAGTAGCCAGTCAGAAGTTACGTATGTGGCGAGAAGAGAATGATAATTTAATAAAAATGAAATCAATCAGTAGCCTACATGGGGACTTGAACCCCAGACCCTCAGATTACTGGTTCGTGAATAATTTCTTAAAAGTCTGATGCTCTACCGACTGAGCTATGCAGGCTGCTTGGGCGGAATTTCTTACATTCGGAACAATTGTTTAACACAGCCACTTGAATGAAAAATATCTCGCTTTGTTCGAGCTCGTTTCAAGTCAACGCATCTCACGGCAACGTCTACCAGTGGAAGTTTAAGTCCTATGACTTTTCCCTGCAGACGAGTTTCTTCCCTTTATTCAATTTAATTCTTAACTGTTTTGTTTGTTTGTTTGTTCGTTAGTTAGTTAGTTAGTTAGTTAGTTAGTTAGTTAGTTAGTTAGTGAGTTAGTGAGAGACATACAGACAGAAAGACATATAACTAGCGAGATATGTAGCTGTCTGGATGGTTTTCAGTTGATTACACAAAAGTAAATTTGAAAAAAATTCGTCGCCGATAGGATTCGAACCTATGCGGGGAAACCCCAATGGATTTCTAGTCCATCGCCTTAACCTCTCGGCCACGACGACATATCTACGTAATTTTTCTTTATTTCTTTAGCCGTTACTCTGCAAGTAGCCAGTCAGAAGTTACGTATGTGGCGAGAAGAGAATGATAATTTAATAAAAATGAAATCAATCAGTAGCCTACATGGGGACTTGAACCCCAGACCCTCAGATTACTGGTTCGTGAATAATTTCTTAAAAGTCTGATGCTCTACCGACTGAGCTATGCAGGCTGCTTGGGCGGAATTTCTTACATTCGGAACAATTGTTTAACACAGCCACTTGAATGAAAAATATCTCGCTTTGTTCGAGCTCGTTTCAAGTCAACGCATCTCACGGCAACGTCTACCAGTGGAAGTTTAAGTCCTATGACTTTTCCCTGCAGACGAGTTTCTTCCCTTTATTCAATTTAATTCTTAACTGTTTCGTTTGTTTGTTCGTTAGTTAGTTAGTTAGTTAGTTAGTTAGTGAGTTAGTGAGAGACATACAGACAGAAAGACATATAACTAGCGAGATATGTAGCTGTCTGGATGGTTTTCAGTTGATTACACAAAAGTAAATTTGAAAAAAATTCGTCGCCGATAGGATTCGAACCTATGCGGGGAAACCCCAATGGATTTCTAGTCCATCGCCTTAACCTCTCGGCCACGACGACATATCTACGTAATTTTTCTTTATTTCTTTAGCCGTTACTCTGCAAGTAGCCAGTCAGAAGTTACGTATGTGGCGAGAAGAGAATGATAATTTAATAAAAATGAAATCAATCAGTAGCCTACATGGGGACTTGAACCCCAGACCCTCAGATTACTGGTTCGTAAATAATTTCTTAAAAGTCTGATGCTCTACCGACTGAGCTATGCAGGCTGCTTGGGCGGAATTTCTTACATTCGGAACAATTGTTTAACACAGCCACTTGAATGAAAAATATCTCGCTTTGTTCGAGCTCGTTTCAAGTCAACGCATCTCACGGCAACGTCTACCAGTGGAAGTTTAAGTCCTATGACTTTTCCCTGCAGACGAGTTTCTTCCCTTTATTCAATTTAATTCTTAACTGTTTCGTTTGTTTGTTCGTTAGTTAGTTAGTTAGTTAGTTAGTTAGTGAGTTAGTGAGAGACATACAGACAGAAAGACATATAACTAGCGAGATATGTAGCTGTCTGGATGGTTTTCAGTTGATTACACAAAAGTAAATTTGAAAAAAATTCGTCGCCGATAGGATTCGAACCTATGCGGGGAAACCCCAATGGATTTCTAGTCCATCGCCTTAACCTCTCGGCCACGACGACATATCTACGTAATTTTTCTTTATTTCTTTAGCCGTTACTCTGCAAGTAGCCAGTCAGAAGTTACGTATGTGGCGAGAAGAGAATGATAATTTAATAAAAATGAAATCAATCAGTAGCCTACATGGGGACTTGAACCCCAGACCCTCAGATTACTGGTTCGTGAATAATTTCTTAAAAGTCTGATGCTCTACCGACTGAGCTATGCAGGCTGCTTGGGCGGAATTTCTTACATTCGGAACAATTGTTTAACACAGCCACTTGAATGAAAAATATCTCGCTTTGTTCGAGCTCGTTTCAAGTCAACGCATCTCACGGCAACGTCTACCAGTGGAAGTTTAAGTCCTATGACTTTTCCCTGCAGACGAGTTTCTTCCCTTTATTCAATTTAATTCTTAACTGTTTCGTTTGTTTGTTCGTTAGTTAGTTAGTTAGTTAGTTAGTTAGTGAGTTAGTGAGAGACATACAGACAGAAAGACATATAACTAGCGAGATATGTAGCTGTCTGGATGGTTTTCAGTTGATTACACAAAAGTAAATTTGAAAAAAATTCGTCGCCGATAGGATTCGAACCTATGCGGGGAAACCCCAATGGATTTCTAGTCCATCGCCTTAACCTCTCGGCCACGACGACATATCTACGTAATTTTTCTTTATTTCTTTAGCCGTTACTCTGCAAGTAGCCAGTCAGAAGTTACGTATGTGGCGAGAAGAGAATGATAATTTAATAAAAATGAAATCAATCAGTAGCCTACATGGGGACTTGAACCCCAGACCCTCAGATTACTGGTTCGTGAATAATTTCTTAAAAGTCTGATGCTCTACCGACTGAGCTATGCAGGCTGCTTGGGCGGAATTTCTTACATTCGGAACAATTGTTTAACACAGCCACTTGAATGAAAAATATCTCGCTTTGTTCGAGCTCGTTTCAAGTCAACGCATCTCACGGCAACGTCTACCAGTGGAAGTTTAAGTCCTATGACTTTTCCCTGCAGACGAGTTTCTTCCCTTTATTCAATTTAATTCTTAACTGTTTTGTTTGTTTGTTCGTTAGTTAGTTAGTTAGTTAGTTAGTTAGTTAGTTAGTTAGTTAGTTAGTGAGTTAGTGAGAGACATACAGACAGAAAGACATATAACTAGCGAGATATGTAGCTGTCTGGATGGTTTTCAGTTGATTACACAAAAGTAAATTTGAAAAAAATTCGTCGCCGATAGGATTCGAACCTATGCGGGGAAACCCCAATGGATTTCTAGTCCATCGCCTTAACCTCTCGGCCACGACGACATATCTACGTAATTTTTCTTTATTTCTTTAGCCGTTACTCTGCAAGTAGCCAGTCAGAAGTTACGTATGTGGCGAGAAGAGAATGATAATTTAATAAAAATGAAATCAATCAGTAGCCTACATGGGGACTTGAACCCCAGACCCTCAGATTACTGGTTCGTGAATAATTTCTTAAAAGTCTGATGCTCTACCGACTGAGCTATGCAGGCTGCTTGGGCGGAATTTCTTACATTCGGAACAATTGTTTAACACAGCCACTTGAATGAAAAATATCTCGCTTTGTTCGAGCTCGTTTCAAGTCAACGCATCTCACGGCAACGTCTACCAGTGGAAGTTTAAGTCCTATGACTTTTCCCTGCAGACGAGTTTCTTCCCTTTATTCAATTTAATTCTTAACTGTTTCGTTTGTTTGTTCGTTAGTTAGTTAGTTAGTTAGTTAGTTAGTGAGTTAGTGAGAGACATACAGACAGAAAGACATATAACTAGCGAGATATGTAGCTGTCTGGATGGTTTTCAGTTGATTACACAAAAGTAAATTTGAAAAAAATTCGTCGCCGATAGGATTCGAACCTATGCGGGGAAACCCCAATGGATTTCTAGTCCATCGCCTTAACCTCTCGGCCACGACGACATATCTACGTAATTTTTCTTTATTTCTTTAGCCGTTACTCTGCAAGTAGCCAGTCAGAAGTTACGTATGTGGCGAGAAGAGAATGATAATTTAATAAAAATGAAATCAATCAGTAGCCTACATGGGGACTTGAACCCCAGACCCTCAGATTACTGGTTCGTGAATAATTTCTTAAAAGTCTGATGCTCTACCGACTGAGCTATGCAGGCTGCTTGGGCGGAATTTCTTACATTCGGAACAATTGTTTAACACAGCCACTTGAATGAAAAATATCTCGCTTTGTTCGAGCTCGTTTCAAGTCAACGCATCTCACGGCAACGTCTACCAGTGGAAGTTTAAGTCCTATGACTTTTCCCTGCAGACGAGTTTCTTCCCTTTATTCAATTTAATTCTTAACTGTTTCGTTTGTTTGTTCGTTAGTTAGTTAGTTAGTTAGTGAGTTAGTGAGAGACATACAGACAGAAAGACATATAACTAGCGAGATATGTAGCTGTCTGGATGGTTTTCAGTTGATTACACAAAAGTAAATTTGAAAAAAATTCGTCGCCGATAGGATTCGAACCTATGCGGGGAAACCCCAATGGATTTCTAGTCCATCGCCTTAACCTCTCGGCCACGACGACATATCTACGTAATTTTTCTTTATTTCTTTAGCCGTTACTCTGCAAGTAGCCAGTCAGAAGTTACGTATGTGGCGAGAAGAGAATGATAATTTAATAAAAATGAAATCAATCAGTAGCCTACATGGGGACTTGAACCCCAGACCCTCAGATTACTGGTTCGTGAATAATTTCTTAAAAGTCTGATGCTCTACCGACTGAGCTATGCAGGCTGCTTGGGCGGAATTTCTTACATTCGGAACAATTGTTTAACACAGCCACTTGAATGAAAAATATCTCGCTTTGTTCGAGCTCGTTTCAAGTCAACGCATCTCACGGCAACGTCTACCAGTGGAAGTTTAAGTCCTATGACTTTTCCCTGCAGACGAGTTTCTTCCCTTTATTCAATTTAATTCTTAACTGTTTTGTTTGTTTGTTTGTTCGTTAGTTAGTTAGTTAGTTAGTTAGTTAGTTAGTTAGTTAGTTAGTTAGTGAGTTAGTGAGAGACATACAGACAGAAAGACATATAACTAGCGAGATATGTAGCTGTCTGGATGGTTTTCAGTTGATTACACAAAAGTAAATTTGAAAAAAATTCGTCGCCGATAGGATTCGAACCTATGCGGGGAAACCCCAATGGATTTCTAGTCCATCGCCTTAACCTCTCGGCCACGACGACATATCTACGTAATTTTTCTTTATTTCTTTAGCTGTTACTCTGCAAGTAGCCAGTCAGAAGTTACGTATGTGGCGAGAAGAGAATGATAATTTAATAAAAATGAAATCAATCAGTAGCCTACATGGGGACTTGAACCCCAGACCCTCAGATTACTGGTTCGTGAATAATTTCTTAAAAGTCTGATGCTCTACCGACTGAGCTATGCAGGCTGCTTGGGCGGAATTTCTTACATTCGGAACAATTGTTTAACACAGCCACTTGAATGAAAAATATCTCGCTTTGTTCGAGCTCGTTTCAAGTCAACGCATCTCACGGCAACGTCTACCAGTGGAAGTTTAAGTCCTATGACTTTTCCCTGCAGACGAGTTTCTTCCCTTTATTCAATTTAATTCTTAACTGTTTCGTTTGTTTGTTCGTTAGTTAGTTAGTTAGTTAGTTAGTTAGTGAGTTAGTGAGAGACATACAGACAGAAAGACATATAACTAGCGAGATATGTAGCTGTCTGGATGGTTTTCAGTTGATTACACAAAAGTAAATTTGAAAAAAATTCGTCGCCGATAGGATTCGAACCTATGCGGGGAAACCCCAATGGATTTCTAGTCCATCGCCTTAACCTCTCGGCCACGACGACATATCTACGTAATTTTTCTTTATTTCTTTAGCCGTTACTCTGCAAGTAGCCAGTCAGAAGTTACGTATGTGGCGAGAAGAGAATGATAATTTAATAAAAATGAAATCAATCAGTAGCCTACATGGGGACTTGAACCCCAGACCCTCAGATTACTGGTTCGTGAATAATTTCTTAAAAGTCTGATGCTCTACCGACTGAGCTATGCAGGCTGCTTGGGCGGAATTTCTTACATTCGGAACAATTGTTTAACACAGCCACTTGAATGAAAAATATCTCGCTTTGTTCGAGCTCGTTTCAAGTCAACGCATCTCACGGCAACGTCTACCAGTGGAAGTTTAAGTCCTATGACTTTTCCCTGCAGACGAGTTTCTTCCCTTTATTCAATTTAATTCTTAACTGTTTCGTTTGTTTGTTCGTTAGTTAGTTAGTTAGTTAGTTAGTTAGTGAGTTAGTGAGAGACATACAGACAGAAAGACATATAACTAGCGAGATATGTAGCTGTCTGGATGGTTTTCAGTTGATTACACAAAAGTAAATTTGAAAAAAATTCGTCGCCGATAGGATTCGAACCTATGCGGGGAAACCCCAATGGATTTCTAGTCCATCGCCTTAACCTCTCGGCCACGACGACATATCTACGTAATTTTTCTTTATTTCTTTAGCCGTTACTCTGCAAGTAGCCAGTCAGAAGTTACGTATGTGGCGAGAAGAGAATGATAATTTAATAAAAATGAAATCAATCAGTAGCCTACATGGGGACTTGAACCCCAGACCCTCAGATTACTGGTTCGTGAATAATTTCTTAAAAGTCTGATGCTCTACCGACTGAGCTATGCAGGCTGCTTGGGCGGAATTTCTTACATTCGGAACAATTGTTTAACACAGCCACTTGAATGAAAAATATCTCGCTTTGTTCGAGCTCGTTTCAAGTCAACGCATCTCACGGCAACGTCTACCAGTGGAAGTTTAAGTCCTATGACTTTTCCCTGCAGACGAGTTTCTTCCCTTTATTCAATTTAATTCTTAACTGTTTTGTTTGTTTGTTTGTTCGTTAGTTAGTTAGTTAGTTAGTTAGTTAGTTAGTTAGTTAGTTAGTTAGTGAGTTAGTGAGAGACATACAGACAGAAAGACATATAACTAGCGAGATATGTAGCTGTCTGGATGGTTTTCAGTTGATTACACAAAAGTAAATTTGAAAAAAATTCGTCGCCGATAGGATTCGAACCTATGCGGGGAAACCCCAATGGATTTCTAGTCCATCGCCTTAACCTCTCGGCCACGACGACATATCTACGTAATTTTTCTTTATTTCTTTAGCCGTTACTCTGCAAGTAGCCAGTCAGAAGTTACGTATGTGGCGAGAAGAGAATGATAATTTAATAAAAATGAAATCAATCAGTAGCCTACATGGGGACTTGAACCCCAGACCCTCAGATTACTGGTTCGTGAATAATTTCTTAAAAGTCTGATGCTCTACCGACTGAGCTATGCAGGCTGCTTGGGCGGAATTTCTTACATTCGGAACAATTGTTTAACACAGCCACTTGAATGAAAAATATCTCGCTTTGTTCGAGCTCGTTTCAAGTCAACGCATCTCACGGCAACGTCTACCAGTGGAAGTTTAAGTCCTATGACTTTTCCCTGCAGACGAGTTTCTTCCCTTTATTCAATTTAATTCTTAACTGTTTTGTTTGTTTGTTCGTTAGTTAGTTAGTTAGTTAGTTAGTTAGTTAGTTAGTGAGTTAGTGAGAGACATACAGACAGAAAGACATATAACTAGCGAGATATGTAGCTGTCTGGATGGTTTTCAGTTGATTACACAAAAGTAAATTTGAAAAAAATTCGTCGCCGATAGGATTCGAACCTATGCGGGGAAACCCCAATGGATTTCTAGTCCATCGCCTTAACCTCTCGGCCACGACGACATATCTACGTAATTTTTCTTTATTTCTTTAGCCGTTACTCTGCAAGTAGCCAGTCAGAAGTTACGTATGTGGCGAGAAGAGAATGATAATTTAATAAAAATGAAATCAATCAGTAGCCTACATGGGGACTTGAACCCCAGACCCTCAGATTACTGGTTCGTGAATAATTTCTTAAAAGTCTGATGCTCTACCGACTGAGCTATGCAGGCTGCTTGGGCGGAATTTCTTACATTCGGAACAATTGTTTAACACAGCCACTTGAATGAAAAATATCTCGCTTTGTTCGAGCTCGTTTCAAGTCAACGCATCTCACGGCAACGTCTACCAGTGGAAGTTTAAGTCCTATGACTTTTCCCTGCAGACGAGTTTCTTCCCTTTATTCAATTTAATTCTTAACTGTTTCGTTTGTTTGTTCGTTAGTTAGTTAGTTAGTTAGTTAGTTAGTGAGTTAGTGAGAGACATACAGACAGAAAGACATATAACTAGCGAGATATGTAGCTGTCTGGATGGTTTTCAGTTGATTACACAAAAGTAAATTTGAAAAAAATTCGTCGCCGATAGGATTCGAACCTATGCGGGGAAACCCCAATGGATTTCTAGTCCATCGCCTTAACCTCTCGGCCACGACGACATATCTACGTAATTTTTCTTTATTTCTTTAGCCGTTACTCTGCAAGTAGCCAGTCAGAAGTTACGTATGTGGCGAGAAGAGAATGATAATTTAATAAAAATGAAATCAATCAGTAGCCTACATGGGGACTTGAACCCCAGACCCTCAGATTACTGGTTCGTGAATAATTTCTTAAAAGTCTGATGCTCTACCGACTGAGCTATGCAGGCTGCTTGGGCGGAATTTCTTACATTCGGAACAATTGTTTAACACAGCCACTTGAATGAAAAATATCTCGCTTTGTTCGAGCTCGTTTCAAGTCAACGCATCTCACGGCAACGTCTACCAGTGGAAGTTTAAGTCCTATGACTTTTCCCTGCAGACGAGTTTCTTCCCTTTATTCAATTTAATTCTTAACTGTTTTGTTTGTTTGTTTGTTCGTTAGTTAGTTAGTTAGTTAGTTAGTTAGTTAGTTAGTTAGTTAGTTAGTTAGTGAGTTAGTGAGAGACATACAGACAGAAAGACATATAACTAGCGAGATATGTAGCTGTCTGGATGGTTTTCAGTTGATTACACAAAAGTAAATTTGAAAAAAATTCGTCGCCGATAGGATTCGAACCTATGCGGGGAAACCCCAATGGATTTCTAGTCCATCGCCTTAACCTCTCGGCCACGACGACATATCTACGTAATTTTTCTTTATTTCTTTAGCCGTTACTCTGCAAGTAGCCAGTCAGAAGTTACGTATGTGGCGAGAAGAGAATGATAATTTAATAAAAATGAAATCAATCAGTAGCCTACATGGGGACTTGAACCCCAGACCCTCAGATTACTGGTTCGTGAATAATTTCTTAAAAGTCTGATGCTCTACCGACTGAGCTATGCAGGCTGCTTGGGCGGAATTTCTTACATTCGGAACAATTGTTTAACACAGCCACTTGAATGAAAAATATCTCGCTTTGTTCGAGCTCGTTTCAAGTCAACGCATCTCACGGCAACGTCTACCAGTGGAAGTTTAAGTCCTATGACTTTTCCCTGCAGACGAGTTTCTTCCCTTTATTCAATTTAATTCTTAACTGTTTTGTTTGTTTGTTCGTTAGTTAGTTAGTTAGTTAGTTAGTTAGTTAGTTAGTGAGTTAGTGAGAGACATACAGACAGAAAGACATATAACTAGCGAGATATGTAGCTGTCTGGATGGTTTTCAGTTGATTACACAAAAGTAAATTTGAAAAAAATTCGTCGCCGATAGGATTCGAACCTATGCGGGGAAACCCCAATGGATTTCTAGTCCATCGCCTTAACCTCTCGGCCACGACGACATATCTACGTAATTTTTCTTTATTTCTTTAGCCGTTACTCTGCAAGTAGCCAGTCAGAAGTTACGTATGTGGCGAGAAGAGAATGATAATTTAATAAAAATGAAATCAATCAGTAGCCTACATGGGGACTTGAACCCCAGACCCTCAGATTACTGGTTCGTGAATAATTTCTTAAAAGTCTGATGCTCTACCGACTGAGCTATGCAGGCTGCTTGGGCGGAATTTCTTACATTCGGAACAATTGTTTAACACAGCCACTTGAATGAAAAATATCTCGCTTTGTTCGAGCTCGTTTCAAGTCAACGCATCTCACGGCAACGTCTACCAGTGGAAGTTTAAGTCCTATGACTTTTCCCTGCAGACGAGTTTCTTCCCTTTATTCAATTTAATTCTTAACTGTTTCGTTTGTTTGTTCGTTAGTTAGTTAGTTAGTTAGTTAGTTAGTGAGTTAGTGAGAGACATACAGACAGAAAGACATATAACTAGCGAGATATGTAGCTGTCTGGATGGTTTTCAGTTGATTACACAAAAGTAAATTTGAAAAAAATTCGTCGCCGATAGGATTCGAACCTATGCGGGGAAACCCCAATGGATTTCTAGTCCATCGCCTTAACCTCTCGGCCACGACGACATATCTACGTAATTTTTCTTTATTTCTTTAGCCGTTACTCTGCAAGTAGCCAGTCAGAAGTTACGTATGTGGCGAGAAGAGAATGATAATTTAATAAAAATGAAATCAATCAGTAGCCTACATGGGGACTTGAACCCCAGACCCTCAGATTACTGGTTCGTGAATAATTTCTTAAAAGTCTGATGCTCTACCGACTGAGCTATGCAGGCTGCTTGGGCGGAATTTCTTACATTCGGAACAATTGTTTAACACAGCCACTTGAATGAAAAATATCTCGCTTTGTTCGAGCTCGTTTCAAGTCAACGCATCTCACGGCAACGTCTACCAGTGGAAGTTTAAGTCCTATGACTTTTCCCTGCAGACGAGTTTCTTCCCTTTATTCAATTTAATTCTTAACTGTTTTGTTTGTTTGTTTGTTCGTTCGTTAGTTAGTTAGTTAGTTAGTTAGTTAGTTAGTTAGTTAGTGAGTTAGTGAGAGACATACAGACAGAAAGACATATAACTAGCGAGATATGTAGCTGTCTGGATGGTTTTCAGTTGATTACACAAAAGTAAATTTGAAAAAAATTCGTCGCCGATAGGATTCGAACCTATGCGGGGAAACCCCAATGGATTTCTAGTCCATCGCCTTAACCTCTCGGCCACGACGACATATCTACGTAATTTTTCTTTATTTCTTTAGCCGTTACTCTGCAAGTAGCCAGTCAGAAGTTACGTATGTGGCGAGAAGAGAATGATAATTTAATAAAAATGAAATCAATCAGTAGCCTACATGGGGACTTGAACCCCAGACCCTCAGATTACTGGTTCGTGAATAATTTCTTAAAAGTCTGATGCTCTACCGACTGAGCTATGCAGGCTGCTTGGGCGGAATTTCTTACATTCGGAACAATTGTTTAACACAGCCACTTGAATGAAAAATATCTCGCTTTGTTCGAGCTCGTTTCAAGTCAACGCATCTCACGGCAACGTCTACCAGTGGAAGTTTAAGTCCTATGACTTTTCCCTGCAGACGAGTTTCTTCCCTTTATTCAATTTAATTCTTAACTGTTTTGTTTGTTTGTTCGTTAGTTAGTTAGTTAGTTAGTTAGTTAGTTAGTTAGTGAGTTAGTGAGAGACATACAGACAGAAAGACATATAACTAGCGAGATATGTAGCTGTCTGGATGGTTTTCAGTTGATTACACAAAAGTAAATTTGAAAAAAATTCGTCGCCGATAGGATTCGAACCTATGCGGGGAAACCCCAATGGATTTCTAGTCCATCGCCTTAACCTCTCGGCCACGACGACATATCTACGTAATTTTTCTTTATTTCTTTAGCCGTTACTCTGCAAGTAGCCAGTCAGAAGTTACGTATGTGGCGAGAAGAGAATGATAATTTAATAAAAATGAAATCAATCAGTAGCCTACATGGGGACTTGAACCCCAGACCCTCAGATTACTGGTTCGTGAATAATTTCTTAAAAGTCTGATGCTCTACCGACTGAGCTATGCAGGCTGCTTGGGCGGAATTTCTTACATTCGGAACAATTGTTTAACACAGCCACTTGAATGAAAAATATCTCGCTTTGTTCGAGCTCGTTTCAAGTCAACGCATCTCACGGCAACGTCTACCAGTGGAAGTTTAAGTCCTATGACTTTTCCCTGCAGACGAGTTTCTTCCCTTTATTTAATATATTGACTATCTCAATCTGCCTTTGAATAATGGTACCCTTTTTCATCCCACTTTTTCCGTCCAATTTCTTTTCTTTTTTTTTTTCTTTTCTTTTACTTTTACTCTTCATCGCTTTTCCTTTTATGAAATTCCAATCGTTTTATGTGTTATTTATTTTACTTAATTTTTCTCGTTATATCTCTCTATTTTCTCTTAGGATACATGTTGCTTTATTAAATCCTATATTTTCTGTGTTATAATTTTGATCCTTTTTATTTTCTTTTGTTCTCCCTTCTTCTGATATTTTACCAAATACCTTTCTTAATTTTCATCCGAATTTAAATATCCATCATCTCCTTTCTGTTTTTGTCATTTACGACTTTTTACGTGATATATCGATTTGTAATTTAGTGTTTATTCTTCCTGTTTATCGCAATCTGTTTCTCACTAATGTCATATATCTCTCATTGTCTTTTTTTTTGAAATTCTCTCCAATGATTTCATTGAAACCATTATGACTCAGTGCTTTTTATCAAGTTTTATATCAGTCAAATCATTTAACATAAGAGGAAGGAAACAGGAGTTAACTATTTTCATTGTATTTGATGTCTTAAAAAGTAAAGTTGTCTGAAAATTTAGATGCTACAAGTGAATTCAAGTATTGAGAAAAGCGAGAGAAATCTGATAATATAGAATTTGCGGTTATATCTCAGACATAAACGTAAATTCTATGCTATCTTACAATATACACATTCTATGCTTCCTCCGTAAATGTCATAAATCCCATGTTTTATGTTAACTTTTTAAAATGATAAAGCTTTCTTTAATTTACAGTCTTGAATATTAATGTAATCCCAAAGGCTGAAATTCATTCGCAATTTCGAAACTTTTAAAATTTTTTAAATTATTAAAGTATTCTAATTCTACAAATCAACAATTCGCCCTTGCATGGAGTATTGCTGCCGTATATGGTCTGGTGCCCCTTTTGTTTGCCTCGGGGTTCTTGATAGGCTCCAGAGGCGGATATGCAATATAATTGGCCCTGCTCTGGCATCTCGTCTACAGTCACTTTCTCACAGACGAGCCATCGCCTCTCTCTGTCTGTTCTACAAATACTTTCATGGAAATTGCTCCGAGGAGCTGCATTCGCTGGTTCCCAGTCGTTCAAGCGCCATACGAGGCTGGCATCCCATTCTCACCCCTTCACTGTCGATACTCCTAAATGTATCCGTCTCTTCTACTCCAATAGGTTCATGTCTCGCAACTCTCGCCTGTGGAACTCCCTTCCCTATTCCAGTTTCCCTGAGATCTATAATCTCCTCCTATTCAAGTGTAATGTCAATCGATATCTCCAGTTGCCTTGATCTATCCACTATCCTTCCCCTCATCCTTTCTTCTACCACTCCTATCTGATCTTGCTCTCAATTTTCTGCAACCCTTGCATCCTAGTGGCTTCCCGCCTTGCTTGGGGTGAAATGCTTAAAAAAAAATATATATATATATTTTTGGAATATTGAAAACATTTCTTGTAAATTTCATTAGTCACCAGACATTTTTTTCTTCAGATAATAGTGTCCTTAATATAACTTCTTTATAGAAACAATTAAAATCTTTTCTAATTATTATATTAGAAAATTTTCGTTAAATGGTGTTTCTGTTTGATAAAGTCAAATTGATGATTTAAATTCTCCAAGGAGTCTTACTTTTAACTGATATAAATAAGAAGATTCTGAAATTTTAATTTCTTGAAATTTCTTTTGTTAAATATCTTGTTTAACAGATGTAAAAGTAAGTAATTTTGCCAAGATTTTCTGAAAATATGAATTCACAATAAATTTAATTCATTTGTGAATAAATTCTGAAAATTTCATTAAAATCCAAATATTATTTTATTTTTGCAAGCGTTTTCAAAACTGTATGTTTTTTTTACCGTAAAAATGACGCTAAATTTTCCATAGTAATGTTTGAGCCACCACTGATACTAGAAAAAACAATATTTTTAACGAAAATTTTGAATGTGCAATAAAGGATTCAATATTTAATAAAATACTAAACTTTTAATACTCTTTTCTGTTAATAATAGCATAAACATTTTGATGATAAATGTTTGTTTTCGTTAAGTTTGAGACATTTTTCATCGTGCTATGCTCTTTTATAACGAATATTGGAAGTACCTACATCTAGACATTTCAATTTTTATATGCTGATATTTTGCTGCCAATTTAGTACTGTACTTATATTCTTAATACGCCATATTGGAAAGCTCATCAGCGCAATGGCCATGAAAATATTTATCGAAAATGCATAGGGCAGCTACGTCGGAGGGAGATTGACTGAAACCGAGATGCCAGGTCAGGAACTATAACATTGCCAATTCTTCTTTCTTCATTTTTTATCAAGAATCTCTAAATACATAAGAGGAGCACCCGACAATTTATAACAGCAATATTCAAAACATGATTGAATGTATAGATTCTGGCGAGAAAATTGTCTAGCTCAACTATCGTAGCACAAGGTATTGATTTAATGTAATCTTTTCACTTCATTTTAGCGGAAATCTTTAGCCCAAGGAAGGCACGAGACACTTTCCTAGATGTTAGTATCAGCTATATTCATAAAAGGTAAAATGTTTGTCCCAAACGATCAAATCAGTGCAGTTTTCTTTTGGAGGCGTTAAAATTGGCAAGCCATTATTTGCTCCAGTTCAAAATACAAACTGTAGGCCATTAGTCAGTTTAGATGCTAATTTAACTTTTATCGAACTATTCAGACTTACCATTAAGGCAGAAGTAAATAATTGCGTCATCAGTATACATACATACATACATATACACACACATATATATATATATATATATATATATATATATATATATATATATCATTCATGTCTATATGCGAAATAATGTTGTTAGTTTTTATTCTTGATCTATATAAGAAGAAAAGTTCTGTTGACATTTTTTTTAATATTCTCGATTTTCCATGTTTTTTTCTCGCTGCATTAATAATTGTGTGCATGTCTAGCTTGGTAATCTTTGCTTTAGCGACATTTGCATCTGTCTACTTGTCTTGATGAAGTTCTGTATATATTTTTTCGAAAGTTATAAAAACTAGGCAATATATTGTTTTTCTTTCTGAAATATGTTCCAGGATTATGGAACACGTATAACCACTCAGTGACGCACATTAAAACAATGACAATAAACGAAAAAATCGCTGATGATGCTCCTGTCTTTAAAATCACTATTAAATGCATTGAAACATGCAAATAAATATAAACATGCCGACCTGAATATTGTCTTTTCCTGGGTTTTTAAGTGACGTAATTTGAATCGCCAATTTATTAGCCATTGGTTATATATTGTTTCCTTGGTGTGACTGGAAGGCTGCCGACTTAAGAAAGGAGAGAGAAAAGACGTAGAAGGAAAGACACATTAGAAAAAAACAGAAAGAGTCTGACGCAAATCAAACAGAAATTAAAAAGAAAACAAAGAAATTAGTTCACGTTCCTTTTTTCGCTCCAATTAAAAACGGATGTAGACATAGCGACAGTGCCTCTCTCTCCATTTGTTTTCTGGATTGCTTACCATGAAATTCTTCTCTTCTTGTTCTTATAACGGCATTCACCCGAGGTGGGTTGAGCCGGCTCCAATATTGGAGTTTTATGGGAATTTGGAATTCACAAGCGGTCCCCAACCCGCATGTATAGCACATGAGATTTGATTATAGTGGTGAAGGTTTCGTGCAGGACCTTCCACACTTTTTGAAGGGCCGATTACAGAGACCTGGTGCACTACGTGCCACAAGGTCCCCAAACGACCCTCCGCAGGTTTTGAATACAGAGTTGTCCTTCTCCTACACCAGTTGCCATCCAAGGCTATAGAACCCAGTCTGTCCAGCTATTTACCCATAGATGGAGGGAGAAGAAGAGGACTCACACCTTTCCCAAGGGTATTAGCACGTAAGTGAATGTAATGGATTCGACTGGAATTCGAACTCGGCTCTTCGATTCCTCAATCCAAGCCGCTATCCATTACTCCACCGTGCCTCCGTAAAAAAAACATTAGTGTCTTAGACCGGTTAAAAGTACAAAATTTTCTCAGTCACGAGGTCGATAGAATATCTTAATATTTTCTCTTCCATTCATATCACACACGGCATTCATCATTACTGCTGTAACCATCTATTTTGAGTGGCTCTTGAGCATTTATCAGGTGACATCAATTAAAAAACATTTAAATATTAAAACTTCGATTTTAAGGGAACTGCTTTAGGCCTTGACTGATGTTTTTGAATTTTTTGTGAATATTTTGATGTACAGAATGTCCCTAAAGCCTGGACACCTAGGAAATTTCATTATATTTTTAATTCTACAGATTAAACATGGTTTTGTCGAAAGAAGAAAGAGCTGAGTTCTTTTTCTGGCGTATGTTAAAGGAGAAGGTGTACTCAATGAAAATCACAGATGCAACACACTTCATTTAACGCAGAAAGAGTGAATGTGCTAAAATTGAGGGCAATGTGAAGTTATTGCATCCAGTTCATGTGACTTTTACAAAGCGCATCAACCTTTGCATCACAAGTTATATGTATCATTAAGACTGTTAGGTGTATCATACTCCTAATAGTCTTAGAGATAGGTGTAACTTGTGTTTAGAAGAAAAAATAGGATAATAAAATACAATAATCAAAGCAAACTATTAAATCAAAGAAATGAATTAATTTTAAAATGTCGACATAGAGGTAGATTTAAAATTCTATAATATCGATTTTTCTTTATTACTTTTTAATTCACTAACTCTTCTAATGTTGACTGTTTAAATATTTTCTATATTTCCATTTCTTCACTATATTAATTATATTCTCTAAGAACTCTCTTTTCCTTTATCACTTACACCTCTTTATATATTTTTAAATATTTTTATAAAAATATAACTTGGTATGGTTTGGGTTTTTATATATAACTTCATTTAACTTATCTTTGAATTTAAAAATGTCTAATTTTTTTATCTTAATTTTTTCTTTATTCTTTAATATAAACTTTTTTTTAATTATAATCTTACAAATTTAATATAATTTATTTAAATGTGAGTTATTGTGAATCTCTCTAATATTTCTTGTTTTTAAGTTTAATTTGTTCTTTTTAATTCGGAACCTAACTATTTTAATATACAATTAATTTTTTATATATAAAACCTCTTTTCAACCCTTTTTTAGTTTTAATCTAACACTTCTTTCTTCATATAACCCCAATTTAATGTCATAAGGTCAATATCCGAGTTAATTTTATAAATCCTCTTCCCTTTATGGCTTATATTTCCTACCCTCCCCTTAACACCGACTCGGGCATTTCGTCCGACTGAAACATAGAAATGGATAAAGCCTGTATTAATTTTTCGACCACTGTCAAGGTTAAATTTAAACTTTCTAAACGTGAAGAAGAGACTCGAGGCGACGGAGATGTGGTTCTACAGAAGGATGCTAAGGATATCATGGACCGAGCGTGTGAGCAACGATGAAGTCTTAGAGAGGATGCAAACAAGGAGGAGGATTATACTTAAGAAGAGGCACCTGACATTTCTGGGCACGTAATGAGAAAGGAGGACTTGGAGAATCTGATACTCACGGGTCGAATAAAGGGAAAGAAAGACAAGGGAAAGCAGCACGTGACATACCTAGCGGGCTTAAGCAAGTAGATGACAGAACGGGCTCCGGGGGAGGAAGCAAATGGAATGTGGATTCCGAGATGAAATCCGGTCTCAAATGAATGACAAACGCAGGAATGAAATATAGCAAATAAATGTATTGACGTAATAATACAATTGGTAATATGGTTAATAGATCCAGAAATGCGGTTAGTAGCAGTAATAATATATATACAGTCTGGGAAATTCAGTATCGAGGTATGACTTCCTTCTGAATCTACGTGCTCGCAACTGTGACTCCTACAAAGCGGTTACCTCACACTCTCATTCTCTCACTGTCTCACTGTCTGACGTTTCACCGTCACTCCCAGGTAGGAAATACACACTGGGCGAGTCCACTTGTATGAAAAATTGGTGGACTTGGATTTTATTGTGTAATATATATATATATATATATATATATATATATATATATATGCATGTATGTATGTATGTGTGTGTATGCGCGCGCGTACACATAAACTTTAATTCTTTAAATTTTTTACCCATTAACAGACTTCACACATTTCAGTGCCATTTTCAAAATGGATGTTTAATAACATTGAACGCCTCATATATATTAATGTTTCTTTATTAATACATTCAAGTTATTGAATCACTGATTTTCAGATTCTCCTCCAAAAGGAATGAAATAATTTTGAACAAAATGTCGCATTCCTATTGAAAAAATGTGAAAAAGGACTGCAGATCACGGGCTCGTCCAAGGGAAAGAAAATGGCTGGAATACATAAAATAGTCCGCTATATATATATAGCTATATTTCGAGAATTCCCGTCTATTAAGGCAGCAGACGCATTGGGGCTCAGGCGTATTTGTGTTTATTCAACACTCACAGAGCCCAACTGTGGTTTATACTGTAACTATGCTGAGCAGACCTTAGTTACAGTTTCTGGGAGAGATCGTGTTGTCTAACGGCCACGATGACTTGTGACTTCGTGCTAGCTATCGACGACACCCAAGGGTACTGTCTACCCAATTTCACTCACTCACAAGGCTTGGTTTTCAGTCACTTTCCTCCAGTCCGATAACATCATGAAGTCTCCTTCCTGGCAAATCGACCATGGTGATGTTCGAACCCGGGCCTCATGATCAGAATGCGAACGTGCTAACCACTCGGAACGTTCTAACTACTCGATATATATATATATATATATATATATATATATATATATATATATATATATATATATATATATATATATATATATATATATATATATATATATATATATATATATATATATATATATATATATATATATATATATAATATTATGTAGTAAATATACACATACATATGCAAAATATATAAATATATATATAACATAGGTGCATAAACATACATGTATAGTTTTTGAATAAAAAATTCCAAGAGGATAGAATCCAGGTAGAACTCAATGTCCAGGACAGAGTAAGGATATAATAAAAATGCTTAAACACTAATATTCCATGGTCATAATTTATTCCATTGGAATCGTAAATACGATCCAATTCATTAGACCTACAAATTCAAAAAAAAAAAAACAGAAAAAACAACTCCGGAAATAAAAATAGAATTTAGAGAGAGTGTAAGTATGAGAGTGTGGGACGAATGTTAGAGCTAAAGAGAGGGGTAACAGACGAGAGAAAGTGGCAGATTAAACCATAACAGAGAGAAGTTTAGGAGAGGTGAGTGGAAGGGGTTTAAGTAAGAGAAATATGAATGTTGTCGGATGTCTAATACATTAAAGATACATTTCGTGGTGACATACACACACCATAGACAATCTAATAAGAGGGAGGGGGAGGAAAGGAAAGAAGAAGGGATGGGGTGGGGGAATCTAAAACTGAAGGGCATTTACTGAAAGGGCCGCTTGCGTGCGTGGATGAACAATATATGTGATCAGTAACATTATATTCACGGATTGCGTAAGACGACCTTATTTTTACAAAAATGCCACCTTATAATCTAAAATCTAGAATCGGTCGATGAAACAGCTTTTTTAAATTCAAAATAATCCACAATCCACAATCTCCCATTTCAAACTGAAAAACTTTGACCATTTTGTTTTTGTCCTTCAGACTGCATCAAGTGGGGTGTTATTTTTCAGCTGGAGGAATCGGATAAAAAGTCAAGTCATGTTTTGGTTTTCCATAGCAAGAAGTAAGCATAAATCTACTGTTACCAGCTTCACTATTACTTTTGTCTAAAGACGGCGATATACACCTTCACACAAAAGACATTTTACAAACAAGAACAATCAAATGCTTGTTCATTGCATACATTTATTTTTCTCCCTTTCATTCTAATCGCACGAGTTACACCCATCTCCTGTTTGCTGCTTTCTTAGAAAACCATTCGCCCTTGCATGGAGTATTGCTGCCATATATGGTCTGGAGCCCCTACTTTTTGCCTCGGTGTTCTTGATAAGATCCAGAGACGGATATGCAATATAATTGGCCCTGATCTGGCATCTCGTCTGCAGTCGCTCTCTAACAGACGTGCCGTCGCCTCTCTCAATGTCTGGGACAGAGTTAGGATATAATAAAAATGCTTAAACACTAATATTCCATGGTCATAATTTATTCCATTAGAATATATATATATATATATATATATATATATATATATATATATATATATATATATATATTTAAGAAGTTGGTTAATAAAAAAAAGGATAAACGAAAGGGTACCAATATAATCAGTACGATAAACATTTATTAAATATTAACCATATGACAGAAATGAAACACGGAGAGAAAGGTTTTATCTTCAATATATATATATATATATATATATATATATATATATATATATATATATATATATATATATATATATATATATATATTGTCTATAATAAAAGGAAAAGTTTGAAACATTATATTGGGTAAACAGTAAATGCTTGTATTAAAAGACAGAAAATATGAATTTACAAATGTATGTGAAATGATAACTTTTTGCAAACCTTTATTACTCGAAAATGTAAGTACCACAAGCGGTCGCTGCTGAAGAGTCTAGTGATGTTTCAATGATTATAAAAAAGATGTTTGCGCTTTATAATATGGAATGCAGAAAAGCACCAGGCAATAGTGTCATAGTAACAGGCCTTTTGAAAGCCCAATTATTTACCCCGACTATACGAAAAAGAATGCATTTTCAAAATTTTATTCTAACGGTAGTATAACTGGAATCGTTTAGCCGAATTCAAATTTGGGAATAGTCTGCTGCATTCACTTTCGCACTAATGCTCTTGGGAAAGGCATGAATCCGTCTCTACCCTCCTCATCTATGGGCTAATAGAGGGTTAAGCAAGGCACCCTAGCCCTGGTTGGCAACAAGTCTAATAGAAGAAAACACTGATTTTAAAACCGTGGAGAAAGCAACATGAAATTACTCCACTCACTTTCTCAAGAATGAATGGTAACTCACAAATAAATAAAAACAATTTATGGAGAATTAAAATCGCTCGCGCTTTGAAGGGACATGTTCTTAAAGCATAAGGTGTATTTGTCCTTTCATGATATGTTTTATATTTAGCTCTTTACTCACATCCAAGTTAACCTTTTCTATCTCTCAAGGTGAAACTTAAAATAAAAGGTTAAACTTTGTGCATTTTTATTTTGTTTTCAAGCGATTTTGTTAATTTCCATGTTTCACAGCCATACGTCAAAGTTGGTATTATATACCATTTAGATGGTGGTAGGTAGGCGAGAGTCATAGCAAGAAAGAATGATAGCAGATGGAGCAAATGGTTAAAAAAAAAAATATTACACAACGGGCAATAGATGCTGCAAAAAATATCAGGCAGAAGATGTGGAGATGAGATAGAATTACTTGGCATGACATAGCTGATCATAGTACAGTCCCAAATGTTATACAAGAGTTGGAAATCCTTTGTTCAGTAATGAACTCACAATGTCATATATATATATATATATATATATATATATATATATATGCTGATGTACCTTTCAGTTTCAGCAGCTGTTGTCAAAATGCCAACAGTTTTTGTTATGGTTTTATTTTGCTTTCAAGTACTTTAGCCGACAAAGAGAACTGACCCTTATCGCCCAATGCAAATGGCATCGATTACATAAAACCGTAATTTTGTTACTGGAGTCACGCAACGTTGGCTGCAAGGACTTAATGTTTTTCATGTGTAAAGCTGCATGATCCTAGCCAGGAGTCGATTTTGTCATTCAAGATCACAATAGACACTTATGTAGTCTTCAACATCTCTTGTTTCTTTATTATTTTACAAGTATTTGCTTTTGTTCTGGCTTCAAATTTGAGAATTTTCTTTTACTTTCAATTTTGATTCTCTTCTATGACGAATTTATTGTAATTGATCATAAAACGCTGGATACAATTTGAAACAATTATATTTTGGACTTCATCAAATATTTTAAGTTGCATTTTTACTTTTCTTAAAATGATAAAAGTATAATATGTAAGTGATTTTATTTATTTTCTTCCATCTTCAATACAAAACAAAAATATGCATGTCTTGGTAAGTCAAAGCTGTTACCACATATATTGCAATGCAAGCAAGAACGATATTTTGAAAAATAGATTATGCTAAACGCTGCTAATGCCATTTATCAACAAGAACAGAATAAGCTTTTTTTCAATACTAGAACCTTTTTTTGCAACACGCGTCACCATGCTGAAATCCTCACATTATTCTGTTTTATTGAAGTGAACGCTACCATTTTTTTGGAGATTTACAAACTCTACGTTTCGTTCAATTTAGCAAACCAATCGATGAATTTTGAGTAAATTGATTTGTTTGGAAAATAATTTGACAAAAACCCTACTTTGCGGTTTAATAATTTCTTTAATTTAATTCTATTTTATAGGACTTCAGAGTTAACAATATTTTTTAAGAATTTGTTTTTTAACAACGAAGAAGAAATTCTTCGGATTTCTTACGCTTGAGCATGCAGCATACAACTGACCATGGATAAATATTCCTTTCCTGGAGCCAAATTCCAACTTTTTTATTTAAATAAAACTTTTAATTTTTTCAAAAAAAATGAATGAAAATTCTACTAAGTTACGCATTCTAATAAAGCCAATAGTACTTTATACTCCCTTACCTGTTTTCACTTATGTATGGCTATTTTAGAGGGTGTGAGGGACAGACGGACTAACGGAAGTCATAGAATTTTATATATAGATATGGAATAGTTTAGTTTCATTTCTCAAACTCATCAGGGGTAAATATATATCCAGGTCTCCTTTCAAACGATAATTATTTTTTCGAATGGTAAGAAATTCATTTCACAATTATTTTTATTCCTTTAAATTATTAATTTATTTATTTAGAAAATAATGTTCTATTTAGAAGTATTAGTCAGAGTAGTAGTATTAGTATAATGACTTTGGGTTTCTTTTTCTGACGAATGTCTAATGGAATTTACTTTGGCACGGGCGGTCGAAGCCATGAACGTTTTTACCCTACAGTGTGAAGGGCAGTAAACCAAGAAATAACCAGCAGACTTCTGGCAAGTAATAGATGTCAGGAATTCTACGTCGAAAAACAAAAAACTTTCCACATTAATATGATCATTCTAGTTTGGAACGATTTACATATCACGCATTTCATATAACGTATATTTTCGTGTATAAGACGACCTTTGAATCACCAAAATCATCCTTAAAAAGTGGAGTTCGTCTTATTCTAAAAATAAACCTTAAATTCTGAGTGATGTTTTGTCGGTAGGCGAACGTCTGCCTCAATGAGATAACCAATAACGCGCATGAAAAGATTCACATTATCAAATAAACTGGTAATAAAAGTAATAAAACTATTTCTACCTTATATATTACTGGCATAACTTCATAATAAATTACCTATTCTAAGAATAATTCTATATCAGTGAAACCAACTTGTATCCATGCAAGCTGAGAAAATGTAAACATCGAGTTATGATTGCGTTCACAGCAATGGGATGTACTATTATCATACATTATCGTACTGTTATTAGCGGTATTTTATGTATGTCGATGAAGTATAAGTAAATGGCCATTAGTACACCAGGCTGTTTGTAACATTTTAGATAAAGAAGAAGAAGAATCAGTATTCGAAAGAGATCACGTGATGAAACATAAAATAAAACAATGGTTTCCCATTTAGGGAACGTGTGTAGGAAAAACATGATACAGAATCGGTTTTGTTATTTTGTTTATTTTGAATTTAGAAGGACACAGTCAGTAACAACATTTCCAATAACATCATCTTTATATAGCCAATAAGCAGTCATCTTATACTACAGGTATAGGATAAATTCATGAAAATTTGCTATATTTTTTGATCTCGTCTTATATAAAGGTCGCCTCATACGCGGAAATATACGATAATTATTTAAACAAAAGTATAATATGATTTTGATCTTCAGGACCAAAACTTACAGGAAGGCGACATTAATCAATGTTGAGGTTTATTATACAAAGAAATTACCTCATTTTATTTGCTTTGAAATGGGATTTGACTCACATTTGTAAAGAAACATAATTCTCAGTGTTCAATTTTCAAACGTACCAGTGTAGTGACTACTACTATGTTTGCCACGCCTACATTTTTCTCAACTGTGATTGTTTAAATAATAAATACTAATTATCACAGGACAATTTACTGATCGCATTCATCACACTGAATTTTTCCTACCCTTAATTCACAAACATGCTTTTGTTATAAAATCACCGATTGGTTAATTTTTCATCCAATCAGATATTTTTTGTGTTCTTTCAAAATTTCTCCCGCCGTTGTTCTCGGAGCCTACCGGTAATAATAAAAGCCAGATTTCGTTCCAAAATTAGACAGTAGGACTCAGCAACTCACACGCGTCTACACAGACTATTCATTTTACTCACTTCGCACATACAGACACAGAACTTGAATTACATTCACCATCAGTTCTCTGTGAACAAGCCAAGTTTCAACAGCGCTGTTAGTTATACAAATAACACACAACTGAATTTACTTTATGTTCTTCTGAATACAACATTCTATTTCAATACAGAACTTTGAACGTTCTATTCAGAAAACTTGCTTTATTACATTTAATCTTATTCACGCTAACAGATAAAGGGAAACTACTTTTTTTCTCCTTAATATTCACACATTACAAAAATTGTTTTGTATTTGTTGATTTTAATATATATTTTATCGTTGAAACAAAAATCGGTTTTCCATTGTTTTTCCTTGATTTAAAAAAATATATAAATGTTAAATGCTCTTCAACACGCAGCCACATTAATCTTTTCAACCCAACCAGCATTTACACCAGTTCTTCTCAACCCCGTGATACTGACGAAGCTCAGCTCAATTTGGTACGGAAAAGTAGTTGTAGGGCACTCGGTGAACCACAAAATCATTACCATTGGTAGACAGAACCCACCGGCTAATCATCAACTCTACAATTGACTAAATCTTCTACGAGGCCATACTTATGGATCACCTAGTAAGTGTCAAACGATAAAAAGTGTCACCATACTTCTCGAGATCAAAAACTCGAACTTGAGAACCTAAAAATGTGTGGCACACGCTGATTGGTTACTCGAGTATTGAATCTCTGAAAGAAGGCCTAACCAAAACAAATAACGCAAGGAACTGGTGCCAATACAACATTAGCAACGAGAATTCAGTGGTGTACTGGTTAACGAGTTCGTCCATTCAACAGCAGGGTCTTAGATATTGAGGAATGCAACTTCAGCAGGTTTTGTTTTCTTCTTACGAGTAGAAAAAGTTGTGAAAAGGCAGGTTTCGAGGAAATAATGCTTGGATTGCCTCCACAAACAGTGAAGTTAAGGACAGTAGAAGCAAACAAAATAAAAGTCAGTAATTATTCAATTTGTTGTACAAAAGTAAATTTATTGACTAAAAACTGTTTTATAATATTAGGTTGGTGCAAAATAATGACGTAATAATGTCGTTTTTTGACGTTGAAAAATACGTCAAAAAACGACATTATTACGTCATTATTTTTGCACCAACCTAATAGATTTTTCTGTTATTCTTTCTTGAGCGGAGATAAACTTCTTTTATATCCAAATTTCTACAAAATTCTTCTCCAAAAGTTTATACTGCTATTTTTATCTTTGAAGCTAATATTTTTAGTTCTTTTCTAAAGTCTATATTAATTAAGTGATTGTTTTACAGCTTATCAACCTTTTCTTCGCTATTTAAAGACGATACATAATTTCGATGGAAAGAATAATAATAATAATTTTTTGCGAGTGGATATTAGATTAGCAATTTGTAGAGGATAACAATATTTTTTCAGATATAAGTACAACTATTTAACCCATAGCTGGGGAAGGAGATGGATTAATAACTTTCCCAAGAGTATATGTGCACTAGTGAATGTAAGGAACGAGACTGGAATTCGAACTCTGCTCTCCAGTTTCTCATTCTGAACCGCTTCTATTACACCACCTGCACATCATCTACGTACACACACACACACAAACACACACACACAAACACACACACACACACACACGTGCGCATACTTATAGCCTTTATATTGTTTTCTATTAGTTTCTAGCCTTTAGCAATGTCTGTTTACATGCATGTCAAAATGTCTGGTTAATGAGAGGTCTAAAGATGCACACGCTATGACGTAAACAATAATCTCTAAGAATGACTGAATAAACAACGCTCTATCGCATTAGGTCATCTCTCGATAAGCTGTATTGGAAGGTTATTTGGAAAATAATTACAAATAATTGTCAAATTCACAAAAAGCAACAAACATGTATAGTTTGAACGACGTCGCTCTTTGTTGGATTGCTTGAGTCACTTTCTTTTCTCCAGAACCTAGGTTAGCATTTCGTTGTATTAGCATTCTGTAGCCTTATTTCAATGAACATTGCAAAAAAAAAAAAAAAAAGGATCCGGCTGCTTCTCCGTTCCACTCTGGTGAAGTACCTGCCGGTATTGGCGTACTCATTGACTCATAACAAACATCATTATCAAGATCAAGTGCTTGCATATTTATGTTTGTCTTGAAAGCAATTTTTTTAAAATTTTGTATCAACAAAAATAAATATTGTAGTGTGACTTAGAGAAAAACTAAAAGGAATTCTTTAATGCACTGAATGAGTTAAATAATTTATTTCAATGAAGAAAATGTTCTTTTCTTTTCTCATGTTTAATTTACAAAAGAACCAATGGAAGATAAAGAGACGAGGTAGAAGATTTATCATTTCAGCCAGTTAGAAGAAAGTTATAATTTCAGCCAGTTAGAAAAAAGTCATAATTTCAGCCGGTTAGAAGAAAGACGGCATCAGTTTCTGCATTTAATGTTTGTCAGTTTGGATACATACATGCCATACATAATTGTAGACACACATCAAGCATGCATATCAGTGTGTCTATATTTATATGGCCGAGTGGTTAGAACGTTCGCATTCTGACCATGCAGACCCGGGTTCGAACCTCACCATGGTCGATTTGTCAGGAAGGAGACTTCCTGATGGAAGGGTCGATCTCAGAAAGTGCCTGAAAACCTGACCCAAGCCTTGTGAGTAAAATTCTGATAGCTGTGTTAGCACGAAGTCACAAGTCATCGTGCTCGAGGGCTTGAGCGTGCTGGCCTTGTTCAAATTGTTGATCACGCTAGATAACGAGCTCTTTCCCAGAAACTGTAACTAACGTCTGATCAGCATAGTTGCAGTATAAACCACAGGTGGGTTCTGTGGGTGTTGAATCAATACAAATACGCCAGAGCAAACACCTGCAATAGGGAGTGGCTAGTAGACGGGTGTCCTCGAATAGAAGTGGCATCTATACTGTGTATACATAGTATGAAAATACTTATATGCATACATACTTAATGCACACACATAAATAAATATAGCACACCTTAAAACTGTATTTAGCATATATATATATATATATATATATATATATATATATATATATATATATATATGATAAAATATAGTTTTAAGATGTGTTATATATATATATATATATATATATATATATATATATATATAAATATATATATATACATATATATATATATTCTGATTAGATGTGTATGGATGTACGATTATCTGTGTGCATATCTTTACATTTTTGAACATGCTAATATGTAGATAATATTGTAAATAAATATATATATCTACCATTGTATATCGTTCAAAACGTTCTAAGCCTCACCTATTTTTCAGTATAGTCCTCCTCACCTCACACCTATGCACTTGGTCCAAAGATGCTTAAGTATTGCAATTCCATCACGAAAGAAAGTCGCGTCCTGGTCCTCAAAAACTGTTCCAGAGAAGACATGATATCATCATTATTTCTAAAATGACGATCACGTCGGTGTAAACAGTAAGAATTCGGAGGGAGCTAAGTCTGTTGAGTAAGTTGGATGGGTATCAATTCAAAGCCAGCCACAGTTGGCTGTTTCATCTAAGACAACCTGAGCAGTGTGAACGGGCGCGTTATCCTGGATCAAGAACACGCCTGCACCCCACCCCCAGCTTCCCTCTGCGTTTCGACTTGATTGCTTCCTTCCGTTCCTTTAGTTCTGATCCATAATATTGTCCATTAATAGTTTTTCCCTTTTCCAAGTAGTCTACAGTTACGTCTTCAGAATAATAATAAAAACAAGCCATTACCTTGCCAACAGATGCTACTTGCTTGAACTTCGTATGTGGAGAACCAGAGTGTCTCCAATGTTTGCTTTGAATCTTTGAATCAATTTTGAAGTGGTGAACCCAGGTTTCAAATTGAGTTACTAATTTCAAGTATAAACTCTCAGTTTCAGCCTGGAAGCGAGTCAGAAGTGTCCTGGAAATGGTAAGCCTTTCCGACACTGCAGTCTGCATTCTTGGTAACCATCTTGCCGACAGCTTGCTCATCCGCATGATCTCAATTAAAACAGTATGGACTGAATCAGAATTAATGCCAATGGATTGAGATATCTGCTGGACAGTAATATGTCTGTCATCCAAAACCATACGGTGAATGGCATCAACTTGTTTCTCAGTGGTTGAGGTTTTTGAATGACCTGACCGAGGGTCATCTTCTGTGCGGTTCCTGCTCCGCTTGAATTCTGCAGCAGACCTCTTCACAGTTGCATAGGAAGGGAAGTCCTCACCAATGTCGGTACCATGTGCTTATGGATTTCCTTGGGTGTCATGCAAGAAAGACAAATTCTTAGACCTCGTCATCAAATCTACTGAGAGACAATGACATCACTAGCAATAGATATACAAGCAGCTTTAAAAAAATAATTTCATTATATGTTCTATTTTCATTTCATTATGTATATTATGTTTATATCCTCCATGTGATTTTTTATGCCTAATTATATTAACATGTCATAGAAATGTGTTGTTATGTTCTTGATTATTACTTGACTACAGCGTTAGCATTGGTGAATAAACACTTAAATCAAGTGTTTATTCATGGAAAATCGTGGGAACATTCCGACTTACACGGAAAATCACGTTACGAGTCGTAGGAACGGAAATCTGTTGTAAGCCAACGACACCTGTATTTGAGTATATTAGTACTTGATCAAACCAAACTCATAAATAATTACATCGGTCACACTACTACATACCTATTCAGACGACTTACGTTACACCTATCTGACCGCAACACCATTAGAACTGATTTAAACACACATGAAAAACCTACCAGACACCATATGAAACATACTAGTAGAAAATACAAGCTTAATGACCTAATCCAAATGCAAAAAGTTTAAAAATAATGGAAGTCCTAATAATAAAAAAGAAATAGCCAACACTCAATAACAATAACTATGAACACGGCTACAATGTGCTGACCGTGTTTGGAAAATAAAACATCCCTATAAATCTAGATACTTACATAACGCATACATTCAGTTAAAAGTAAAATAAAATCTTCCTTGATTATGGCTAAAAGTATAGAGACTATAGATCTATACTTTTAGCTCGGAAATGCAGAAATTTTGAACAGTTTTTGCACAATTTGTGTCCAGAAAAGAAAACACATTTACAAACACAAGAAACATTAAATTAAAAGCATAATCGCTGTAACGAAACACGTGTGTGTGTGTGTGTGTATGTGTGTAACAGGGGTGATATCACCCTGAAATAATAATGATAATAAAGGAGGATATGCTGTAAAACAGAAAACACCAAGTGAAAGAAAGGCATTGTCGAATAACCAATATGTTAATGTGCTGTAAAGACTTTGAAATCTAAATGTTACAGAAAGTTAATTTAGAACACGAAATACAATCTTTTGTAAGAGTACAAAGGATATCTGATTACTAATAGAAAATTACTGAAACAATAATAATTTAGAACTTTTAAACAAAGAAATGGATTTTGACACTATCAGAATCGAAGTTAAAATTAAGAATCTTTTGATCTAGAATTTACTTTTAAAACAAGAATCTCTGTAGTTTACAAGGAACGGCAGAATAATTAATAGCAAGGTGATAAACAATACCGTCTTGTTGTGAACCTTGGAAACCAATCGATGAAAAAGTAAATTGTTTATTTTCGGAGGAGTGAAATTGTACTTTGATATTATGTCAGTACTTTCGCACTAGAAAAACAGATACGTCACCAATCTGGGATACGTGTGGCCAGTTCTCTTGATAAATAGGTGAGCCAATCGGAGGAGGGCGAGTTTTGGGTTCGTCTGTCTTCGAATGCAGTCGAACTGAGTGGAGAGAGGTCAGAGATTGAAAAGGAAGCGTCCGCTATATGTTGCTGAAGCTGAGGGCGAAGAAGCGAAATACCGCCGCTATCATCTAAGTACTGTTCTTCCTGCTACAACTAATACTACTACTACTATTACTACTACTGAGAGCGGGAACATCGAAGGTTGTAGTAGTTGTGCTAAGAAAAGACCAAAAAGAGTTAAAACGAAGGCCACATCTCTTCTTACCGCAATTATTCGAAGTATTTGTGTTTGGTTATTGTTCACATACGAGATACATTTAACCTTGTGCAACAAAAAATATTTTTGTATGTGTGTGTTTGTTTTTATATATAAAAAATTTTTGTCCTTTCAAAATCGAATCGACTTGGTTATATTTATTTTTTCTGTTAACCCAATTCTCACCCGACTAATTCGCAGGCGGACCAACGAAGAACTTCCGGATTTCTAAGATCTGATGACCACTCTCCAGGATCAACGTGGCTGGAGGGTGGCTTCGAATTGACATTGGGGACCAGAGACTTGTGTCTAACCTGTAATACTGGACCATACAGGACCAACGATTGCCAATTGATTGCCGTGACCAGGATTCAACCCAAGAGATACCCGGAAGACATTAAAGGAAAGGAAAGGAGTTACAATTGACACCGCGACCAAAGATTATACCCAAGAATTACCTAGAAGACATTGGAATCGAAAGATTATATTGATCCGAAGAGCCGATAGTTACAGGAAGAACAAAAAAGCAGCAGAAGCACACTCCAGGTAGATTACTTTTTTTCTATTTTGTTATTCTCCCTCGCATAAATAAATAGGCTGTGTCACTATTATAACAGTGCGGTATAAACAATTTAAATTATGCAACGGTCAGTTTTCAGTCAACACCTGACGATTGCATCGAGCATTAAAATCAGAATTTACTATAGGTGAGAAAAAGGTATATATATTTTTTTGGGGGAAATAATAATGGTTTTAGAGATGCAAGTCTTACTAATTAACCCATAGTTAAGGGATAAGTAGATTCATGCCTTTTCCAAGGGTTTTTGCGCGTAAGTGAACATAACGAACCCAATTGGAATTGAAACTTGGTTCTTTGATTAACAATCCCGAGCTGCTATACAATACACCACACGGATATCCAAACTCACAGTACCTGGCATTCTCAAGCGACCACCCACCTAGGCACTGACCAGATTTGATGTTACTTGACTTTGGTGACCGTAAGCTATATATATATATATATATATATATATATATATATATATATATATATATATATATTTGTGTGTGTCTAGATAAAGACCCTCAGAGGACAAAGATGTTGGCTAAGAATAGTTTTACCTCTTTTTAACTCATTTTGCCCCTCTACAGATAAACTCTATCTGAAAATAATTTACACTCACACCCACACCCACATACTATATATATATATATATATATATATATATATATATATATATATATATATTACGAACCCCCCTCTCTCCTACCTTCTTTTTCCAATCTTATCGATAGCGAAGGTAGAGGAGGATCGTAATTTGTGTTATTTTGTTCTTTTAACATTTTACATTTTTTTGTAAAATATATTTCTCTCCCAAGGGTCTCTTTCCGATTGATCAGACACAGCCGGGCGGAATCGATTAAGGAACAAACACGATATGCGACAAACAACAATGGATACAGGAAATTTATTAACAAACATGGAATCGTGGAAAAGATAAAAATAAAAAAATAAAAAAAACGGCCAAAACAAAATGACGATATGTCAAGACTAAACATTTAAACATTCTGGACAAAATAGTGGGAGGCGAGCATCCTTTAAGAAAGGTAAAATAAAAATCAGGGTATGGCCTTGTGCCATACTGCCACGAATTTATAGAACATGTGCTGTAACTGCATGGTTTCACAAAACATCAACATTTTAAGACAATGTGGAAAGAAACATAATAAAAGAATTTCATGCTAAATTTGCATGAAAGTACAAATACGAAAAAGAGGTACATTTAAACAAAACGGGGTACAAGAAAAATAAACTTAACTCAGAATAATAAAGTCCTTTTTCACTAACAATGTCTCTTAGTCTTATCTACTTCTTTTCTTTTTCTTTTTCCTTTTCTATTTCTTTTTATAAAGGTCTCTTTTTGAGGTCTTTCCTTACTTCCCCTCTTTCTCTTTTAGTCGTCTAGGGGCTTGGCTGATGATGAAGCAGAAAATAGGTTCCCTCTCTCTTTCGTCTTGGTATAACAGCATTTTCGTTCGAGATGGTCTGTTCTTTCTTTCTTTTTTTCTTTCTTTCTTTCTTTTCCCACTCGTGCTTTGTTTAAGGGCTTGGTGACAGTTGAAACTGATTTCACTCTCTTCGATATAGCAGCGTTCCGCATACGTCGTCAAAACGGGTCCATCCATTCGACTGGGAGACCAATTCTCCTCACAATTTTTCAAACACATCTTTTAGGCCCATATACATTTGCCAAACGTCCGTCCAGCCCGCAGGCCTGGACGAAGACTAACTTTTCCGTTTCACTATTCGTTTCCGTTTTCTTCTTGTCACGTAGTCAATTTTCAAAATACTAACTTTTTCCCATTATGGGTGTAATGGGGTCATCGACTCCCTCTCTTATCTTCAGACTCAGAGAAAGTTTAGTTTAAAATGTTTCAACCTATCCCAACTAGAACCTATCCGCGTAGATCATGCTGTCAATACCTTGACCAAAAGAGAAGGAAAGGGGGGGACACTCTGGTCAATCCTTGCCACCACGAAGTCTACCTATCTCTTTGGGTTTACTATCTTTACATTTTCTGCAAGTACTGGGCTCTTTATTTTAGAATGCTTCTGAAATATAAGCAATGGTATAGCTTTTACAATAAATTTAGATCGGGGTTCGTAACACCTCCTCACCAAAAAAAGAAAAAGGCTATGGATATATCCATTGCCTTTTTCTAATCTTAAAAAGATTCATCTTGACAATGGCCAATTTTCTCAATTAAATCATCCCATTGATACAAAAAGAAAGGAGAACAATGTGCAGTAATGCTTCTCATAAATGTTATCATATAGAATTTTTCTCCCGTCCTCATACTTTCATTTAAGAATAGAGGGAATAACAATATCAAAAGTTATTATTTCAATCGAATATAGAATTCAGTTAAGCATCCAGACTTTTTTCCCCCAAAAGACATTACGAAATTCTTCCAAAAGAAATTATTACCTTTTAAAAAATAGTTTTTTGAGGTTGTTTTTTTTTTGTATTTCACTGCCCGCTAACACATCGCATTTAATTTCAAATGCAGTCCTCATTCCCTTAGTAATAACGCTTCTACAGAATTTCAAAATTCATTATGATCTTACTTTGACATCCGACACAGGGACTTAACTTTTAAAAATTTTTATCTAAGTAATTGCCACTGTATGTGAGTGTGTGTATGCATTTGCGTCTATGTGGGTGTTCAGTTTACATATGTACGTCTGTGTGCAAGCAAGAGACTATTTGAATGTGTTTCTTTGATAAATTATTTTTCGTTATGTAAAACCATTTTGTGTGTGCGCAGATGTGTGTCTGTGTGTTGGGTGGAAGTGGAACAGTGTCACTAACAAGGAGAACGGGTAGTAATGAGAAGTACAAGTGGGTGGCGAACCGTAATATTGATCGCGCATCATCCGGTCGGTCGCTCAAGTTTGCAAGCTGTTGCCAATCTTGAATTCATGAGTTGAATTAAAACCGGATGTTTGTATTTATGAGGGAAGCGTTCCTCCTTTGTTGAAAACATCGACTGAACAGCATTTAAACGTCATTTACCGTTGGATGAAAATATCAAATCTGCGCCCAGTACTAATTGTCTGACTATTCAAGAATTCAAATCTGGGCAATAAAATGTGGCTATATGCAAAGCTTTTCTCTAAATATTTTAAAATATGTTTGATTAGTTTCATTTGAATTGATAGTATTTTAGTTCATGCCTTTGATATGGTATCATAATCTAATTAGGTGTTCTGATAAAAAGTAACGCAAGAAACAGCTTTAAGTTGTTTTTTTAACAGTATATGTAACATTTAGTTCATAATAATTCTAACAAGAGCATGAGACCAGTATTCCCTGGGATTAATAATATTTTTTTTTCTTTTTGCAGTCCTGTCATTTTAATGTCACGGCAAAGAGTAAAATAGAACGAAATTGATTAACAAAGCAAAAATATAAAAAGGAAATTTAAAAGCTCAAATATGTAAATTGCGTGTAAAACTTTGAAGTTATCAGTTTGTTCATCTTTATGCATCTTTTCTGTGTGAAAAGTATTGATTCGTCGGACTCAACGTGAGACGCGGATAAAATCAGTGATATTTTATTGTGTAAAATAACCTTAAAAAATTTATGAAGAATGCAGATGTCACAAGCGAATAACGAATATATTTTAAAGGAATTAGAATCTTGGGGTTTTATCTTAAATTCAATTTCTGTATAAATGGCCACTCATAGTCTACCAGAATCGGGAAAGCCAAAATATCTCAGATGTTTTTCTTTAGATTGGCCAGAAGACGAAATTGTATAAATCAGCATTCTTATTGGGTAAAAGAGAACCGGTGATTACATGCAGTGGCGTTAGCGTCCCTGGATTTACAGGCAATTCTTCATAAATTCGAAATTATGCATGCCCTAGGGGTTATTGCCTGGTGAATTATTTGCTGGAACCATCAACACCATTTTAGCGATATTAAATGTATGAACACACACACACATATATATGCATATATATGTATATATATATGTATATATATATATATATGTATATATATGTATATGCATATATATGTAAATATATATATATATATATATATATATATATATATATATATATATATATATATATATATCAGAGATTACAAGCACATTACAATAAATAAAATAATGAATTGAATAACAAATTTATTGCAATGTACTGATGATGGCTTATGTAAGCCGAAATCTTTGACAGGATTAACAATAAAAACATCTATCAACATAGTGATTTTCTTTCGTGTTTCAGTGATAATGCTAAAAAGCTTATTCGACAATATGAAAGGAATTTGCTGAAAATAAACAGACAAAACTTGTCTATATTATTTAACGAAACATGCCTTAATATATATATATATATATATATATATATATATATATATATATATATATATATATATATATGTAAACGAAAAAGAATATAAATTCAAACGTTTATAACATTAATTTAAAAGGACTCAATACAAGAGTAGAGTAATATGTATTTATTATAAACGGTTACATTGGAATATGCAAGTTACTGCGACAAAAAGGCATATATTGTTTTCGACGTCTTGGGACATAAGTTTCTTATTAACTTAATTGATAAACATTTTCCTATAAGTAAGTCATTAAGTAAAATTTTCAATCGGAATGCTCTAAAACTTAGCTATAGATGTACTAATAATCTAGAGAAAATAATTAAATCACATTGCAATAACACTGGATTGTTAAAATAAATATTTGGAGCGCAATGAATACCTTTAAAAACCGTTTGTATAATGATCTTTCATCGTTTACTAATGCTGACAAACGAAATATGACTTCATTTTCTGAACATTTTTGGAAATTGGAAAACGAAAACAAAATACCTAAAGTCAAATGGAAAATTCTTAATCAAGCCAGAATCTGTAGATCTGTGACTGAATCGTGTTTACTTTGTCTCCAGAAGAAAATTGAGATAATTAAACTCCTGAATAGTGATCAATTATTAAATCAGAGATATGAAACTACAGTGAATTATAGGCATATTAAGTAATTAACCTTCAATCTTGTTCAACTTTATAACTCAGTAATCTCTTCTCTTATGTTATATTACCTTCATATAAACATTTTAATGTTATCCTTAATGGTTTATTCGTGATTAAGATATTAATTCGTATTAACTGAATCGGTCATTATTCGTAAATTACTGGTAGGACGGTTAGCCGTGAATTGGCTTATAATTATTTTACTTGTGATGTTTGATAATAGTTTAAATTTAATATAAACATATAAATGTGTAAAATTTATTTAATTTTTAAATTTAAAATAAATATAAAAGTCATATAAATGTTGAAAAATTTAACTTGCATTCTAATTTATAACGTAAAATTAGTATAGTTAAATAGTTTTGTTTGTATATGGTTATTCTTATTAAAGTGTCTTTTATTTACGTACTATGTTTAATTTGTTTGAATATGTGATTTCATTCAAAATGTCATAAAGTTTGAATTGCTACATTGTATCTCTAATACAATGTAACTCGGATATAAGAGACCCTGATATAAGAGAAACCCGGATATAAGAGAGATTGTCTCTGGTCCCAAATTAGAGCCATACTTACCTAAACAAAATAGACCAAACCCGGATATAAGAGAAACCCGGATATAAGAGAGAGTGTCGGGTCCCAAATTGAGCCATACTTACCTAAACAAAATAGACCAAACCCGGATATAAGAGAAACCCAGATATAAGAGACTTCGTCTCCGGTCCCGGGTTACACTGTATATTTCCAATCTTGTCGCGTTATATGTCCGTTCAATTTTGAATTTTCCATCTTAACGTGTCTTCATTGGCTAAATCTGGTATCAACTTCTTTCTTTTTCATTTGTATCTGTAAAATTTGGATATACTCTTCTCCTTTTTCTTTTCTTTTCTTTTCCTTCTTTTGGCAGTACGGTTGATTACTTATGCTTTCTTATGCCTTCCTTTTTTTTCCTCTTTCTTTTTATTGATTTCCTATTTTCTTACCTTTTTTACTTAAATTTGCTTTTTTCTTTCTTTTCCTTTTATGGAAGGAATAATTTATTTTTATTGGTTTCTTTAACTTTTAAAGAAAATTTTCAAACATTTAAAAAGAGGTGATATTTCATAAATAAAATCGTTTATTATCACCGTTGTGAGCAGCCTGGCGTGGCGTTTTTGGACGTCGAAACAAATATGCATTTTTGTCGTAGTAACTTGCTATGTAACAGTTTATAATATCTATCTATCTATCTATCTATCTATCTATATATATATATATATATATATATATATATATATATATATATATATACATACATATATATGTACATACATGCATATATACATACATATATAATATATGTACATACATACATATATACATACATATATATATATATACATACATACATATATACATACACACACACACACGCACGCGCATATATATATATTATAAATTAACTGATTTAAAACATGTTTTCTTCGCTACACAGGAATTACCATGTTTCAAAAACCGAAGCTAAAAACTTCAAATTTAATTATATAATTAAATTTGAAGTTTTTTAGATTCGGTTTTTGAAACATGGTAATTCCTGTGTAGCGAAGAAAACATGTTTTAAATCAGTTATTTTATAATATTCATGCTCTGTAAATTTACATTGAGCACCGTTTTGTAAAATAAAAATATCAATAAGAACACCGGATTATATATCGTACTGTTCTTTATTTTTATTATAATATATATATATATATATATATATATATATATATATATATATATATATATATATATATATATATATATATACTGAACATATAAACACAATTAAATGTCGTAATAATAATCCTACTCAGCAACAAATATTTAAGCAATAATTAATGATTTAAAAGTTAACAATCAACACTATAAAATAGCAACAAATTATTCTATTCGGATCCACAATTACTTTTAATCAATAGCGCCGAGAATAAATTGAAGCCTAACCATTGCCGCCCAGTAAAACTTGCTACCCATATTACACATGTAAAAATAGTGGAAGCCAAAACACAACACATATTGTCAGATTACGTTTAATCATTAAAGTGTAATTAATCTGATCTGAAACAAATATTATTTACTTTAAATTTACAATATCGCAGAAATGTATTTTTAACCCGACAGTAGCTGTGTTTTATTTCTACTGTAGGTGTGTTGACCTGTTGACAGGCTGATGTTGTTTTACAGAGATTTTATCTGTAAAACGTAATGGAAGAAAATGACGTAAGCACCGTTTTTATCTAATTCTTAAGTACTCAGAAATTTTAAAAATTTAGAAAATATTCTCCATAATCTAATGTTTTATTGATTTTTAGAAATGTTGATTTTAAATATACTACAGTTATGGCTCTACTTTCTGATAAATTCGTCTAAAGTCGCCCGTACTAACAAAAATGTTTATTTGCGAAAAAAAAAAAAATTCAAAATTCTTTTAAAAATATTGGTGTTTGATGATTTGTATTACGTTTCTCCATTTATGATTAGTAAATATAGTTTTCACTTAATAATATTATCATCTACAGGGTTGAAATTAATACAGAATTTTAAAAGATTTAAAATTTAATAAAGTTTTCTAATTAAAATTTAAATCTTGCAAAAATCCATTATTCATCGAAAAAACAATTTTCCAAAGATAATAGTGTATATAATAGATCTTATTTATAAAGCAATTCAAATCTTTTCTAATTAAATAATATTATAATTTTATTGCATTTTTATTTTACAATTCAGAGCAGATTTTCGGTAAACGGTGTTTCTGTTTGGCAAAAACAAATTGATGATTTAAATTCTACGAAGAGTCCTGCTTTTGATTAATATAAATATGAAGAAACTGACTAAGAAGATTAAGTAAATTCGGGTAACAGATGTAGAAGAACAATATTTTGACCAAAATTTTCTAAACAAGTGGTAGCGTGTTGAAGTGCATTTAACAAACATTTAATGCCATTTGCATTTCTACTAATTTTCGGTCAGCTCCCTTATATTGGGACGCTTGTTTTGCAAACAACTCCATAGCTACAACGGATAAATTTAAAATTAATTATAACAGAGCGTTCACAGTTACAATAAGTTTGTCTTTGTAAATCCTCACCCCTCGAGGATAATCTTGGAGGAGATCTTGGAGGAGATCGAAAGAACTTGGCAGAAAAAAAAAAAAAAACTATGGTGCTTTCTTGATAAATTTCATCTTAACATCAAGAAACCGATTAGAGTACTAGAAAGTATTATTATAAAAATAGACTTAATATGCCTATATATGAAACATGTTTGAATGAAGATATACTGCCTATATATATATATATATATATATATATATATATATATATATATATATATATATATATATAGATAGATAGATAGATAGATAGATGGATGGGGGGTGATGTTGCATATATAAATATTTACACATAGAAAGTCACTGTTACAAAGAAACAATGATGTCCAACACAAAACAAATCTATTGTCCCTTGACAGAATTTATGGGTACACAACTCAAGTGACATTGGATGTTAGCATGACCCATGTTTTTATACTCAAGTTGAATTCATCACCTAAAAATTTACTTTCAATTATGTAACTGTTTGGCCGTAATATACACCCAGAAAGGCATAAATTAGTTCTTCTTCTAGTGACCTTGGAAGAGGAATTTGATTTTACCCAGAAGAAACTGCACCTGTCACTTTCTCTCAGTCTGAGCCTCTTGCTCTTGCAATTTTAAGTTCACTCAAGTTACCGATAGCCA